>OZ023267.1:9461845-10146845 GCA_964006375.1 Tillus elongatus
CTTCCACCTGCTGCCCCCAACAGATCTACCAGGGGAACAGAGCGAATGCACGCTTTTACTGTCCAGGTCACCATACATAGAACATCTTGTTATGCCCGCTCTTTTGTTCCGAGGACTTCCAAGTTGTGGAATTCCTTGCCGGCACATATTTTTTCCTTCTCCTCCGAACCTCCAAACCTTTAAATCCAGAATTAACAAGTTGTCTCTTTCCTCCATGTCGACACCTATGGTACGATAGTATTTAGGCTGTAGGCCCGCGTGGTGTGTTATTGAAATTAAAAAAAAATGTATACGTATACCTGTGCGTTGGTTTGATAGTGAACAAAGTACTTTAAAAATTATAAATACTCAAAGTACACATTATCACTAAAATGGTTTGTTATAGTGAATAATTATGTTATTTTAATTGAAATCTTTAAAATAAATTGCCACTCCATATCATAATAACATTAATATGCTAAAGTCATTCTTGCTGCCTACACACACTCTCTGGCTTTGTCTGGTCATTGCGAAAATACGTAAGTCTTTCTCTGTTATATGTTTATATAGGGATCTACGATCTACTTGTGTAATAATAGATCATTTGGCTGTATTAACACGATTTTTTTTGAACATTTAAAACTTTAATTTAGTGTCACCTTCTAAATGTTTTTTAAATTTTGCTTCTACTGCCATGATTTCCACCAAAGTCTTCACAAGAGCCTTAGTAATGAACATTTACTCCTATACAGGGTGTTTCATCAGCAAACCGACATAGCCGAATGGTAGGTGTATTTTTTCAAGGCGATTCAGGATCCGGTATTGAAATTTTTGTGAGGCCCTTCGTTTCGATGTTACAGGGTGATTCATGTATTTTGTCGAAATTTTTGATGATCAGTATCTTTTGAACGAATTGATGGAATTGAATGAAATTTTGTAGGTATGCTCTGTCAATGACACTCAATGCACTGCATTTCCCGCCGATTCGAAAAAATGCAGTGGCGTACATAATTTTCTGACCACCTTGGGTTTTGTTAAAAAGATCACCCTGTATGCATTTTATTTAAATGTTTATCCCATCTGAGAAAACTACATGAGAATAGCTACTATTCTGGCAAAAAAAAATGTTTGGCACCATCAACTGAAACGAGAAAAGATAGGTAGACTTTGATTGCTTTTAGGATTTCAAATCATGTTTGTTCGTAATTTTCGACAAATCATATGTGATTTCCTAAAAGGTACGTATTTTGTATTTATTTCAAATAAATTCGTTTTTTCTACTGATTCAGGTATCATTAGGCACCATTCTAGATTTTTGTTAGCTAAACATAAGTGAAAATCAAAAAAAAAAGACAACTCAACGGAGAAATTATATTTTTTTCCAAACAAAAGTACATAAATGAAACATAAAGAAAAACATGAAAACATGTTGGAAAAAAAATTCAGTTCAGTGAAGACGATGTTCAAACAGGCCGCCATCAAACTCGAGACATTTCCTTGACCTTTTCATTAAATCTTCGGTTGCCCTACTGATCGCCTCAGGGTTGCCTCTTATTTGGTCAGCTGCCGCGATAATTCTGCGTCTCAGCTCCTCACCTGTGTCCACTTCATCTTGATAAACAATGGCTTTCATGTAACCCCACAAGAAATAATCTACTGGTGTTAGGTCAGGCGACCTGGGGGGCCAAGCATAGGGACCTCCACGACCTATCCACCTGTTTGGATACCTTGTGTCAAGATGATTTCGGACAGCTAAGGAAAAATGGGGCGGCGCTCCATCATGTTGAAAGATCAGTCCCCTCTCATTCACGTTCCTGTTTTCCAAGTAACCAGGCAGCTCATTTTGTAGAAAATTGCCATAGATCTCTCCAGTCAATCTTGATTCGAAAAAGTGGGGTCCAATCAGTTTGTCACCAATTAGGCCACACCACACATTCTCAGAAAATCTATGCTGCGACTGAGTCGTTCTCGTTGCATGGGGGTTCTGATGTGACCAAACATGTGAATTTCGAGTATTAAACACCCCATCTCTCGTGAACCGGGCTTCATCGGTGAAAAGAATTCTAGGAATATTGCGTCTGTGTCCTACAATCCACCGACACAATGCCCGTCTAGCAACTTCGTCACCTTCTTCGAGCCTCTGGACTTTCTGCATATGATACGGATGGAGACGTTCCGTTTTGATTATCCTCCAAACTTGTGAATGAGGGACTCCAACAGCAGCACTTATTCTTCTCGTGCTTGTTTGGGGATTCTGTTGAACCATCTGAATGATGCTTTCTACCTAAAAATTTAAATATCCTGATAATGAGCAATGAATAATATCGAGAAGCAACCAAAAAACGAACCTGAGTTGCGTCTTGTCTGATGGGTCGTTCTCTAATGGATTTCGAGGGAAACTTTCCGTGTTCCCTTGAAAATTGGAACACCCTGGAGAAAGTTTCATGATGTGGCACACGGCGTTCGGGGTACCGTCTTCGGTACTCTCGTTCGGCAGCCCTTCCATTGGCATCGGCAAATCCGTAAATAAACAAAATGTCAGCATATTCTGCGTTGGAATAATGATACGGCATTTTAAACACCAAATAAATATCACTTCAGCAAGCTTTTACCAGTCAGTGATTATTAAATTAAGTAAATCAACAAACGCTTAATAAGTGAGAGAGGCAAGTGAATCAAATCTGACATCTACTGACAGGAAATGTCAGATATTAAACAAAAATGAATACTTTTCCATTGCTCACTATCGGGATTTTCGTTTTTGATTAGATAAAGTCTACCTATCTTTTCTCGTTTCAGTTGATGGTGCCAAACATTTTTTTTTGCCAGAATAGTAGCTATTCTCATGTAGTTTTCTCAGATGGGATAAACATTTAAATAAAATGCATACAGGGTGATCTTTTTAACAAAACCCAAGGTGGTCAGAAAATTATGTACGCCACTGCATTTTTTCGAATCGGCGGGAAATGCAGTGCATTGAGTGTCATTGACAGAGCATACGTACAAAATTTCATTCAATTCCATCAATTCGTTCAAAAGATACTGATCATCAAAAATTTCGACAAAATACATGAATCACCCTGTAACATCGAAACGAAGGGCCTCACAAAAATTTCAATACCGGATCCTGAATCGCCTTGAAAAAATACACCTTCCATTCAGCTATGTCGGTTTGCTGATGAAACACCCTGTATAAGTATGATTTTTTTAGTACACAGGGAATTTTAATAATTTTTCTTTACTACTAACAATACAGTACAACCTGTTTAATTCGGACATCCAGTAATACAGACTTTAGAGTAGTGATGGGAAAAACGGTTATTTTCTGTTAACAGTTGAAGCCGTTAACGTTATTTAATAATAACCGTTGAAAATAACGGCTTCAGTTATTTTAAACTGGATGGTCGATCGATAGTATCCTACATTCCCAAAGCTGTGAGCGAGAGCGAGCACACTAGTATAAATGCATTGTATTTTTACCCCGTTATTTCACGTAGTGTATAAATCTCAAATTTTGTCGATATGAAAAGAAAACAAAGGGTTAAGAAATTATAATAAGCGTGTCGTAAATCTTTTGCCACTCTGAAGTGAAACTTTTAGAAATCAGAAAGGAGTCTTATATTAGTATTTACTTAGATGTTTTAGGAATTATAAACAAGTCATTTCTAACAAATTTATTTTATGAGGTGTCTTTACGTAAATGTCAATGCCACAGCAAGAATCAATAAATATCATTATTTATCACGTCTTGGGACGTTAGACGTTAAAACTTTTATTGCTACACAGGGAGTGATTCTAAGAACTCCATAACATAACGCAGCTCATAAAATTTCGGTAAAGAAATTTGCCTTTATTCTGTACATATGGTTTGTTATTAAATTATGCTTTTATTCTTTCTTAGAAAGATCTCTATCTCTAGTTACATTTTCGGTTCACTGGTCATCTTTATCAGTCCACTTTTAAAAACTGTGCAAACAACAGCCAACAGTATAAAAAATTTGAGTTTGAGTTTAAAAAAAAATTGGAAGATATATAGTATTAATTGTTTATTTACTTATTTTAATATTCGTTGTTTTAAAATTAGTTTCAAAAATTTCAAAGGGCTGTAACTTGGAGGAGAAGGGGTTTCAAGAAAAACTTAATAAAAAGACACCCCTTATTTTTCTCCAAAGAACCACCCTGTATATATATATATATATATATATATATATATATATATATATATATATATATATATATATATATTCATTTAAATGTATATAGATATTAAAAAATGCTGTATCATTATATTTTTTTATCAATTTGATAACTATTATCAGACAAACTGTTTTCTTAGGTAATGTATATAAATTTAAATAAATAAGTACTTTAATTTCACGTGAAATAACCCTATTTTGCGGTGTCTATAGTGAAAGTAATAACACGTTTTTACAGAAATTCATCTTTTCACCCAGCATTTTTTATTATTAAATATTTGGCTTTACATATTAGTGGGAAACTCAACTGTTTGAAAAATAACAGCTTCTCAGTTTAACAGAATAACTGTGTAGTAGTGTCCGTATGCTGTATCCCCATCAACAACCGGTTAAAGTTAAAATTAAAATTAAACCGTTTTATTGTACCGAAGATCGTACGTCCCTAAAGCTGTGAGCGAGAGCAAGCATTCCCAATCTCAAGGCTATTCATCCTGTTAAATGGTTAAATAACAGTTGCTGATGAAAACCGATGTTTATTCATCGAACCTAGTTGCAGTAGAACTGAAACAGACACGTCTCCGAATTCTAGGTTAGTGTAAAAAGCGTTACTTTTTAAGCTGTTATTTTTATAAATCCATAACTCGTGGTTACCGTTACGGCTCGGTAACCGTTTAAAAATAGCTTACAGTTAAATAACGACCCATCACTACTTTAGACCCGATGCACCTCGGTAGTGTGGACACACTGAACCTTTAAATTTGTGCATGCACAGACTTGTCAACGTCACCATAAAAAGAGTCGATGCACTCACTCAGCGTTCAAGGCGCCAGTAGCTTTGTCAACTTCATTGCAGCACGTAATAATCAAACAGTAATGTCGAAAAGAACACACAAATGTAAATTTGAAACAAATGGTGGAAATGATCAACTTTATTCAGTTGGGACAAAGTTTACGCTCCGTTGCTGACAAATATAGTGTTGGAAAATCGACAGTTTGCGATTGTTTTTTTGTTTTTGTGATAATTATACACATTATACGTTTATACAGTACATCCGATAATCCTGATAAATTGATAATTCGGATGTACCCTGTGCATTTCGCATTAACAAGGTTTTACTGTATTTATTTTTGTGTTCTGATCTTTATATGTTTGTAGAAATTAATGGTGAATATAATTATTATAATATTATTATTATTTCAGAGACATCAAAACCGTGCAGATGCTAAATCTCAACCGATTAAAGATGACAAGGAAAATTCTAACCTGCAAAGACTTAAAGATGAGACAAAAATCCTTGCTCAGTTCGAAGCTTTTAAAGTATACGAAGATAACCTCCAAGTTCAAGAGACCAGCAAAGTTGTATCTAAAGGCATAACTCAAGCTCAAATACTTTCAAGCATGGCTATAACTCAAAAAGGATACACTAAGACAGCTTTTGGTGAAGAACGCAGACAATTGATACAGAATGAGTATAAACAGATTGCCTGTAATAAATCTTCGAATGATATGGACGCCTCTTTGTGCAGCGAGCAGGATCAGAAGGAAGAAGAAAGTCCTATGAATATCAGTAATATTGAAAACAGCCCCCTTCATGCTCAGAGAGTGATGGACTCTCTGGTTTTATCCGAACGAGATAGATTCTTTTATATTGATGAATACCGTGTCGATATTTATAATTATTTACGTGAACACGAGGTAAGTAAAAAAATGTTTTTATAACTATAAGAATCTTAAGTTTATTCATATTTATGACAACAATAAAGTAATACAAAATCCAGTAACTGTCTCAAAGCAAAGTTCACAAAATGCAAAACTGCAAGGTGTACATGGATACCTTTATTTCACAGATACCAGTTACACAATTATTATGTTCGTAGTTTGTGATATTGTTAAAAATTATACACGTCTATAAATTAATAACACAAAATTGTAAACTATAGCATGCAAGGTATAGATAAAAGCAAGTAAGATATAAAAACTATACAGCCTGTTCGTCAGGAAATTTTTGATTTTCCGAAATCGTATTATTATAAAATTTGGTATCGGGCCATAATGGACTACATACAGACTTGGAGACTACTTCTCTGGCTTCACTGTTGGTTTTCGTTTTTGTAGGTAAAGGACGAAGCCAGCGTGTAAGCTAACTGGAGCAAGTGGCTCTTATGAATTCTGGATGTTCTTCAACGTTTCTGTGACATCATTCTCAGACAGATAAAAATTAAATTAGTACAAAATCATGACAACTACAAATTAATATCTGTTGCTATGTTATGATATGATGTTTTGATCAAAAAATTTATCAAATTGAAAATAAAATAAAACAGAGATGACACATGAGGCTTTCAAAATGTCTACGTGATGTATGTCAATATTTAACATAAAAATAGAACTAGCCTATAATAACTATGATAACAGTTACAACAATAAAATTAATAAACAATAACAGTATAAAAGCACACCCTATACAATGAAATTATTGACATACATCAACTCATTATCTTATTACAACTTTATCGAAAGAATAGTTAAATTTATTTTCTTTGACTTATTTAATTAGAAGGAAGAATATCCAAGAAAGGGGAATTCATTAAATCAGTTTGCTCGTTTAAAACAAGGTAGTTATTGTCGTGTGTGTGCTTTTTGACTTCTAAAGTTTCAAAAAAGTCTAGTTTACGTTCGTGATTATAAAAATGTTGTGGTTGTATGCGGTTATTTACTGTAGGTCTATGTTCGGTATCAATAATATGTTTTGCAAATGTAGATTTGTCAGCGTGGTTATTTCTAAATGCAGAAATATGTTCTTTGTATCAGGTGTTAAAATTTCTAGAAGTTTGACCTATGTAGGTCAAACGTTACAATGTGTACAAGTTAATTTATAAACTCCAGCTTTTGTCAGGAAACAAGATTTTTCTTTCGCGGTAAATAGTAAATCACGTGTCGTGTTGTAAGATTTAAAAGCTACCTTTGTTTTTTTACAGGTATTTAAAATTTTTGAAGTGTTTTCTGAAATGGTTCCAAAATAAGTTATCGAAATGTATCTGTTGTCTTCTTTGTCTCTAATATTTGGATACATTAAATTAATCGCTGCTGCAAGCCTAAATAAAATATTTCCAAAATGGTGGCACCTCTGGAAATACCGGAAATTGGCTTCTTTCTTTTTAGCAAGTCTTTATTTTTAAAAATTTGCTAATAGAGAGGTATCGATGGTGAGACTTTGCAAAGATTTTTCCAAATGAGCGCGAATTTGGGCGGCTAGAACCCGAAACCAACCGTTTGAATTTTTATATGTTATATATATATATATATATATATATATATATATATATATATATATATATATATATATATATATATAACCCTTAACTGGTGACAGGCTGTTTTTATACCATAACTGGTGACATGAGGTCTTTGAGTACCCCAAACAAAATTGACATTAAAAAAAAATTCCTATTTTTTAGTGAATTTTCTTTAAAAAAATTCACTAATGAGGAGATCTCGACATTTGAATTTTGAAAAAATTTCTTCAAATGAGCGCTATTTAGGACCCCTGGAACCCAAATCCGAGGTCGGTTTCAGACTTTATATGTTATATATATATATATATATATATATATATATATATATATATATATATATATATATATATATATATATATATATATATATATATATGTTTATATATTTATGTGTCACACCTATAACTAAAAAAATAATGGACCGATTTTGATAAAATTTGGTGAGTACCTTCCTTTCGCGAGTGGCTTGGATAAGTTCGTTAGCCAGGAAAATCCGCCGAGGTTTTCCCGGAAAATTTTGTGTTTTCTTTCGAAAAAAATCGAAAAAAATTTATATCTCCGGAATTAACAAAGTAAGGGCAACGAAATTTGGTACACGGGTTTATATCGTTATATATAAGCTACCTACCAAAATTTAGCGCTGTCGGTTAAAGGACAAAAAAGTTACAGGCATTTAAAGAAAAATAAATTTGGGTTTTCCTCAAAACGTCAAAGTCGCGATTTTAAACGTCAAAATTGTTAATATTTAGGCAATGAACCTGAAATTAATATGATCTATGGAAGGAAAATGTCTCAAGAATAATGTTTTACAAAGCCTTAACTCTTAGTTTCAATCGTCATTGTCCTTCATTTTACTAAAATATTCCCAGAAAATTCATTTCAAATAGACCCTTTCTCTGATACTTTAGCAGTAGTGTTGGCTATAGAGTTTATCGTTTAATTGTCAATATCATTTTTGTCGAATTATCGTAAAAAATCATTAAAGCGCAATATATCCGTTATTATGCAAGTTACGAAAAAAGTTGTATACATTAATTGTAGGGTGTCTTAAGCTACATCTTAAAAAATATTTCCACAATTACAGGGTGGCCCATAAGTCGTTGGTGATTCAAATTTTCTCTTTTTTTAGTGAATTTTTTTAATCGAACACGCCCTATGTTATTGCATTTTTGTATTTTCCATCGAAATATAATACATCTTTGTAAGAAAAGAAATTCGGGATGCAGCAAGTGCGTTATCGTAGCGAATTTTCATTAAATGCTTCAAATTTTGAATCAATTTGCTATTAACCTATAAGGTTGACCAGAAAACCAGTTTTTTCGGGAACAATTTAAGTTTACTTTCGGAAATTTTTGTACATTTTCAACAATAAAGTTGTTTTGATGAAACATGGTACATTGTTTTTACTATATAGGTTATACTGGTAACTAAATTTGATGCCTGCTTTCTTTAAAAAAACACACATATTTGCTATTTAAAAATATTTTTATGAAAATTCACTGCCATAACGCACTTGCTGCGTCCAGAGGTTTTTTGAATTTTGTAAGACTCATTTTCTTTAATCTTCTATTTTTAACCACATTATAAGAATTAGGCAACTTATGACAAATAATGTTACCAGTTTTACAATAAATGTGACACACTAGCAGAAAATATAGCTGCTTTGTAATAGTTTTCTTTTTATTCAAATAAAAACTCAAAAAAACATTATTTCGTATAAAAAAACTTAAAAAAAATTAAGACTAAGACTATATTCTTTCAAAATGTAAGCAAAACAATGAAAAATAGGGTGTTAATGAAAACAAACCACAACATCTAAAAATCTTAACTGATGCAGTCTTTACAAATTTTTTCTGTGCAACTTGCACATATTGCAATTTTACACAATTTATACGACGTATTAGTCTTTCTATCGGCACCTATTGGACATTTTCCACAAGGTCTTCTTTTGTCATTGTCTCTACTAGTATATTGTCACTTTCTGTTAGCGGTTTATGCAATATTCTGCTGATGGAAATTCTCATTTCTCTCGGAAGACATGAGTTTTATAAGTCTCCTGTTTAACTGTTGTTCAACTAATTGAAACTATAGCTTTTTTATAAAATTCAACCTAGAAAGGCTATCATTATCCTTGAAACAACCGTACAATATGTTTTTTCCAGTGATGTTCGTGCGTCAGCCAAAATCATAATTTTTATGCCATATTTATTTGGTTTGTTGGGCATATACATACGAAATTGGCATCGACCCCTGAAACCCAGCAACATCTCATCGATGCACACATAATGGCTGACACAATAACACTGCTGAGAATTTGAAACCAATTTGTTAAACAAACCGGAGATAGCTGCCGATTTATCCCCAAGTATTCTCATGATCCTGTCTCGAGTGTTGTCAAATCTAAAATGTGATAAGATGATCAGAAATCTTTTTAGTGATATTGTATTTCTAAATATGTCACGTCCAGTGACATCAGTTGATAACATGGCATCTAAGTGTTCATGATTCGATGTGAAAGCCCCGGAGTAGTATAACAGGCCTAAAAAACTTTTAATTGAATTAGGCCTATGTCTTTTAATTCAGGCTTATCTTCCCTCTTGTATTTCGTTCTTTCTTTATTCAATTTTTCATTTGTTCTGTTTAATACTTCTTCTAACATTTCATCACTAAATAGATGTTGCCAAATACTATACGGATCTACATTCCTGCCCAAATTTCTAATAGGTCCCTTCAATCCTGGAAGAAACCTAACAATATTTTCAGCTAGCGTTCTTCTGTTTTGCGCAGGCTCAGAATGGTACCACTTTAATCTATTTTTATCATAGAAAGCTCTGCTATGATCTGATACATCAATTTCTGCAGGCAACTCATCATCACCGCTAGAGTAGCTTGTTTCAGTAGCTGTATCGTCAGTTTGTACAATATCTTACTACATACTAAAAATCAACTTTCTAGGTTTATAGAAAATTGAGTTATGCAAATTTGAACCACTTAATGAAAATTTGCTACCATAACGCACATGCTACATCCCGAAATGTTTGAAAATGGAAATACCGTATTTCAGTAACAAATAGTTACAACAAATTCATAGATTACTAAAATAGTTATAACTCAAGGCCTACTGAACCAATTGAGTTCCAATTTGGTGGGTAGGACCACTTTTACAATGTCTACGTGGTTGTAAAGTTTTAGTTTAATATTTCTAGTAATTTCAAAGATATTGCGTTTTCAAACAAAAGTATTTTAGTCTCAAAACCATCTAACAAACTCATCCAAGCTATTAACAAAATGGAGGGAATTGCCAAATTTCGTTTTGATTGGTGAAGTATTTTTTGAGTTATCGGTTGCATACATACATACACACACACACACACACACACACATATATATATATATATATATATATATATATATATATATATATATATATATATATATATATATATATATATATATATATATATATATATATAACCAAATCTGAAATTGTTTTGCATGAGTATAGTGACTGGTTGTAAAGAACGTAATTTAATTTGTAAATAACATTTGCTAAGAAATCTTATATATTTTATTATTATCATTATTATTATACAAATTTCCCCTTTTTCTAAGTCATTTAAAGACAAAAAATATTTTTATAGCTGTTGCCATGTTAATTATAATATGCCTATTTTTTTTCAGCTTCTCAATCGTGCCAAAGTGGGGTACATGAAGAAACAACCAGACATCACTTACCAGATGCGTTCTATCTTGGTAGATTGGCTTGTGGAAGTCGCTGCCGAGTATAAAATGGGAAACGAGACCTGGTATCTAGCTGTAAATTACATCGATCGTTTTTTGAGTTATATGTCAGTTATCAGAGCTAAACTGCAGCTGGTTGGCACTGCAGCCATGTTTATTGCCGCGTAAGTTTATTATTATTATTATTATTATTATTATTATTATTATTATTATTATTATTGTTGTTATTGTTATTGTTATTGACTATCCCAAGGCTCCCTCTAAAGGGAACATTAGCTTATCCCAAGTATCTCAGATACCAAAGGGATTGAGCTCAAATGGAGCCCTTTCTAAGTTATCGGGCCCTGAACGATAACACGACACATCCTTATTTCCCAGGAATCTCCGCACAGTGTGGGCAATTACCACCTTCTGCATAACCTTTTAAAGATGCTCTCCAAAACCCAGTCTCTTAATGTTATCTCGAAGATTCTTAGGAACCACACCAGTTGACAGCATGACTATTGGAATCGGAACTCAGACACTCTCTGCCCTCCACTGTCTCTTTATTTGTATCTCGAGGTCTCTGTACTTAAATGATCTTCTCGTTGTACTTTACCTCTAAATTATTAGTATGGAAATGGCTACATCAATCAGCGTCACTTGCTTGCAGGACTTACTATTATTTTATCCGGTATGTTGTAGGCAACTTGTTGGTCTGTGAGCACGATCCGATCCCAGTACGACCTGTATCCTAAGTTCTCTCGAACAGGCTCAGGTCTGTATCTATAGTATTGCACCTTACTAAGATTTAAAAGTCCCAGTTTCAGAGCTTGGTTTTGATGAAGTATTCTCGCAACTGCACTGTGCCTCCATACTCTATTGTAGCAAATGCTTGACATCCTCCGGTGACGTGTTGGATAGTCTCTGTTGACTCATACATTTGTCATCTTAGACAGAATTATAGCCAACAAAAACCCCTCTGTCCCTGGAAACACCTTTCTGGATACCAACCAGTAGTTCGATGCCGATTTGTCGACATGTGCCTGGAAGGTCTCATTCAGATCTTGGTCATGGAGAGGTTTCTGCATCCAAGATTGCAGCTTGCCCTGATCAATCCGATGGTGACTTTGTATTTGACTTTTTTGTATTTGTAGCGGTGTTAAATTATCTGCCTCGCATATGGCACCGTGTAGTTCAGAAGTAACCATCCGCTGATGGAAATATGTATGTAGATTTAATATCTGCTGGTCTAGCTGTTTACCAATATCCAACACTTCTCTTCCACTTTGGCATCTAGGTAGGGTTACTTGCTAGATGGTAGGTGCTATGTTTTTTTTTAATTTCAACAACACCACGAGGGCTTACAGCCTAAATACTATCGTACCGTGGGTGTCGACAAGGAGAAAAGAGGCAACTTGTTAATTCTGGACTTGAAGGTTTGGAGGTTCGGGGGAGAAGGAAAAACATGTGCCGGCAAAGAATTCCACAACTTGGAAGTCCTCGGGACAAAAGAGCGGGCATAACAAGATGTTCTATGTCTGGTGACTTGGACAGTAAAAGGGTGCATTCGCTCTGTTCGCCTGGTAGATCTGTTGGGGGCAGCAGGTGGAGGAACTATGGAAGAAAGCTCCTCTGAGCAGTGCCCATGCAGATATCTATAAAAGAGAGAGAGGTCACCAATGTCAGTGGACAAGGGATGGCAGCCTTTGGGTGAGATAGGGTCACCGATGAGACATATCTTCCGAATGGAGTCCTGGATAGCGAGTGTAGAAGCGACAGCAGCACCCCAGATGTGGGAGTAGTATTCGAGGTTTGGTCTTATTTGTATATAAGGTATAGCTGGTGAAAAGTATTTTCGAGCCCGGAAGAGGAAACCTAATTTCTTAGCAGCCGCTTCTGCAGTTGATGTGACATGTTGGTGCCAATTGAGATTTCGATCCACAGAAATGCCAACAAGTGAAAAGGACTCATTACTTTGAATAACTTGGTTGTTTATTGTGATGGGTCTAGAGCTGGTGTATCTTTTATGAGAAAGAAAGCAAGACTGTGATTTGGTGGGGTTGAATTGTACAAGATTTCTACTTCCCCAGTCTAATATTTTTTGGAGATCCACGGAGATAGAACCCTCCATGAGTCTGCGATCCTCATCTAATTGGGCTAAAGAGACAGGCTTAGAATATTGTATATTTGAGTGGAGGGTGCTGTCGTCCGCGTAACTGTGAACTGGGTTGGATGTGCTAGAGAGGAGGTCATTGATGTGGAGAAGAAACAAAGTAGGGGCTAAAGCTCAACCTTGAGGAACTCCTGCATTAAGTGGATACAGTTTAGAGGAATGGCCATCCATGACAACGGAAATGCTCCGGTTGGAGAGGAAATTTGCTGTCCACGTACAGTTTTGGCGATAGTAGTTTATTGAGCAGCGCTGTGTGCCAGACCTGGTCGTATGCTTTGGATATGTCTAGAGTGACAATCTGCGATTCACCATGTAGTTGCACCGTGATGCTTTTTGGATTTTGTTAAGTGTTCGTATCTTTTGTTGTAGATTTTCGATATCCTTTTGCTCCAGTTTAGAATCCCAAAAGAATAGTTAAGTGCAGAAAATTGTGTGTGCTAGGCGTTGTTAAAATAGTTCAAAACACATGATTTTCCAAAATAGTTCGAAATTCACTGCTAAAAAAATAAATCATAATTGAACTTTAAGGGGTATTAAATGTTGCCAGATGTAGCGAAATAATTTAAACTCAGTATCGGCCCTCTCAAGTGGGTAGCGTAATTTGAGAACTTTAGTTATGTGTATTTTTGACAGTTGACCCTTTCACTGCGACACCTGCTTCCCCTATGTTGTTGGCTTTCATAATCGCTGTTGAATTCATTAGCGGACACATCTGTTTCTCGCAGTTAACAACCACACTCCTCAATCTAATAGCTGAGGTATGTCGTTATTAAACGATGTCGTATCCATCTTAATGAAATACAGGCTGTTTTTATGAAAACTTTATTTTAAACATAGATAGATTTGATATGAAAAATAAAATATTATACACTTTGGGTCTGATAATTTATTTACAAAAAATAAACAAGGATAAATCTTAGAATTGCAAATATAAACTGGTATCTTCTGTAACAAAAATAGTATAGCATTTTACCATACAGGGTGGAATGACGTCATAAAAGAAAGCAATGCACCGTTGCCAGACTGTCAAATATTTCCGACTATTGCTATAGTTTAAAAGCATACCTTTTTAGTCGTTCATTTTATTAAATTTGTATTGAATCGACTTGAAATTTTCATTATGCGTGAAGAATTTGTCATAAGTTTTTTTGGTGTGTAGACCTTTATTTATTTTTGTTACACTATATATGATTTTGTTAACCATAAATTTTAAATATATTATGTTTCTTTTTTACAGCAAATATGAGGAGATATATCCCCCCGAAATTAAAGAATTTGTCTACATCACTGATGATACATACTGCCAGAGACAAATTAGAAGAATGGAACAATTGATATTGAGAGTGTTGGACTTTGATTTGTCAGTGCCAACTCCATATACTTTTATAAATTGGATAGCATCAGCGTTGAACATTCCCGACCTTGAACTGAAATTAGCATTGGTAAGTACCTATAGTGTGTTAGAGTGATTTTTAGCGAATTTTCATTAAGAAAAATCCGCTATTAGGGAGGTCACAATGAAAAGTTTTTGAGAAAATTTCTTCAGATGAGTCTGAAATTATGATTTTGTTAGTGTTGATATTGAAAAAAAACCAGTTTGATTAGGTTGACTAAAAAGACGATTAATAAGGAAAAGTAACTGCTACGTTTATAATTTGGCAGATACTTTACTTTTCTAAATATGAATCAAGTTTCCTTCTGGAAATCTTCTGTATAACTTTAATGAAATTTGTAATACAGGTTTCTTTTAAAGAGACTTACACTATCTACAGATATAGCAAAATTGAGTTCTTTAGCTTCATAGAAATTTGAGTGTTGGACATTTTTCTCAAAACGCAAGATTTTTTTGATAATAGAGAAATACCGATGGTAACACTTTCAAAAGAATTCTTAAAATGTGTGCGTATTAGGACCTCTAAAATCAGTCGTCTGGTTTTCAGGTCTGTGTAAGTTTAACGTATTAACTTTACTAATATGCCGTATAATAATAGTGTACAATTCTTATGAAAATTCACTACTATAACGCACTTGTTGCATCACGAAAGTTTATTTATAGTCTGTAAGCCTTCTTTTAGGCTTAGATGGTCTCGGAATTGCATCACGCATTTCAGAAAAATAATAAACACGACCAAAAAACCAATACAGAAAAAATACGTGTTTATACACTAACAAGAGGCCGACGTAATATGAAGTTACTTCCACGGAGGCCGAAGCAACACAGGTTCATGTTTTATTCAATAGTACATGACCCAACAGTCGAGCCATCAGCCTTTGGAGGGAGGCCATCGTGACTCAACATTTGAGTTGTCGACAGTTATCATGTCAAACTTTTATACAACAGATTCATCTGTTGTCCTTACCGGTCACCTTCTGACAACAACTTTGTCCAGCTCTTCGACTACCTTTCCGAAAAAACCGACCATCTGATTTCTGAATATCCTTCCTCCGAGGTCACTATTCTTTGTGACTTCAATGTCCATAATAGGGAATGGCTAGGATCTTCAAAAACTGATCCACAACGAAGAGCAGCGGAGGCCTTTGCAGTCAGCAATTCTTTAACCAATATGGTTCAGCAACCTACTTACTTTCCTCGCATCCCAACATACAGCTCAAATCCCTTGGATCTCCTTCTTACTACAAAACCTGAATGCTATAAGACATCAGTCACCGCCCCCGTTGGTCGCTCAGACGACGGCATGGTCACTGCTTTCTGCGCAATGCAACCCGAGGTCACACAGTCATCACACCCACGTATCGTTTGGCACTACAACTCTGCGAACTGGGACGAAATGCGGGATTACTTTTCCTCATTCCACGGGCGTATGTCTGCTTCTCTCATCCTGACCCCTCTGATATCTCACAAAACGTCACCGAAATTATCTAAGCTGGCATGGAATGATTTATTCCACGTACACAGATAACCGCTTCAGCCACTCAAAAGTCCTGGTTCTCTAAATCCTGTGACAAGGCCAGACTTGAAAAGGTCAAAGCTCACAAAATGCTTCTACACAATCCCAGTCAAGAAAACCATCAAGCATTTAATGACGACAGACTCTTGCTAAATCTATTGGGAATAATTTCTGCAAGAGCACGTTCCCACCTCTTGTTTCAGGGGATGAAATTGTTTCTACCGCCCTGGGCAAGGCTGAACTTTTTGCCTCGTTGTTCGCCGCCAATTCTACTCTCAACCACCTCCAAATGTTCAACCACCAACAGTCGCCAATGTGGCGCATAAAATGACTGATATCATTTTCAAAATCAGAAGGGTACGAAAGATGCTCTCTTCTCTTAATACCAGGAAAGCCTCTGGCCTGGACGAGATCCCAGCAATGGTTCTCAAAAAAATACGCACCAGAACTTTCAGCCATCTTACAATAGAGGCATATTGCCTAGTAACTGGAAAATTGCTCGAGTAAAACCCGTCCACAAAAAAGGATCCAAAGTGCTTCCTAGCAACTACAGGCCAATTTCTCTCCTTTCAGTCGTCTCTAAAGTGATGGAAAATTATATAAACACTGAATTACTAACATTTCTTGAAAAACACACTCTAATCCACGACAAGCAGTATGGATTCCGTCAGCGCATATCAACTGCCGACCTCCTTTCTTTTGTCACCCATTCTTGGAACAAGTCTATGGAACTACACGGTGAATCCCACATTGTCGCTCTAGACATATCCAAAGCATTCGACCAGGTCTGGCACGCAGCACTGCTTAATAAACTTCCGGCTTATGGCCTACCACCAAAACTCTGTACCTGGACAGCAAATTTCCTCTCCAACCGGAGCATTTCTGTTGTCGTGGATGGCCATTCCTCTAAACTGTATCCAATTAATGCAGGAGTCCCTCAAGGTTCAGCTTTAGCCCCTACTTTGTTTCTTCTCCACATCCATGACCTCCTGTCCAGCACATCCAACATGGACGACAGCACCCTCCACTCAAATATACAATATTCTAAGCCTGTCTCTTTAGCCCAATTAGATGAGGATCTCAGACCCATGGAGAGTTCTGTCTCTGTGGATGTTTAAAAAATATTCGACTGGGTAAGTAGAAATCTTTTACAATTCAACTCCACCAAATCTCGGCCTTGCTTTCTATCTCATAAGAGATACACCAGCCCTAGACCCATCACAATGAACAACCAAGTTATTCAAAGTAATGAGTCTTTTTCACTTGTTGGCATTTCTGTGGATCAAAATCTCAATTGGCACCAACATGTCACATCAATTGCAGAAGTGGCTGCTAAGAAATTAGGTTTCCTTTTCCGGGCTCGCAAATACTTTTCACCAGCTAATCTCTATACCTTATATATTTCACAAATAAGGTCAAACCTCGAATACTGCTCCCACATCTGGGGTGCCGCTGCCGCTTCTACACTCGATATCCTGGACTCCATTCTGAAGAGAGCTATATGTCTCATCGGTGACCCTAGCCTCACCCAAAGGCTGCCATCCCTTGCCCACCGATGTGCCGCTGTTGACTCTTTCTCTCTCTCTTTTATGGATATCTGCACGGGCACTGCTCAGAGGAGCTTTCTTCCATAGTTCCTCTACCTGCTGCCCCCAACAGATCTACCAGGGGAACAGAGCGAATGCACCCTTTTACTGTCCAGGTCACCAGACATAGAACATCTTGTTATGCCCACTCTTTTGTCCTGAGGACTTCCAAGTTGTAGAATTTCCTTGCCGGCACATGTTTTCCTTCTCCGAATCTTCAAACCTTCAAGTCCAGAATTAACAAGTTTCCTCTTTCCTCCTTGTCGACACCCACGGTATGCTGGTATTTAGGCAGTAAGCCGTCGTGGTGTGTTGTTGAAATATAAAAAAAGATGCCTTTACATGGGCTAGGTTATTTTCAACTGTAAGTGGGCTATTTCAGTCCCTTCATTGCAAGTTTCCGTTTTCAGGCTCAAGCTTAATTGTAGTTTTGTATTCTAGTAGTTGCTGGCAGATCTGTATTTTTATTATATTTGTATTGTGTACGTGTAGCGTACTAAAGTGGTTCCAAGTATTAATATTATTATTTTTTGTTACAGTATATCTGTGAACTGACCGCCCTAGAAACCGATTCATACATAGAGCACCTGCCTTCTGTTCTGGCAGCCTCAGCTATTGCAGTCTCCAGACACACTTTGGACAAGGAAATGTGGCCAGCTAAATATGCCGAAGTGACAGGTTACACAGTGGACAATTTAAAAGCAGGCATACAGTTTTTGAGCAAGGTCCATAACAATGCACCAACACACCCACAACACGCAATCCAGGAAAAGTACGCACAGGCGGCTTGGGCAAATGTTGCCAACAGAGAAGCAAAGCCAGTTATCAAATTTTCACAAGACTGCTCTAATAATTAGAGGACTCTTTTATAGGCCAGTTGCCATATTTTACGTAGTGATTAGTTTTCGAAATGAATCCAGTCATTATTCAGTACCTTTGCTTGTTTTTAGTCAATTTTCCAGTAGCTTCGTTGTGTACATTGGTAATCCTGGAAGGTTTTTAAGAACATATTGCGGTTTGTGTCATGTTTTTTATCCGGTGACATAAATTTTAAATTAGCTTCTGTTTTTAGAACTTGCCCTTTTAAACTTTATGGAAAAAAGAAAGTAGGTTTATGATCAACATAAATATTGCTAGAAAAGTGATATTTTACACAACTTATATTGTTTAAGTGTATCCTTTTATAGAGTTCAAATTATTTAATAATTATTGTCGGATATTTGCCTTACAGCAGTTCTAGACTGTAATACGTACAATATACCCAGTTAATCCTAAGTATTTCAGTGCCAGTGGCGAGCCATCTCCAGTTGTCATATCAAATATTTATACTTTAAATTTCTTATTTTATTTTTGTACAGTTTACTCTAGTATTCTATAGGCTTTAAGTTATTTTAGGTAAGTTTTTATTAGAAAATGTTGCCATTTTGATACGTATTATTTAAATTGTAATGCAATCTCGTGTTGCAATAAATTTTCTAAGTTTTTAAACTTTGTTTTATTCGTCTTTTAACCTGATTTCGAATTATTAGTATGATGTTTATTAGTATCCTGTTTTTAAGTCTGGGGACCGTTCGAGGATCAGCAACTACAAACCTATAGCTAACCTATCTAATTTTGCTAACATTTTTGAGGCAGTTGTGTATGGTCCAGGGTACCCAGCGACCTGGAAAACCTGGAAAAATCAGGGAATGTGAAATACCCCCTAAAATGTCAGGGAAATTTGTGATTTTATGCAAATGTCATGGAAATTATTTAGTAGACCTGGAAATTATATATTTGTAAAATTTCGTCACTAGCAGATGCAATTTTTATTATGATTTTATATATAATATGAATTTTCTCGCGTAAATAGTTTTCTCATACCTAGGAAAATATATCTTGATAACAATGCGTCTTACCTTGGGTACCAATATCACTTAAATCCGTGAATGCCGTATGCCACATCATGCGCCGATATAAATAGCGTTTTCTTCATCTATCTCAAAACATGTCTTATATGAACATCTCACTTGGAATGTTCTTCCTTGAATGCATAAATTGCAAAATGCGTTTTAGGTATTGGTTTGGTAGAGATGTGCTGTGAATGTGTTTATTCTGTAAAATAGAATAAATGATCATGTTGAAAGTTGCAAAATATTTGGCATTTGTACATAGCGCATGTAAACAGTATCTTTGTTTCATTTTTTCAGCGCATTTTCATAAATAAAATTTCGCTTTTAGAGAGGTAACGACTTTATAATTTTCCAAAAAAAATAATTAATGGGTGCTAATCTGAGCTTTTGGAACCCATTTACGGGGCTTATCCAAATTTATATATACGAACAACATGGTTTGCGAAGTTTCTACGCCACCTAGAGACTTCTGGTTTGTTTTATCACAGTGGAAAATTCTTTCCGGACACTATGTGCGTCGGCCAGTTATGAAAGTCAAGTTTTTCCATGAAAAAATTGCAAATTTTCGAAAATGCTATATATTATAAATTTAACAGAGTTAAGCATACTTATGTTTTTGATTGTGTAAGTTTTTTATTCAAAGTTTTTATTTTGTTCATAAAAAAAGTATTCAGGTATGTGTGTTTTTCATTTCGAGTATTATGAAAAATGTACTCGAGGGGGCCTGGAAATGTCAGGGATATAACTTGTCGCTGCGCACACATTGCTTCCTTGAGGTTTGGAAGGTTGCTTGGATCTGTCTTGTTTTTAAGTCTGGGGACCGTTCGAGGGTCAGCAACTACAAGCCTATAGCTATCCTATGTAATTTTGCTAAAATTTTTGAGCCAGTTGTGTATGGTCGTATTTATCCTGCCGTGAAGTATCGCTTGTCACAATACCAGCATGGGTTTATGGAGGGGCGCTCAACACTCACGAATTTATCCCTGTTCGCACAATATGTAAGTGTAGCTTTGGATCGATGGGGTCAGGTGGATGTCATTTATAGAGACTTCTCCAAAGCGGTCGAGCGTCTTGACTACTCAACACTTCTGTACAAGCTGCATTTGGCGGACCTTGATGGACGGCTGATAGCATTCTTTGGATCCTACTTGAGTAACCGTGTGCAATATGTTGTTTATAATTGATTTAAGTCTGAACCCTTTTCTGCTGGCTCCGGCATTCCACAGGGTTCCAATCTTGGCCCACTCCTCTTTTTGTTATTTATCAACGACATAAGCTCTGTAATTTCTGGTGATCATCTATTATTTGATGATGATCTCAAATTATACTCCAGTGTTCACGATATTGGTGACTGTTCAAGACTCCAGGTGGACCTTGACAACTTGCAGCTGTGGTGTGTTGAGAACAGATTTGAATTAAATGTTTCGAAGTGCAAAGTGATGACATGCACTAGAAAAACCAGCCGTACAACTTTTCCTTACAAAGTGGGTGGTGTACCATTGGCTAGGACTGAAACGCACAAGGATCTTAGCATTGTATATGATGAACATTTAAGTTTCACTGGACATATTCAAACAATAACAGCATTCTGTTTGAAGTTGATGGGTTTCATTATGAGGAATAGCAGATCATTTTCCAATTTGGATAGCTTGAAAATTCTCTATTTTGCCTACATTCGATCGAGGCTTGAATATTGTAGCTTGGTTTTTAATCCCTTTTATAGTGTTCAAATTGGTGCTCTGGAAGATGTTCAGCGTAAGTTTTTAAAACACCTTGTATATAGCGCATCTGGTAAATGCGGCATATAAGCACCTAGTTAACTACACACCTCCCTTCATTTTTGTCAAGGTGTCGTAGAATAGTGGCCGTATGATACTTGGGTCTGGTGTAGAATCGCCTGATATATTCGGAAATAGCAAAAAACGTATCACTGCCATTTAAAAAAATTGTTACCGTCAACTTTCGGTATAACCGGTTGCGCTACATTTGTTTTCTTAAGTTACGTACATAGAGCGCGGCGTTTTTATTAACCTGACAAAGTTTTATAATTTTCTATTAACTCGTTTCGACACAATAAATGTTTAAATGCGCCATATAGGCAGCTTGTTAAGTACACACCGGATTTTTGGCAAGGTGTCGCAGAATAGTGGGCGTATGATACTTGAGTCTGGTGTAGAATCGCCTGATCTATTCGGAAATACCAAGAAAACGTATCAGTGCCATTAAAAAAAAATTACCGTCAACTTTCGGTATAACCGGTTGCGCTACATTATTTTCTTAATGGACGTACATAGAGCGCGGCGTTTTTATTAACCTGACAATATTTCATAATTTTTTATTAATTTGTTTCGACACAATCAATGTTGAATTGCGCCGTGTTAACACCTCTATTACACACATCCCCTCGCTTTTTGTTAATGTGTTTGAGAATAGTGGGTGTATGATACTTGAGTCTGGTGTAGAATCGCCTGATCTATTCGAAAATAGCAACAAAATTGCGCTATATTTTTCTTATTAATTTAGGTAAATAGAGCGCAGCGTGTTTATGAAGACGACGAAGTTTCATAATTTTCTGTTTACTGTTTTGGGAGCGATCAATTTATAAGTGCACAATGCATCCATAATATAGCAAGTCTGCATTTAAGTCATTTTCATACCAGTAGGATTCACTTAATAGTCACCGTCTGTTAACTTCATTCCTTTTCATAACAATAAATTATATAAATTGGCTCTGCACAATTTATTATCACTCTACATGACCTATTTATTTATATCTTATTTTCCTTGTTTGGGGGTAGAAAGGACGCCAAGCGATCGACGTGATTTCTCTCTGGTTTCACGGGAGGCGTCTACTTAACGTTCGCCGTGTCATTGACTAATACAGATTTGGTTTTGTTTGGTCAATAATACTGTGTTCATTGCTTTGCAACCCAAGGTATCACATTTTTTATATGAAAGAATTATTTGTCTTACTAAACTTTTTTACGCAATTGCCAGCAAAAATATAAAATACCTGCCTACGTAGGTACGTTACTTCGTACCTACTCCTTTCCTTGCTTTAATGCAACAATTTTAAGTTCCATTAAACGAGGTTCATACAGACGCGATATGCGGGTATTTATTGTTACAATACTTTTTAAAATTTAAAATACAATAGGAATGCGTTTCGCCATTCGCGTCTGTATGAAGCTAGGTATAAACTAAACTAGTAAATAGTAAATATGAAGAAAATAAAATTATTAATCGTAATATTAGTCAATGAAATATATTTAACCAAATACTATATAGTATAATATTAATAAACATAATCATTGACTACTATATAGGGAGGTAGTCAATAGCAGTGCTACCGGTAATGATTTCAACTATTATGCTACCGGCTTCTGCCTTTGGAAGATGGTCCCTAGATGACGCTATGCAACAAATATTTATTTTTGGATAATACGAGCTGAAAATGGTCACCCAGTGGAATACAATGTTTTTCTAAGCGTGCTGTAAACCGCAAATGACTTGAAATCACTGATCATTTTTCAAACACCCCAAAAAACAATTTAAAACTTAGTGAACATAGCATGAAAGATTAGTTAATGGTTAGAAAAGAACTTGCAAAATGTTTTCAACAATTATATAGTCTACTAGAAAATGCAACAATAATCTGTAGAATATACTATACAATATGTAAGAATGGCGACCCTGTTGTGCCGACATCCTATTTATTTTCTCCACCTCCACGACAAATAAAGAGTAGGATGGCATACCTACCTATTCTAATAATGAAAAATGTATGGGATGGGGGATATGTGAGGATGTCCCTAATTAAACCAATATCTAACTGTGTTAACTGTGCCAGGTTTTTCAAAGGATTTAAAAACACAAAAACGTTACGAGTGCATAAAAAGCACCAAAAAACATATCAAATTACTACAAGTCATCCATCCTCTTTCTAAAAAATTATTGCAACTACAGGTAGTCATAAAGTAATGGCACACAGAGGAGTAGTAGGTTATTAGCGTCATGACGATGTATACAAACTTACCTCAATCTAAGAGCCAAAATTAAAAGAGATAAATTATTTTTATGGTAAGAGTGGAGTGACGTCATGAAGGAAAGCAGTGCAACGTTGCCAGATTGTCAAACATTTCCGAGTATGTCTGTACTTTGAAAGCAAACCTTAGTTAGTACTTCATTTTTGTAAATTTATATTGATTGGAGTTCCAAACATCATATACACGAAGAAGTTTTCTTCTGTGTTTACAAATAGTGAATGGAGATTATGTAGACATTTATTTCTTATACAATTTTGTTAACCATAAGATCTTGAGCTCTTTAAGTTATCAATTGTTGTTGCCATTGCTTGGTGAAATCGTTCTATACTAAATACAGAGGTAAAGACTATTTCTCTGGCTTCAAAATGGCCTTCTCTTCTTTTACTGTTTGACGGCATCACCAGACAGAAGAAAATTTAATTCAATTTCAATCCTGTAATACGAATAACAATGGCGGTTGAAGCCGAAACTTACGGCTTTGTAAAACACATTTCTTGCTATATTTTTTCTACACAACCCGCATTTTTTTTAGAATCCTTGTTTACAAATCTATAATTTTGACGTTTTAAATCGGTAAGTTCTAAAAAAAATTTTTCACCATCGATATTTTTCTGTTAATGAATTTTTAAAATTAAAAATTCACTAACATAACGTCTTAAATTCATGCCCATAGAAACACACATAATCTCTGGCGTTGTTTACGAACATCTTGAAAGCGACAGTTGGTAGCTGGTTTTGGTATTCAATCTATACTTCATTTTCGTTTGTCAGATAACATAATTCTTTATAAGCTCGTGTAGCCACCAGCGTATTCTCTTATCAACAAAATTTTAGATATCACTTTCAAAACTAAAAAGGTACGAAAGATGCTCTCTTCTCTTAATACCAGGAAAGCCTCTGGCCTTGACGAGATCCCAGCAATTGTTCTCAAAAAATGCGCACCAGAATTTGCTCCTGTCCTGACTCGTCTGTTTCAGACATCTTACAAAAGAGGCATATTCCCTAGTAACTGTAAAACTGCTCGAGTACAAACTGTCCTCAAGAAATGATCCAAAGCGCTTCCTAGCAACTACAGGCCTATTTCTCTCCTTTCAGTTGTCTCTAAAGTGATGGAAAAGTATATAAACACCGAATGACTAAAATTTCTTGAAAAACACAGTCTAATCCACGACAGGAAATATGGATTCCGTCAGCGCAGATCAACTCCCGGCCTCCTTTCCTTTGTCACCCATTCTTGGAACTACACGGTGTGTATGGAACTACACGGTGAATCCCAGATTGTCACTCTAGACATATCCAAACCATTCGACCAGGTCTGGCATGCAGCGCTGCTTAATAAACTACCGACCTATGGCCTACCACCAAAACTCTGTACGTGGACAGCAAATTTCCTCTCCAACCGGAGCATTTCCGTTGTAGTGGATGTCCATTCCTCTAAACTGTATCCAAATAATGCAGGAGTTCCTCCAGGTTCAGCTTTAGCCCCTACTTTGTTTCTTCTCCACATCAATGACCTCCTCTCTAGCACATCCAACCCAGTTCACAGTTACGGGGACGACAGCACCCTCCACTCAAATATACAATATTCTAAGCCTGTCTCTTAAGCCCAATTAGATGAGGATCGCAGACTCATGGAGTGTTCTATCTCCGTGGATCTCCAAAAAATATTAGACTGGGGAAGTAGAAATCTTATACAATTCAACTCCGCCAAATCACAGTCTTGCTTTCTTTCTCATAAGAGATACACCAGCCCTTGTCCCATCACAATAAACCACCAAGTTATTCAAAGTAATGAGTCCTTTCACTTGTGGGTATATCTGTGGATCGAAATCTCAATTGGCACCAACATGTCAGATCAATTGCAGAAGCGGCTGCTAAGAGATTAGGTTTCTTCTTCCAGGCTCGCAAATACTTTTTACCAGCTAATCTCTATACCTTATATACTTCACAAATAAGACCAAACCTCGAATACTGCTACCACATCTGGGGTGCTGCTGCCGCTTCTACACTCACAATCCTGGACTCCATTCAGAAGAAAGCTATACGTCTCATAGGTGACCCTACCCTCACCCAAAGGCTGTCAACCCTTGCCCACCGACGTGCAGTTGGTGACCTCTTTCTCTGTTTTATAGATATCTGCACGGGCACTGCTCAGAGGAGCTTTCTTCCATAGTTCCTCCACCTGCTGCCCCCAACAAATCTACCAGGGGAACAGAGCGAATGCACCCTTTTACTGTCCAGGTCATCAGGCGTAGAACATCTTGTTATGCCCGCTCTTTTGTCCCGAGGACTTCCAAGTTGTGGAATTTCTTGCCGGCACATGTTATTCCTTCTCCCCCGAACCTCCAAACCTTCAAGTCCAGAATTCACAAGTTACCTCTTTCTTCTTGATATTGACAAGGTTAACTAAAACGAAATCATTCTGGCGAGTAATAAGGAAAAATAACTGCTACGTTTATAATTTGACAGATACTGTACTTTTCGAAATACGAATTAAGTTTCCTTCTGGAAAACTTTTGTAACTTTAGTGAAATTTGTAATACAAGTTTCGTTTAAAGAGACTTACACTATCTATAGACATAACAAATTTTAATTTTTTAGCCTCATAGAAAATTGAGTTTTGGACATTTCTCTCAAAATGAGTTAAAACACAAGATTTTTTGATAATAGAGAGATATCGACGGTAACATTTTCGAAAGAGTTCTTCAAATCTGCGCGTACTAGGACCTCTAAAATCGATCTTCAAGGTCTGTGTAAGTTTAAAGTATTAATTTTAGTAATATGCCGTATGATAATAGTGTACAATTCTTATTAAAATTCACTACAATAACGCACTTGCTGCGTCCCGAATTTTTTTATTATTATTATAAAAACCCTTTAAATTTACATACTAAACGCATCTGTGATGCTTAACTATTTCCAAAACACTGAAAAAACGAAATCGATTTAATAGATATTGAAGAAACTGGCTTCGCGATTTGCAAGATAGTTCACATAATATCTGCCGATAGATATCGATAAAATAAATTCTTTATATCGTAAACAAGCATCTGATATTGATGAAATAAATCATGGGCTTATAATAGGGTGTGACATACGGATAGTATATAAAACATAATCGACGTATAATCTTATCGTTTAACATTACTAATAACTAACAATGCAGCAGAACTGCAGGCGAAACGCCTAATTCCACCTGCTATATTTGCTGAATGTAAAAAAAGTACATCTCACCTGCTACTTTGTATTCCTAGACTAATTTAGGTATACAAGAAGCAAAACGGTTTGTGCTATTAGAGATTAGATTTTTATTTTATTATGCTCGATCCGAAACTATACTCCAGGCCAAAAACATGTAAAATAAGGTTGTATGTATGTATGTATAAGCGAAATTGCTTCACTAATGAAGAGATCCCGACTTTTGAATTTTGAAAAAAATTCTTCAAATGAGCGCTAATTAGGCCCCACAGAAAACATATCCAGGGTCAGTTTCAATTTTGATATGTTTATATATATATATATATATATATATATATATATATATATATATATATATATATATATATATATATATATATATATATATCACACCGATAACTCAAAAAATAAGTGGCCGATTTTGATTAAATTTGGCGAATACCTTCCTTTTGCAAATGGCTTGGATAAATTCGTTAGTCGGGAAAATTGGCCCAGGTTTTCCCGGATTTTTTTTGTTTTCTAAAAAAAATATTTTATATCTCCGGAATTAAAAAAGTAAGGGCAACCAAATTTGGAACGCTGATTTATATCGTTGTAGGTGAGCTACCTACCAAAATTTAGCTCTGTAGGTCAAAACACAAAAAAGTTATGGGTATTTAAAGAAAAATAAAATGGGGGTTTCCTCAAAACGTCAAAGTGACAATTTAAAATGTCAAAATTCGCAACATTTAGGCAAAGAACTTGAATCTAATACGGGCTATGGAAAGAAAATGTCTCAAGAAGAATGTTTTACAAACCCTGAAGTCTTAATTTCAACCGTCATTCTCCTTCATTTTACTAAAATATTTCCAGAAAATTCATTTCAAATAGACCCTTTCTCTGAAGCTTGGCAGTAGTCTTAGCTATAGAGTTTATCGTTTAATGGTATATAATTTTTGTGGAATTTTCGTAAAAAATCAATAAAGCTCAATATATCCGTTATTCTACAAGATATGAAAAAAAATTGTATACATTAATTATAGGGTGTCTTGAGCTACATCTTAAAAATATTTCTACAATTACAGGCTGGGCCATAAATCGTTGGTGATACAAATAAAAAATTTTTAGTCGAAAACGCCTTATGTTTTTGCATTTTCCATCGAAATATAATGCATGTTTGTAATTAAAAAATTCTGGACGCAGCAGTGCGTTATGGTAGCGAATTTTGCGATTAAATGCTTCATATTTGAAAAGCTCAATTTGTTATTAACCTATAAGGTTGACCAAGAAACGGATTTTTTCGGTTACAGTTTAGGTTTACTTGCGGAAATTTTTGTACGTTTTCAAAGAATAAAGTTATTTTGATGAAACATGGCACATTATTTTTACTATATATGTTATACTGGTAATTAAATTTGATGCCTGCTTTCTGGAAAAAAAAACACACATATTTGCTATTAAAAACATTTTAATGAAAATTCACTACCATAACGCACTTGCTGCGTCCCGAACTTTTTATACTGTTAAATTCAAAACAAACCTACAACCTTATTATTGTCAGTTAGAATTATTTGTAGCTATATTTTTGTCTCAGCTCTTGTTTGGTTTTATTTCTTACTTGAATACTTATATATACACGCACATATTATTATATACAAAACAGCAGGAGTTTACACATTAAATAATATGCCTATTAAATTTGCTACTTATTACTACTATAAAATAAGGCTAAAACTGCCGATGTGAGAACGCATGTTTTTTCAACCTAACGGTGAACTAACCTAAGCAGATATATTATATACTTTGTACTTATAATTTGATAAATAGTAGGTATGTCTAAGACTTGCAATCAAACATTGCACTTCTTTCAAATTCTTTCAAAAAGCTCAATTTGATAATAACCTATAAGGTTGACCAAGAAACGGTTTTTTTTTTCGGGAAGACTAAGTTTACTTTCGGACATTTTTGTACGTTTTTAAACAATAAAGTTATTTTGATGAAACATGGCACATTGTTTTTACTATATAGATTATACTGGTAACCAAATTTGTGGCCTGCTTTCAAAAAAAAAAAAAAAACACACACATATTTGCTATTAAAAACATTTTAATGAAACTTCACTACCATAACGCACTTGCTGCGTCCAGACTTTTTCACCTCAACATCCCCAAAAAAGTCGTGCCTTGATAAAATTCGTTCCTTTACTTTCCGGACGGGCCGTTTTTTCCTGCAGCTTTCCGTTCGCTCCCGGCGACGTTCTAAAAAAAAACAGCTTCTTCGGGTCCCCTTGTCGTTCTTCCTCGCCCGATCGCCCCGTTCGCCACACATTGCCTGCGCCCATCACGTCGGCCTCGCTCACGTTTTAAATCATCAAAAAACTCTGGACGCAGCAAGTGCGTTATGGCAGTGAATTTTTATAAAAATGCTTTGAATATAAAATATGTCTTTTTAATGCAAGCAGTCATCAATTTTGTTACCGGTATAACCTATATAGTAGAAACAATGTGTCATATTTTATCAAAATAACTTGTTTGAAAATGTACAAAGATTTTCCGACAATATACCTTAAACGTTGGTTTTCTAACAAACAAATCTTAGGTTAATAGCAAATTGAGTCATTGAAATTTGAAGCATTTAATGGAAATTTGCTACCAAAATGCACTTACTGCGTGTGGATTTTTTTTCTTACAAACATATTTCGATTAAAAATGCAATAAAATAAGGCTGTTCGAAAAAAATTTTGTAGGGATCACCAACGACCGACTTGTGGGCCAGCCGGTGATTGTCAAAATAATTTTATAAGATGCAGCTCAAGACACCCTATAATTAACTTATACAATTTTTTCTCGTCTCTTGTATAATAATTATTATATTCAGCTTTACCGTAGAAACGTGTCGCCCTGTATAATATCAGCCCTTTTGTAAAACTTCGATCCTTTATATGTGTGGATAAAACAAAACAAACACTGTTTAATCCACCCACTAACATTAATAAAGGAATAATTTGCACTTGTATATAAAAATTTCCCAAATGACACAAATAATTCGTCGACTCAAACAAATAAACATATAAACGATCTCGACCTCATATCATACGGTAAATGTCAGTTACAGCGTCTAACAGACCTGCGCAATAATATCAAATGTTCCGTTATTACCACGGCAACAACATACTAGATCTCGTATAAGTTATGGACAATGAAAGGCGGTCATATTAAACATAAGTGTTTCAAATTTGAATAGCTCAATTTTCTGTAACCCTAGAAAGCTGAATTTTGGCACATAGTTAGGTCTTTACCAAATCAATATGTACACCAAATTTAACGAAATATCTTTGTAATTTTCGGAAAAAAAATTTTTTTTCGAAAGAAAACTAAAAATTTTCTCGGAAACCCGTGTCCGATTTTTCTGGCCAACGAACTCATCCAAGCTATTAATAAAAGAAAGGCACTTGCCGAGTTTTATCAAAATCGGTTAATTAGTTTTTGAGTTATCGGTTGGATACATATATATATATATATATATATATATATATATATATATATATATATATATATATATATATATATATATATATATATATATATATATATATATATATATATATATATGAACATATAAAAATCGAAAATGACCCCGGATATGGGTTCTAGGGGCCCAAATTCGCGCTCATTTGCAACAATTTTTGCAAAGTCTCACCATCGATACCTCTCTATCAGTGAAGTTTTCTAAAATAAAAATTCACTAAAATTGAATAATTGTAAACGACATTATTCACATTCATCCGCTTACTGTCAAAGTCCGTTGCTTTTTTTTGCTGCTTTAGTAATATAAACTAAAAATACAAAATGTAAACATCATTTTCCGTTTTTCAATACATAAATAAATTGTAACATTCTGTTTAGATTACTTTGGCGGAAATATATTCATAAAAGTTAAAGGTAAATACAATAGAATTAGTCAAGGACTCCCTTACAAACCGGTTATGCCATGTCTCCTTAACATCTGGCAACCTTGTGTGTATTGTTTCTTGAACGTCGGTCTAGTTCCGCTACTATGGCTAATCACCGACGCCAGGGAGCAGTTTCACCTCACTATCCCGGATATTTTTTCGAACTCCAGCCTTTCTGTGAGAAGGGTAGGGATCTTTAACGTGCCAAATATCGCATTGACACTAGATCGACAGAGATGCACTCCCTCCGAAGGACGGAACGGGCATTCAACTTGTTCAAATACAATGCCACCACCTCGGTTGATGTTAATTGTGGAGTATGTACCGAAAAAGTAAAAGGAGAAACCTGGGATCGAATCCAGTACCCTTCGGTTCAAGGGTACAAGTTCTTACCACTTAACCACCGAGACCCTCTAATGGAGAGTAAACGTCAATTGTATAACACAAAGACTTGTGGATGGCAACATTTGATAGGGGTAACCCAAACACATCATACAAAACAACATATGCTCACTAAGTGAGTGGTGGATGTGCCGCCACCTAGTTGCGGAACCAAGTAGTATGTTCTCACGCCAGCTCCAAATAACACAAAGTGTTAAAAAAAAATTAGAGACTGTATACAACTAGCTAAAAATTTAGAAAATTGTCAGCCCTGGCCCATTTCTACCCCAATATAGGGACAAAGTATGTAAGGCTAGATGCATTTTCGCAACAATTAGAACCGTAGACCGGTTTCGCTCTCATTAGAGCTCTTCAGTACGGCATACTAATTGTAGCAAAAATGCACCAAAAGTAATACGGCTATAGTATAGCCAGCATTAAATCACTGAGTGAGTGAAAATGCATCTAGCCTAACATATGCTGTGAAAAAAATTTCTAACAAATAATGACGACACAACTTACTACCAGACAATTGTTTAATTCTCAACCCTATGCGTTTCGGCACATTATTGAGCCATCTTCTGGAGGTTTAGACCTAGAATGTAAAAAGTTGGTTGTCAGAAACCACGTTTCTGGTAGGTCTAACACGCAAGTGACTACACTGCAACCACAGAAAGTACAAGGTCTAACAAAAAGTGTCAAACAGCCCTAACGGCCATGCAAGATTTAAACTGACAGTAGTGTCAGAAGTTATAAAACATTTCTATGAAAAGTTCGGGACGCAGCAAGTGCGTTATATTAGTTAATTTTCATAAGAATTGTACACTATTAGTAAGATATATTATTAAAACTAATTCTTTAAATTTAAATGGACCTTGGAGGTCGGTTTTAGAGTCCCAGTTAGCGATTATTTGAAAAAATTTACATTTTATCTGGAGCTAAAAAATTAAAAATTGGTCTGAGATATAATATGTAAGTACTGCAAATCTCTATAAAAAAATTATGTTGCAAATTTCATTAAAGTTACAAATTTTTTTAAGAAAAAAAAATATTTACAAAGGGAATGTACCTATACTCTATCTCTGTCGAAGGCAGTTTCTTTTCTACAAAATTGCACCCTGAAAAGGATTTGTTTCTCCGTTTTGGAAATATGTAGCATATGGCGCACATTATACTTCACTATATCATATTACGTTATAACTATTTAGTGAATTTTTATTACAAAAGTTTTGAGTTTTATTTCCGAAAATTTTTTCTCCAAAAATTACAGAGCTGTTTTAATGAAATTTAATGGATATATTGCCTTAGGAGATCTTACTACTTATCAAAATTCATCTTTCTAGGTTTATAGAAAATTGAGTTATTCAAATTTTAAATTTTATTTCGAAAATAATTTTTTTCTCCGAAAATTACAAAGTTATTTTAATGAAATTTGGTGAATATCTTGCCTTAGCAAAGACCTTACTAGGTACCAAAATTAAACTTTCTAAGTTTATAGAAAATTAAGGTATTCAAATTTGAAACATTTAATAAAAATTCACTACCATAACGCACTTGCTGCGTCCCGGACTTTTTTTACAATAACTAACTAAACGTCTATTTTAATTTTAAAAAGATCGCCAGTGATCTTAAAATATTTGATTGTCCATATAAAACGTTACATTTACTTTGTCTTACAGTATATTTTTACATATTATTATGCAAGACTTCGGAGCTACTACTATAACAATGTCATCGGATTGAATTTCGGCGATTTATACTTATAATTTATCTGGTTAGGGCGGGTGTCTCTTTTTTCAACGTCTACCAGTTAGAAATAATTGGATCTAATCTGATTTTTTATAACATGTCTCATTTCAAACACGATATAAATAATAGTCTAAAGGAAAGGTGCGTTTTGAGTTTTGTTTTAGCAAATGGCAATAAAAATAAGTCGATTTTAGCTATAATAGTGCCGGATGTGATTTAGCTATAATAAATATAGCTCTAGTGTTTCGCAAAATCTAATTAAAGAGCTTTATTTTATTTATGGCAAGTCAATAAAATAAAACTAGAACATATTTGAATATATTGACACTTTTCTCCGTTCTATAAAACTTAATAAATTTGGGTTATCAAACCTAAACGTTTAGTTTTCTGCCCTTCCTTGGTTTCCTGGAAAAGCTCGCTGAAGAAGAGATCATCATTTTGAAGCTTTTTTTCTCAAATGAGCGCGAAATAGATTCCTACAACCCATATCCAGCGTCTGTTTAAACTTTTATATGTTTTTATATAAGCGTCATATCAAGGCGACTTGACTATTAAAATTGGGCAATAAAAATTCTGGACGCAAGTGCGTTATGGTAGTGAATTTTCATAAAAATGTTTTTAATAACAAATATGTGTGTTTTTTTAAGAAAGCAGGCATCAAATTTGGTTACCAGTATAATCTATATATTAGAAACAATGTGCCATGTTTCATCAAAATAACTTTATTGTGTGAAAATGTACAAAATTTTCCAAAAGTAAACTTAAAGTGTTCCCGAAAAAACACGTTTCTTGATCAACCTTATAGGTTAATAGCAAATTGAGCTGTTCAAATATGAAACATTTGATCAAAATTCGCTACCACAACGCACTTGCTGCGTCTAGAATTTCTTTTCTTACAAACATGCATTATATCTCGATGGAAAATGCAAAAATGCAATAAGAAAAGGCGTGTTTGATTAAAAAAAAAAAAGGAAATTTGTATCACCAATGACTTATGGGCCACCCTGTGATTGTAGAAATATTATTTTAAGATGTAGCTCAAGACACCCTATAATTAATATATACAAATTTATTTCATATCTTATATAATAACGGATATATTGAGCTTTATTGATTTTTTACGAAAATTGGACAAAAATTATATACCATTAAACGATAAACTCTATAGCTAAGGCTACTGCCAAGCATCAGAGAAAGGGTCTATTTGAAATGAATTTTCTGCAAATATTTTAGTAAAATGAAGGACAATGACGGTTGAAATTAAGACTTTAGGGTTTGTAAAACATTCTTCTTGAGACATCTTATTTCTATAGCCCGTATTAGATTCAAGTTATTTGCCTAAATGTTGCCAATTTTAACATTTTAAAACGCCACTTTGACGTTTTGAGGAAAACCCCAATTTATTTTTCTTAAAATGCCTATAACTTTTTTGTCTTTTGACTTACATAGCTAAATTTTGGTAGGTGGCTTACTTATAAGGATATAAACCAGCGTACGAAATTTGGTTGCCCTTACTTTGTTAGTTCCGGAGATATAAATTTTTTTCGAAAGAAAACACAAAATTTTCCGGGAAAACCTAGGCAGATTTTCCTGCTTAACGAACTCATCCAAGCCATTTGCAAAAGGAATTTTTTCACCAAATTTAATGAAAATCGGCCCATTATTTTTTGAGTTATCGGTGTGATACATATATATATATATATATATATATATATATATATATATATATATATATATATATATATATATATATATATATATATATATATATATATATATAAATAAATATATATATATATATATATATATATATATATATATATATATATATATATATATATAAACATATAAAAATTGAAACTGACCCCAGATATGTTTTCTGGGGGGCCTAATTAGCGCTCATTTGAAGAAATTTTTTCAAAATTCGAAAGTCGGGATCTCCTCATTAGTGAATTTTTTTTAAGAAAATTCACTAAAAATGTAAGGTTTCTGCTACAGTAAAATTAAAGCGCTGACAACCTGATCTATGGACCTTTATTGTCTAGAATGATTGATTTCAATTCAAATGCGTAGATAAGGGGGGATAGAGGGGTTATTGCCATATTACTAAATTCATCTGTTGCATTTACCGGTCGGTCACCTTCTGACAACAACTTTGTCCAGCTCTTTGATTACCTTTCTGAAAAAACCGACTATCTGATTTCTGAATGTCCTTCCTCCGAGGTCACTATTCTTGGTGACTTTAGTGTTCATAATAATAAATGGCTAGGTTCTTCAAAAACCGATCCACAAGGGAGAGGAGCGGAGGCCTTTGCAGTCAACAATTCTTTAGCCAATATGGTTCAGCAACCTACTTACTTTCCTCGCATCGCAGCTCAAAAAAGTAATGGTCCGATTTTGATTAAATTTAGTGCATACCTTCCTTTTGCAAATGGCTTGGACAAGTTCGTTAGTCAGGAAAATCGGCCCAGGTTTTCCCGGAAAATTTAGTGTTTTCTTTCGAAAAAAAATTATATCTCCGGAATTAACAAAGTAAGGGCAACCAAATTTCGTACGCGGGTTTACATCATTATATGTAAGTCACGAACCAAAATTTAGCTCTGTACGTCAAATGACAAAAAACTTATAGGCATTTAAAGAAAAATAAATTGGGGTTTTCCCCAAAACGTCAAACTTGCGATTCAAAACGTCAAAATTGTCAACATTTAGGAAAAGAACTTGAATCTAATACGGGCTATGGAAATAAAATCTCTCAAGAAGAATGTTTTACCAACCCTGAAGTCTTAGTTTCAACCGTCATTGTCCTTCATTTTAATAAAATATTTCCAGAAAATTGATTTCAAATAGACCCTTTCTCTGATGCTTAGAAGTAGCCTTAGCTATAGAGTTTATCGTTTAATAGTATATAATTTTTGTAGAATTTTCGTAAAAAATCAATAAAGCTCAATATATCTGTTATTATACAAGTTATGAAAAAAAATTGTATATATTAATTATAGGGTGTCTTGAGCTACATCTTAAAAAATATTTCTACAATCACAATCGTTGGTGATACAAATTTTCTTTTTTTTTTTAATCAAACACGCCTTATGTTATTGCATTTTTGCATTTTCCATCGAAATATAATGCATGTTTGTAAGAAAAGAAATTCTGGACGCAGTAAGTGCGGTATGGTAGCGAATTTTGATCAAATGCTTCATATTGGAATAGCTCAATTTGCTATTAACCTATAAGGTTGACCAAGAAACGAGTTTTTTCGGGAACACTTTAAGTTTATTTTCGGAAATTTTTGTACATTTTCAAACAATAAAGATATTTTGATGAAACATGGCACATTGTTTTTACTATATAGGTTATACTGGTAACCAAAAATGATGCCTGTTTTCTTAAAAAAAAAACACATATTTGCTTTTAAAAAATATTTTAATGAAAATTCACTATCATAACGCACTTGCTGCGTCCAGAGTTTTTATTCTAAAGGCAACACACTGGACTCTGCCATTTAAGTAGCTCCTGACAAGTTTAAGCTCAGTTTTTTGAAAGTCATAACACTCGCTAAAGATTTTGTTTACTTCATCAATTGAACCATGTTTTAGAGAATTTTCTTTAAAAAATAATTCACTAATGAGGACATCCCGACTTTTAATTTTTTTAAAAATTTCTTCAAATAAGCGCGAACTAGGCTCCCTAGAACCCTTATACAAAACCAGTTTCATATATATATATATATATATCACATCAATAACTCAAAAAAGAATGGACAGATTTTGATCAAATTTGCTGAGTACCTTCCTTTTGCCAGTACCTAGGACAGAAAAATCGGCACAGATTTTCCCGGAAAATTTTGTGTTTTCTTTCCGAAAAAAATATCTCCGGAAATAACAAAGTAACGGCAACCAAATTTGGCACGCATGTTGGTAATATAAAGAGTGAACCATGTACTAAGATTTAGGTCTGTAAGTTTAAAGACAAAAAGGTTATAGGAATTTACAAAAAAAGGGGTTTTCAGCAAAACGTCAAACTCGCGATTTAAAACGTCAAAATTGACAATATTTTGGCAAAGAATTTGAAACAAATACGGATTATGTAAAGAATGTTCTGCAAACCCTTAAGTTTCAGCTTCAACCGTCATTGTCCTTCATTTTATCAAATACACCCAGGTATAATCTTCTACACAATATCTAAACATTTATTTAAAACAGTTGCATGTCCCGATATAATTTGATAATTATTTTTTTCTAGCAGAATGTGCAGGTGTATGTTAAAAGTTTGTTGTCAGCCCAATTTATTTGATCTCTTGTCTATCATTTATAGTAAACTATAAAGATGATAGTTAGACGATGCGGAAGTCTCTTTAAGGTGTCACGAATGTCGTGTACTAATCCAATTGTACATTTCCTTTTTATTACACTATTATACTTGTTCTCATTATGCTTATAAGTGTTTCTTTGATAAAATACAAAATTAAACTACTCGTTTTGTGAGAAATCGTTAAGTTTACCGTTCTCTGAAATGAATTTACCATTTAAAACCAACTTTCTTACGTTTAAATAAAAGTTACTGTGGAGGGAAACTGAAACAAAAATGAGAATCACCCCAAAAACCACAAACATAAAAAGTCTGGACGCAGCAAGTGCGTTATGGTAGCGAATTTTCGTGAAAATGTTTTTAATGGCCAGTATGTCTTGTTTTTAAACGACATTTGGTTGGCAGTATAACCTATACAGTGTGTCACAAACTGGATGTGAATGTATTGCTATCTCCGTTATTATTAGAGATAGGGAGACGGTTAAATCAGCAATGTTTTGTGGAATTTCATGCTCGTTCCAAATATGACATGTATTTTGTCCGGCCTCTTTTCGTTTTCGAGTTATTTTGAAAAAACCAAAGTTTGTCGATTTATTTTTTCTTCAATATCTAAGTAGGCGTTGATCTGACATGTCTAAGACTTGCACGGTATTAGGACACTTTTTACAGAGTAGTCTCCTTGTGCTATTCTCAACTTGTCATTAGTTTTTGAGCTACAGGTATCAACGTTTGTTTCTATTATGGCAGTTATATTGGATTTTTTGCTCATGTGATAGCCTGTGAAAAGAGCATTCCAATGATGTACATGCTTGAGAAATCTTGTAATTGTACTGAAAATTTTGAGAAAACCTGTTTTGAGGATAGTAGGCTATGAAATCCAATACCAGAAAACAAATTACAAAAAAAAATGTTCAAAAAGCAGTAGGCCATGTAGTCTAACATTAGATTTCTACTTTTACCATCATTTTCCGTAATGATTCACGATAAAAAAATAGGAACTTTGAGCACGACAATGAATCGGCCCATTATTACAAATGATAGTTTACATTACAACATTATCCTAAAAAATTGTTATAATTTAATGGAATAGGTAAACCTAGTAAATAACTAAATTTACTAACAGAACTCAATAAAAAGCAGATTAATGATTTACGAAGACGGCTTTGAAAATTGTTTAATTTCAAAACGTAAATCAACTCAATAACAACAGAAGAAAGGTTGCTATGAACATAACACTATCGCGGCAATTAAGAATACTGTCATTCTTAATTATCTGAACAATTTGAGGTGTATTTAACACGTTGCTTAAAATTTTGTACTAAATAGTTTATTTCCTGTTTATTTTAAATATTATTCAACAATATGTTCAGTAATGAAGAATATTTTGACATGTTGGAATGTTATATTCGTTCTAACCGAAATACTGAGGCAGCTGCAAATTCATATCAAAACAACTACTCAGAAAGACGACAACCAAACACTAAAATATTTCGCAGGATAGTGACCAATCTATTGAACGACGGTAGCTTCCACGCAAAGAAACAACCAATGCCTAGAAATGAAGAAAAAAATAATACCGTCTTACAGGTTTCAAACGAAAACCCTCCGCAATCTGTTCGGTTTTATGGTGAACAAATTCACGTTCCAAAAAGTACGGTACACTGTGTATTAAAACAAAGTCATTACCATCCATACAAACCTACAATCGTACAAGGCTTAAATGTTGACGATTAACCTAAGAGACTTCAATTCTGCAGATGGCATCAAGGACAATGTCAGCAAGATGAAAATTTTCATTTGAAAATAATATGGACTGATGAATCCAGATTTACAAATTGTGGTGTGTATAATCGCCATAATAGGCATTATTGGGCAAATGAAAATCCCACTCTAAAAGTAGAAAGACGATTGCAAGACAGATTTGGTATTAATGTTTGGTGCGGCTAATTAGGTAAAAAACTGTTATTTTTATTTGTAGATTAGACAGTTAATTTTAAAAAAATCCGGTAACTTCATTGTTGGTCTATTCTTTTTTGAAAATAACTTAACTGGGGAATGGTATCTTAATCTATTGAGAAATGATATCTTACCAACAATTAGAAGAGTTCATGATAATTTAAACGAGATTTGGTACCAACAAGACGGTTGTCCAACTCACAATACTAGGATCGTCAAAGAATTTTTGTACCAGAATTTTAATAATCGTGTCATTTGTAACAAAGGGCCGGTTTATTGGTGTGCTCGAAGTCCTGATATAACAACACCCTAGGATTTTTATTTTTGGGGTACTCCGAAGAATGATGTGTATAAATTCGATCGACCACAAAATATCAATGAATTATGAAACAGAATCACAGAAGCTATAAATCACATTAACCGAAACACCCTCACCAGAGTTTGCAGGCATGTTTCAAAAGGTGTATAAAGTGCATTGAACAAAACGGTGGCCATATTGAACAATTTTCTATTTAGTGTATTTTTAAGTTTCTATTTTATTATTTGTTGAGTTCCGTTTCTAATCGTGTTTTGTGGAGTTTAGGTTTCTATTTGTTATTGCCGGGTTTCGTTATTAAACTGTTTCACATAATATTACCTAGCAGTATTACCTAATTCAGTAGTATTGTAATTTAAATTACAACATTTTTTTTATCGTGAATCATTACGGAAAATTATGTTAAAAGTAGAAGTCTATTGTTAGACTTCATGGCCTACTGCTTTTTAAACACTTTTTTTTGTTATTTTTTTATGGTATTGGATTTCATTGCCTACTATCCTCCAAACGGTTTTTCTCTAAATTGTCAGTGCAATTACAAGATTTCTCAAGCATGTTGTACATCATTGGAAAGCTCTTTTCACAGAGCAAAAATCCAATATGGCTGCCATAATAAAAACAAACGTTGATACCTGTAGCTCAAAAACAAATGACAATCCAAAGTTGGGAATAGCACAAAAAGATTACTCTGTAAAATATGCCCTGATAATGTGCAAGTCTTAGACATGTCAGATCAACGCCTACTTAGATATTGAAGAAAAAAGAAATGGACAAATTTTGTTTTTTTCAAAATAACTGGAAAACGAAAAGAGGCAGGGCAAAATACAACTCACATTTGGAACAAGCATGAAATTCTACAAAACATTGCTAATTTAACTGTCTCTCTATCTCTAATAATAACGGAGATAGCAATACATGCCCATGCTGTTTGGGACACACTGTATAGTACCAACAATGTACCATATTTCATTAAAATACCTTTGATGTTTCAAAAAGTACAAATATTTTACGAAAATCAACTTAAAAAGTTCCAGAAGAAACTGGGCCGATTTTCCTGGCGTACATACCTCTTCGAGCTATGTACGCACCTGACAAGATATAATTATTCACGAACAGCTTTAGGACCAAAATCGGAAAAAAAAATTATGAAAATTTCCAAAAATTTCTTTTATAAAAATTCACCATTTATTTGTACAGAAATTGCCTTCAGTAATGTTACACTAAATTATATTTTTCACAAAAAGTCGACAAATTCTTGTTAATAGTAACTTGCTAAACATTTATTAATAATTACCAACATATCAAAAAAATCTTACAAAAAATTATTTCTACGGAAACATCAAAAACATTTCTGCGAAAATTTTTAAAATTCAGCCACTATTTGAGAGCGCCCTGTATACGGCATCTAGATTTTTTCGACCAGTAATACAAACAAAAAGCTCTCTGAATGCGTTATTTCCATGGGGCTACGCTATCTATCACAATTTGTGATATGTGTTTGTGATATGGGCCAAAAACGTGAAAAGTTGCAAAACAATTGAAATAACTCAAAAACGATGAACGATATCAATTTTTTTTCTTACAAACAACATTCAATATAATCGATGGAAACTACAAAAATGCAATACCGCAAGGTGTGTTCTCATCGATTCATGCGCCGTTTCGGGGACAAACTATATTCATATATATATATATATATATATATATATATATATATATATATATATATATATATATATATATATATATATATATATATATATATATATATATATATATATATATATATATATAAACACATAAAAATCGAAACTGACCTCGGATATATGTTCTTGGGGGCCTAGTTCGCGCTCATTTGAGGAATTTTTTTAAAATTCGAGATCTCCTCATTAGTGAATTTTTTAAGGAAAATTCACTAAAAGGGGATTGCCATTTGAAAAATATCGATGACTTGATACCTCTTAGACAAGCGCTACCGTGGCCGTGCGGGAAAGTCGATTCAGACTTTCCAATACGGACACGGAGGACGACGGTTCGAGACTCACCGGCGGCGGATGATTTTTCAAATCACTGTCGTCGTTGAGATCGAGCTCAAGGTGGAGGGTAGGTTAGTTTAGATGAGCAAAAAGGGTCAGCAATGGCCTAATTGCCAGTAAGCATCTTACCTTCACCTTTTATACCTCTTAGACAAAAAACCTTGTATGTATGAAATCTATAAATAAACGTGCAATTACAAATGAAATTTGACGTGTCCGAGAGTTTTTATCAAAATGGTTTTTTGAATTTTCAACGAACTTATTCACTATTACCTTGCGAGAGCACTGTACGTATTTGTATTTGTATTACTGGCTCCCAGCGATTGATCATGTAAAACCCAGTCTAGTTTTATTTTAAAGTCTCACAAAGTTGGAGATGACTGAGACAAATCACAAATAATGAAATCAGTGAAAACTAAAGAACACGTTAGAGAATAACAGATATTAATAAGTGATAATATATGGTATAAAATTACAAATAACACACCAAATAATAACACATCATAGTCCGACCGATAGTCGATGTAGTCGAGTTAACACTTAGAAGTAATAAATAACGAAGAAGCTACGGCGATGACTTCAAAGACTCGAACTGTATAATCTGTTCTCATGGTATCAGTACGTACATCGTTTGATCAGAATGATATGATAATCGGCCTGTTATTTTCACCTCCTCACAAATTAGCGGGTCGTGATCAGACTCACCTAGGGCTTTTTTGGTTGATACACCTGCTGGTCAAGTGGTGGCTATATCGGGCTCGGGAACATGCCATCTATCTGTACACTTCCTCCTTCTCTGATTATGACTATGTTTTAGCAGGTGAAGGGTGTATGAGTAAGATTGATGCCTCAGCGGTGGTCTTAGTAACGGTCGTTATTGTTTTATTATTACGGTTGTACTTAATTAATATCTCTGTAATTTGTTATTGTGTTATGGCAATTTAAAAAATGGAAAGTTTTAATACGTAAAATATGACTTCGTCATCATCATCATCATCATCACAGTTTGAAGGCGATTTTGCCTTGTCCTTAACTCTCTGTATTCAGAATTTATTCTCATTTTATTATAGTTTCCGAAATTCATTAGTTGAACCAGGTTTTTAATAGTTTTTTTCTTGGCTTGCCTCTCCCTTTTTCCAAGTATGTGTTTTCCAAATAGTGGTGCTATGTGAAAACTGGAACCTGTGATGAGCACTAATAAGTACACTTGGAGAACCCGAATCACCACAACACATATTTCAGAGACCTTACGATCGTTTCGTTGACCATGTCAACATCTTCAGAGGAAGGAACTAACATATTTGCAGAAAATTATAGTTTATCATCTATAATTTTTAGCGAATGTTTGTAGAAAAAATTCGTTAATGATGAGATCACCACTTTTGAATTTTGAAAAGATTTCTTCAAATGAGCGTGAACTAGGCTCCTTAGAACCCTTATCCGGGGTTAGTTTCAGTTTTTATCGATTTTCGTACATACAGGGTGACGCATTTCTACGTTAAAGCTCAATATATCCGTCATTAAACAAGATATGAGAAAAAAATGTATTGATAATTATAGACTGTCCTAGGCTGCATCCTACAGAATTAGTTTTACAATCATAGGTGGCCCATAAGTTGTTGGTGATACAAATTTTCTTTTTTTTTAATCGAACACACCTTATCTTGTCACATTTTTGCATGTTCCATCAAAATATAATGCATGTTTGTAAGAAAAAAACCTCAGAATGCAGCAAGTGCGTTATGGTAGCGAATTTTCATTACAAGGTTTCAAATTTCAATAGCTTAATTTGCTATTAACTTAAGGCTCGTTGGCTAGGAACCAGTTTTTTCGGGAACATTTTGAGTTTATTTTCGAAAAATCTTTTACATTCTCAAACAATAAAGTTAGTTTGATGAACTATGGTACATTGTTTCTACTATATAGAATATACTGGTAACTAACTTTCATGTCTGCTTTCTTTAAAAAAAGAAACATATTTGCTATTAAAAACATTTTTATGCAAATTAATTACCATAACGCACTTGCTGCGTCCAGACTTTTTAGTTTTATCTTGATAAATTGATTAATAATTAAATACATTTTTTTTCAACAAGCTTGCGCCCCCTATTTACTTTTATCACGCCTCACCGGTTGATAAAAGCTGCTGGGGTGCGCTGCCGCTTCTACACTCGCTATCCTGGACTCCATTCAAAAGAGAGCTATACGTTTCATCGGTGACCCTACCCTCACCCAAAGGCTGCCATCGCTTGCCCACCGACGTGCCGTTGGTGACCACTCTCTCTCTTTTATAGATATCTGCACGGGCACTGCTCAGAGGAGCTTTCTTCCATAGTTCATCCACCTGCTGCCCCCAACAGATCTACCAGGGGAACAGAGCGAATGCACCCTCTTACTGTCCAGATCACCAGACATAGAACATCTTGTTATGCCCGCTCTTTTGTCCCGAGGACTTCCAAGTTGTGGAATTCCTTGCCGGCACATGTTTTTCCTTCTCCCCCGAACATCCAAACCTTCAAGTCCTGAATTAACAAATTGCCTCTTTCCTCCTTGTCGACGCCCACGGTACGATAGTATGTAGGCTGTAAGCCCTCGTGGTGTGCTGTTGAAATAAAAGAAAGAGAGTCTGAGTTCTGGTACCTTGTTCTTAGTCTATATATATATATATATATATATATATATATATATATATATATATATATATATATATACAATTATTGTTATTATTTATTTATCCATATCAATTTTATAAAGTGGTATACAAAAGCCAATGATGTTTGTGTATGGATTGTAGATAACACAATTTAAATTTTAGAGAATTTCAAATATAAGTTAAGAGCCTCGGTAGAACAGGGGTAAGAACATGTGCCTCTGAATCAAATGGTCCTGGGTGGATTACCAGGTTTCCCCTTGCACTTTGTCAGTACATACTGCAAAATTAACATCAATCAAGATTGTAGCATTATATTTGAGCAAGTTTAATGTCGGCACGTTCCGCCTTTCGGAGGGGGCGTAAATCCATGCAGTGTTGATGATGATCCCTACCCCCCGTACAGGAAGGCAAGGGTTGTGCAAAATTTCCAGGATAGTGAGGTGAAACTGCTGCCTGGCTCCGGTGATCGGCCATAGACAAATGTGGTACATTCTTTCTACTATATAGGTTATACTGGAATTAATGTTATTATTTATTTATCCATATCAAATTTACAAAGTGCTATACAAAAGTCAATTTTTGTGTACGTATTGTAGATAACACAATTTAAATTTTAGAAATTTTCAAATATAAGTCAAGAGCCTCGGTAGTCCAAGGGGTAAGAACGTGTGCCTCTGAACCCAAGTGTTTGATTACCAGGTTTCCCCTTGCACTTTTTCAGTACATTAGGTTTATTTTTAATGGGCTATTTCAGTCCCTCCAGCGCGACCTTAGTTATATTGTGGCTCACGCCTAATTATTTAAATTTCACCCATCAATTCCAGCTCCCTGCGGGAGTCGATTTTTTCTTGAGGGTGAAGGTTTGTCTGGCAGGTGTACTGCCATCTCAGTGAAGTCGCTTGTCCGTTTCGAAGCTCAAAGAGAGATAACCTTTGTCTGGACCCAGACCCAGACATCCGTCAGTGTTTGCCTAGGCCTCGAGCAGCATTCAATCTCCAGTTGTAATCCACCCCTAGGGATCTCAGCTCTACCTCCCCCCCACCCCCCAGGCTGGTCTAAACCTGACACCCAACAGTGTTACACTTAAGGCAATATCTCATCGAGTCCCGCTCCCGAGCACCAACCAAGCGAGACTGTCCGTCCGTTTCGTAGCACTCGGTGGAGGCCCCAAACTCCGGGTGTATACTACTCGTCAGAGATCACACCCCCCTCCGGGTCGTCTGGACACACGACACACACCAGTGCTCATCCCAGGGCGGTATCATCTGGAACCCCGCGCCCGAGTAACAACCAAGCGAGGCCAATTGTCCATTTATAAGCCCACAGTGGAGGCGTCAAGATCCGAGTGCATATCACTCACCAGAGATACCCTCCTCCCTCCAGCCTTACCTGTACCAGCCCCCCCGCCAGTCTTTAATTGCATCGAGGCGGTATCATAAAGTCCCGCCAAGCGGGCTCCTTGGCCTGTTTCGAAGCTCACAGAGTAGGCCTAAGTCTGCAGGTGTAGTACACCCCTAGAGATTTCAACCCCCCTCCGGGTTCGTCTAGACCCGATACCCGCCAGCGTTTGCCTAAATTTCACCCAACAAATCGATCTTCCGGCAGGAGACGATATTTGTGATGTGAAACTTTATTTGACAGATGTACCGCCATCTGAGCGAATCCGGTTGCCCGTTTCAAAGCTCAAAGAGAGATAACCTCTCTCCGAATTTATCTGGACCAAACATCCGTCAGTGTTTGACTAGAGGCATCATCACGAAGTCCCGCATCCGAGCAGCATCCAAGTGAGGTCGTTTGCCCGTTTTGAAGCTCACAGAGGAGGCCCCAATCTCTAGTTGTAACCCACCCCCAAAGATCTCAGTTCTGCTCCGGGTTTATCTAAACTCGACACCCACTAGTGCTAGACTCAAGGCGACATCTCATAGAGTCCCACTCCCGAGCATCGCCCAAGCGAGGCCGTCCGTCCGTTTGGATGCTGACAGTGGGGGGCTCAAACTCCGGGTGTTTACCCATAATCAAAGATCTCAACCCCCTCCGGGTCGTCTGGACACACGACACCCGCCAGCACTCAACTCAAAGCGGTATCATCTGGAACCCCGCTTCCAAGTAACAACCAAGCGAGGTCAATTGCCCATTGCTTAGCCCAGAGTGGAGGCCTGAAAATCCGGGTGCACATCACTCCCCACACATATCCGCCTCCCTCCAGGCCTACCTGGACAAGACCCCCGCCAGTGTTTGACTCCGATTAGTCGCCTCTTACGACACGCAGGAGTTACCTTGGTCCTATTCTTACATACATACTGTAAAATTAACATCAACCAACGTTGTGGCGTTGTATTTGAGCAAGTTGAATGTTGGCACGTTCCGCGCTTCGGAGTGGCGTAAAGCCGTCGGTCCCGTGTCCATGCAACGTTGGGTACGTAAAAGATCCCTACCCTTCTTATAGAACGGCAGTGGTTCAGCAAATTTTTTAGGATAGTGAGGTGAAACTGCTCCCTGGCGCCGGTGATCGGCTATAGTCGCGGAAATAGGCCGACGTTGAAGTATATATATATATATATATATATATATATATATATATATATATATATATATATATATATATATATATATATATATATATATATATATATTTATATATATATTTATATATATATATATATATATATATATATATATATATATATATGTATATATTGCTATGGTATTTTTATTTAGCAATTTTAAATGTAGAGCATGAGAATTCAATTTGCGTCTTTATTTAACAACGCTAATATTGATGAACCTGAAATTATGCCAAAGATTGTTTACTTATCGCTGTTTTTAAATTTTTTCTCTCATCTCATGGGTAGGGTTCTGTGATTGGGCTAGTATTTTGTTTCATATATCTTATTTAATTATTTAAAAAAATTATTACTCCAGAGTGTTTGGAAATTACAAAAAAAATTATTTAATTGGGTTTTTTTGATTTTATTTTAATTTTCAGTGAAAATAGCCTTACTTTATCATATTACTAGTATTTGTTTGATTTGGGTGAAAATTAAACAGACTATGTAAGTACAATCTAGTATGTTTTATTCCTGGTTGATTAAATTCAAAAATTTCCAATAAAATATAGCTATGACAAAATTATCATCACTGATTATCGATAAATCATACAAATCAAACTTATTTGAAACAATGAATTAACTAACTATGATCTAGTGATTCGGCCTTTATCTAATATCCCCCTTAGTGAGCTAAAGATACATAAAAATCATCAATCAAACTGAAAATTCTTAAACACTAAACACAATATAGAAAAAAGTCTGCACATTCATAACGATAAAGTTCCCAAAACGACTTACTGATTGATGTCTAATTGGTCTTTCTGTTTTTTTTTTTTTTTTTTTTTGTTCCCTCAGGGCTCGTCCGCGGCCTTGCCGCCCCGATAGCACCGCAACCCTTGGTTGATTGTGCATACCCCTAGTCTTACTCCACCCATTCCAAAATCACTGTGCCTTGAACTAGTCTGCACAGCGATTGGTAGGGTGAAGTTTTATATTGCTCTGTCTCCGGTCTAGAGTGACCGTAGATCAGTTGTCTTTTCCGGTCCAGAGCTATACACTCGCACAAGATGTGCTGGGCTGATTTCTCCCCCTCGCCGCAGAGTCTGCATGCGAGGTCCCCTTCGAACCGCCCCATTTTATGTAGGTGTTTCTTGACGGCCATGTGTCCCGTCAAGAGACCTGTTGTGTTTCTGAGCTGTCCTCTGCTAAGGTTTAGCAGCTCCACAGCTCTCTTTGAACTGGGTCCGTCAATTATTGACTTCCCATGTCTGAGCCCTGGACAGTCCGCCCAGTACACCTTGTGTTGGTTTCTGACCCAGGACTTAATGGCTCCCCTGGCAGTGCTCTTTGACACGCCCAGAGCCGGTTCTGGTCCCATAAATGGTTCTGCTGACCCCCTCTTTGCGAGACTGTCAGCTTCTTCATTGCCTTTGACCCCCGAGTGACCCGGCACCCAGATGAGGGTCACCTCATTCTGCCCAGCCAGGTCGCTCGTCTCGTCTCGGCACTCACTCACCAGCCAGGAATTTACCCGTGGGCTACTTAGTGCCTTAAGGGCTGCCTGGCTGTCTGTGGCTATGAGGATCCGCTTGTTGGTGTAGCCCCTCCTCTTGTTCTCCCGCACACAGTGCAGGATGGCGTACATCTCGGCCTGAAACACCGTTGCATGGGCTCCGAGGGAAATACTGTGACTTACCCTCGGTCCTTCCGAGTAAACACCTGCCCCCGTCCCACGCTCCCCGCCAGATCCGTCCGTGAACCAGACGAGCGCGTCCCGTGGTATGCCCGGTGTCTCCTCCCGCCATGCCCCGCGATCAGGGATTTCCACTGTGAAGTTGTTTTCCCTGCACATTCGCGGGCTCGCGAAGTCTGACCTCATTTCAAGCATGGGTTCCTTCACGATCTCCTGAATTTTGCAGTGGCCCCTGAAGCCTGGGTTGATCTTCAGTCTACCATTGCAGGCTAGTCTGTATAGTCCTAGCCTGGCCTCTCCCATAATAACGAAGTGTAGGGGGGGTAGATCCAGCAACACCTCCATGGCGGCTGTTGGGGTTGAAGACATGGCCCCTGTGATGCCTAGGCAAGCCATCCTTTGGATCTTGCCTAGTTTTTGTTTGGCACTGGATTGTGTCACCTTAGGCCACCAGACCAGTGCCGCATATGTTAACGATGGTCTGACCACCCTTGTGTACAGCCAGTGGGCCATACTAGGTCTTAGTCCCCACGTTTTTCCATATAGCCGCCTAGTGACGGCTAAGGTCATGACTGCCTTACGCAGTATTTTTCCAATGTGACCATTCCAGGTTAGCTTAGAGTCCAATACGACCCCAAGATATTTTACCTCCCTGGCCATTGGAACGCTCCTACCGTATAGAGTGAGAGTTCTGTGGCTTTCACACTTCCTCCTCCTCGTAAACGGCACGACGGTTGCTTTCTCGGGGCTCACCCCGAGCCCTTGATCAACCGTCCACCCTTCCACCACTTTCAGTGCAGTCTGCATACGCTCCCACACTGCCTGTGTGACCTTTCCTCGGACTATGATGACAATGTCGTCCGCATAGCCCTGTACCTCATACCCCCCTCCCGAGAGCCTCCCCAGCAGGCCGTCCACGACTAGACACCAGAGCAAGGGAGACAGAACGCTCCCCTGCGGACACCCCGCCGCGACCCCCGCCAGCAGAGTCCCTCCCGCGAGTGAGGTGAACACCGCCCTGTCCCTGAGCATGGAACCGATCCACCTGCAGCAGGTCTCCTCTATTCCACGCTCCCGGGCAGCTGCCAGAACCGATCCGAACGAGGTGTTGCTAAAGGCCCCCTCTATGTCTAGGAAGGCCCCCAGCGCCACCTCCTTGTTCTCCAGCGTATTCTCCAGTTTCAGCACCAGTTGGTGCAGTGCTGTTTCTGTTGAGAATCCTGCTCTGTATGCATATTGTCCGCAGTGTAGAGGATATGCTTCCAGTACACCGCCCCTAATGTGCCGGTCGAGCAGTTTTTCCACTGTTTTCAGCAAGAAGGACATGAGACTTATTGGCCTCAGGGACTTTGCCTGGTCTGTTGGACGCCCAGGTTTAGGAATAAATACAACCCTGGCCAGTCTCCATGCCCTCGGAATGTACCCCAGAGCCAGGCTGGCCCTCATAATGAGGGTAAGCACCGGCGCCAGTATATCTATCCCCTGTTGGAGCATGATGGGCATTATTCCATCAAATCCCGGCGATTTGTATGGCTTAAAGCTGTTAATGGCCCATCTGATTTTGCTCCAGGTAACCACCTCTTTAGCGACTGTCCAGTCTACTCTAGATGCCCGCCTATAAGGCGCCTCTATTTCTGAGTGTTCCCAGTCCGGAGGTGATTGGTTTATTATGTTACAGCCGGGGAAGTGCGTCTGGAGTAAAATTTCCATAGTTTCCTCCCCCGAGCTTGTAAAGCCTCCCGTGGGTGTTCTAAGGGAGCCTATGTTAGTCTGAGGGCCCTTAGACAGGATCTTGTGTAGTCGAGCACTCTCGGACGTGTTTTCCACTTCTTCGCAGTGCCTCCTCCACGACTCCTTCTTGGCGTCCCTCAGTCTTTTGTTATAGGTCGATAGGGCCTGTCTATATTCATCCCATGCTCCCGACCTTTTGGCCGCGTTAAACAGCTTACGAACCTGCGTCCTCCTTTGCCTGAGGTCCTCGTTCCACCATGGGACGTTCCTGGTGGACACCCTCATTTTCAGGGGGCAGTTGGCGTTATAGGCCGAGGTAATTGCGTCTCGCAATTGGACTGCTGCAATCTCGAGGTCTATTGAATCCCTTATGGCCCTCTCAACCCCCCGCAGTTCCACAGCTAGGTCTGCCCTGTAGGCTTCCCAGTCCGCCTTGCGGGGGTCCCGGTACCATACCGTTTCTCTTTCGACTTTGGCGATTTCAAACCGGATGTATCTGTGGTCTGAGCTACTCACTTCCCCAGACACAGCCCAGCTTTTAACAAAGTCACCCAGAAACTGGGTGGAAACTGTTAGGTCTAAAACTTCCTCACGCCGTGTTGTGACGAATGTCGGTTTATTACCTCTATTCAATATGTCTAAATTAAATTTCATAAAGAATTGTAAAAGTGCCTCACCCCTAGAGTTTGTGTCCGAGCTACCCCACAACTCATGGTGCGCATTCGCATCCATGCCGATGATGGTCTGCCATCCACCTGCTCTGCTACCCACCATCAGCTGCTCCAATTCGTTGGGTGGAGGAGGGTCCGTGCTGTCCCCTGGCAGATAGGCTGACGCGACAGTAATGTCCCTCAGCCCATCCGCTCCTCCACATCGGATTTTGATCGTTGCCAGGTCCCTGGAACAGAAATTCATTAGAGGGAGAAACTCTATCCCTTCCCTGACAAAAATGCAGGCCCTCGGATTCTCGCTGGACCTGCTGTAGATGAGCTTTCCATTAGCTCCGCCGAGTCCCTTGATCTCTCCTTTGTAGGAGTACGGTTCCTGGATGAGGGCCACATCCGTGTTCCTCAGAGCCATTAGTAGTCCGGCCGTGGCTGCCCTACTGTGTTGGAGGTTGACCTGAAGGAACCTAAGTCCCATTAACCCTTAATTGCTTCCCCAGTGGGCGGAAGCTAACCCTTCCCATGCCCCAGAATGCCTTGAAGGAGGTTCCTTCAAGGGCTCTGTAAGATGTCGGGTCGATCGAGAAGGCGAGCGTCTGTCCTTTCTCCTCTGCCTTCCTGCTTAGAACCGACCAGTGTTGCGTCCCCAGTTCAGGGTTCTGGATCTTAAGTCTGCTGATCACCGTCTCCTGCGGGACGGTGTCAGGGATCCGTACGAGGACCTTGCGTCTCTTTGGGAGTTCCTTGGGCTCGACGGCTGTCAAGTCCGCCCCCTCCCAAATCTGACCGAGGCCCCCGATCGTTTTCCGCAGCCAGTCCCGCGACTGCGGGCCGGCACAGGTTATCCAGAGGATGCCCCCCGTCAGGCGCGTCCGGTGGAACTGAGGCGGGCTCTCCCCTTCCTGAAGAGAGTCCACTGCAGCTACCACCGCAGCCTGGATCAGGTCCGCCTTCCCCTGGTCTAGCGTGACCTCAGGATGGCGTCTGTCAATCACCGCCATCCCGAGGCCCTCCGCAGCCTCCCTGTAAGAGCCAGTCTGCGCCGGTGTTCCGGCCTTAGTTCCTTTGGGAGGTCTGTCTGTAGTAGGCGTGCTAGAGCCAGAGCGCGGCGTCTTCCGACTCGCACTCTCCTCTTGCGCCTTTACAGGCACCCTGGCCCTTTTGGAACGTCTGTCTGTAGTGGGCGTGCTAGAGTTCGAGCGCGTCCTCTTCTGACCCGCACTCCCCTCTTGCGCCTTTACAGGTTTCTCGACCGTCCAGGTCCCGGCCGCCATTTTTTGCGCCCTCCGGAGCTTCTTTCTTTGCGCCCCGGAAAGACGCTTGGACTGCCGGGGCAGTCCCTCTACTCTAACAGTAGAGTCCTCACTGGTGGAGGGGCCCCCGGAGTCCGCGGAGCTCGCCGCCCTCCGGTGGGACCCAGCCTCCAGCTTGGGTGTCGGGGACAGGTCTCTGGCCGAAGCTACCCCCTGATCCCCCGTATCTACGCCGGTCGTGGGACCTCCAGAGTCCGCTGCCGCACCCTGGCTCGTCTCCGTTTCCGGGATAGACTCAAGGCTCAAGTCTGTAGCCGGAGCCACTCCTCGAGCCTCATTGGTTTTGGTTTTATATGTATTTATAATCTTCATGTTGTTCCCACGAGAATGGGGGAAATACTGTCCACACCATCAGAACCCCCTGTGTGGTGCAAGGCGGGTTACTCTGGAGGGTTGCCTGGTACTCCAGAGGTTCCGTTCACGACACCATCGCCCTGGTGCCATCCATCCATAGGCACGGGTCACGTGACACCGTAGATTGGGGGAGTTTAGTTCGACCTCCTTGTCTAGATCCGTCATGTTTAGTTATTAGCAGGGTCACCTCGTGCAGGATGCGGATTTTTACCGCGCATGACGGTCTTGGGGGAAGCTTCATCGGGAGTTTATGTTGTTATTTCCACTTCCTCAGCTTGCCCCCTGGAGTCCTTTGGCCCGCGACTCCTTAACCCCTGGTCTTTCTGTTGGATGGGTACTAATTGTTTTCCATTGGATCTACTGTTTGGATTTTGTAGCTTGCCTGTGATTGCTAATTATCTTCCATTTTATATTGAAACGGTCTTAACAAACCGCGTACCAGATATATATATATATATATATATATATATATATATATATATATATATATATATATATATATATACTCGTTAGCCAAGAAATCGGCCTAGGTTTTCACAGAAAATTTTGTGTTTATACATACATACATACATACATACATACATACATACATATATATATATATATATATATATATATATATATATATATATATATATATATATATATATATATATATATATATATCAGTGTAAGGGCAACCAAATTTCGTACAGGTATTTGAATTATAAAGAGTGAACAATGCATAAAAATCTAGGTATATAGGTTTAAACACAAAAAAGTTATAGGCATTTAAACAAAAAAATGATTGGGTTTTCCTCAAAACGTCAAAGTGGCGATTTGAAACGTCAGAATTGGCAACATTTAGGCTAAGAACCTGAAGCAAATACGGGTTATGTAAAGAGAATATCGCAAGAAGAGTATTCTGCAAACCCTTAAATTTCAGCTTCAACCGTCATTGTCCTTCACTTCACTAAAATATTTCCATATTTTAAAAAGTACAATAAAAAGATTTCTTCAAATGAGTGCGAACTAGGCCCCCTAGAATCCACATCCGGGTTTAGTTTCATATATACATTGTGACGCATTTCTACGGTAAAGCTAAATATAATTGTTATTATACAAGATACGAATTAAAATTATATACGTTATTTATAGGGTGTCTTGAGCTGCATCTTATAAAATTATTTTGACAATCCCCATATTATGTCGGTGGTACCTACATTTTTTTCGAACATCTATATATTACTAAGTGAGTGGTGAACGTGTCGCCACCTAGATCGGAACCAAGTACTATGTTGTCACGCCCGCTCCAAATAACACAGAGTGTTAAAAATAAAATAAATATAAATAAATAAATAAAATAAATAAATAAATAAATAAATTGGCCCATTTCTACCCCAATATAGGGACAAAGTATGTAAGACTAGATGCATTCTCGCAACAATTAGAACCGTAGACCGGTTTCGCTCTCATTAGAGCTCTTCTCTATTTTTAACACTCTGTGTTATTTGGAGCGGGCGTGACAACATAGTACTTGGTTCCGATCTAGGTGGCGACACGTTCACCACACACTTAGTGTTTTAAGACTGGCTATACGATAGCCGTGTTATTTTTGGTGCATTTTTGCTACAATTAGTATGCCGTACTGAAGAGCTCTAATGAGAGCGAAACCGGTCTACGGTTCTAATTGTTGCGAGAGTGCATCTAGTCTTACATACTTTGTCCCTATATTGGGGTAGAAATGGGCCAGGGCGAACAATTTTTTAAATTGTTAGTTAGTTGTATACCGTTCTCTATTTTTAACACTCTGTGTTATTTGGAGCGGGCGTGACAACATAGTACTTGGTTCCGATCTAGGTGGCGACACGTTCACCACTCACTTAGTGTTTTAAGACTGGCCGTGTTATTTTTGGTGCATTTTTGCTACAATTAGTATGCCGTACTGAAGAGCTCTAATGAGAGCGAAACCGGTCTACGGTTCTAATTGTTGCGAGAATGCATCTAGTCTTATCTATATATTGTTGCATTTTTGCATTTTTATCAAAATATGATGCGTGTTTGTAATAAAAAAGTCGAGACGCAATAAATGCGTTTTGGTAGAGAATTTTCATTAAATGCTTTAAATTTCAATAACTCAATTTGCTATTAACGCAAGGTTTGTTGGCTACTAAACCAGTTTTCTCTGAAATATTTTAGGTTCAATTCCCAAAATTTTTTGTAAATTAAAAAAAAAGGTATTTTGATAAAATGTACAATGTTTCTACTATATAGGTTATACCGGTAACCAAATTGATACCTGCTTGCATTAAAGAGACATATTTGCTATTAAAAACATTTTAATGAAAATTCACTTCCATAACGCACTTGCTGCGTCCAGAAATTTTTTGTTAAGATCACTTGTAAAACTGATGTCATTGGTGTTCCAACCAAGGAGGCATGTTTTACTGGACTTGACAGTTCTTCCATTTTCGGTAATTAATTCTTGAACACACAGTAAATCTGAATACAAATCCGATCTAGTTTTGCTGATTTAGTTTTTTTTTTGCAAACCTGTTTTCCACATTGCAAGAACACTAGTTGCTTTAAGATACTTTCCAACACTTCATGAGTGACGGTAAAAGCTTATTTTTTCGTTGTTTAGAAATTATCAATTATGCTGATAAATGCCTAAAGGTAGAAGTTATTCCGCGGATAAGTCTCACGCGATCCTCATCCTGTCTTTACTGGTTACAAGTATTAGACACATCTTTAGGGTCAGGGTATGGAACAGACACGTTCTTCTCACGGTCATGATTTGCGATTATAATTATCAGTTTTGTAAGTAGTTTCAATTATATCATAATCATATTCAATTATATTATATAATTTTGAAGCTATGTTGATACGCCTTTTTTTTAGGTAACAATAAAGTGGCTTCAAAGATTTCCCTTCTATCGTAATGTTTCGTATTTGTTTTCTTAAATGCATGCAGTTTTTTTTTACCACAAACAGCCATTAAACATGAGTTGTTTAGTAATACACCTTCATTATATAAATAGCTAAACATGTCAGCATTTGTACCCAAGTTTTTTAAATAATTTTGTGCGGTTTGTTGAAAAAAGTTTTTAGAAAACATAAAACAAACTACCAAGGAAATTAGTCTAAATGTTGACATTCGAAGCGAACCCAAATAATTGGATACGTTATATAAATTGAACAAGTGACAACCACACAAGATTCATTTCATATTTAGTTATATACATATATATTGCTATAGATAGCAATTATATCAGAAAATTAGAAACATTTTATTGTGGAGAAAAACGGGCCATCTATATTAAATGATACGTCCTAATATTTAAATGAGAGTGTAGAATATTTAGGGTTAAATAAGGAATAGCATAAGAGTTAAAAGAATACAGAATTACATGTAGTACATTTTAAGTTTACTAAGCAAAAGTCGTTGGAATACAATAGAACACAGAACAATAGCCTCGTTTTTATTTATAGAGTTTTAATAGAAGATAATGATTTTTATTTTATCCTTAGATTTTAAATGAATATGTAGTAGTTAAGGTAAAAATACTTTTTTTTTGTCAGTTACCAATTATAAGAAAGACACACACAGTGTTCGTTAATAGTGAAACGCAGGGACGGTTTTTTTGTTGTTGTTTCCAATAAGTGCAACGAACAAGAAGTTGGACTCTTTATAATTGAAACACGCGTACGAAATTTGGTTGCTCTTACTTTGTTATATATATATATATATATATATATATATATATATATATATATATATATATATATATATATATATATATATAAACATATACAAATTGAAACTGACCCTGGATATGAGTTCTATGAATTCTAGTTCTCGCTCATTTGAAGAAATTTTTTCAAAATTTTAATGTCGCGATCTCCTCATTAGTGATATTTTTTTAAAGAAAATTTACTAACAACCGCAAAGCAGCTTGTGTATTTTATTTCAGACAATATCTAGAAAGAAGACAACCTCAATGTACGTTCGAAAGAAGAGATAAAAGTATTGGGCCTAGTCCTGTCTTAATGTCCAAAAAAATGCTGTTTTAACTCCAGACTCTCTGTCAGTTTAGTTTGCATGGCGGTTTGGGCTTAGTTTCGATGCTCGACATTAGCTTTTGTTGGACTATCTTTTTATATTCTAGGTCTTTCACATCTGAAGATGGTTCAGATGAATCGAAACGCAAGAGGTTAAAAATAAGTACATTGTCTGGTAGAAAAACGCCTTTAATTCTCATTCCTTTCAATCATGTCGACGCCCTCGTGGCGCAGGTTGCTAGTTGCCAGCCTGCTAAGCGAGAGGTCCCGGTTTCGATTCCTGGGCGAGCCAAGTTGAATTTGTCTGGAAAACTTGTAAAAATATTGAATGATGGGAAATGAATGTGCTAATGGCCTGAGATGCCGCAGCCAATAATATTTAAAAAAAATCATGTCAAATCCAGACGTGTTGACGTTTAGAAATAAGATCGTCCATCAGAGTTAACGGGCCCTGATTTGTAAAACAAATTACCAACACTGCATATAAACACTGCTTAGCAGAACTTGAGGTACATATAGCAATTTAATTAAATCAAATAAATATATCCTGCATAAATTTAAACCTAGGAAATAGCAAAAAAATCATCTGGCAGCAGATGCTTCAAAATCTGCGGTAGTACCTTATTAGATTAAATCAGTTTCAACGATTTGGCGTATTTTTTTCCAATGTGATGTGGTACGATTTTAAAATACACCTTGCTTTATAATGATAGAACTATGAGTCTTAACTATTAATTAAAAGCATTTAATGGGATTAGATTTAGGAAGTGAGTGACGTGAGGTAGATAATGTAAAACTGAATAATTTGTTGCTAGTTAAATCTTCTAACAGTAGCAGGTGCCACTATACGGACCTGAAAAAATCTTATAAAAAGTGTGTATTATGCAAACACTGTGTTCTATATATTATACTAGTTTGAATAAAAACCATTATTCCGAGGTATATCAAGAAATATATAATAATTTTGGATATGTCATAAGCGTTATGGTCAAGCTCAAAAAACGATGTGGCAATGACAAGAAAAAAACATAGAGTTTGCTTTTTAATACTTCGAGACTCGATTCGTATTATTTTACCAATACTAAATTAAAGAGTAAGTGTTTTTTTTAGCAAACGCGTTAAAAATGTAAAAGCACCATATGTCCTGAAAATGGTTTTGTTCTTTAACCAGTTTAATTACTTTAATTGTAGGATGTGAACTAATAATAATCATAGTAATAATGATAATAATAATAATAACAATAATACTATAATGAAATACAAAGTCACCATCGGACTGATCAGGACAAGTTGCAATCTTGTATGCAGAAGCCTCTCCATGGGCGACATCTGAATGAGACCTCCCAGGCACCTGTCGACAAATCGGCGTCGAACTACTGGTTGGTGTCCGGACGGATGCTTCCAGAGACAGATGGGTTTTTGCTAGACATACAAGATCAGGTCATTCCAACAAGAAACTGCTTGAAGTATATAGTTAGAGATAATTCGGTCCAAGATGACAAATGCAGATTTGGGTCACACTCATCAGACTATTCAATACGCCACCAGAGAATGTCAAGCGTTTGCTGCAACAGAGTATAAACAGAGGCACGACGCAGTTGCAAGAACACTCCATCAAGAACTGGTTTTGAAAATGGGACTTTTGAATCTTGGTAAGGTACCCTTTTATAGATACGCTATTGAGCCTGTTCTAGAAAACTCAGGATACAGGTTGTATTGGGATCGGAACGTGCCTACCGACCAACGAGTTGCCCACAATAGGCCAGATATAATATTAGTAGATAAGTCCTGCAAACAAGTGACGCTGATTGATGTGGCCATTCCGAATACCAATAATCTAGAGATAAAGTACATCGAGGAGATTATTAAGTACAGAGACCTCTAGACGCAAGTGAAGAGACAGTGGAGGACAGGTAGTGTCTGAGTGATCTCGATAGTTATGTCGTCAACTGGTGTGGTTCCTAAGAATCTAAGGAGAACATTAAGAGACTGGGCCTTGACGAGCATCTTTACAAGGTTATGCAGAAAGCGGTAATGCGTGCAACTGCCCACACCATGCAGAGATTTGTAGGGAATGATGATCTGTCGTGTTGTCCTTCAGGTCCCGATAACTTGGAAAGAGTACCATCTGAGATCAGTCTCTGTGGTAAGAGATACCCGGGAAGAGTAAATGTTACACTTTGAGGGAGTGTGAAAGCCCTTCAGGCTACAGTCGATAATAATAATAATAATAAGAGGAGAGCACCGGTTCCTGAAAGACTGCACAACTTCTGGCTTAAACATCTGACTGGTATGCACGAGGGTTTTTCACGACTTTAAAGTTTTTAAAATATTTCTTCAAGTGAGTGCGAACTAGCCGCCTCCGATGTGAATTTCAGTTTTTACATGTTTAGATATATACAGGCTGGTTCATTTTTACTGTACATTTCAATATATAGGTTTTTATACAAGATACACTAAAATATTATAAAAGTTATTTATAGGGTGTTTTGAGCTGCATGCTATAAAATTATGTTGACAATCACAGATTGGCCCATAAGTCGTTGGTTATACAAGTTCTTTTAGTGAATTTTCTTAAAAAAAGCAACTAATGAGGAGATCCCGACTTTTGAATTTTGAAAAAATTTCTTCAAATGGACACTAATTAGGCCACCTAAAACACACATCCGGGCTCCATTTCAATTTTTATATGTTTATATATATATATATATATATATATATATATATATATATATATATATATATATATATATATATATATATATAATATAATATAAGATGCGGGTCTATCGGCGCATACTAAAAATACCATGGACAGCAAGAGTGCGAAATGAAGAGTGAACAGAGATAAAGAGCTTCTCCAGGTTGTCAAGCGGAGGAAAACAGCATATTTGGGCCACTTATTGCGTAATCCCAAATATTATATCCCCCATCTCATAATTAAAGGTAAACTAGAGGGAAAAAGAAGTGTAGGCAGAAAGAAACTGTCATGGCTGAGAAACATAAGATATTGGGCAGGTCGGGGCTTTGAGGACTTGATGAGAGCGGCGGAGGATAGAGAGGAGTTCGATAACCTCCATTAGTGGAGATGTCACCAAAGAAGATATATATATATATATATATATATATATATATATATATATATATATATATATATATATATATATATATATATATATATATATATATATATCTGTATCACACCGATAACTCAAAAATAATGTAATGGGCCGATTTTAATTAAATTTGGTGGATACCTTCCTTTTGCAAGTGGCTTGGATAAGTTCATTAGCCAGGAGAATCGGTTCAAGTTTTCCTGGAAAATTTTGTCTTTTCTCTCGAAAAAAAATTATATCTCCGGAAATAACAAAGTAAGCAACCAAATTTGGTACGCGGGTTTATATCATTATAGGTAAGTTACGTAACAAAATTTAGCTCTCTAAGTTAGAAGACAAAAAAGTTATAGCCATTTAAAGAAAAATAAATTGGGGTTTTCCTCAAAACATCAAAGTCGCGATTTAAAACGCCAAAATTGGCAACATTTAGGCAAAGAACCTGAGACTAATACGGACTATGGAAAGAAAATATCTCAAGAAGAATATTTTACAAACCCTGAAGTCTTAGCTTCAACCGTCATTGTCCTTCATTTTACTAAAATATTTCCAGAAAATTCATTTCAAATAGACCCTTTCTCTGATGCTTTTGCAGTAGTCTTAGCTGTAGAGTTTATCGTTTAATGGTATATAATTTTTGTCGAAATTTCGTAAAAAATCAATAAAGCTCAATATATCCGTTATTATACAAGATAGGAAAAAAAAATGGATACATTAATTATAGGGTGTCTTGAGCTACATCTTAAAAAATATTTATACAATCACAGGCTGGCCCATAAGTCATTGGTAATATAAATTTTCTTTCTTTTTAATCGAACACGCCTTAGGTTATTGCATTTTCCATCGAAATATAATGCATGTTTGTAAGAAAAGACATTCTGGACGCAGCAAGTGCGTTATGGTAGCGAATTTCATTAAATGCTACAAATATGAATAGCTCAATTTGCTAGTAACCTACAAGGTTGACCAGGAAACCGGTTTTTTCGGGACCACTTTAAGTTTATTTGGTAATTTTTGTACATTTTCAAACAATAAAGTGGTTTTAATGAAAATGGCACATTATTTCTACTATATGGGTTATACTGATAACAAAATTTGATGCCTGCTTTCTTAAAACAAAAACACACATATTTGCTATTAAAACCAATTTAATGAAAATTCACTACCATAACGCACTTGCTGCGTTCAGACTTTTTTTTAATGGAATAGTTCATTTATTGTAACATTATTGCATTTTCTATCAAATTTTAATGCATGTCTGTGAGGAGAAAACGTTCGTATCGCCCATTGTTTTCTAGTTATTTTGATTGTTACATTTTGTAAAATATCAAAAATTGTGATACGGAGTTTTTACAAATGAACATCGGAGTCCCATAAAATAGACGCATTTAGGGAGGTTTTCATTTATATATACCAATAGATAGGAGTGTCTCATGAAAGTGACGCATTCAGAGAGGTTTTCGTTAAATATTATTTGTCGAAAAAATCGAAACGCTGTATACAGCACGGTCTCAAATAGAATTTGGGAAAATTCGAACTGTCGTAATTCAATTTATTCAAATTGAACAACCCCCTATACCTATAGACTCTAGTTTTAAAAATATATTTTTTCAATTTTCGTATTTTCTAAATTTAGTTACAGTTTTGAAATTTGAATTTCATGTATTCTTTAGGAAATTTTGGTGTAAAAAAATGCTTAGTCAATTTTCGCAGAAAATTTTTTGTTTTCGTAAAAATCATTGTTCGTAAGATTTTTGTGACATTTTGGTAATAAATGTTTCACAAGTTATTGCAAAAAAATTACTTTCGGATTTTCCTGAAAAAATTGTCATGTACATTTTTTTGGGAGTGCCGCCGGAAAGCTTTTTGTGAATAATTATATCTTGGTGCGTTGGCAAATAGCTTGAACAGGTTCATTGGCCAGAAAAATCCTACCAGTTTTTTGGGGAACATCTTAAGTTTATTTTCGGAAAATTTTTGTACATTTTTAAACAATTAGTTATTTTGATGACATATGGTACATTGTTTTTATTATATAGGTTATACCGGTAACCAAATTTAATCCCAACCTTCATAAAAAAGAACTATTTGGCTATTAAAAACATATTTATGAAAATTCACTACTATAACGCACTTGCTGCGTCCAGACTTTTTAGTGAATTTTCGTAGAAAAAATTCACTAATGGAGAGATCCCGACTTTTGAATTTTGAAAAATTTTTTGCAAATGAGCGCGAACTAGGACCCCTAGAACCCATATCCGGTGTCAGTTTCAATTTTTATATGTTTATATATATATATATATATATATATATATATATATATATATATATATATATATATATATATATATATATATATATATATATATATATGTGTGTATCACACCGATAACTCAAAACATAATGGGCCGATTTTGATAAAATTTGGCATGTACCTTCCTTTTGTAAGTGGCATGGATAAGTTCGTTAGTCAAAAAAATCGGACGAGGCTTTCCGGGAAAATTTTGAGTTTTCATTCAAAAAAAAAATTTATCTCAAAAAATAAAAAATCTATGATAAACAATTTTGGTGGGTAGGTTTACGATATAAAAGGTAAACTATACACAAAAATTCAGATTTTTATGTTACAAGAAAAAAAAGTTATAATAAAATATTTGGTGCCAGATCATTTCTATGAAAATTCACTACCATAACGCACTTGCTGCGTCTTTGAGTTTATTTGTACTTTAGCTAGCCGGATTTGTGATTGACAATGGTAAGGTATCACAGTACCCCTTGTGTTGTGTGAGAGAATTAATTTGCTACCTACAAAAAACACATAATATTTTTTCACAAAACACAAGAAAGGGTTGATATACGTATTTACTTCGTGCCTAATTATGGATACTTAATTTCTCATGTTTACAAATATAAAATCCTTTTATTAAACAACATACTAATAAGATTCCAATATGCTTCATAAAAACCGACTTTCGTTTACATTTAATGGATCTAAAAGAAACGTTTTAATCACGCTACCCAAGGTACAGAATTACATGCTTTGTGTGGTATAATTCAAGCGTTATTTCTTATTCTTTTCCTACCGCAACCACTTCAATAATACACCCAGGTTATAATTACATGATTCATTGACAATTCCAACAAAAAGCTCAAAATTGAAAAATTATAGCTCACTACATCCGGATTTTGTTTTATAATAAACCACATGTCGAACTTATCTGGAGCCCATATGCATTTCTTCGGCAGTTCTCAGCCCACTTTGTTAAACATGCATATCATTAACGAAATTATATAGAACATTTTGGTTCATATAATATTTACCTTCGGTCGTTGACAGTCACACATCACAGCACAAAGTGAGGTTTTCAGTTTTCAACTTCTAAAATCTAAGTGTAAAATCATGACGCAGCAAGTGTGCCACGGTAGTGAATTTTTATCAACATACTAAGGTGAACTAAGGGGGCCTTTAGCAACACCTCGTTCGGATCGGTTCTGGCAGCTGCCCGGGAGCGTGGAATAGAGGAGACCTGCTGCAGGTGGATCGGTTCCATGCTCAGGGACAGGGCGGTGTTCACCACACTCGCGGGAGGGACTCTGCTGGCGGGGGTCGCGGCGGGGTGTCCGCAGGGGAGCGTTCTGTCTCCCTTGCTCTGGTGTCTAGTCGTGGACGGCCTGCTGGGGAGGCTCTCGGGAGGGGGGTATGAGGTACAGGGCTATGCGGACGACATTGTCATCATAGTCCGAGGAAAGGTCACACAGGCAGTGTGGGAGCGTATGCAGACTGCACTGAAAGTGGTGGAAGGGTGGACGGTTGATCAAGGGCTCGGGGTGAGCCCCGAGAAAGCAACCGTCGTGCCGTTTACGAGGAGGAGGAAGTGTGAAAGCCACAGAACTCTCACTCTATACGGTAGGAGCGTTCCAATGGCCAGGGAGGTAAAATATCTTGGGGTCGTATTGGACTCTAAGCTAACCTGGAATGGTCACATTGGAAAAATACTGCGTAAGGCAGTCATGACCTTAGCCGTCACTAGGCGGCTATATGGAAAAACGTGGGGACTAAGACCTAGTATGGCCCACTGGCTGTACACAAGGGTGGTCAGACCATCGTTAACATATGCGGCACTGGTCTGGTGGCCTAAGGTGACACAATCCAGTGCCAAACAAAAACTAGGCAAGATCCAAAGGATGGCTTGCCTAGGCATCACAGGGGCCATGTCTTCAACCCCAACAGCCGCCATGGAGGTGTTGCTGGATCTACCCCCCCTACACTTCGTTATTATGGGAGAGGCCAGGCTAGGACTATACAGACTAGCCTGCAATGGTAGACTGAAGATCAACCCAGGCTTCAGGGGCCACTGCAAAATTCAGGAGATCGTGAAGGAACCCATGCTTGAAATGAGGTCAGACTTCGCGAGCCCGCGAATGTGCAGGGAAAACAACTTCACAGTGGAAATCCCTGATCGCGGGGCATGGCGGGAGGAGACACCGGGCATACCACGGGACGCGCTCGTCTGGTTCACGGACGGATCTGGCGGGGAGCGTGGGACGGGGGCAGGTGTTTACTCGGAAGGACCGAGGGTAAGTCACAGTATTTCCCTCGGAGCCCATGCAACGGTGTTTCAGGCCGAGATGTACGCCATCCTGCACTGTGTGCGGGAGAACAAGAGGAGGGGCTACACCAACAAGCGGATCCTCATAGCCACAGACAGCCAGGCAGCCCTTAAGGCACTAAGTAGCCCACGGGTAAATTCCTGGCTGGTGAGTGAGTGCCGAGACGAGACGAGCGACCTGGCTGGGCAGAATGAGGTGACCCTCATCTGGGTGCCGGGTCACTCGGGGGTCAAAGGCAATGAAGAAGCTGACAGTCTCGCAAAGAGGGGGTCAGCAGAACCATTTATGGGACCAGAACCGGCTCTGGGCGTGTCAAAGAGCACTGCCAGGGGAGCCATTAAGTCCTGGGTCAGAAACCAACACAAGGTGTACTGGGCGGACTGTCCAGGGCTCAGACATGGGAAGTCAATAATTGACGGACCCAGTTCAAAGAGAGCTGTGGAGCTGCTAAACCTTAGCAGAGGACAGCTCAGAAACACAACAGGTCTCTTGACGGGACACATGGCCGTCAAGAAACACCTACATAAAATGGGGCGGTTCGAAGGGGACCTCGCATGCAGACTCTGCGGCGAGGGGGAGGAATCAGCCCAGCACATCTTGTGCGAGTGTATAGCTCTGGACCGGAAAAGACAACTGATCTACGGTCACTCTAGACCGGAGACAGAGCAATATAAAACTTCACCCTACCAATCGCTGTGCAGACTAGTTCAAGGCACAGTGATTTTGGAATGGGTGGAGTAAGACTAGGGGTATGCACAATCAACCAAGGGTTGCGGTGCTATCGGGGCGGCAAGGCCGCGGACGAGCCCTGAGGGAACAAAAAAAAAAAAAAAAAAAAAAAAGGTGAACTAAAATAAATTTGTTTTAAAATGCTTGTCGCTTTAGAGCTTTCCCCAATTAACAGTTTGTCTAACGATGGTGTTTAACCTTAGCAACTTCTGTTTAATATTGATTGTGAAACAGTTCGAGTAAAATTTGGTAAAATATGATTACTATTATTATTATTATTATTATTATTATTATTATTATTATTATTATTATTATTATTATTATTATTATTATTATTATTATTATTATTATTATTATTATTATTATTATTATTATTATTATTATTTGATATAAGCGTTACACTTTCTCAGTATTACTACTGGGAACCTTTTGACCGACCCCCCGCGCGCGACATTGGGGTTCGGCTCGGTAGATGGGGATGAAATTCATCATATGCCATTATGTCGATATTATTATTACAGTCCGACTTCCGGTGCTGCAACACAGCAGACGTGTTTGAGGTCGCCACTTAACTGAGGAATTTTCGGACTATGTGACATGTCTGCAGCAGAACCGCCCTCTGCCCCACGTTGAGGATGTTATTTGGTAATCCGAGTTCCTTTAGATTTCCCATGAAATTTTTGTTGACTATTTCTTCCGCCGACATTACGAAAGGATATATAGCCACCTCTTCTGGAGCTTCCATATGTTTTTTATTTCATATGCCAAGTTTTCATACTTGGTGATCTTTTCAATTTCAGTTTTTTGAATGTTATGGGACAGCGGTACAGCAATGTCTATGATCACAGCAAGCCTCATCTGTTTGTTTATCAGGACAATGTCTGGCCTATTGAAGTCCATAGTGCGGTCCGTTATCATGGGTCGGTCCCAGTACAGGCGAAAGTCCGCCGACTCCAGCACCGCCTCCGGAGAATACTTGTAGTAAGCCGGTGTTGTTGACGGGTTCAGGAGGCTGTATTTCAAAGCGATTTGTCGATGGATGATCTTGGCGAGCTGGTTATGTCTGCCTAAGTAAGCCGAGCCTGAGAGAGCAGGACATGCTGCCATGAGGTGTTCAATGGTTTCTCCAACAACTGCGCATTTTCGACATTTATCCAACACTTCTAATTTTAGACAATGCTTATAACCATATCCTGAATGGCCATCACAAAACCCTCTGTGTCCGGGTAGAGTTGCCCCTCGACCAACCATATAAGCGAAGAGGTTTTATCAACACTATCAGCCTGCAGGTGCTTGGGGTGCCTCCCAACTGGACCACACCGTCCTGGTCAGCCGGGGTGTCTAACTCATAGTTGCGCTGACCCAGCCTAAGTGGAGTATAATCCTTATCCTCGCACACCACCAACCTCATCAGTTCATCCTGCGATGCAAGAAAACGTTGTCGCATGTTTCTTTCTTGCTTAAAACAGAGGTTCTTTATATGGATTAACCCTCTGCCGCCTTCTTTCCGAGGTGTATACAGTCTTCTAACAGATGAGTTGGTGTGAAGGCACCGAAATTTCGTAAGAAGCCTTCTCGTGAGTCTGTCCAGTTCATCCAAGTCGGTGTTAGACCATTTGACAACTCCAAAAGAGTATGTCAATACTGGTACCGCCCAGGAGTTGATAGCAGCACAGAGGTTACCTCCGGAAAGCTTAGTATTTATGAGCTTCGTGACTCGCTTCCTATACTTCTCTTGGAACTCTCGCTTTAGCCGGCTATGGTCCACACGCTGGTTTTGCGGACACCCTAGGTAGCGGTATGTCTCCTCAGGCGGTAGTTGTTCTATATCGCAGAAGGGATGTTGGTCACCTTCAACTGCCCCTCTCCTGACGTTAATTATAGCACATTTGTTATTATTATTATGATTATTATTATTATTATTATTATTATTATTGTTGTTGTTGTTGTTTTTATTATTATTATTAAGGAGTTTCAAATTTGACTAAATATTTTTGATACAAAATTATGCTAAAAGCATACATAAAATTCAAATTATATACCTAATCTATAATTAAAATTTAAAAATAAAATAATTTTTTTGCACAAAATGCCATTGAAACCTTACTTTCGCCGAATTTCATTTAAAAAATGTTCCATCAATTGAATAAATTTTCATACAAACATTCTCAAATGTTTCTTCGAAGAAAATCCACTAAATTCATTTATACGAAAAATCGCTATTAAAAGAACAATTTGTACAAGAAAATTCGCTAATAAAAATAAATGAAATAAATTTAAAAACTGGTCCGATTTTCCTGGCCAACCAACTATTTCAAGTTATTTACCCACCTACCAAAATATAATTTTTCACAAAAACTTTTTCGACGACACAACAAAAATTTCATGAAAATTTGCAAACAATTTTTCAAGGAAATCCTTAAACATTTTTTTTATAATAACTTGTTAAACATTTATCATTAATTACCAAAATGTAACAAAAACATATTACAAAAAATGATTCTTACGAAGCACAGAAAAAATTCTGCGAAAACTGACCAAATATCTTTTTACACAAAATTTTGCAAAAAGAATACATAAAATTCAAATTATATACCCAATCTGTAATTAAAATTGGAAATAAAATAATTTGTTTGCACGAATATCCATTCATACCTTATTTTCGATGAATTTCGTTTAAAAAATATTCCATCAATTGAATAATTTTTCATAGAAGAATTCTCAACAAACGTTTCTTCAAAGAAAATTCATTAAATTAATTTATAAGAAAATTCACTATTAAAAGAACATTTTGTACAAGAAAATTAACTAATAGAAATAGAAATAAATTAAATAAATTAAAAATATTGAAAATCTGATCCAAATACAGCACTAGATACTTTTTCTGTGGCTTCACAGAGAAAATAATTTTGCCTGTGTATGCTGTAAAAATTGAATCCGGTTGTAGAGAAGAAAACAACCTCTTCTCATGTCACAAATCTCTACGTCTATATTAACTGTGGCATGGTTTTACCAACTAAGGGCAACAACAGCTACTATTAAACTTGAATTAAAAGTCTTAAAAGTGCCTATCTTTCCTTTTCAACAAAAAGTCGCTAAAAGATATATTGGAATTACACAATCTGATTAGATAACGTTAAAATGGAAGCAAAGATGAAAAAAAGTTTAAAAAGTTAAAAAAGTTAAAAGAGGAATTCAGTCACCGGTGAGATTCGATCCCGCGTCCCTGCGCTGAGTAGACGGGGATGTTAACCATTAGACCACTTAGGGCTTCTGGCAAACTGAAATGAAGACAGGTAGATAACCGATAATGGTCTTAAGTTATTTATTTATAATATTTAAGGTCTTTAGAGGCCAATTTTGCAACTACTTTAACAAATGAGAAGTGTAGCATAAATATAAAACATTCTAATATACATTTTATGCAATATTCCATACAATATTTTTGTATTGAGTGTTCTCTAACTTTTAGGGGCACTAAAACTTTGCTTCATTAAGTGCTTATAACTTTTTGCCTTTCAACATAGAGACCTAAATTTAGGTGCAGGATTTGGTCTTTACAACGTAAATGAGCTTGCCAAATGTGGTTTGGCTTTGTTATTTCCGGAGATATAATTTTTTCCAGAAGAAAACGTAAAATTTTCCTGGAAAAACTAGTCCGATTTTCCTGGATAACAAACTTGTACAAGCCACTTGCAAAAATAATTTATTCACCAAATTTTATCATAATCGGCCCTTTCTTTTTTGGGTTATCGATATGATACGTACATACATACATACATATATATATATATATATATATATATATATATATATATATATATATATATATATATATATATATATATTGAAACTGACCTCGGATATGTGTTATAGGGGACCAAGTTCGCGCTTATTTGAAGATTTTTTTTCAAAATTCAAAAGTCGAGATCTCCTCATTTGTGAATTTTTAAAATAAAATTCACTAAAACAAAGAAATATAAAAATTCTTTTCGCTGACTTATTGTAAACATATTCTGGATTACAAAATTTTTTGATACAAACTTTTTCTCTTCATTCAAGTTCTTACAAAGACGCCGAGATTATTCGATTGGTAGAAACACCAAGCGTTGAAGTTTAACAGGGCAGACACTAATCGATGTGAAAAGAAGAATTCTAATTTTATAAGTGCTCATGACACTAAACATAAAACGTCGGATAAAAAAATTAGTCTAGTCGGCATAGACTATTGAGACGCATGCTTCGAAGGATTAATATAAAGTGTTGCCCACGGATTAGAGCTACATAACTATCTTCTTTGTATTGTCAATAAAAAAACCTTATTGTATAAAACTGTATCACATTACCGAAGAGTAATTCAGTACCTATAGGATTATTTTACAAGGGTTTTATGAAACGCTTACCCCTTGTTAATTTATTTACAATAAATAGATTGTTATTATTATTTGTCGTCATTTTCGACACTTCCTTTAAAATTAACTAAAATTATAGACACATCGGCTAAGGCCAAGATGGCCAGCTTGATTGTATCTATTAAAAATACTGGTGGTTGTTACCCATTACCCTCCGAAAAAGACTGCAAGCATCCAGTACCAAATATTTCTAAAAGGGTAGGTATAATTTCCGTTCTAGGCCCAGCTGTTTAGGGCTATTTTTCAGACTTTTTGGTATATCTCCTGTGGCTCCGATAACAATGAGAACAACTGCAACGGGAGTACAACGGGAGTTGACACATCTGGGAAAGTCATCACAGAGTGGCAAGTATTTATTGATTTTCTCCGTCTATGTTTTGGGTGTTTTCCCCCCTCAGGGCTCTTCCGCGTCTTTGCCGCCCCGACATCACCGCAGCCTTTGGCTTATTGTGCATGCTCTTTGTCTTTTCTACTCCAGCCATTCCAAAATCACTGTTCCTTAAACTTGTCTGCACAGCAATTGGTAGGGTGAAGTTTTTTTGCTCTCTCTCCGGTCTAGCCTGACCGTAGATCAGTTGTCTTTTGCGGTCCAGTGCTTTACACTGAAAATATCACATTTGTTATGTAAACAGTAAACAAGTAAATTCGCAAGGTACACAGGAATGTTGAAGTCAGCAATTTGGAAGGTCGTAAACTAATTAAGAAACAACAGAAGTATTATTGTTGGTAAATATAAAAGAGATTAATTTAGTGAGTCAGAATGATACTAGTTAAATAAGTTTTTACGATGTAGACGGTTAATTCAGATTGCTTCAGATGTAACGACGCGATACTTGTGAATTAATTATGTAAACATAAAATACTGTTGAATTAAGATTCACGATGTAACAGTCTACGTTAGGTTCATTAATTTGTTAGTTCTAATGTTCTTGTTGAGTTTTGTGAGTTTAAGATAGTTACAATTATATCGTTACCTATGTCTACATTTGCCTAGTTCGACGATTTTATCCTATAATTTATCCTCCGCTTCCTGAACATGGTCCTTCGAAGCCAAGAGTAGTTGAACAAGATAGTCCTTCGACGAAAAAGATAACCAGTGCCAGTGAAAATACAGTGCTCGCTTAAACCTTATCAAACATCCTTTAACTGAAGTTTCCAAATACCCTTTATTTTAGTAAAAATAACCAGGGCAGTACCAGAAAAGTAGGTCAGTTCCAATAAAGCAAATATACAGGACAAAAACGTCCAGGGCAGTACCAGAAGAAGATCAGTTCCAATAAAGCAAATATACAAGACAGAAGAGTCTAGGGCAGCACCAAAAGAAGGTCAGTTCCAATAAAGCAAATATACAGGACAAAAAACGTCCAGGGCAGTCCAAGAGGAAGGTCAGTTCCAATAAAGCAAATATATAGGACAGAAACGTCCAGGACAGTACCAGAAGAAGGTCGGTTCCAATAAAGCAAATATACAGGACAGAAACGTCCAGGGCAGTACCAGAAGAAGGTCAGTTCCAACATAGCAACAAGACAGAAGCATCCAGGGCAGTGCCAAAAGAAGGTCAGTTCCAGTAAAGCAGATCCAGGGTCAAAGACAACAATACAGGGTTAAAGGCAAGACATAGGTCACAGACAACCAATAATCATAATCAAAGAAGAACTAAGCATCAGACCAACAAAAGCAACAAACCACAAATATTTATTAAATCAATTAAAATTAAGGAACCAATGGAGGAACTAAAAATAAAAATCACAAGACGTTCGAGAGGATTAAAATTACGAGTAAACAAATTTATCCAAAAATTAGAAGAAGCAGAAAAAATGGACGATGACGATATACTTATCAAGTATAAAATCATGATAGGAAACTTAGATATGCAATGGGATGAAGCTCATTTGACGCTACGCCAATGGTATAATAACGCCATGGTCAAGCTGAAAAGAGCAATTGACAAACAGACCGCTATTCACAGTTTCCGGCAGTCAAATTACCAATCTTCACAGGCAAGTTCAAGGAAGGGACAGCATGCCAATAACGAGTCCTGAAGTCAATAGATTCAACAGTTGAGGAACTCTACGCCAAACCAGCGTCAAAAGACAAGTAAGAAAGATTTAATTTGGTCAGCACCCCAAGGATGCGGCGAAGCGTAGGTCGAGTCCTACCGAGTAGCCAGACAGCTTTATCACTGTCTGGCCACTCCACGAAGTCCCTCGCCTGCCTACAGCCACCAACCGACCTCCAGTGCCTCTCCATGGCTTCCTCTGTCCACCTGTCTAAGGCGATAGAGACCGTCTTCCTGATTATGCCTATCGCAGGCTCCGGGCCCCAGAACGACCGCCGGGAACCAAGACTAGCGAGATTATTCGCGACCTCATTCCCCGCTACGCCACAGTGTCCCGGAACCCACGCCAGTTGCACCTCCTCTGTCCTGGCTAGTCCTTTGAGTGCGTCAGCGCACTCCTGAATCAGTGTTGACCTAATTCTGGCCGCAGAATAGATGTTGTAGTAACAATTACTTTTAGGCCAAGCATTACCTAGCACATTTAAATAATTTTTTTCAACTTCAGCCCTGTCGTGAATAAACACTGACTATCTGGAGTCGTTCAACCCGAACCACCCTGAGATTGCCGGAGCAGAAGCGTTGCCTGCTGTTTATTCAGGATTCACATTAACGTCACTTTTAGACTGTTCTGTTTTGTTTTATTTTATTAGGCTATTACAGCAGAACGGAAGATTGTTAACGTAAATGTGATATACAAATATAATATGTAATCACTGAGCAATATAATCTAAACACGAAATATTCTGCTACGTACGATGTTTGTCTTCTTATAGCCTTATTGGACGATGGTTGTATTGTTCTTTGTCTCATGGCAGGAACCTGGTCTGCTTTCTATTGCTTATTGTTTAATGCTACATCTAGAATTATGCAAGTGGCTGATGTCGACTCACCTTTCTATTGTCCGCTGATTAATGCTGTGTCGTTTTCTTCTTGTATTTATTTTATTACATAGTACATATTTTTATGAATATTCGCCGTCATAACGCACTTGCTGGCTTTAAACTTTTCTTTCCTCAATCGATTAATTTTGTAATGAACTGGCTAGGACGTCTCTGTTCTTAACTGGGTCTCCAAGAATCTCTTCCACAGTGAAACAAGAAAAAACAGAAAAGAATAATTTTAGATGAATTCGTTAGCAAAAGCATTTCAGATCGAGATTAATATTCATATGATATATGTCAGTTCGATTCTTGTCTTGTTAACAAACCATACTCATATCTGACAAATTTAAGTAGCAGGTTTCCTCCTCTATCCATCATTCACATATATGGACCCCGCTGTGCGAGTAGAGGCACTTCTTTACCTTAATCCTCATCAAAATGCAAACAGGTTCCGGTAAACTTCAGCCTTTCCACTATATGTATAACAAATCTAATCTCAGCAGTCGCCTTTTACCCCAGCCTGACCTCCAGATATTAAATATACAGCTTTATATTATGCATTCATTCGCGTTTTGCACCCTATGTAGTACAAACAAATCACGCACATCTTATGTTCGAAGTAATTTTATGTGTTTTGTTTGAAGAGAGATTAATACATTTATGGTGAAACTACGCAGTCGAATTAAAATATATTCGATCAAAAATGACTGCGGAATTATAAGAAAAAAGTCTGGACGCAGCTAGTACGTTATATAAAAATGTTTTTAATAGCAAATATGTCGCTCTAATGCGGGCATCAATCTGGTTACCGATATAACCTATAAAGTGTGTCCCAAACTGGATGGGAATGTATTGCTATCTCCGTTATTATAAGAGATACGGAGACGGTTAAATTGGCAATGTTTTTTAGAATTTCATGCTCGTTCCAAGTATGACTTGTACTTTGCCCTGACTCTGGTCGTTTTAGAGTTATTTTGAAAAAACCAAAATTTGTCGATTCCTTTTTTTTTCAATACCTAAGTAGGCGTTGATCGGACATGTCTAAAACTTGCACATTATCAGGACACTTTTTACAGAGTAATATTTTTGTGCAATTTTCAACTTTGGATTGTCATTTGTTTTTGAGCTACAGGTATCAATTGAGCTGGACAACCGTCTTGTTGGTACCAAATCTCGTCTAAATTATCATGAAATTTTCTAATTATTGTTGGTAAGATATCATTTCTTAATAGATTAAGATACCTTTCCCCAGTTGAATTATTTTCAAAAAAGAACGGACCAACAATCAAGTTACCTGAATTAAAAAAAATTAACTGTCTAATCTACAAATAAAAATAACAGTTTTTCAACTAATAAGCCGCACCAAACATTAATACCAAATCTGTCTTACAATCGTCTTTTTTCCTTTAGATGGGGATTTTCATTTGCCCAATAATGCCTATTATGGTGATTATACACGCCACAATTTGTAAATCTAGATTCATCAGTCCATATTATTTTCAAATGAAAATTTTCATCTTGCTGACATTGTCCTTTATACCATCTGCAGAATTGAAGTCGCTTAGGGTAATCGTCAACATTTAAGCCTTGTACGATTGTAGGTTTGTATGGATGGTAATGACTTTCTTTCAATACAGGGTGTACCGTACTTTTTGGAACGTCAATATGTTCACCATAAAACCGAACAGATTACGGAGGATTTTCTGACAGTGACCCGGCACTTATTTTAGATAGTTAGTTGGATGTTAGTTCTGTTGTTGCCATTTTTACAACCCCGAAAATCTGAGCGTAACCCGCAGCCAGCTGCAGTTGTTGCCTATTGACACCGAGAAACTCAGAGTAATGCCACAGTCAGCTGCAGTGGTTGCACAATGGGTGGCTATCGGCAAACTGAGAGTGAGCCAGGCTTTGCATCTGTTTAAGTAAGGAGCTCCGGTCTGCCAGCAGCGTCAACTTTGCCGCCAGAAGTCTTCTGTCCATTTGCCTTTATGTTTATAAGGGAGATGCAGGGATGCACCATTTTCGCGCGCGTTTCTCCAGAGACTCCAGTCAAACCTCTGTACTCCCAACGATTTTGTTCGACCAGTATCTGTCAAGTATATTTTATTGCTTAACGGTAGCGGTTCGATTGTCGGCGTCTCTTCACTTGTCAACCTGTCCCATCAATTTCCGATTTTATGTGTAGCGAAAATCTTATTTATCGAATAATTATCTTTAACGAAAATTAAAATACCAGAATATTATGTCACCCTTTTTGCCGTTACATCTTATTGAGAGACTTATTGATTTTTACCAACTATTTTAAACACATATTTGAGCAAGTTGAATGTCTGCATGTTCCGCCCTTCGGAGGGGGCGTAAAGCCGCCGATCCCGTGTCCATGCTATGTTGGGTACGTTAAAGATCCCTACCCTCCTTACAGAAAGATAGGGGTTCGGCAAAAATGTTCAGGATAGTGAGGTGAAACTGCTCCCTGGCGTCGGTCATTGGCCATAGTCGCGGAAATAGACCAACGTCAAAGACACAAAACACACACTCACACATTTTCAAAACAACCATATTCCACAGAGAGGCCATTAGACAATGAGGTCATTCTCTGGTATTTTACACTGGAGCTATTGCGTCTTTAAAAATGTATTTTTCAGGAAATCTTTATCTCAGTTAGATATCCCTTATGGTCAGATATTTTTCTCTATAAAATATTAAATGTATAAGAGGAACATTCTAGAAAGGCTAGTAAGGTATTACGGTAGCGAGGATAAAAACTAAACTCCATAACATCTTTTTAATCCACTAGGTCTTTGCTGTGTAATATTAAGGAGATGTTAAAACTATTAAAACTTCCTTTGATGTTAAGCTGCTTCAGTAAAAATGGTACGGTAGCGAGAAAGAAAAGCCGACCGTAACATTTTTCGACCTAGAACCTGAAACAAATACGGATTATGTAGAACAAATGCCATAGCAAATATGTTTTACCACATTGTCCTTCATTTTACTAAAATATTTGCAGAAAATTCATATCAAATAGACCCCTTCTCTGACGATCTGACAGTAGTTTTTGTAATACAATTTGTGGTTTAATAGTCTATGCTTTTCGAGAATTATCGTAGAAAAAATTCGTTATTAAGAATACCGCGACTTTAGAATTGTTAAAATATTTCTTCAAAGGAGTGGGAACTAAGCCCACACGGGGTCCATATAAGTTTTTATATGTTACCATATATACAGGGTGGTGCATTTTTACTGTAAAGCTTAATATATCCAAAATTATACAAGAAGCGGGAAAATATTATAAAAGTTATTTATAGGGTGCTTTGAGCTGTATCTTATAAGAGTATGTTGACAATTACAGGATGGCCCTGAAGTCTTTGGTGATACAAGTTTTGTTTTAATGGAACACCCCTTTTATTGTAGCATTATTGAGTTTTCCATCCAATTTTAATGATGCTTGTAAGGAGAAAAAATTGATATCGCCCATCGTTTTCGAGTTATTTCAATTTCTTTTCAATTTTTAACATTTTGGAACATATCAAAAATTGTGATGCGTCGTTTCTACCAATGGAAATCGGAGTCTCATGAAAATGACGCATTTAGAAAGGTTTTTAGTTAGATTTTTTGTCAAAAAAGTCGAGATGCCATATACAGGACGCTCTCAAATTACTTATCCAGCCTTTGTAAAAAAATGGCGAATTTTTATGAAACAGATTTTTTACAAATCTTCATATAAACATTTTTTAAATTTCTGTTAAAAGCTTTCTGCTTTTGGGTGTATTCTGGCTGTAATTTGATATAGCGCACTGATGAGCTCTAAGTAGAGCGAAATCGGTATGCGTTTCCAATTATGGTCAGAATATATATATATATATATATATATATATATATATATATATATATATATATATATATATATATATATATAAACATGTACAAATTTAAATTGACCCCGGATATGTGGTCTAGGGGGACTAGTTAGCGCTCATTTTAAGAAATTGTTTCAAAATTCAAAAGTAGAGACCTTCTCATTAGTGAATTTTTTTAAAGAAAATTCACTAAAACCATGCAGTAAGAGTTTTATTACCACGTGGTATATTCTAGACGATGAGTAATATATATTTAATGTACGTTAAAAAATAATCAATTTAACAGAAGACGTCTTGTAATTTTATATCCTACGCTCTCTACTTATTCGGTAATTACCCCACCTTTTAGGGACCTTTCGTTTTCTTTTCATAATGATTAATAATCTTTGTTATAAGAGTCATCATTAAGTGAATTGTTTCAGCGCACCGGTATTAAAAATACCATTACTCGTTAAAATGTGATAAGTATACAGGTGGCCCATCATTTTATCCACATTTATTCTCATTTTTATCGTGGAGCTCGATAATAATAATAGTAAATTCCGACAGACTTGTATGTTGTCCCTTTATTTTGTTAGCAAGAGCTCAAGTTGATGTTATATTTGCTTTATCCAGTGGCAATTTTGCCACGACTTTTAGTGGCTTCTTCTAATTTTATAATTAAAATCTACTGGTGTAAAACTTCTTGTTCATACCCCCCAAGCAAGTTACGTGACCTGCGGCAAATAGGGGCGCTGCGCGGTGTAGGCAGGGTTTAATGTGGATATGGCTTCAAATAGACAGCTTCCAAGCAGTTTTCTTCACATTTTCTGCTTATATATCCTTTTTGCTACCTACCCCGCCAGGCAACCCTATTCACTCCCAGCCCCGTTTCCTTGGGGGGTGTGAACAATAAATTTTTCTTGTGGTTTGTGCATCCAGGTGGGGTCCTAGTAATGTTTCTGAAAACAGTTTTTTGAAAAGCGTTCGGGAGCTAATCTGTAAATTTACCGAATTTTCATTAAATCCTTCAAATTTCAATAACTCAATTTGCTATTAACGTAAGCTTTGTTGGTTAGAAAAGCAACATTTAAGTTTATTTTCGGAATTTTTTTTATATTTTCAAACCATAACTAATTTTGATAAAATATAGTACATTGTTTCTACTACATAGGCTATACCGGTAATCAGATTGATGCCTGCTCGCATTTGCTATTAAAAACATTTTTATGGAAATTCACTACCATAACACACTTGCTGCATCCAGACTTTTAAAAAATGTTTATATATTTCCAAACAATAAAGTTATTTCGATGAAATATGGTACATTGTTTTTACTATATAGGCAAGCAAGTTTGATGCCTGCTTTCATCAAAGAAAGACATTTGATTTTAAAAATATTTTAAAAAAAATTCGCCAACACAACGCACTTGCTGCGTCCAGACTTTTTCTTTTATATTAGCGAGTATCCGGCATGCGTTGCAATGCCACCAAAACAGAGAAAGCGTTCGTGATTGGAATTTGTTTATTAAAGTTTGTATTTAATTCACTCCACTCCTGTAACACGTGTGTACTTATAGGTGTAAAACACAGGCACGAACTGAGAAGGATCGGCATTTTGTTTTGCATACACTAATATCATCTTTTACAGCTACCATTGTACAAAGGTTGTACTAACCAGCAATTTCTATGCGCGCGCACAACTCACCAAAGCTTCGATGAATCGTAAAGAAATGCATAAGGAACAAACAAACATATTAGTTTTTTTTTTAATTTATAATTTAAGTGCCTTAACAACTAAGGTCATTGACACTAACGAGACTTTAAATAATTACATAACAAACTTATCTATAAAAAGAGGAACTAATAAATACACTTAAATACTATTATATAAATTAGACTGTCTTAAAAATCTAAGTAAATAGTTTACATTCGTAAAATTTAGATCTAAAATTTCAAACAAGTTTCTTTCACCAAAATTTTCAAATCGTGGACAGGCATATAAGGGACATTCCAATAGTAAGTGAAAAATTGAAGTTGGTCGGCCACAGAGCTCACAATAAGGGCGTTGTTGTTGATTTAAGAGATAACCATGTGTATGTAGAGAGTGGCCAATTCGGAGAAATTTGGAACAATAGTCTTAATAACTCAGTAATCTTCTCAGACGTGTGGACAACAACCTACCGAAGGTTTCTCGCAATCGGTTGGATGGTATAGGAATGCATATATATATATATATATATATATATATATATATATATATATATATATATATATATATATATATATATATATATATATATATATATATATATATATATATATATATATATATATATATATATATATATATATATATATATATATATATATATAAGGTGTCCCACGACGAACGCCCGCGGTCGACTTCTCGGAAACTAGACTTTGGAAACTTTTGAAAATTTGGCAGCTTACTGAAGTCGAGAGGGGTAACTCGGCTAAAATATTTTCAAGATGGTGAAACTTCCGGTTATACAGGGTGTTGATGTTAACCTGCTTATTTTAAATAAGATACCCTATATATTATTGCATTTATAGATAACACGGAAAATTTTAGACACATTTGATGCATAATGTCCTATACCTAAGGCAGGCCCTTTTTGACATAATATCAACAATATCTGTCTCTCCAGATATTGTTGATATTATTGAAAATCACGAACGCTTCATTCCGAAAACTTTGATATAAGCTATTTAAGGGAACACCCGTATAAAACATACACGTGAATATTATACAGGTGCGTGATACTCTTAATGGGGCTATATTAAACAATACTTTCGTTTTCAATAAACATAAGACGTAATAACTCTTCGTCGGAAATTCTGCAATAAAAAGCTTTAGTGTGCCGTAAAGATATTGTTTAATTAATTTTCTGACCCAGATCCATTGATATGGGTTAACATTCTGAGCACTTGCACGATACTTTAAAAAGCCATCTAGCAGGTGTTACACTTGTAAATCTATGCCTTGTTATTTCCTGTCGGTACTTAGTTGATACGATTACCTGTTTACTATCTTCAATACAATGTAAAACAAATTCAAGTTAGCACATGCAACTTAACAAAAGAACCATAAGAGACGTCATTAACTCATGGTGGTTTTACGGTAAACATAGACGTCTGAGCTTTATTCAGCATAATAGTGGATAAAGGCATCTGCAACAACCTAATAGATGCATTTCTGATAATACTGGTACTTTTAAAATAATACACACAAAATGTATGGTCGGGGTCAGCACCGTAAGTATCTTTCATACAGGGCGTAGCCACTATAATTGACCAACTGCTTCCTTTAAAAAAATGCACTAATGAGGAGATTCCGATTTTTGAATTTTGAAAATATTTCTTCAAATGAGCGCTAATTAGGCCCCTTAGAACACATATCCATGGTCAATTTCAATTTTTATATGTTTATATATATATATATATATATATATATATATATATATATATATATATATATATATATATATATATATATATATATATATATATATGTATCACACCGATAACCCAAAAAATAATAGGCAGATTTTGATTAAATTTGGTGAATACCTTCCTTTTGCAAGTGGCTTAGGTAACTTCGTTAACTAGGAAAATCGGTCCATGTTTTCCCGAAAAATTAGTGTTTTATTTCGAAACAAAATTTATATCTCCGGAAACAACAAAGTAGGGGAAACCAAATTTGGTGTGCGGGTTTATGTCGTTATATGTGAATTAACTACCAAAATTTAGCTCTGTAGCTTAAAGGGAAAAAGTTATAGGCATTTAAAGAAAAACAAATTGGGGTTTTCCTCAAAACGTTAAAGTCGCGATTTAAAACGTCAAAATTGGCAACATTTGGGCAAGAAACCGGAAACTTATAGGAGCTATAGAAAGAAAATGTCACAAGAAGAATGTTTTACAAAGCCTGAAGTCTTAGCTTCAACCGTCGTTGTCTTTCATTTTACTGAAATGTTTCCAGAAAACTAATTTCAAACAGACCCTTTCTCCGATGCTTTGGCAGTAGTCTTAGCTATAGAGTTTATCGTTTAATGGTATATAATTTTTGTCTAATTTTCGTAAAAAATTACATACCGTTAAACGATAAACTCTATAGCTAAGACTACTACCAAAGCATCAGAGAAAGGATCTATATAATAAGGGACATCCGTTATTATATAAAATACTAAAAAAAAATTGTATGCATTTATTATAGGGTGTCTTGAGCTAAATCTTAAAAAATATTTCTACGATCACATGCTGGCCCATAAGTCGTTGATGATACAAATTTTCTTTTTTTCAATCGAACACGCCTTATGTTATTGCATTTTTGCATTTTCCATCGAAATATAATGCATGCTTGTAAGAAAATAAATTCGGGACGCAGCAAATGCGTTATGGTAGTGAATTTTCATTAAATGCTTCAAATTTGAATAGCTCGGTTTGCTATTAACCTATAAGGTTGACCAAGAAATCAGTTTTTTCGGGAACACTTTAAGTTTGCTTTCGGCAATTTTTGTACATTTTCGTATATATATATATATATATATATATATATATATATATATATATATATATATATATTTCCACAAAAAAAAATAATTCTAAGCGTTCATTGGTTAAGCGCTAACTGGATACCAAATTTTAAGATGATATCTCAATTCGTTCAAAAGTTATTGAGCCTACTAACAGACAGACGTACAGGCCGACAGACCGACCGACCGACAGACCGACAGACAAAACAAATTTCATTCCAGAATCAAGTGTTCTATAACTTTTGAGACTTTTTACCCCGTCGGTTTAACTGAGGAAACCAGGCCCTCAGAAATACAGGGACCCAAACAAAACCGACTGGAACCTGTATAGAAGATGTCTAAGGAAGAACTCGAAAGATGCCCGAACAGGGCAAGAACTTCTGTCGAAATAGAAATTGTAGAAGAAAACCTTCGCAAGGCCATCATTGGGGCGTTCGAGGCAAGCTGCCCCGAGCAAGAGAGAATAACCTCGAAAGACGTACCCTGGTGGCACGAGGGACTCACTCGGATTCGGGGAAGATGTTTCAATGTGAATGAAAGAACAGCGGAGAGGAAAATAAACAAAACAAGACGACACTCATCGAGTACAACAAAGCCGTCAGGCGAGTCAAAAGAGACTTGGAAAAGGTTTAGTGATGGTCCAAAAAAAGTCCTTGGGAGTACCAGATTCTAAAAGGCACTATCCAATGAGAGAAAAGGGAAAATACGATCCTTCAGAAAGAACGATGGTAAATACACGGAGGTCGGAAAGAAGAAGCTGGAGCTATTTCTGCAAACACACACAGCATTGCAGGAAAAAACTAAGCAAGGTACAACGACGCCCACAGCGGCTATGGAAACCATGCTCAACCTGAAGTCGCTACACCTAGTTGTGGAGGCGGAGGCGATCACAAGGGCTTATAGACTGAAGACCAGCTCGGAGGAGGGACCGACCGACCAACAGACAAAAAGAATTTCGTTCCAGAATCAAGTTTTTCATACGTTTTGAGACTTTTTACGCCATTCTACCAAAAAAAATGTCGAAATTTCTGTCACAGATATTCCACCTCCACACATTAAACCCCTAACTTAAGTTCAGTAGAGTATACCAGATGTTTGATGAAATTGAAAGTTTTCTAATGCATAAACCCTAAAACGTTATATTACTCGAGTTTAAAGAAAAAATGTCCATTTTCACTCAATCACCCTCCATTTATCGCCATTTTACCCACAAACAATCCGAACCGTTCGTTTGTCAGGTGCTAACTGTATACCAAATCTGAAGACGATATATCAATTAGTTATACGGTTATAATGTCTACTAACAGACAGACATACAGACAAAAAAATTCGTTAACAAATCATGTTTTATATACGTTTTGATACTTTTTACTACGTTTAAGCGAAAAAAAAAAATACTGAAATTTCTGTCACCGATGCCGTACGTATTGACGATGTTGTAGTACTAAGTGAGTGGTGAACGTGTCGCCACCTAGTTCGGAACCAAGTACTATGTTGTCACGCCCGCTCCAAATAACACAGAGTGTTAAAAATAGAGACAGTGTACAAATAACTAACAATTTAAAAAATTGTCAGCCCTGGCCCATTTCTACCCCAATATAGGGACAAAGTATGTAAGACTAGATGCATTCTCGCAACAATTAGAACCGTAGACCGGTTTCGCTCTCATTAGAGCTCTTCAGTACGGCATACTAATTGTAGCAAAAATGCACCAAAAATAACACGGCTGTAGTATAGCCAGTCTTAAAACACTAAGCGAGTGGTGAACGTGTCGCCACCTAGTTCGGAACCAAGTACTATGTTGTCACGCCCGCTCCAAATAACACAGAGTGTTAAAAATAGAGACAGTATACAACTAACTAACAATTTAAAAAATTGTTAGCCCTGGCCCATTTCTACCCCAATATAGGGACAAAGTGTGTAAGACTAGATGCATTCTCGCAACAATTAGAACCGTAGACCGGTTTCGCTCTCATTAGAGCTCTTCAGTACGGCATACTAATTGTAGCAAAAATGCACCAAAAATAACACGGCTGTAGTATAGCCAGTCTTAAAACACTAAGTGAGTGGTGAACGTGTCGCCACCTAGTTCGGAACCAAGTACTATGTTGTCACGCCCGCTCCAAATAACACAGAGTGTTAAAAATAGAGACAGTATACAACTAACTAACAATTTAAAAAATTGTCAGGCCTGGCCCATTTCTACCCCAATATAGGGACAAAGTATGTAAGAATTCTAATTGTTGCGAGAATGCATCTAGTTTTAGATGTTGTAGTAAATAAACTTAGTTCCATTAAAACAGTTTTCAAAACCATAGCAATGATTTCTCTTAAACGTTAAACGTTGTTTTTACATATATAATCATATCCCATTTTGCTTTTTCCGAGCTACTGCTTCAGTTAGTTGCACACAGTTTTTAGTACTAGTAATCAATCCTATTTCTAGTGCTGTATTCATAATTGCCGCACATATAATAATACCTTCCTTCTCACGGTAGCCTCTTTAATTGCTCCATGTTTATTTTCAGTAGCAAAAGGTAATTATCCTACGATATTTTTCCAATTGTTTTCAACTTTCTTTCATTGTAGACTGATTACAGGATTATAACGTAACTGAATAGTGGTAGGTATGTATTTATCAGAAGCGAGATCAACTTTCTAAACGTTCTGAATGGAACCTATTAATCTGTACTACGCTATTGTTTGTTAAATACATGAATATTCAGATTTGCTTACCTTAATGTAGCCATTGTTCCTTGAAAACCGTACTCTAAGAGCAACACAAAATTTAAAAAAAATTAAGATTAAATCGGTTTACTTATTTATTCTCGCATGAAATAACAGATCATATCCCAAATTATTAAGATCTAGATATATATTATTTTCCTCTGACTTCAGAAATGCCTGTTTTCTTCTCTGCAACTGGCTCCCAACTTTATGGTATCGTTTGCAGAAATCGGTTGCAGAGGAGAAAATAAGCGGTTGTAAAGCCAAACGAAAAGCCTGTACTGGTTGTATCAGCTATTCAGCCATTCATCGCTTCTATCTGATAATAATGAAAATAAAACGTTAAAAAACCAGCGTCCGTCTGGCCCGGACGCTAGGACCCTGTAAGGACCCCTGGCTAGGGTCACAGGTCTGCCTGGCCGGTGGATACAATGATTCCAGCAGTATGCTCACCGATACTCGTAATGAGATAGACGATACAGCCAGCGACGCCAGCTGTCCGCTCTACTATTCATCCCCTTTTTCCTTAACAATATTACCTTACTCCTTTCTCCATCTCTACCTAGGCCACCAGGGTTAATTGGTTGCACACCCATTCAAATGGAGCTAAATCAAAACCTCGGAAAAATGCTGCTGCCTGGAATTCGCCAGGGCATGTCTGCGGCCGGCGCTGGACATGACAACATGTGGGACGTCGGTGGCGGGGTGCTGATGAGGCGGGCCCCTGTCATGCAAGCAATCACAGCCCACAATCAACAGAAGGGGAGCCTAGTAAGACCAAGAGCTCCAGCCACTGAGAATGCTGCGCAGGAAAATTAGCCAGTGTTCACCCAAATGGGATTACCAAAACGACGCATGAAATTGATTATGGATATGAATGGAACAAGTATGCGCATTTACTACAGAGTAACACAACTCGGACAACAGACGACCAGATATAGGCAACAACTGCACACCAAATTTCTCAGAATGTACCCACACTTACAGGTGACCCCACAGTGATTAGCGGATCAGTATCGTGTCATATTTAGAAATAAGCTTATTCCACAAACGATACTGAATACCATCAAACAGGAAGTTGAATGTAAAATTGGTTACGGAAAATAACGAGATGCTGTTTGATGGTAGTAATCTGCAACCTGTACATACTGAGAAGGAAGAACATATCGAGGGTACGCAAGAAAATGAGTAATTCATCAACAAATTGTCCACAGAAACAGGCGTGTAGTCGCGGAGTATGAAGGAATAAAACCTCTTTGTAGACCACCATTACCTAGGCTAAGATGAACTAGAAAGCTGGCCATTATATTGGAATTTTTGAACATAATAATTTTGCCATCGGACCTTCTAGAGATCAACTCATTGGAGTACATGCACACGCTGATGTATTGTGCAGCAACTGCAGCAATTAAAACTCTAGACGATAAGCCTGGACAGCAAAATTCTTCTCCAACCGGAACATTTATGTTGTCGTAGATGGCCATTCCTATAAACTGTATCCAATTAATGCAGGAGTCCCTCAAGGTTCAGCTTTAGCCCCTACTTTGTTTCTTCTCTACATCAATGACCTCCTATCTAGCACATCTAACCCAGTTCACAGTTACGCGGACGACAGCACCCTCCACTCAAATATACAATATTTTAAGCCTATCTCTTTAGCCCAATTAGATGAGCATCGCAGACTCATGGAGGGTTCTGTCTCTGTGGATCTCCAAAAAATATTAGACTAGGGAAGTTGTTGGCATTTCTGTGGATCGAAATCTCAATTGGCACCAACATGTCACATCAATTGCAGAAGCGGCTGCTAAGAGATTAGGTTTCCTCTTCCGGGCTTGCAAATACTTTTCACCAGCTAATCCCTTGCCCTTGCTCACCAACGTGCCGTTGGTGACCTCTCTCTTTTATAGATATCTGCACGGGCACTGCTCAGCGGAGCCTTCTTCCATAGTTCCTCCACCTGCTACCCCCAACCGACCCACCACAAGAACAGAGCGAATGCACCCTTTTACTGTCCAGGTCACCAAACATAGAACGTCTTGTTATGCCCGCTCTTTTGTTCCGAGGACTTCCAAGTTGTGGAATTCCTTGCCGGCACATGTTTTTCCTTCTCCTCCGAACCTCCAAACCTTCAAGTCCAGAATTAACAAATTGCCTCCTTCCCCCTTGTCGACACCTTCGGTACGATAGTATTTAGGCTGTGAACCCTCGTGGTGTGTTGTTGAAATGTATATAAAAAAATGCCCAGAAAATCTTATCGTGTAAGTATACTTTGAAAAAATTGTAGTACCTATCAAGCAGAATGAAATTCTCAAGACCGCTGAATTTTAAACATTGACACTAGTTTGCTAAAGTAACATAACGTCAAGCAATGTTGCCACGTTAAAATTAATAAGTCATAAATAACTATAATAACAAAATTGTTGTGAAAAGTGCTATCAATTTCTTGATATTGCTAATGTTCACCTGAAAGTATCAATCATTGTCAGAGTGCCAATAACTAATCGCTTAACTTAGCCCTATTCACTTTTGAAGTATTTAAATAACATTAAACCGCCTCTCGTCCAACCAGAACCCAGTCATATTGCAGGTCGGATATGGCAGTGACGAACTCGACTTCCCAAGGAAAAAGATACTGTGGACAGTGTTTACAGATCACCTTAAAAACAATCTTGGAAATATTCGCGTTATCCGCAGCATCCACGAACTCGAGGGTGTAGTGTATAAACTACAGTCCAAAACTCAATGTTTTATCAAACATGCATCAAGGACGTACCCCGCCCCAAGCAATGTGCCTCCATCTCCGTCCAGTACCAAAGAAATGATACTAAAAAAGAACCGCGTGCGAAGACCAGCTCAACGCACCGGAAACTTCACCGATAAACGAAACGCAAAGAAGTACGATCCGCCCTACAAGAACTCCGCAAAAACCGTTCGGAGAAACGTCTGTAAACCCTGACAAATCCATCTGGAAAATAGCAGAAGCCCTTCGCTCCCAAAGCTTCCTATCTCGCCACTCCATTGCCAAAATTGCATCTTTTACACGAATGCAGACAAAGCAGGTACATTCGCGAATCATCTTGATTTGCAATTCAGTTCGAATTATAACAACGTTGATGCGTCGCACGCCGGAAGAACGCACTGTTATGCCAGCAGCCGCTTCGCGCCATCCCAAAGACAAACATCGAGCACGTTACTTACGAAGAAGTTTCGAAAATAATCAAGTCACTAAAAATAGGATTCTGGGAATCGATGGAATCTCCAACGTAGTCCTCAAACATTTTCCCCGCAAAGCAGTGGTATTAATAATTACAATTATGAATGCCATTCTACGATTTCAACATTTTTCATCCATGTGAAAATTGACTGATATTACCAATATCCTAAAACCCAGCCAAGACCCGCTGTACCCCCAAAGATATACGCCTACTGCGCGTGATCGGCTAAATTGCCGAAAGGTTAATTCCGAAAAGACTCAGACACCTGGGAAAACCATATCCTTCCGGACGGGCTATTCGGATTCAGACACAAGCACTCCACCCCAGACCAAGTTCTTCGAGTGGTAGAAATCATCACCGAAGTATTCAACAAAAACAAGTCAACTGGTGCAATATTTGTCGACATTGCTCAAGCCTTTGGCAGGGTTTGGCATGCAAACATCTAACATTTAATTATCCGCTCACTCTGATACTCCTCATAATGTCATACCGGGTTTCAGGTTACTGGAAACCAGATATAAAATCTACTAAGCCACGGCTGGCCTCCCGCAGGGTTCTGATACCTTCCCTCTGCTGTACAATATATTTGTCGCATACATATGGACACCGCCCCTAAACGTGACATACGCACTGTACGCAGACGACACTACCATCCTCAGTAGCTCAACGCCGCCGAGGTCCACCCAACCTATACAAAGGGCCAAAGACGAGCTGCAAGACTAGTATACAAAATCATGTCTCGCCGTAAACCCCGACAAATGCCCAGCAGTCCTATTTTCCAAGAGGTAACACACACCTCATGAAAATATAACATTAGACAACCGTGTAATTCCCTGGCAAGATTTCTCCAAATAACTCGGAGTTATTTGTTTTTTTTTCGACAAACGCTTAACATGGCGCCAACATGCCTGACGGAAACCTTCGACGTTCACCTCGAAGTTCTTTCCGCTTTTTAACAGAAATTCCAAATTGCCCATCAAAAATTAACTGCTCATGTACAAAGTAATCCGGCCAGCCTTGGACTATGCACTCCCTGCATGGGCTACCGCGGCTGACATACACACACATCTATGGAACTACACGGTGAATCCCAGATTGTCGCTCTAGACATATCCAAAGCATTCGACCAGGTCTGGCACACAGCGCTGCTTAATAAACTACCGGCCTATGGCCTACCACCAAAACTACGCGGACGACAGCACCCTTCACTCAAATATACAATATTATAAGCCGGTCTCTTTAGCCCAATTAGATGAGGATCGTAGACTCATGGAGGGTTCTATCTCCGTGGATCTCCAAAAAATATTAGACTGGGGAAGCAGAAATCTTGTACAATTCAACCCCACCAAATCACAGTCTTGCTTTCTTTCTCATAAGAGATACACCAGCCCTAGACCCATCACAATAAACAACCAAGTTATGCAAAGTAATGAATCCTTTTCACTTGTTGGCATTTCTGTGGATCAAAATCTCAATTCGCACCAACATGTCACATCAATTGCAGAAGCGGCTGCTAAGAAATTAGGTTTCCTCTTCCGGGCTCGTAAATACTTTTCACCAGCTAATCTATATACCTTATATACTTCCCAAATAAGACCAAACCTCGAATACTGCTCCCACATCTGGGGTGCTGCTGCCGCTTCTACACTCGCTATCCTGGACCCCATTCAGAAGAGAGCTATACGTCTCATTGGTGACCCTACCCTCACCCAAAGGCTGCCATCTCTTGCCCACCGACGTGCCGTTGGTGACCTCTCTTTCATTTATAGATATCTGCACGAGCACTGCTCAGAGGAGCTTTCTTCCATAGTTCCTCCACCTGCTGCCCCCAACAGATCTACCAGGGGAACAGAGCGAATGCACCCTTTTACTTTCCAGGTCACCAGACATAGAACATCTTGTTATGCCCGCTCTTTTGTCCCGAGGACTTCCAAGTTGTGGAATTCCGGCACATGTTTTTCCTTCTCCCCCGAACCTCCAAACCTTCAAATCCAGAATTAACAAGTTGCCTCCTTCGTCCTTTTTGACACCCACGGTACGATAGTAATTAGGCTGTAAGCCATCGTGGTGTGTTGTTGAAAAAAAAATCAGGACCCTTCAAATAATCGAATAACAAACAAACAAAGGTAATAATGTATTTATCCGATTAAATGGCAACAGCGTGAATACATTAACTCTTTATATTCTAGGTTGTCATGACACTGAACTATAACCAATGATATCATGTGAAAAATAATTGTAAATCATTAATGTGTAATTTGAGCGGAATGAAATCCTGCGAGAGTCCGCTTCTGTTCGAGCAGCAGGGAGCTGCGGTATAAAAGCCGGAGCCCCATCAGATCTTATGCCTCACTGGGCGATGTGTCACCTTCACTTTGCTACTGTTCTAAGATTCCTCCGATTTAAATTCCACAGACGCAGTTATATCATAAAAACAAGCCTCCTGTGATTTCTACACGGACTAAAACTTGATTATCAAAAAGTTCTCATCGTTATTATTACAAACATATGCCAGACCGCCTTACTTTATATAAATTCTATGACAAGCTGTATGTAAATTATAATGACGTGCTCACGAAAAGGGAATTATCTGATCAAACATAGTTCAAGACAGATTTACTTATATAATATGCCTCGCGATGGTTCAAATAGCTTAGTCACACTCAAATAAGTTCTTGTGTGCCGATTTGAGTAGTTAATTGTAACAACGATAGGAAAATTATATCAACTTTCAAGAGTGATGTTTGATGACATTTTTGTCACTATATCTCATTAAAAGTGGACCTGGCATCTGGAATGTCAGGTAAAGAAATTATAAGGAAATATTTTATATGAACATGGAACGTTACAAGCGTATTTAGGTCAGGAAAACTGTGTGAAGCAAAGAAAATATGTAAAAAAATGGCTAGATATACTTGGCATGCCAGAAGTGAGGTGGCTGCAAAGTGGAGACAGGTGTGATAATGTTAGACTGATATAATATAGTGGAAGAGCAGATTCTAGAAATAATCGAATCGTAACCTTATTACGGAGGCTGGAACTATACAGACTAGCCTGCAATGGTAGACTGAAGATCGGCCCAGGCTTTAGGGGCCACTGCAAAATTCAGGAGATCGTGAAGGAGCCCATGCTTGAAATGAGGTCAGACTTCGCGAGCCCGCGAATGTGCAGGGAAAACAACTTTACAGTGGAAATCCCCGACCGCAAGGCATGGCGGGAGGAGACGCCGGGCATACCACGGGACGCGCTCGTCTGGTTCACGGACGGATCCGGCGAGGAGCCTGGGACGGGGGCAGGTGTTTACTCGGAAGGACCGAGGGTAAGTCATAGTATTTCCCTCGGAGCCCATGCAACGGTGTTTCAGGCCGAGATGTATGTCATTCTACACTGTGTGCGGGAGAACAAGAGGAGGGGCTACACCAACAAGGGGATCCGCATAGCCACAGACAGCCAGGCAGCCCTTAAGGCACTAAGTAGCCCACGGGTAAATTCCTGGCAGGTGAGTGAGTGCCGAGACGAGACGAGCGACCTGGATGGACAGAATGAGGTGACCCTCATCTGGGTGCCGGGTCACTCGGGGGTTAAATGCAATGAAGAAGCTGACAGTCTCGCGAAGAGAGGGTCAGCAGAACCATTTATGGGACCAGAACCGGCTCTGGGCGTGTCAAAGAGCACTGCCAGAGGAGCCATTAAGTCCTGGGTCAGAAATCAACACAAGGTGTACTGAGCGGACTGTCCAGGGCTCAGACATGAAAAGTCAATAATTGACGGACCCAGTTCAAAGAGAGCTGTGGAGGGCTAAATCTTAGCAGAGGACAGCTCAGAAACACAACAGGTCTCTTGATGGGACACATGGGCGTCAAGAAACACCTGCATAAAATGGGGCGGTTCGAAGGGGACCTCGCATGCAGACTCTGCGGTGAGGGGGAGGAATCAGCCTAGCACATCTTGTGTAAGTGTATAACTCTGGACCGCAAAAGACAACTAATCTACGGTCAGTCTAGACCGGAGACAGAGCAATATAAAACTTCACCCTACCAATCGCTGTGCAGTCTAGTTCAAGGCACAGTGATTTTGGAATGGGTGGAGTAAGACCACTAATAAACTAAACTAAACTTATATATATATATATATATATATATATATATATATATATATATATATATATATATATATATATATATATATATATATCCAACCGAAAACCTAAAAAAATACTTTCCTGATTTGGACCAAATTTGGGAATTACCCATCTTTTGCTAATGGCTTGGATGAGTCCGTTAATCAAATCTTAACGGCCAATTTTTCTTGATAAAAACTGAAAAAATATTTTTTTAAACACAATTGTGATACTTGCCAATAGATACCCGAGCCGCATGGAGATGACGTATTCAGAGAGCTTTTTGTTTGTATTACTCGTCAAAAAAATCGAGCTGCCGTATACAGGCGCTCTCAAATAGTTTTAGCAGAAATTTTTTTAGTGAGATTTTTATATAATGTTGGTAATTCATAATAAATGTTTAGTAAGTTATTGTAAAAAAAAAGGTGTCGAACTTTGTAAAAAATATAATTTAGTGTAACACGACTGAAAGCAACTTCTGTAAAAAAATGGTGAATTTTTCTAAAAGAAATTTCAATATTTCATGATTTTTTTTCAGTTTTGGTAATAAATCTGTGTGAATAATTGTATCTTGACAGGTGTGTAAATAGTCTAAAGAAGTTCGTTGGCCAGGAAAATTTACCAGTTTCTTCTTGAACTTTTTAAGCGTATTTTCGGAAAATTGTTGTACTTTTTGAAACACGGCTATTTTAATGAACTATGGTACATTGTTAGTACTATCTAGGCTATACTGCCAACCACATGTCCTTCTTTCAAAAACAAGACATATTTGCCATTAAAAACACCAGACTTTTAGTGAATTTTCTTAAAAAGAACCACTAATAAGGAAATCCAGACTTTTGAGTTTTGAAAAAATTTCTTTAAATAAGCGCGAACTATGTCCCCTAGAACCCATATCCAGGGTCAGTTTCAATATATATATATATATATATATATATATATATATATATATATATATATATATATATATATATATATATATATATATATATATATATATGTATCACACCGATAACTCAAAAAATAATGGGCCGATTTTGATCAAATTTGGTACATACCTTCATTGTGTAAGTGGATTGGATAAGTTCGTTAGCCAGCAAAATCGGCCTAGGTTTTCCCGGAAAATTTTGTGTTTCCTTTGAAAAAAAATTATATCTCCGGAAATAACAAAGTAAGGGCAACCAAATTTGGTTCGCCCTTTGGTTTCTGGTTTCTGCCATAAAGAGTACCCTACGTACCAAAGTTCAGATCTTTATGTTAAAAGATAAAAAAGTTAGAGGTAAATTAATTTTTAATTAATTAAATCTGATTAAAGAAAGTTAAAACGTCAAAATTGATAATTATGGTGGGAGTAAAAAGTTGAGTGAAAAATACGAAATGACTAACAAGCTCCTAGATCTGTGTCTAAGTCGTTATTTTCCTTCATTTCGTTAAAATATGAGCAAAAGATCTGTTGTTAATAAAAATAGTTTGGTGTAAATAGTAAAGACGTTAGACAATGAACATAATACCGGATATACCTGCTAGTACATATATATGTCATGTCGACCGTGGCCAAGTGGGCTAAGCCCTGTACATCAGATAATCGATTTATATATGACGAGTCCTAATCCTCGTTAGTGACTTTACTTTTTATAATTTTTTTCTTATTTCACTTTACTACTTTCTAATCTCATCAGATTGTTGTTATTCCGAAGAATTTTTTAGCTAGTTTGTGTATAAAAGATAATTTAATAAAGAGGAGATGAAAACTTTTAAGAGATAATTCAATTTGAATAGCATATCTGGTTGTTTGTTCTTGCCCTAACTTATTGAAACCGTTCCATATTTAATAGTTGTAGACTTTTTCCGTGGCCACACAAATGCTTGTTTTAGTGAATTTGCTTTAAAAAAACATTCACTAAGGAGGAGATCCAGACTTTTTAATTTGGAGAAAATTTCCTCAAATGAGCGCGAACTAGGCCCCGTAAAACCCATATCCAGAGTCAGTTTCAATTTATCTCCATATATATATATATATATATATATATATATATATATATATATATATATATATATATATATATATATATATATATATATATATATATATATAAGATATGTATCACACCGATCCGGAAATAACAAAGTAACGGCAACCAGGTTTGGTTCGCGATTTGGTATTATAAAGGTTGAACCATTTGCTAAAATTAGGTCTGTAAGTTTAAAGACAACAAACTTATAGGCATTTAAAGAAACAAAAATGGGGTTTCATCAAAACGCCAAAGACGCGATTTTAAACGTCAAAATTGGCAACATTTAAGCAAAGAACCTGAAAGAAATACGGATTATGTAAAGATTGTTCTGAAAAGCCTTAAATTTCAGCTTCAGCCGTCATTGCCCTTCATTTTACTAAAAATAATTCGTTAATGAGGAGACCGCGACTTTTCAATTCTAAAAAGATTTCTTCAAATGAGCGCAAACTAGGCCCCCTAAAATCCATATCCGAATTTACTTTCTGTCTACATATATACAGGGAGACGAATTTCTACGGTAAAGCCCAATATAATTGTTATTATGCAAGAAACGAGAAAAAAGTGTATACCTTAGGTTAGGTTAGGTTAGATTGTGAGTGGTCCATATCGGACCCTCCACCGCGACCATAAGGTCTATTGTGGCTCACGCCTAATGTCTATATTTCGCCCAACAAATCCAGCCTCCTACAGAGGTCGATAACCTTTGCGGGCGAAAGTTGATCCAGATCCTCTGGAGCAAGCTTTACCTTGCCAAAGAGCAGGTGTCTAGTCCTATCCGCTGCCGGACAGGAACACAGCACGTGCTCTGCTGTTTCGTCATTCTCCATACACAGCCGGCACTCGGTCTCCTGACCGATCCCAATACGGTGCATGTGATGCCGCAAGCGACAGTGTCCTGTATACAGGCCGACTAGAGTACTCAGTTGTTGTCTGTTTAACTCTTAGCCCTTGACTCAGACAGGCCATTTATGAAGGCCTTAGAGTGAGCTAATCCTGGAAGATTTTGCCAATATTGAATTGTCCTTCTATCTGTCCAGGTCTTTAAGGTGCGTTTTGCTGTGCAAGATGTTATTCCCAGCACCGGTTCTGGTCCGACAAAGTCACACTGGGCACCACTCCTGGCAAGCGCGTCTGCCGCAACGTTGCCATCATGGTCCGAGTGACCCGGTACCCAGACCAGCGACACCTCATTACAGCTGCCCAATTCGTTAAGGGCAGATTTACAACTCCATACCGTCTTTGAATTGCACCGGTAGGAACCAAGAGCCTTTATTGCAGCTTGGCTATCTGCATATATCTTTATCGATTTGTTTGTGCATAGGTCTTTTAAGCTTTCCCTTGCACACATCTCGATGGCATAAACTTCTGCCTGGTGTATGGTTGCGTACTTGCCGAGGCTAGCTGATAGTCTAGCATCGGTGCTGCCCCCATATGCGCCGGCTCCTACTCCCATATTGGTTTTGGAGCCGTCAGAGTACCAGCAGAGGTCCGCTCTCAACAGGGTCGATTGGTTCCGGTCCCAGTCCTCCCTTTCCGGGAGGACGGTCTTGAAAGACAGATCTTTGCTGATTTTTGTAGGCATCAAGTCCGAGACCATTCCCAGAATCCTGTGACAATCACTGTCATCAAGGAGTCCGGACCCCCTCAGACTGACTTCCCTCGGCATGTTATCTGCCGTTTGTATTAGTCTGTACGTTGTCCACCTCGCCACCCTCTCCAACCATATGTGAAGTGGGGGAATATTGAGGAGGACCTCCAGAGCGACTGATGGTGCGGTGCTTATCGCTCCCGTTATCATCAGACATGCTTGTCTCTGTAGATGAGCCAGTTTGGCCCTCGCGGTACCACGAAGTACCTTAGGCCACCAAACTATGGCTCCATATGTTATCATAGGTCTGATAACCACTACATAGAGCCAGTACATCTGTTGGGGATTTGTTCCCCAGTTGTTACCACAGATTCTCCGGCAGGTCCACAGGGACATCTTAGCCCTGCGGATAACATTTTCTAACTGTCTGTCCCAGTTGAGTTTCTTATCTAGGATAACTCCCAGATATTTTGCTTGGTCCGAAAATGGAATGTTTTCCCCCATAAGATTAGGTGGTTTTAATTTGTCCAACCTTCTTCTTCTGGTGAACGGGACAATGATCGTTTTGCGAGGGTTCACAGACATCTGTTCCCTACGGCACCAATCATTGACTACATTTAGTGCTTCTTGAAGAGTACTAGACAGTTCCTCCTCAGATTTGCCTCTAACCATTATGACGAGATCATCCGCATACGCCTGGACCTCAACCTCCCAGAGTCCGAGGATAGCCAGCAGGTCGTCCACAAAGAGGGACCACAACAGGGGGGATAGAACGCCCCCCTGAGGACACCCTCTCGCAGCACTAACGCTGACCACCTCTCCCCGTAATGAGGTAATAATGGTCCGATTGTGCAGCATGTTTCCGATCCAGCCACAGATGGTAGGTTCCACCCCCCTAGCGATAGTGGCCTCGTAGAGGGAGATCGGTAATGCATTATTAAATGCTCCTTCTATGTCGAGAAATGCCGCCAACGCAACCTCTCCATTTTCCAGAGAGTGTGTGATCTTCTCGACGAGGTTATTGAGCGCTAACTCAGTTGATTTGCCAGTTTGATAGGCATACTGGTGGGTATTTAGGGGGTTCTTGGGTAAGATGTTCCCCCTAATGTGTCCGTCCAGTATTTTTTCCAATCCCTTCAGGAGGAATGATGTAATACTGAGAGGTCTCAGTGAAGTAGGTAGGAGGTCATTACGTCCCAATTTGGGAATGTAAACCCCCCCTAACCACCGTCCAGCTGGAAGGAATATAGTTCCAGGCCAGACTGGCTCTGAACAGCCTGATAAGGAAGGGTAGGATAATCTCCAGTCCCTTTTGTAGTAGGACCGGTACCACCCCATCCTCCCCTGGCGACTTGAATGGCTGGAAATGATTCACAGCACACTCCACTGCCGAGGCTGTAACTATTCTCCGAGCAACTAGCCAGTCCTCCCTTTGGGGGCGTTTAGATCGTCCCTCAGCTGGTAGGACCTCACCGTTGCTCAGGATCAGACAATCTGGGAAGTGTGTGTGTGCTAAGAGCTCTAACGTTTCTTTCCGAGATTCAGTAAAGGAACCATCTGGTCGTTTTATCGATCCCAGTTCCTGTACACGGTCGCGTGAGAGAATCCTGTGGATTCTGGCACTGCTGGGCAAATTATTAATGTCCCCGCAGAACCTCCTCCAGGACTCCCTCTTAGCATTCCTGATCTCTTTATTATAATGTGTTAGAGCAGTTTTATATTGCTCCCAGTTGCCTGTAATCTTAGCACGATTGAAGAGACGTCTAACTTCTCTTCGTAGTTTATCGAGGTTATTATTCCACCAAGTAGACCCCCGACTGTCTCTCTTTGACCTCAGTGGACAGTTTACAAATAGGATATGGGCATGGTCTGAACATGAGGGTTCAGACGACACCCTCCATTTGAGGATTTTTGAGCTCAAGAGCCTTGAGCTGATCGTAAGATCTAAAACCTCTCTCCGGTTAGCTGTAAGAAAGGTGGGTTCCGAGCCTATGTTGTTGACAACCAGCTCCTCCCCTAAAATGTATTCAAATAGTGATTCACCTCGTCTGTTAGTGTCCGTGCTCCCCCAAGCCAAGTGATGGGAGTTCGCATCACACCCCATTACGAGGTGATAGTTGTTCCTCTTGCAGTAGGCGATCAATTTCCGCACCTCTGCTGGAGGTGGTTGTTCTGCATCTCTGTCTCCAGGGAAATAGGCCGAACAGGCCACTACTTCCAGCCTGGTCCCCCCGGATGTGATCACGAGATGGATGGATGCCATGTCCTTGGTGCAGTACTCTGAGAGTGTAAAATACTGCAAGTTGTTTCTGATCCAGATACAGGCTCTGGGGTTAGTACCAGAGCCCACCTCTACTATCTTGCCAGAAGTGTTACCCAGCCCTTTAGTTCGTTCCGAATTAGCGGGCTCTTGGAGAAGAGCAATATCTATTTGCTCTTCCTTTAATTTCATGCTAAGGAGGTATGTCGCAGCCTTAGCATGATGCAGATTAGCTTGAATGCACCTTAAGTTGGTGGGCATGTGGGTAGGAATATAGGAATGTATGGAGGAAAAAGGAGTAGTTTGAGGAGCTTAAAGGAAAACGGAATTATGGTGCAGGTTCCTCCTCCTTTTTAGGAGCTCGATAACCAAGCTTCCTATAGGAGGGTCTACCTTTGGTAGTCGTCCTAGGGGTGGACTTTCCTTTCCCCTGTTGTTTCCCTCTGGAGGTTCCAGTGGAAGGTTGAATCCTGCCACCTCCTCTATTGGGTCTGTGTAAGTCGTGTCCATGTTTGGTCCCACGAGCAGCAAGGGAAAATAGACCTCCATGGAAGAGGCCCGCATCCCATGAATAGGCATTTACACAGGGAGGTCGCCCGGTTTCCCTGGGGAGGGTTAACGTTAGCGACAGAATTACCATCCTGCCAATGCCCGGCCATATCGGCCAGAAGCATCATCGCCTCGGCACCAACCCGCCAACGACCTTGCGATGTGGGTTTTTTATAGAGGACTCTCCTCGCAATACCGGCCAATTAAGGCAAGCATTCCCGGCCCTCCTAAGACATGACTAGGAAGGGTTACGGTTTGGTTAGTTCATTTAGTTCACGTCTAGACGCTATCCAGGGTGCACCACGGGGAGGCGAACTAACTTTACACCCCGTGTATACCTTACTTACAGGGTATCTTGAGCTGTATCTTATAAAATTGAATTGACAACCATAGGCTAGTCCATAAGTCGTTGGTGATACCTACAATTTTCTTTGAATATTCCTTATTGCATTTTTGCATTTTTCATAGAAATATGATGCATGTTTGTAAAAAAAATCGAGGCACAGTAAGTGCGTTTTGGTAGCGAATTTTGATTAAATGCTTCAAAATTTAATAACTCAATTTGCTATTAATCTAAGGTTCGTCGGCTAAGAAACGAGTTTTTTTCGAAAGTTTTTAGGTTTATTTTCGGAAAATTTTTGTAAGTTTTCTAACGATAAGTTATTTTGATAAAATATGGCACATTGTTTCTACTATATAGGTTATACCGGAAACCAAATTGATGACTGCTTAAATTAAAGAGACATATTTGCTGTTAAAAACATTTTTAATAAAAATGCACTTCCATAACCCACTTGCTGCGACCAGACTTTTTAGACTTGGAAAAGTATGTAACAGAAGGTTACTTCTTTAAACAAGAATATGATACATATAATTATAGGCATTTCGTTGCCTTGACTGCAGATGTCCAAACTTGTTTTTGAGTTAAAAATGCTAAATGGTTTCACCTCCGGCAAGTAATTGCATAATTTGCACGGCATTTAGAATGGAACCCGTGAAGACCAATGATGCTGAATGATTTGTCAGTGTCCATTCAACCAGCAGAAAGGATTCCAAGTTCTGGTTAGTAGATACACATGTTGTTCATCTGAATTTTTATCATTTGTCATCTATATTGGTGGTCCTTTAAATAATCGCGCCATGTAGAAGGCTTACATTTTCTCCTATAATTATTTTCCTCAGAAACTTAAAATTCTCAAGCATCTTGACGATTATGATGTGTCGTTCTGTGCTGAAGTAATGTTTTTATGGACTTGGAATTTTTCTGCACAATAAAAAAAGGCTGGATGCAGTAAGTGTGTTACGGTAGTGTATGTCTCTTCTTTTAAAGAAAGCAGGCATAAAATTTGGTTACCAGTATAACCTATATAGTAAAAACAATGTACCATAATCCATCAAAATAACTTACTGATTAAAAATGTAAAAAAAAAAATTCGAAAATAAACTCAAAATGTTCCTGAAAAAACTGGATCCTAGCCAACGAACGTCAAGTCAATAGCAAATTGAGCGATCGGAATTTGAAACATATAATGAACATTCGCTATCATAACGCATTTGCTGCGCCCGGACTCTCTTTTCTTACAAACATGCAATATATTTCGAACGAAAAAGCAAAAATGTAATAAGATAAGGTGAGTTCGATAAAAAAATAGAGAATTTGTATCACCAACAACTTATGGGCCACCCATGATTGTAAAATTAATTTTATTGGATGCAGCTCAAGACAGCCTATAATTAACCAATAATTTTTTTTCTCATATCTTGTATAATAAGGGTCTACATGAGATGAATTGTCTGCAAATATTTTAGTAAAAAGAACAACACAGTTGAAGCTGAAACTTAAGGGCTTGCAAAACACCCTTCTTGTTACATTTTCTCCACATAACCCGTATTCGCTTCACGTTCTTTGCCTAAATCTTACCAACTTTAACGTTTCAAATCGCAACATTGACGTTTTAAGAAGAAAATCCCAATTGTTCTTTAAATGCCTGTAACTTTTTTGCTTTAAACCTACAGGCTTGCTAAAAAATTCATCGAAATAACAACAATCTGATCAGATAACGGCAAAATAAAATGAAAGAAAAAATAATAAAAAGTGAATTCACTAACTCGATTAGAACTCATCTTATTATAGGACTCGATTATCGGGTGCAACTGCTTAAACGACCGGACCACCGTCCACTTGACAGATGAACTAGCAGGTATATACGTTACTAGTACGTTAATTTTCTAACGTCTTTATTATTTATATCAAACAATTTTTATTTACAATGGATTTTTGCTCATATTTTAACAAAAAAAAGGAAAATAACGACTTAAGACACAGATCTAGGAGCTTGTTAGTCATTTCGGGTCGTATTTTTCAATCACGTTAATACGACTACTATAATTATCAATTTGGACGCTTTATTATTTTTTTCAATCAGAGACTTACCTATAAATCTTTTGCCTTTTAACTTAGAAATATGAATTTTGTTACATAGAATACTCTTTATGGCAGAAACCAGGGTGCCAGATTTGATTGCCCTAACTTTGTTATTGCCAGAGATTTAATTTATATGTATATATATATATATATATATATATATATATATATATATATATATATATATATATATATATATATATATAAATATATATATATATATATATTTGTATGTGTGTGGGTTTTCTATACTTTCTGTGATTTTGATTTGTTTACTGCAGTTTCGAACCGTCCTGGTTCATCATCAGCACGCTACTGACTCTGATCGTTCCTGTGTGTTCTGTTTCTAAGATTGTACGTGACGTCTGCGTGTTCAGTCTCTATTGGTCGGCAGGGTTGTTTGATTGGCTGCGTTATCGGTTTCTGTCGGTTGTATTGGTTTCAAATTGACACAAACCGATAACACAGCCAATAAAACAACTGCAAACCGACCAATAGACACTGAATACGTTGGCGTCACGTACAATCTTAAAAACAGAACACGCAGGAACGATCAGAGTCGGTAGCGTGCTGATGGTGAACACGGATGTAAACAAATAAAAATCAGTAGTACAAAAGTACAGAAAACAAATAAAACTGTATATGTAGAGTGATTACAGTGTAGTGCAACATTTCATATATATATATATATATATATATATATATATATATATATATATATATATATATATATATATATATATATATATACATATACATATACAAATACATATAAAAATTGAAATTGACCCTGAATATGGGTTCTAAGGGGCCTAGTTCGCGCTCATTTGATAAAAGTTTTTCAAAAGTGGGCATCTCCTGGAATTCTTTGCCCACTTGGTGACGTGCGTATGCTACAATAACGCGAAAAGAACTGCTACAGACAGAATCATGGTTGTAATGAGAAGGCGACATCTCGTTTCGGCTGTGATGACTATAGCAAATATTTAAGCTGTACTTATACATATTTGAATACACTTAGTGCTTCTGTAGCTTGAAGGACAGTTGCGCGATTTCAACAAGAATGCTTATGAAGCTGCCGATGTAACATAGAAATGCATGCCACAATTCATTAGGTCGCTTATCAACTCGATTAATATTTGTTTCGGCGACCACTTGTTGAATACTGCAAGCCGGAGGTATTAATTTTAGTTAAAATTCCTGTTTTATTGATTGCGGTAGTCAGACGAATGTAAAGGTTTAAATTCCACGATTCCATACATTCAGACACCACATCACTCTTTCAGACCACCATTATTACATTGCCTTGATATCACAGAAATTCTGCGTTATTTGGATCCTCAAAAACTATGCTACTTATCTTTGAATTTATTGATATGCTGTATCATAAAAGGCTCATTTGTTTCGATCGTTAGCTGTAGTTTTGCCACATTTCACGTTTAAGTTGCCTTAAATATCACGGATGACGCAATGTAAAGAAAAAAGGTTGCTCAATTGACCTAAACAACGCGTGAAATTGTTTTGCTAAATAAAAAAGAGGCACAAAAAGTATGCACTCAACATTTATATCTCTGAATGCGAAATAATCATATAACACATTTATTACTCGACATTTATTGTTGTACGAAGCAGAAAAATGCTAAATCTATTCTACATACAGACTTGGAGACTACTTATCTGGCTTGACTGTTGGGTTTCGTTTCTGTGGGTGAAGGACGCAGCCAGCGCGTAAGCTAACTGGAGCAAGTGGCCCTTATGCATTCTGGATGTTATAGGGTGTTCTTCAACGTTTCTGTGACTAGCTTCGCTGCCTGACAGCATTCTCAGACAGATTAAAATTGAATTAGTACGAAATCATGACAACTACAAATAAAGATGTGATGATATGTTATGATACGATGTTTTGATCAGAAAATTCATCAAATTGAAAATAAAACGAAACACAGATGACAGATGAGGCTTTCAAAATGTCTACGTGATGTATGTCAATATTTAACATAAAAATGGAACTAGCCCATAATAACTATTATAACAGTTACAACAATAAAATAAATAAACAAAACATTAATAAAGCAGTCTCTATACAACGAAAGTATCGACATACATCCACTCATTACCTTATTACAACTTTTTTGAAAGAATAGTTAAATTTATTTTCTTTGACTTATTTAATTAGAAAGAAGAATATCCAGGAAAGGGGAATTCATTAAATCAGTTTGCTCGTTTAAAACAAGGTAGCTATTTTCGTGTGTGTGATTTTTGACTTCTAAAGCTTCAAAAAAGTATAGTTTACGTTTGGTAAGACAAAGAAGACAACAGATACGTTTCGATAGCTTATATTGGAACCCTTTCAGAAAACATTTAAAAAATTTTAAATACCTGTACAAATACAAAGGTAGCTTTTAAATCTTACAACACGACGCGTGATTTGCTATTTAACGCGAAAGAAAAATCTTGTTTCCTGACAAAAGCTGGAGTTTATAAATTAGCTTGTACACATTGTAACGCAATACACATAGGTCAAACTTCTAGAAATTTTAACACCCGACACGAAGAACATATTTCTACCTTTAGAAATAACCACGCTGACAAATCTACATTTGCAAAACATATTATTGATACCCAACATAGACCTACAGTAAATAACCGCATACAACCACAACATTTTTGTAATGACAAACGTAAACTAGACTTTTCTGAAGCTTTAGAAGTCAAAAAGCACACACACACGACAATAGCTACCTTGTTTTACACGAGCAAACTAAATTAATGAATTCCCCTTTCCTGGATATTCTTCTTTCTAATTAAATAAGTCAAAGAAAATAAATTTAACTATTCTTTCAAAAAAGTTGTAAAAAGATACTGAGTTGATGTATGTCGATAGTTTCGTAATTTTCTTTAAAAAAATTCACTAATGAGGAGATCTCGACTTTTGAATTTTGAAAAAATTTCTTCAAATGAGCGCTATTTAGGACCCCTGGAACCTAAATCCGAGGTCGGTTTCAGACTTTATATGTTTATATATATATATATATATATATATATATATATATATATATATATATATATATATATATATATATATATATATATATATATATATATATATATATATATATATATATATGTTTATATATTTATGTGTCACACCTATAACTAAAAAAATAATAGACCGATTTTGATAAAATTTGGTGAGTACCTTCCTTTCGCGAGTGGCTTGGATAAGTTCGTTATCCAGGAAAATCCGCCAAGGTTTTCCCGGAAAATTTTGTGTTTTTTTTCGAAAAAAATCGAAAAAAATTTATATCTCCGGAATTAACAAAGTAAGGGCACGGGTTTATATCGTTATATGTAAGCTACCTGCCAAAATTTAGCGCTGTCGGTTAAAGGACAAAAAAGTTACAGGCATTTAAAGAGAAATAAATTTGGGTTTTCCTCAAAACGTCAAAGTCGCGATTTTAAACGTCAAAATTGTTAATATTTAGGCAATGAACCTGAAATTAATATGATCTATAGAAGGAAAATGTCTCAAGAATAATTTTACAAAGCCTGAGCTCTTAGTTTCAATCGTCATTGTCCTTCATTTTACTAAAATATTCCCAGAAAATTCATTTCAAATAGACCCTTTCTCTGATACTTTAGCAGTAGTGTTGACTATAGAGTTTACCGTTTAATGGTATATCATTTTTATCGAATTATCTTAAAAAATCATTAAAGCGCAATATTTCCGTTATTATTCAAGTTACGAAAAAAAGTTGTATACATTAATTGTAGGGTGTCTTAAGCTACATCCTAAAAAATATTTCCACAATTACAGGCTGGCCCATAAGTCGTTGGTGATTCAAATTTTCTTTTTTTAGTGAATTTTTTTAATCGAACACGCCCTATGTTATTGCATTTTTGTATTTTCCATCGAAATATCATACATCTTTGTAGGAAAAGAAATTCGGGACGCAGCAAGTGCGTTATGGTAGCGAATTTTCATTAAATGCTTCAAATTGTGAATCAATTTGCTATTAACCTATAAGGTTGACCAGAAAATCAGTTTTTTCGGGAAAAATGTAAGTTTACTTTCGGAAATTTTTGTACATTTTCAAACAATAAAGTTATTTTGATGAAATATGGTACATTGTTTCTAATATATAAATTATACTGGTAACCAAATTTGGTGCCTGCTTTCTTAAAAAAACGTATTTGCTATTAGAAACATTTTTATGAAAATTCACTACCATAACGCACTTGCTGCGTCCAGAGTTTTTATACTGTTATTGTTTAGTTATTTTATTGTTGTAACTATTATCATAGTTATTATAGACTAGTTCTATTTTTATGTTCAATATTGACATACATCACGTAGACATTTTGAAAGCCTCATCTGTCATCTGTGTTTCATTTTATTTTCAATTTGATGAATTGTTTGATCAAAGCATCATATCATAACATAGCAACAGATGTTTATTTGTAGTTGTTATGATTTCGTACTAATTCAATTTTTATCTGTCTGAGAATGCTGTCAAGCAGCAAAACTAGTCACAGAAATGTTGAAGAACATCCTAGAACATCCAGAATTCATAAGTGCCTCTTGCTCCAGTTAGCTTACGCGCTGGCTACGCCCTTCACATACAGAAACGAAAGTCAACAGTGAAGCCAGAGAAGTAGTATCCAAGTCTGTATGTAGTATGGACCAGTTTCACCAAGTAAGGGCAACAACAATCAATGAGCTAAATCTATTCACGCAAAATACTAAGCGTTTGAATTAAACTAAAGTGCGTGCATTAGCATTGCTAGTTTAGAAATGCTAGCATAGTCGTTCTAATTACCGGTTTATGTACTCTAGAAGGACCAGAGGAATTGCTATTTGTGGGTGCAGATTTACAATTACAATAATATTACAATAACGATTTAATATGACAAAGTTACGAATTTACATATAAAAATCAATGGGTGATTTGTGATCCAATGCAATAAAATATCCAATCTAATACAATAAAAGTCTGGACGCAGCAAGTGCGTTGTGGAAGTGAATTTTCATTAAAATGCTTTTAATAACAAACATGTCTCTTTTTTTTAAAGAAAGTAGGATGAAATATGGTTACCAGTATAACCTATATAGTAGAAACTATGTACCATATTTCATCAAAATGACTTTACTGTTTGAAAATGTACAAAAATTTTCCGAAAAGTAAATTTAATATCTTCCCGAAAAAAAACTCGTTCCTGGTCAACGAGCGTTTAGGTTAATAGCAAATTGAGCTATTGAAATTTGAAACTTTATTGAAAATTTGCTACCATAACGCACTTGCTGCGTCAAGTATAAATTGAAATCGGTTGCAGAAAAGAACAAGCACTTGTGTAGACACGAGAAAGTCTACGGCTGTATTAAGTATGGAACGGTTTCACTAAGTTAGGGCAATAACAAACAACCAGATGCGCTATTCAAATTGAATTAAGTCTTAAAAGTTTTCATCTCGTTCTAATTGGATTTTTCATACAAAAACTCACTAAAAATTCATCGGAATTACACGATCTGATCAGATAACGGTAAAATGAAATAAAACTAAAATTATAAAAGTGCTCACTAACTGGGATTAGAACGCGTGTTAAAGGAGTCTATTATTAAATTTACTCTGCTCCCTCCACCGCTTAGCCATTGTCGACATAACAGATCTCTGTACTAACAGGTTTATACTATACCCTAGTATATTAATTTGCTAACGTCTTGATTATTTACACAATACAATTTATGTTTAAAATAGATGTTTTTCTCATATTTTAACGAAATGAAGGAAAATGACGGCTAAGACACAGATATAGGAGCTTGTTAGTCATTTCGAGCCATCTTTTTAACTCACAAAGCGCTAATGCCTACCTACTAATGTGCGACTACCAGAATTATCAATTTTCACGTTTCAACTTTTTTTAATCACAAGCTTGTAATTTCTTTGTCTTTTAACCTAGAGATCTGAATTTTCGTACAGAGGATACCCTTTATGACAGAAACCAGCGTACCAAATATGGTTACCATAAATTTAATTTTCTGAGATATGAAATTTTTTCGAAAAAAAAACCCAAAATTTTTCCGGTAAACCTTGTTAGATTTTCCTGGCTAATGAACTTATCCAAGCCATTTGCAAAAGGAAGGTACTCACAAAATTTGATCAAAATAAGCTTATTTTTTGTTATCGGTTTGATACATACATACGTATATATATATATATATATATATATATATATATATATATATATATATATATATATATATATATATATATATATATATATATATATATATACTTTTGAATTTTTAAAAAATATCTTCATATGAGCGCTAATTAGGCCCCCTAGAACACATATCCCCTGTTGGCTCCAATTTTTATATGTTTATATATATATATATATATATATATATATATATATATATATATATATATATATATATATATATATATATATATATATATATATATATATATATATAAACATATAAAAATTGGAGCCAACAGGGGATATGTGTTCTAGGGGGCCTAATTAGCGCTCATATGAAGATATTTTTTAAAAATTCAAAAGTCGGGATCTCCTCCTTCATGAATGTTTTAAAGAAAATTCACTAAAAGGTGACTTACAATTGGAGATGGGTGGGTTGCCGTAACCAGCACGTGGATGATGTCGCTCGCGCCTGAGGACTTCGTAAAGGGGTCATGGTGTTTGCGGTGTGTTGATGCTGCAATTGAAGGGATTTCTAATCACAGGTTTGTCGCTCGTCGGAAGATTGGTTCCCCCAACAACGAGGTTCACTGTCAAGGTGACAACCGTGAGTTTTGATGCCTCGAATACGGGACGTGGGTCAGGCGATCTTCCTATGATGCAACCCCACCAAACCACAGTCTTGCTTTCTTTCTCATAAGAGATACACCAGCCCTCGACCCATCACAATAAACAACCAAGGTATTCAAAGTAATAAGTCTTTTTCACTTGTTGGCATTTCTGTAGATCGAAATCTCAATTGGCACTAACATGTCACATCAAGCGGCTGCTAAGAAATTAGGTTTCCTTTTCCGGGCTCGCAAATACTTTTCACCAGCTAATCTCTATACCTTATATACTTCACAAATAAGAACAAACCTCGAATACTGCTTCCACATCTGGGGTGCTGCTGCCGCTTCTACACTCACTATCCTGGACTCCATTCAGAAGAGAGCTATACGTCTCATCGATGACCCTATCCTCACCCAAAGGCTGCCATCCCTTACCCACCGACGTGCCGTTGGTGACCTCCCTCTGTTTTATACATATCTGCACGGGCACTGCTCAGAGGAGCTTTCTTCCATAGTTCCTCCACTCGCTGCCCCCAATGGATCTACCAGGGGAACAGAGCGAATGCACCATTTTACTGTCCAGGTCACCAGACATAGAACATTTTGTTATGCCCACTCTTTTGTCCCGAGGACTTCCAAGTTGTGGAATTCCTTGCCGGTACATGTTTTTCCTTCTCCCCCGCACCTCCAAACCTTCAAGTCCAGAATTAACAAACTGCCTCTTTCCTCCTTGTCGACACCCACGGTACGATAGTATTTAGGCTGTAAGCCCTCGTGGGGTGTTGTTGAAATAAAATAAAAAATGCCCTGATCGCTGGACGCGGACGAAATTAACTTTGGTATGACCACAGCTAATCAACTATTACGCTGTGTCTGGCTTCCGCTGACGTTTCAGATAGTCCTGCCATGACTTTATGACCTTACGGGACGCTGGATAACGAGGAAGTGGTCGAGTCTTGGATCCTCTTGTAACTGCTTCTCGCGGTTGCTGCCGCGGGATGACACCTGCAACAGCGGTACCTGAGCCTCTGGTGGCTCTTCTAAGTGTTAAGGGAAGTTGCAGGCTAAAAAAGGACAGGGTTGGACACGGGGCGTGAGTATTCGACAATATATATTTTTTAATTAGTCCACAATTAACAAAAATATCAGGGTTAACATAAAGAAATGTTTTTGGAGGACATCCATCGATTTTCCTAACATCCCATCATCAGATCCTGACTTGATGAAAATGGGACCACCTCAGAAGTATACCGCTTCAAACAAAAAATATTTTTTAAAATTGGTCCACAATTAACGAAATCATCGGTGAACATACATATTGTTTTTTTGAGTTTTTCCCTCGATTTCCCTTAGATTACATCACCAGATACTGACTTGGTGAAAATTGGACCACTTCAGAAGTATGCTCTTCAAAAACAAGTATTCTTAAAAATTGGTCTACAATTGGCGAGAATATTGGTGAACATAAAAAAAATTGACTTCCCTTGATTTCCCTGATATTCCATCATCAGATCTTGACTTGGTGACAATGGAACCATCTCAAGAATATTACCTTTCAAACAAAAAAATACTTTTAAAAATTGGTCCACAATTAACAAAAATATCGGGGTGAACATACATAAAAAATGTTTTTTTGAGGACTTCCCCCGATTTCCCTAACATCCCATCATCACATCCTGACTTGCTGAAAATGAGACCACCTTAGGAGTGTACCCTTTGAAACAAAAAAGATTTTTCAAATCCGTCTACAATTGACGAAAATATCGGCGAACATAAATAAAAAAATATTTTTTGAGGATTTTCCTCGAATTACTTGACATTCCATTCTCAGATCCCGACTTGGTGAAAATGGGACCACCTCAGGAATATGCTCATTCAGACAATTTTTTTAATTCGTCTACAATTGACAAAAATATCGGTGAACATATATAAAAATATTTTTTTGAAGATTTCCCTCGATTTTCCCGAGATTCCATCCGCTGATCCTGACTTGGTGAAAATGGGACCACCTTAGGAATATACCTTTTTAAACAAAAAAGATTTTTTAAAATTCGTCTACAATTGAGGAAAATATCGGTGAACATACATAAAAAAAATCTTTAAGAAATTCCCTCGATTTACTTGAACTTGCACCCTAAGATCCTGACTTGATAAAAATGGGACCACCTCAGGAATGCATATTTTCAAACAAAAAAATCTTATTTTAAGTCGGTCCAAAATTGACAAAAATATCGGGATAAACATACATATAACATATTTTTTTGAGGAGTTCCCTCGATTTCCCTAATATCCCATCATCAGATCCTGAGTTGGTGAAAATGCGACCACTTCAGGAGTGTACCCCGTCAAACGAAAAAATATTTTAAAAAATTGGTCCACTATTGACTAAAATATCGGTAAACATACATAAAAAATAATTTGTGAGGATTTTCCTTGATCTCCCTGAGGCTCCATCATCAGATCCTGACTTGGTGAAAATGGGACCACTTCAAAAGTGTACTCTTTCAAACAATTTTTTTTTCAAATTGAGGTACAATTGACGAAAATATCGGTGAACATAAAAAATAATTTTTGAGGCTTTCGCTTGATTTCCCCAAGATTCCATCTTCAGATCCTGACTTGGTGAAAATGGGACCACCTCAGAAGTATACCCTTTCAAACCAAAAATATTTTTACGAAAATATCGGTGAACGTACACAACCTCTTCCTCCTTTGTTGAAGTCTGTTAAAAGGCATCTATTTCAAGTGAATTTTCTACAAAGACTTTAATGAACGCAGAAACCTAAGGCATTGTGAAACACACTTCATGCAACACTTGTTCTTTACAAATTATATCTGTCTCAGAATCTTTGTTTTAAAATCGTCAATTTTGACATTTAATTATTTTTGCTTATTCTCTTGTGATTGTTCAAAACTTACAGACTCGTTTTGACATTGTGTAATACTTTTTATAAAAAATACAAACACAGTAAGTTCATTATGGTAACGAAGTTTACTTCAAATTCTAACAACTTAATTGTGTATTATCATATAAACTTTTTTTATCATATAAACTTAAATTTTGGAATATGCATGTTGCTAGTAAGCAACATATATGTATCAAATTTAATTGTAATGGCTTGATTGTTTTTAGAGATATAAATTTCTGTTTCTCTTTGCGAAAAGCTGGACTGATTGGGCTGATTAACAAACTGGTCCAAGAGCTTTACAGTGAATCATTTTTTAAATTATCGCTCGGGTACCTGCATAGTCTCACCACCGAGACGTCTATATTGATGAATGTTCTTCACTAAAAGTGTTTACGGTCTTAATTATCCACCAAGCAAGTCTTTAACCATAATTTTTTCACGTATCAACTTACTTGTATACTATTTTCAGATTTTATTTACTTAAGTCATCATTTTACACGTTACATTAACAAGGATTTTCTAAAGTAATGACAAAGACCTAGAGACCAGTTCTCTACAATAGTCACGTTCTAAGTGACAAGTAACCGGACAAACTCAGGAGAGCCGCTTCTTGCACAGTGTGCCGATAACAGCTTCATTGCGTCACATATGTCCAAACTAATGGATTCCATAAAGTAGTTTTAATTTGGTCGTCGAGTAACACAACTGCTGCAGAGGCGTTATTCCAACTTTATCTCCATTTAAACACCACAAAAGCTAAAAGCCGCCATTAGGTAAGTTAAATGTCTGCTTTATACTTACTCACATGGTCGGATACTATGCGACAACAGGATTAAGAAAATTTGAAGTATACTCTTATTGTGACAATTAAAAGAAATGCTTTTCTGTCACATTTCACCAGAAAATCGAAAAGTTAACTAACCAGTTTGATGAGGATTTAGAATTTCATAAACTAAGAAAACTATTACGGGATACTATCTATTACATTTAGTAAGATTTTAAAGCATTTTTGATGTTGTTGAGAAAACATAGTTTGCTTTCGGAAAATTTTGCATCTCAAAATAGTCAATAGCCCATAATCAACTAATTTGTTTCATTCCACAAGCGACTCTGACCGAGATGTACGCAGGGTAACCATACAGTCATATAAGTGATCACAACCAATTTCGGGACGCAGTAAGTACGCTATAGTAGCGAATTTTCATAAGAATTGTACACTATTATTATATGGCATATTATTAAAGTTAATACTTTAAACTTTAACACACCTTGAAGATCGATTTTAGAGGTCCTAGTACGTGCACATTTGTAGAATTCTTTCGAAAGTGTTACCATCGATATATCTCTATTATCAAAAAAATCTTGTGCTCTACCTCCTTTTGAGAAAAATGCCCAAAACTAAATTTTCTATGAAGCTAAATAATTAAATTTTGCTATATCTGTAGAGAGTGTAAGTCTCTTTAGAAGAAGCTTGTATTACAAATTTAATTAAAGTTATGCAAAAGATTTCCAGAAGGAAATCTAATTCACATTTAGAAAAGTATAGTATCTGCCAAATTATAAACGTAGCAGTTATTTTTCCTTATTAATCCCGATCAAACCGGTTTTTTCAATATCAACATTAAAAAAATTATAATGACTTAAAGGTGACAAACTTATTTAGGCGTTTTAAGCAAAAATGAGATCTTGTTCAAATCGTATGAAATCTGTACACCATTGTTTCTCCAAATGTCAAAATAAAACATAAAAAGCATACATTCATCGAGCTGAATTCTATCGCGTAACCTCCTGCTTATGAGGCAAGCGCGATGCCTCTCAGCCATCTAGGCATACGTCAAGTAGCGTTTTGTTTACATGATACATTAGATCGGCTTCATGCCCGGGATATTATATTCAAAGTATACGTAACAATTAATTAGAGAATTAGTAAAATTACCATTGAAATACATCTCACGACTGCTTCGGTCTTATATGACGTCTTATGCTTAAGTTTAAAGTAAAACCAACTATTTTAGAATCATTTTTATATAGACTTGGCTTGATTTTGTGTACATTTCTACTATATATGCGACATCATAATATATCTATGCTGCGCTAAAACTGTATAGTGTCTTTTAATAATTATTGAATCTCCCAGTTAAATAACAATTGCTTGGCAAATTTTTAATTTTGTGTTGTCTGTCATTTTACATAATTGCGGCCGACATTTCACGATTGTTGGTTCGGGTAGTATGTTATAAACCTGGGATATACTTAGTTTGGTTACCGTTGATACCTGTTGTATGAATCAATCTACGAGGGGCAGTTAACTACTCTGTCTATCAGGCATTGGACTTTAACCACTAAGCCGTTTAAACGCATGTCTTTGGGATTTTATTTCTAATTTGGAAAAAACTCTAAATATTTTGTACCAAGTGACTTAAAATTCACAACACACGTTTAATTGCACTATTTATAGCGAAATGTAAAGTCTCATTCCAGTTATTCTGATACTTACAAAAAATATAGCGTTTTCAAAAAGTTTTCTCCGATTTTCCACCGGAAAAACTTGAGCATAAAGGCTGATTAAGGAATTCTACCGCGGTTTTCGTCCAAGCAAGATTTTTGCCAAGTTTGATTAAAATCAGTTTAGTATTTTTTGAGTTATTGCTCGCATACATACATACATATATACATATATATATATATATATATATATATATATATATATATATATATATATATATATATATATATATGTGTATATATATATATATGTGTATGTATATATATATATATATATATATATATATATATATATATATATATATATATATATATATATATAATTAAAACTGAGCCTGGATATGGGTTCTAGGGGACCAAGTTCGCGCTCATTTGTTATATCTCACCTGTAACAAAACAGAAAGTATTTGAAGAGTTTCTGTTTCTACTAAACACAAATATCGAACAGCACAAAAAGAAGATTATAACAGGGGGGGGGTATTTTAACGCTAAAGCATATTGCTGGGGATGGCGAGTAGAAAGCAACAAAGTTCGAGACGCAGCTAGTGCGTTATGGTAGTAAATTTTTATTAATCAAATTTGAATTACTCAATTTTCGATATACTTAGAAAGTTGAATTTTGGTACGTAGTAATGTCTCTTCTAAGGCTATATATATATATATATATATATATATATATATATATATATATATATATATATATATATATATATATATATATATATATATATATATATATATATATATAATTTCATTAAAACAGCTTTGTAATTTTTGGAGAAAATTTTTTTTCGAAGGAAAACTCAAAAATTTCCTGGAAAACCTCGTCCGATTTTCCTGGCTAACGAACTTATCCAAGCTATTAATAAAAGAGAGGCACCTGCCGAGTTTCATCGAAATCGGTTAATTATTTTTTGAGTTATCGGATGGATACGTATATATATATATATATATATATATATATATATATATATATATATATATATATATATATATATATATATATATATATATATATATATGAATATATAAACATATACAAATTGAAACTGACCCCGGATATGGGTTCTAGTGGTCCTAGTTTGCGCTCATTTAAAAATGTTTTTGCAAAGTCTCACCATCGATACCTTTCTATTACTGAATTTTTCTAAATAAAAAATCACTAAAAGGAAATCTGCTTATAGAATGGATTAGTCAAAAAGACTATATCATTCTAAATGATGAAATTTTTTTAGAGAAAATTCACTAAAACTAAGTAGATTGTATGTAAGGATTGTGAACTTAAATATGTTGGGAAAACTAAAAGAACTATTAAAACTAGATTAAAAGAACATTTAGCGTAACTTAGATCTGGCACTATTGAGAAACCATGTATTGCTCAGAATATTTGGGATAATAGTCATCACGCAGATAGAGAAAATTCAAAATTAATCAAGAATGCCAGGCAGTCGCGTCAGTTAGATGCTTACGAAAGTATATATTTCGTTAAAGATTTGAACAAAAATGTTTGGATGAATAGAGTAGGTCCGGTTCTATGTAGTCCATTGTTCAAACTGTTATCTTAACAACCAGTGTATCCTTCTTAGAATAAATATTTGATAACGACACACAGTATTACAAAAGCAGGTGTGCAATTTTAATTGCAGGGATATAAGATTTAACAGTGGGGGTCTGACTGTATACCTCCGTTGAGGACGCTGTTCGCAACTGATTGGCAACTAACGTATAAATAGTAGTTCCAGTTTTTATTTGCTTAGTTTATTCATCCCTCTGATGACACTAACTTTGTTAGCGAAACGACTTGCTGTTTATAATTTTAACATATAAAAGCTTACACTTTCTGCAAAGTATCTACTCTGAAATTTAATTCATGCAATGTAAATCGACCACGTGCACGAGTCACTTGAAATCTCTTACAAAAAACTTAACAAACCGTAATGAATAAAGCCATGTAAATGAGGTAGAATATGTTTCCGGTAATTAAAAATAAATCATTTCAGTGTGTTGGGGCAAGTGTGATGGAAGGCATATATCTTCGTCAAAAGCGCCTAGGGCAGACGCAAATTCGGGCGAGTAATAACACTTTGCCCATGCAAATCCCTATGCTTGTCTTTTAAATAGCCGGCGGCCATAGTATATTATACAATTTCTGACTTATGACAGGCTTATTAATATATTGTATTTTCACCTTTTATTATAATACTTCGATTTTACTTATAGGGGCAAAAATGTCATAGAATGAAAAAATGTAACACAGATGATTTTAACATCACGGTATTTGAGTGAGGGTAACATCAAAATTCATTGTGAAGATATTACCTACATTTATATTTTTTGGGAAACCAAATTATAAATGAGACAATGTAACAGTTCTAAATATCACCTGCAAATTTTTGGAATTTATAGCTCAGACATTATTCTCAATTTTATTTATTAATGAAATAAAAAATCTGGACGCAGCAAGTGCGTTATGGTAGTGAATTTTCATAAAAATATTTTTAACAACAAACATGTCTTTTTTTATAAAGGAAGCAGGCATGAAATTTGGTTACCTGTATAACCTGTATAGTAGAAACAATATACTATATTTCATCAAAATTACTTAATAGTTACAAAATGTACAAAGATGTTCCGAAAATAAAATTAAAATGTTCCCAAAAAACTGGTTCCTAACAACGTACGTTAGGTTAATAGCCGATTGAGCTATTGAAATTTAAAACTTTAATGAAAATTCGCTACTATAACGCACTTGCTGTGTCCAGTAAAAATTGAAATCGGTTGCAGAAAAGAACAAGCACTTCTAAAGCCACGAGAAAAGTCTACGGCTGTATTAAGTATGGAACGGTTTCACTAAGGGCAATGCCACGTATTCGATATTATACAGTTTGTTTAATAGTGGGTGATGGGTGATGGGTGATGCATATATATATATATATATATATATATATATATATATATATATATATATATATATATATATATATATATATATATATATATATATATATATATATATATATATATATATATATATATATATATATATATATATATATATATATATATATATGATTGATTGCATCAAATGCTATTATTTAAATCTACAAACTCAATATTATAGTTCCCTTTTTACCTATAAGAACTTTTATATTTCTGGTTTATATTAGAAATAGGACTAATAAGAATATTATTATCACGCCGGACGGGATATAAAGCCGTCGGTCCCGTGTACTGGGCTATGTAGTGCATGTAAAATCTGGTTCGTACCTTCTGTTTAAAGTAAGGCAATTTTCAGTCTCGAGGATGATAAGGTTAGGCTGTTTCTATATACTCGATGTTGGAATTTGGTCTAGTCGTGAAAATAGGCGACATTAAAGTATATAACCAGAATACATAAAAATAGTCTGGACGCAGCAAGTGCGTTATGGAAGTGAATTTTCATAAAAATCTTTTTAATAGCAAATATTATGTCTTTCTAATGCAAGCAGGCATCAATCTGGTTACCGGTAAAGCCCATATAGGGTAGCGCATTGAAAACGAAACAGACCGATTTGCGTCCAGAGAATTTTTTTAAGAAACGCTGAAACACGTCAATTTTAATATTGAGGGACATGTTTTGACATAAAACTCAACTTTGTCACATCAACCACTCAAGGGTGGTGATAACAACCCTGATATTTTAAATAGGGAACATGGGTCGAGTGTTACATCACTTGAAAGCTCTTTCTTTTATGAATTCAGCACACTCATTTTTTTGAAGTTTTATCAACTCGTTTAAAAATTATTCACAGTTGAAGATGCAAAAACGCATTTCACTCATTCCGATAAGAAATGTGCTGATGGTCAATGTTTTGTTGGTTTGTAAACAAAAAATTGACCATCAGAACATTTCTTATCGGAATGAGAGAAATGCGGTTTATTATTTCAGTTTATCGGTCGGTTTGATACTTGATAGTACTACCGAAAATTTATTTCACAATGGTGTATTCTGTAGAAGAAAGAGTTGAAATAATTAATCTTTTTTCAAAAACGATGACTGTGCCAACCGTACCGCAAATTTGTTTAATGAACGACATCCGAACAGACATGTTAACAGAAAATACATTTTGGAGTTTGTTGCAAAGTTTCGACAAAGTGGTTTAGTAGCCAACAAAAAACGGGATCCTGAACGTGAATTTCCGGTTAGAAATGAGACTACTGAGATTGATGTTTTAGGACAAATTGCTGCAGACCCAACTTTTAGCACGAGAAAATTGGCCACTGTTTCAAACATCAAAAGAAGAACTTTTCAGCGAATATTGAAGCATCATAAATTTTACCTGTATAAAATTAATCTTGTACAACAACTGAATGAAGATGATTTTGATCGGCGGCTGGAGTTTTGTGAAGTAATGACTGCACGAATAGCTGATAACGGGAACTTTCTGTTCAATATCTGTTTTTCAGACGAGTGTACGTTTTTATTAAACTCTACAATCAATCGTCATAATTGTCGTTATTGGGCAGATAATAATCCAAGAAATTTTCACGAAGTCCACACTCAAATTCCACAGAAATTGAATGCCTGGACTGGCATTTTTGGAGAGCGTTTAATCGGACCAATTTTTCTTGATGGCAATTTGACTGGCGAAACGTATTTGGAGTTACTAGAAGTTATCGTTTACCCTCTACTAATTGACATTGTTGAAAATTATGATCGCTATCAAGAAAATCAATTAGTGTTTCAACAAGATTGAGCCCCTCCGCATTTTTCACAACGTGTTAGGGAGTTTTTGAACAGGGAGTTTCCAGGACAATGGGTTGGGCGTAGAGGTACTATTGAGTGGCCCCCTAGATCACCAGATTTTACTCCTTTAGACTTCTTTCAATGGGGCCATTTGAAGAGTAGAATTTACGCAACAGAACCAGTCTCTGGAAGAATTAGGACGACGCATTGTAGAAGAATGCCGTCTAATAACTCCACAAATGCTTCAGAATGTCAGAGCTCGTTTTGAACAAAACTTGTACTTTTGTATGAAAGCTGGTGGTCAACAATTTGAACACTTACTTAACTGAATAAACATTTTTGAAATTTTGGTTTTGTTTTTTATTATTTTTTTAACGAAAAATTGACTAAATCGTGCATTTCTTATCACAATGAATGAAATACGTTCTTGCAACACCAACTGTGAATAATTTTTAAACGAGTTGATAAAACTTCAAAAAAAATTAATGTGCTGAATTCAGAAAAGAAAGAGCTTTCAAATGATGTAACACTCGACCCATATTCTCTATTTAAAATATAAGTGTTGTTATCACCACCCTTAAGGGGTTGATGTGACAAAGTTGAGTTTTATGTCAAAACATGTCCTCGTGTTTTAGCGTTTCTTAAAAAACATTCTCTGGACGCAAATCGGTCTGTTTCGTTTCCAATGCGCCATCCTGTATATATATATATATATATATATATATATATATATATATATATATATATATATATATATATAAACATATAGAATTTGAAACTGAACCTGGATATGTGTTCTGGAGGACCAGATTAGCCCCCATTAGAAGAATTTTTTTCAAAATTGAAAAGTCGGGATGTCCTCATTAGTGAATTTTTTAAAGAAAATTCACTAAAACAACTTTTGCGAGTTATATATATAATCAGCTACTTAGTAACAGCACCTAATATTCTAGCCGCCACATTCGACGTTTTACAAGAGACATCGAGGGCAATATGTCAAGTTGCGGGTCACATTAGGTAGTCACGTCTCCACCATTAGGGTGCGGTTGGATCCCATTTGTTCATACGAACACCGATAAGTATACCGAGTCATTCCACGCCACTAACAGCCACATAAATCACACGTTAAGTATTCGATGTTTGTGTAATCTCCAACTCGGACTGCATTCAGACAAAAGACTTTGAATCACTGAGTATAGAAATAAATATCCGCAAATAATTTATATTATTAATATTATTAAATTTTAGTGTGTGCTGAAGCTACGCGAAAGAGATAATGCTTGTGTTAAAATTAATAAACAATTTCGGTTGAGCTTCTTCTTCAAACGTCTAATAAGGAGCCAGTAGAGGCTCGTGCCTTAATGCATTGGGGGTGCGCAAGAAAAAAAAAGTTCGGGATACAGCAAGTGCGCTACGGTAGTGAATTTTTATTAAATGCTTCAAATTAGCAGTGTGCGCACACGGGCGCATTCATTGAGGAGCCACCCCTGTAAGGAGCCATACTTGTGTAAAATAATGTGAATAAAATTTGTATCAATTTTAGTTTTAAGAAACAAGAAAGCTATTTTCATGAGTGCTGGATTTTTACTTGGTCAATTTATGCAATATTATGTTAATAAGCTTTAATAATATAGAAGAAATTATATAGAGTCGCTCACCAGCCTACTTTCAGTATGTACCATATGAGAATTCGATATGCAGGATGTGCCAACTAAAACTTCCCGCCTTCAAAATATCGAAATTAAAAATATAATTTCGGGAGGCAACAAGTGCGTTATGGTAGCGAATTCTCATTAAATGCTTCAAATTTTCATAACTCAATTTTGTATAAACCTAACAGATTGGGTTTTGGCATCTCGTAAGGTATTTACGAGGGCAATATACCAACCCAATTTCATCAAAATACCTTTGTTATTTTTTGAGATACAAATTTTTTTTTCCTGAAATATTTTATTTCTGTTTTTTCTTGTTTGAAAAACTGGTCCGATAGTGTTGGCTAACGCACTCGTCCAAGCCAATAATAAAGGAAAGGTTCTTGCCGAATTTCATTAAAATCGGTTAATAACTTTTCGAGTTATCGTGTGGACACCTACATATACACAGGGTGATTGATTAGTAGGATAAAGTCCAGTATATTCTATGTCTTTTGATGTATCATAGTAAAAATTGGGGATATCTTAGAAAGCATTTAGCTTTATATTCTAATATTCTAAATTTAGTTACAACGCTGCAGGGTGTTTCGTAACGCCGTACCAGTACAAAGTTATATATATATATATATATATATATATATATATATATATATATATATATATATATATATATATATATATATATATATATATATATATTTAAATGAAACACCATGTATTTTAATTTAAATTTGAAATCCGCTTCACTTCTTCATTACAAGAATATAGTGTTGTAATATGTTTAAGGGGTTATAACCAATTTTCCATGAAAATCGTAACAAGTTCAGCGACCTGTATAATTTAAATGAAGTACAAGAACAATGATAAATTGCAGCCGTGGCTTTTTAATTGTTATTGAAATTTATAAACATGATTGGTTTTGTTAATTTTCATTGAATCGATTGCTGGATGGGTGAAAACACAAATTCATTATTCTCTCAGTTTTTTTTTAAATTGATCACGCTGTATTTATATGTAATTATCGTAAAGTACTATCATTATACTTTTTTTTGTTAAGCATTTACTATACCCAAAATGATTAGTTTTTGTTATTTTCATTTTTCTCTGCAAAGAATCGATGGCCATGATTTATTTGTCAAAAATTATATTTAATACAAATAAATATTACAAAAATGCTGTGAAGTTAAAATAGAAGAAACACTATTTTACTAAAATACAATAAATATTAATTGCAACAGGTACCTATACAAAATGACTTCCCAAGCCATCTAGGCACGCCTGAAAACGGTAGTTGAAAGAGTTACTTACATTACAAAGAGTTTGTCTACTAATATTTTGAAATTGATTTGTTATTCTCATTCTCACTTCATATGAACGTATGTCCTAAACCTCTTTACTTCTGAGATACAATAAAATACAATAGAACATAAAAATTAGATAAGTTGTTGAAAATGCCCTCCACCTACAATAATGCATGCTTCAGCTCTTTTGATCATATTGTCGCGCACTCTTTGAAGGATGCCGCCAGTATTTATTTTTATATCGCAGGAAGCTATTATACGATCCTTCAGCTATTCTAGAGTTTTTACTGGGGTGCGGTAAACTAGGGTTTTAAGATGCCCCTATAAAAAAAGTCCAAACTATTTAAATCTGGGGACCTAGGAGGCCATGGTTGGGGCCCACCACGACCTACCCATCGGTTATTAAATGTGTGATTTAAATATTCTCTTGCTTCAGTCATTCTGGCAGGAAAAAAGGTCCAATTATGTAATTTCCAATGGTTCCAGCCCATACATTCACTGAAAATTGTACTTGATGGTTAAATTGTACAACTGCATGGGGATTTTCGTCTGCCCAAATATGACTATTATGATAATTTCTGATGGCGTTTCTGGAGAAGTTAGCTTCATCTGTTAACATTATTTCACGGTCAAAGAAGGGATCATGCGCAATTTTCTCCAAAAACCAATGACAAAAATTAACTCGCAAAGTAAAGTGTCGGGAAAGTAACGCTTGGACCCGTTGAATATGATACGGGTATAACCGAAAATCGTGCAAAATTTTCCGAACCATAACGTGCGAGATATTAAAATTATTACCAATTTTTCTAGTACTAAGTTCAGTATTTTCATCTATCGAATTTAAAACTGTTTCTTCAATTTCTGGAGTTCTTATAGTTTGATGGGCCCCTTTCAATTGATTATTTGGCTTCAAACTACCAGTTTCAGTCAATCTTCTATGAACGTTTGCAAATGTTCGCCTATCAGGTATGACTCCATTAGGAAAGCGTTCTTGATAAAATCGCCTAGCTTCCGGTGATCTGCCATCAGCCAAACCATACATGTATTGCATGTCAGCCATCTCCTCATTAGTAAATTCAACCATTTCTTTTCAAAATAACACACTGCTTAGATATTTTAAACACTTAAGACGCGAAGAGTTGAATTTAAAACTAAACTGTCAAAGTAAATGGCAACAGAATTCATCATTCTTACACACAGCCTACTATTTCTCTACATTGTGCTATTGTCATATTAACGATATTGTTATGCTACATACAGACTTGGAGACTACTTCGCTGGCTTCACTGTTGGTTTTCGTTGATGAAGGACGTAGCTAGCGCGTAAGCTAACTGAAGCAAGCGGCCCTTACGAATTCTGGATATTTTAGGATGTTCTATAACGTTTCTGTGACTATAGTTTCGCTGCTTGACAGCATTCTCAGACAGATTAAAATTGAATTAGTTCGAAATCATGACAACTACAAATAAAGATCTGTTATGTTATGATATGATGTTTTGATCAAAAAATTTTATCAAATTGAAAATAAAATGAAACACAGATGACAGATGAGGTTTTCAAAATGTCTATGTGATGTATGTCAATATTTAACATAAAAATAGAACTAGTCTACAATAACCATGATAACAGTTACAACAATAAAATAACTAAAAAAATAACAGTATAAAAGCAGTCTCTATACAACAAAAATATCGACATACATCAACTCATTATTTTATTACAACTGTTTTGAAAGAATAGTTAAATTTATTTTCTTTGACTTATTTAATTAGAAAGAAGATAAAATTTTTTGATCAAAACATCATATCATAACATAACAACAGATCTTTATTTGTAGTTGTCATGATTTCGTACTAATTCAATTTTAATCTGTCTGAGAATGCTGCCAAGCAGCGAAACTATAGTCACAGAAGCATTGAAGAACATCCTAGAACTTCCAGAATTCGAAGGGCCACTTGCTCCAGTTAGCTCACGCACTGGCTACGTCCTTCACCTACAAAAACCAACACTGAAGCCAGAGAAGTAGTCTCCAAGTCTGTATGCAGTATGGACAAGTTTCACCAAGTAAGGGCAACAACAATCAATGATATTGTTATGACCATCCAGAGAAATAGATTTATTTTTTTTAGGCAAAAACCATGCATCGAACTGAAAAAAAAGTAATCAAATTTGCTTAGAAATGAATGGGGATTTCAAGAATAGTTTTTATTTTAGGAGATATAGTGGCGTACCATCAATGCCTGCCAAAATATGCAGGTAATATTCCGCACGAACGTTACTGGTGTAAATCAAAAGAAATGTGGTACATTAAAAAATGTATCTTGATGCGTAGTACCTGTGTACGAAATTTCATTAAAATATCTAGAGTGATATTACAGATATTATTTAAAAAATTACTTATTTAAAATTTTTTTACCACCCTGTATCACACCGATAACTCAAAAAATAATGGGGCGTTTTGATTAAATTTGGTGAATACCTTCCGTTTGCAAGTGGCTTGGATAAGTTTGTTAGACAGGAAAATCGGCCCTGGTTTTCTCAGAAAATGTTGTGTTTTCTTTCGAAAAAAAAATCACATCTCCGGAAATAACAAAGTGAGGGCAACCACATTTGGAACGCCGGTTTATGTCATAATAGGTAAATTACCTACCAAAACTTAGTTTTGTAGGTTAATAGATAACAAAGTTATAGGCATTTAAAAAAAAAGGGGGTTTCCCCAAAACGCCAAAGTCGCGATTTAAAACGTCAAAACTGGCAACATTTAGGCAAAGAACCTGAAACTAATATAATCTATGGAAAGAAAATGCATCAAAAAGAATGTTTTACAAAGCCTGAAGTCTTAGCTTCAACCGTCATTGTCTTTCATTTTACTAAAATATTTCCAGAAAAAATTTGTCGATTGAAAAGTGCAACATTTAACGCGTTATAACTTTGAAAATATTGATTGGAAAAAAAGTTTTTGGTAAAAATTTTAGGAAATTTATCCATTGAAAAGTTAAGTTATAAGCATTTTATTTCTTAAACAATTATTAACCAAGATATAGGTAAAAAAGTCAATAAATGAATGCTAATAGTCGTATAAGTTGTAAACGGTGAGTGACACAAAAAAAAATAATTTAACAAAAATGATGAGAAATATAATTATCTACAATAAAAGTCATTACCATTTTTGCCCTAAAGTGCACGGTTACGGAGATATAGGCCGAAACGGTTTTTCTCAAAATGGAGGCACTTCCGGCCTCCTAATTTGTAAGGATTTTGTGTTTTTACATTCAGTACGTCATTCTGAACCTATCTATATAAAAAATAACTCCTGTAGTTTAATGCATTATGGATAAGCGTAACGGGCTCCTGTATTGCCTGTACTATCTCTCAAAATATAAAAGCTGACAAAAAGTTGCTAATATCATAGTTGTTACTACAACAACTAAATTCAAGTTAATTTAATCAATGCAATATAAAGAGCTGCTGGGACAAAGAGTCATGGTTGGAGCAACTAGGCGACATACCCTTAAGACTGTAATGATGGTGTTAAAAAGAATTTTAGGGTTTCAGTAACCTTGCTATAGTTTCTTCAGATTTAAAAGGTCATTAAAACTTCTCAGAAATCAATTCATGTAATAGCTAACCCTGAATTTTATAACTATGAGAGCTCCTTTATCAATTGACTATCTGAGTCTAGTTTATATAATGTTCGGATGGCCTCTTTTAGACACCGAACTTAATCAGAGTTGGGTAACAACATAAATAACAGCGTTAAAAGGCGTCAAGAGATCCACACTAATTGAGCATTAAGCACCAACCCGACATTATTAAATTTCCGGTCATCAGACCAGACTGAAATGGCTCTGTTAGCGATAACGATGAAGAAGATGTCAAACCTGTATTATGTAAAATCGTGCATCCGAATAATCGAAGTAATTTTATACCTTCACAAAAACAAAAACAGAATAACAACTGTAGGATAGCGTAATTTAAGTAGGTTGTTCTTTTATTTGCCATACTAACCCCATTTATGATGTTGCCTGGCATACAAAATATATCCAGCTTTTCAAAAAATATAAATTATATTTAGTAAACGACTTTATCATATTAATAATAATAATAATAATATGTACTTGCGTCATATATCAATATTCTCGCATGTAATATAGGGTGTCATAGAACAAACTACAATGGATAACACCACGCGATAGAGGATCAAAAATTAATTTAAAAAAAGTTGCGATACACTAATGTCAGATCGTTTTTTGGCATGTGGGGGTTTTCGAGGGCAAGAAATTTAAATATGTTATTGTTAATAACACTGCTGGCAGAGGGCGCCACCTATAAGACCTGGCTTGCATTCAATTGGCTATAATTTTTTGACACCCAGTAATATCGACCTACTGATAGCTACATTGCAGCCCTTATCAATTGTAAGCAACAAATGTATACTTGATTTAAATCTCTCAGACACACCATTTTCTATATATTTCAATTTTTGTATGTCGATGTCGCTCAAAAATTAATTCTGGGACAAATCATAGGAATACATTTTTCACATTTTAATTGCTATCAGTATGTATAAACTTAATTTTCTTATTCTCTAGTTAAAAATTAAAATCTTACCAGAAAGAAGAACTGACAAGACACCATCATGAATATATATATATATATATATATATATATATATATATATATATATATATATATATATATATATATGTATGTATGTATGTGTCACACCGATACCTTAAAAAATATCGGGACGATTTTAATCAAATTTGGTGAGTACCTTTCTTGTGCAAGTGGCTTGGATAAGTTCGTTATCCAGAAAAATCGGACCAGGTTGCCTCGGAAAATTTTGTGTTTTATTTCTAAAAAACTTTATATCTCCAGAAATAACAAAGTAAGGGCAATGAAATTTGGTACTCGTATTTGCATTATAAAGAGTGAACCACTTACAAAAATTTGGGTCTCTAAGTTAAAAGACAAATAAGTTATGGGCAGTTAAAGACAAAAAATTTGGAGTTTTCCTCAAAACGTCAAAGTCGCGATTTGAAACGTCAAAATTGGCAATGTTTAGGCAAAGAACGTGAAACAAATACCCATTGTGAAAAGAAAATGTTGCAAGATTCAACCGTCATTGCCCTTCATTTTACCAAAATATTTACAAAATAATCATTTCAAATAGACCCTTTCTCTGATGTTTTGGATGTCGGTTTAGTTAAGTTGATGCTTTCGCTGTAGGTTTGGTGAAGTTTATGGTTTAATGCTCTATAATTTTTGGCTAATTTTCGTAAAACAAATTTGTTAATGCATTTTTGCATTTTTATCAAAATATGATGCATGTTTGTTAGAAAAAAATCTGGACGCAGTAAGTGCGTTTTGGGAGCGAATTTTCATTAAATCTTTCAAATTTCAATAACTCAATTTGCTATTAACCTAAAGTTTCTTGGCTAGGAAACCAACACTTAAGTTTATTTTCGGAAAATATTTGTACATTTTCAAACAATAAGTAATTTTGATCAAATATGGTACATTGTTTCTACTACATAGGCTATACCGGTAATCAGATTGATGCCTGCTCGCATTTGGTATTAAAAACATTCTTATGAAAATTCACTTCCATAACGCACTTGCTGCGTCCATACTTTTAGTGAATTTTCTTAAAAAAAATTCACTAATGAGGAGATCTCGACTTTCGAATTTTGAAAAAATTTCTTCAAATGAGCGCTAATTAGGCCCCCCAGAAAACATATCCGGGGTCAGTTTCAATTTTTATATGTTTATATATATATATATATATATATATATATATATATATATATATATATATATATATATATATATATATATATATATATATATATATATATATATATATATATATATATATATATATATATATATATATATATATATATATTTATATATATATATATATGTATCACACCGATAACTCAAAAAATAATGGGCCGATTTTGATTAAATTTGGTGAAAAAATTCCTTTTGCAAATGGCTTGGATAACTTCGTTAGCCAGGAAAATCTGCCTAGGTTTTCCCGGAAAATTTTGTATTTTCTTTCGAAAAAAATTTATATCTCCGGAATTAACAAAGTAAGGACAACCAAATTTGGTACACAGGTTTATATCCTTATAAGTAAGTTACCTACCAAAATTTAGCTATGTAGCTCAAAAGACAAAAAAGTTATGAGCATTTAAAGAAAAATAAATTGGGGTTTTCCTCAAAACGTCAAAGTGGCGATTTAAAATGTCAAAATTGGCAACATTTAGGCAAGTAACTTGAATCTAATACGGGCTATAGAAATAAAATGTCTCAAGAAGGATGTTTTACAAACCCTAAAGTCTTAGTTTCAACCGTCATTGTCCTTCATTTTACTAAAATATTTGCAGAAAATTCATTTCAAATAGACCCTTTCGCTGATGCTTGGCAGTAGCCTTAGCTATAGAGTTTACCGTTTAATGGTATATAATTTTTGTCGAATTTTCGTAGAAAATCAATAAAGCTCAATATATCCGTTATTATATTAGATATGAAAAAAAATTGTATATATTAATTATAGGGTGTCTTGAGCTACATCTTAAAATAATATTTGTACAATCACAGGGTGGCCCATAAGTCGTTGGTGATACAAATTTCGTTTTTAGTGAATTTTCATTAAGAAAATTCACTAATAGAGAGGTATCGATGGTGAGACTTTTGAAAAATTTCTTCAAATGAGCGCGAATTTGGTCCTCTAGAACCCATATCCAAGGTCGGTTTTGATTTTTATATGCTTATATATATATATATATATATATATATATATATATATATATATATATATATATATATATATATATATATATATATATATATATATATATATGTATCCAACTGATAACTCAAAAAATACTTGACCGATCTTCACTAAATTTGGGGATTACCTTGATTTTGTTAATGGCTTGGATGAGTTCGAAGATGAGCACCGTAGGTTTAATTTTTTGTATAAAAAATGTAAAGGAAATTTTTAAAACGCAATATTTTTTTTTGTTTGAAGTACTGCAGTGATTCAAATGAAAATTTGCACATATAAGGGAGATGTCAAAATAAAGTTGGTAACCAAATTTCAACTTAAATGGTCCACGAGGAAAGAAGTTGTTCGAAAATAAAAAATGTGTAAGAAATAAATAATGTGTAAGGAATAAATAATCTACGACATCAGTTTGAATTGCATAGGCATTTCGCACATGCAACGTTGACAAGGATAGTTAGAGTATTAATGTGTTTTTAGTGAATTTTCATTAAGAAAATTCACTAATAGAGAGGTATCGATGGTGAGACTTTTGAAAAATTTCTTCAAATGAGCGCGAATTTGGTCCTCTAGAACCCATATCCAAGGTCGGTTTTGATTTTTATATGCTTATATATATATATATATATATATATATATATATATATATATATATATATATATATATATATATATATATATATATATATGTATCCAACTGATAACTCAAAAAATACTTGACCGATCTTCACTAAATTTGGGGATTACCTTGATTTTGTTAATGGCTTGGATGAGTTCGAAGATGAGCACCGTAGGTTTAATTTTTTGTATAAAAAATGTAAAGGAAATTTTTAAAACGCAATATTTTTTTTTGTTTGAAGTACTGCAGTGATTCAAATGAAAATTTGCACATATAAGGGAGATGTCAAAATAAAGTTGGTAACCAAATTTCAACTTAAATGGTCCACGAGGAAAGAAGTTGTTCGAAAATAAAAAATGTGTAAGAAATAAATAATGTGTAAGGAATAAATAATCTACGACATCAGTTTGAATTGCATAGGCATTTCGCACATGCAACGTTGACAAGGATAGTTAGAGTATTAATGTGTTTTTTATTACTTTAGACCCGAAAAATGTAAATCGTGGAAGCCAGACAACGGTAGTTAAATATAAATAAGCAGGGTTGTCAGATATAATAAAAATTATGTTAGTATGAAAACATATGGACCTAACATATTTTTTTTAAAATTATTAATGACATAATTCAAACAATAATCGCGGTACAATAACCAAACATTTTGAATTACCAAATCCGTATCATATTTTAAATTAAAACGTATTTGTTACCAAATCCGTATCATATTTTAAATTAAAACGTATTTGTAATTATAACTTTTTTTTATTTTCTTAAGTATAATTGAAGACGGGGATGTAAGATATATGCCCGGTTTCACAAACGCTGGTTAAAGTGCCGGTTAGTTAATCCTCCGTTAACGTTAATCAATGATTAAATATTGGCGAGCGTTTCACAAAGCATTTTTAACTCTCGGTTAGCTAACCGGCGATTAACAGTTGATCCAATTTGGCAACAATGCAAATACGTCACTGCTTCGGTGTTTGACAGTTGAAAGACAGGATGACAGCATTATTTGTTATCGTTTGCGGTAACGGTGTTTTCTGAATTGTGTGATATTTGTGTGTTTAATTAATTAGTAATAAGAGGACAGACCTTGGAACCTGCAAAGAAAAAAGTGATGCCTGGCAGCACATCACTGTCCAGTTTAATGCCCAGGTGAGAAGCGATAGCCGTTCTCAACAGCAGCTAAGGAACTTATATGACAACTTGAAAAGGAATGCTCGAAAGCAAATGGCTACAGAAAATGTAAGTCTATTTTCGGTACAGTTATCAACATATTTATTAATTACAATTTTTTTACTAACAGAGACAGCGCTATGAGGACCTAGGTGTGTCAAGAGAAGAAGTGGGAAAACTTCAAAAAGCAAGCTGCATTGGAGAAGGTAATTATATAACCTTTTTGAATAAAAAAGTATAGTAACTATGTAGTAGTTAGAGTTATTTTTGCTTATACTGTGGCATTCGATCATTGTTCGAATATAATTTTATGTTCAACCATATTTCATTATTTTTTATAATCATGCCTATATTTCTTAGATAAACACATAGGTGACATATACCCACTTACATAACACACGTGTGCTTATGGTTATAGATAAGCCATAACTAATTTATAATTTACTTGTAGAAAGAACGGCAAGAAACTGGTGGTGGTACCTGTTCTACCACTCTACCGGATGTTGGCAGTCAAGTATTGGGTTTGCTTGGGGACCAAGTAAAGCCTTTAACAAATCCTGCTGATAGTGCTGCAATATATTTTGGTAAGATCATTTGTATTCAAATGTAATATAAGTTGTTAGTAAGTAAATTATATTTTGATAAAAACCGATGTGGGATAAAAGCTTGAAGTTTTATTGTTTTTTCTAAAATAATAATCATATATACCTAATATACCTTAGAAATGTACTGTGAGATTTCCATACTTTAATGATTACATACAGTTTTTCTACTGTTCTAATTATTTTACTAGCAAGACAGGTCCTTACCTAGTTTCGTCAATAGTTGTTGATTTTATAGTTTCTAACAAAATTGTAATTTATCATCATAATACAAAACTTAAAAAAACAGCATATTATGGGCAAGAATATGTTTTTTTTACAATGAATCAACAATAGCTAAAAGCCAATGTATTTTTGCTAATATGTAAAATGGAAGGTACCTTTGTTTTAAAATATCAAAACCACTTTTAAGGTCGGCTTTTTAGTAAATTTTTATTTTAAAAAATTCCTCAATAGAGGGGTATCGATGGTGAGATTTTACAAAAAATTTTCTAATGGGCGCGAATTAGAACCCATATCTGGGGTCAGTTTCCATTTTTATATGTTTATATATATCCAACTGATAACTCAAAAAATAATTAACCTATTTCGAAGAAACTCGACAGGTGCCTTTCTTTTATTTATGGCTTGGATGAGTTCGTTAGCTAGGAAAATCGGTCAAGGTTTTCCGGGAAAATTTTGAGTTTTCTTTCGAAACAAATTTTTTTCTTCGATAATTACAAAGCTCTTTTAATGAAATTTCGTTAATATCTTGCCTTGGAAAATACCTTACTACATACCAAAATTCAACTGTGTAAGTTTATAGAAAATTGAGTTATTCAAATTTTACTCTACATTATCAACCTCACCATTGCTACAGTACATAATAAACTGGACACTACACTTGCCCAGCTGCTGTAGATATCATTACATGATATGTCTATAATATTTTGACAAAGCAGGCTTTCAGAAAGCACATTTTCTTTAAGTTTACACATTTGTTTTAAATGCACCTTTTTTTTTCAGATATTGATCTTCCACTATTTATTGAACCCACTCCCGAACCTTATACTATTCCTGATATCAGTACTCCTGAAACTTCTGTACCCAGAAAAAAGGCTCCAAAAAAGATACTAAAAAGAAAACACACGGCTGAAGAGCTAAAAAAATTTATTTTCGTAAAAAAATTCAAAATGCTGACTTGCAAAGAAAGCAAATGCTGCAGCAGCATAAAATACAAATGAACATTTATAGGCTACAGTTACAAAAATTAAAGCAATAAAGTCTGCTTAGTTTTAAATATTTGTTTTCTTGAGAGATTGTTGATATTTATTTTTAATTTCCATTTATACATTTAACTTACAATAATGTGTATAACAATTTAATTTAACATTGATATGATGACACATAAATCCAACAACTCCTGTATGCCACCTTAGTTATGTATGGTATTATCATATTACATTATATGTTTTAATCAGAGAACACTTCTGAAGATAAAAAAATTATATATAAAGTAACTACAACTATATTAGATTAAATTGCAACTAAATTAGATTAAATTGCAACTAAATTAGATTAAATTACAACATATTAAAGAAAAAAGAGCATGGTCTCACAAAAGCAGTAAAAATTAAGCACTGAAAGCAAAACCTATAGAATAGCAACACATTGTTTTATCTAGAAAATAAATCTTATATTTCCAGTATGTATTAGGCAGAGGACCCTAGAAATTGATTGTTTCACTTGATTTGAAGAAATTGAAAAACTAGCACATCATGTTGGAGTATATTATTTTATGAACTCAATTTATTAGCCTAATTTGCCCAATCGACTAATTTACCTTACGTAATAAAGAAAAGCGATCTTTCCCTTGGGAGATGACAAACGTTTAATAAAAATAACCAAAACGCTTGGTATAACTTCACGCAAGTATACTTTGTTAGGTTGAAACACAGTGTTTCGGTCTCACAGTTATTATTGATGAACGTAAGATACCTATATATTAAAAAGTCTAGACACAGCAACATGATCTGACAGTAAACTTTTTTTTTATTTAAAGCTTATAACTTTTGTTCTTGTAACATAAAGATCTAAATGTTGGTGTATAGTTAACTTTTTATATCGTAAACCTTAATACCAAAATTGGTTGACATAGCTTTTTTCTTTCGGAGATACGAATTTTTTCTGAAAGAAAACCCAAAATTTTCTCAGAAAACCTGGTCCAATTTTTCTGGCTAACAAACTTATCCACGCCATTTACAAAAGGAAGAAAGGAAGGTACCTGCCAAATTCTTTCAAAATGGGCCCATATTTTTTTGAGTTATTGGCGTGATATATATATATATATATATATATATATATATATATATATATATATATATATATATATACATGTATCAAAACTCAAAGGTCGTGATCTTCCCATTTGTAGATTTTTTATACAAAAATTCACTGAAATGAAGTGCATACTGAATTATTATGCACTGAAATCTCCAACTTAAATACAGATACATTTGTTCATCTTTAAAATAACCAAAAAATAGCTAGGAGACTTGAAATACTGAGACTGAGCTTAAAAGTTCAGTATATCCTATGAAATTTCATCGTGTTTCCATTATTTTTACTTGTCATACCTAACCCTGTAAGTACCTTGCTATTATATAATATTATATACCATATAACTAATTATTTTGAAACACGGTGTTTACAAGTGTTCTTCTTACAGAATCATTTTGGTGTGTTGTTGTTGTACTCTCCATGCCTTGATTGAAGACATCTTGAGCAGACACAGCTTCACCAAAGACATCCTCAGGCAGTTCTTCGTCATCAAAATCAATTGCCAAGTTATGGAAAATACAGCAGGCCACTATAACTCGTAACACCTTTTCTGTCTGTAAAGCCATACCATGCTGAAGGCAAGGAAAGCGACGTTTCAGTACTCCAAAACACCGTTCGATGGTATTCCTTGTTTTGATGTGAGCTGCATTATATGCTATCTCGGCATGGGTCTGTGGTCGCAATATGGGTGTTAATAAATATCTCCTACATGGGTATCCACTATCTCCGAGCAGGAAGTTGCTCCCATATAAACCCCTCTCAAAATCAGATGGCAGTGGAGAATCGTTAAATATAGTGCTGTCATGCACTGATCCAGGCCACCTAGCAATGACATGCATTATCTGTAAATTTTTATTTATTATTATTTGTGTATTTATAGAAAAAAAGCCTTTTCGGTTTCTGAACATTTCTGAAATGTCTCCCCCAGGTGATTGTATCTTAATGTGAGTACAGTCAACTGCACCTATTACACAGGGAAATCCCGCTATTGTAAAGAAATCCAGCACTGTTTTTGAATTTCTTCTCCTTGTGGCATCTTTATAAATCTTTCACTCATAGAAGAAATTTTAATAGTAACTTTATTAACTATTCTGCATACTGTGGCCTTCGACACATTAAAAATGTCACCAATCACCTGCTGGAAGCTCCCTGTAGCATAAAACCGCAATGTAATCAGCATTTGATTCATTGCTGTCAATGCCTTATTCCTGTTAGTTGCTGGTTCTAGGTCAGGTCCAAAAATGTGAAGCAGCTCCATAGTGGCTTCTTTAGAAAAGCGAAAACGTTGCTTAAACTCAATATCATATATTTCAAAGGGATTAGTTCTTTCCCTTATAAAACGAATCCTTCTTGGCGATTCTCCATCAGAAAGTGATGACAAAGATGTATCAGGCATTCTAAAATATAAAAATATATAAATAATTGTAAGAAAATGCATATATTGTAGTTAAATATATATTTCTAATCATGTTTTGTTTCATTTTTATGTATATATTTATCGAATTTTGCTTAGAAACAGACATGAAATTTTGTAAAAAGAATCTGTCAAAATTGAGTCAAAAGTGTTTACTTTTGCAATTATCTTGGTATAATTATTCATTATGAACATAATTTGATATAATTTAAGCAATTACTTACCTTATTTCTTAAAAATCTGTTAAAATTGCAATAAAATTGATATTTATGTTGAAAACAGCAAACCTCAAATGTCAAATAGCAAATGACATTGCCATAGAACAACTGCTAATCGATACTTAACCATCGATTAAAGTTAATCGACCGTTAAGCAAGTTTAACGGTCGATCAAGCCTTAATCGACCTTTGTGAAACACTTACCGGGGATTTTGCATATTTAACGACCGATTAGTTAATCGACTGGTTAGTTAACTTTTGTTATCACTAATCGGGCTTTGTGAAATAGAAAATACATTTTAATCAGTCGATTAAGCCTTAACGGACCGTTAAATATTTAATCGAGCTTTGTGAAACTGGGCAATAATTTTCTCTGTTAGTGGCCTGGGCTGGAATAGTATACGCATGCTGGGAGAGTTTCGAACGGCATGGTATTCGTTGATATGTGGTTGGTTGCATAGGCTCGAGGTCCGTAGATAGAATCGTAAGAATCACGTTCAATTGATGTCTGGCAACAAGGTACGATCATGCTGTCACTTGTCACTTGCGATGTTTAAAATTCAACCTGTTGCCGTACAAGAAAATTCATTTCATTGCTTTTATTCGCATAATTGAGATAACTGTAAGAAATTGAGAGATATCCTACATAGATTGCATGGAATAGCCGCTTTGCTGGACTACAATAGGTTGAGTTAACAGGTAACCTATACAGGACTCACTCGACATCAGTAGTGTCTAATTAAATCGAGGCACGATAACCCTCAACAAGAGGTAATGTAGACTTGCGAATTTATTTTTTTATATCTCTATATCCGATGTTTCGCATTTTACAGGGATGTAGTGTTAGGCAATTGAAGTCCTTGCTTTCACCTAAAGCGGCGTGGTGTTTGGCAATATCTAGTGTTGTGTAAATAGAGGCAATTTCTATTGTTGGGTAGCCTCTGGATGTTTTATGGTGTGTATTTCATTGTTTCTGGTTTTAAATTAATGGTTCAATTACGTATGGTACAGAGTCACAAGCATGGTATGGTAAGGAGACCATCTTTGGATTCATTTGCAGGTCGTAGTGGTAATCGATTGTCATAGTTGTACTTCCAGACAGTCGAATGTCAACCGAGAGATCCAAGGCAGGATATAGAGTTTATGGTTCAGATAAGTTGTAGCCTGTATGCTTATAAAAGACATATTACTTTTGACCCTTTTAACGGCATTTATGAATATAATAGCTTCCTTTTGACTGGTCATTAGGGTGATTAGTAGATTACGTTGCTATTAACAGACAGATAAAGGTATCTTGAGAGTTTGCAATGCTTCATGTTTATTATTTGAGCTGTCTGAAGCTTACATTGATATAATTGGTCAGAATTTTGCGTAGGTGACTCAGTAATTATTAGGATATTTTTACCAAGGTGTACAGCTTGCTTCACATACTATACAGAGTGATAATATTATTTGAGCTAGATATAGGATCTTAATACTGATATTTTTAAAGCGTATGTGAACTACACATATACACGTTTTGTGGTAGCTTCTTGATTTTAATGTAGTGATACTTTTTGCTAACTAATTATACAGCTTGTCTTGTCATTGATATCCATATAATTGATAGTAGTTTTTTATAACTGGAAACCATACAATTAGTTACAGCGTAGGATATTTTGTTAACCAGATTGGTTACGGTAGCTTAGATGACTCTCAATTTGCTTGCCCTAATATTTGAAGGTGTATATATTCATCGTTGACTCATTGTGTGACCTATTATAGTATCTGATTGTGTTTTTAATACACCAGAATGTTATTATATTTCTTTTTTGTACTTTGTGTTATATTTAGTCTGCATTTACTCTCTCATCCCCGAATCAGTGATACTGTTTTAACTAGTGTGTATTTGCTGCTATATTAGCCCTGGGATATCGGACAAGCGAGCATAAGTTTATGTGTATGTGTCATATATTATTTAGGAGGATCTAATGGTTGCATATTTATGCCACTTACATGCACCCACGGGTACTTTCCTCTTTTAGGTTAATGTAAGTTACAACATTTTAATATCCAGTCCTGCAGAGTTTTTGTCATGGGTTTGACGTCCGACGTATCTCCCAGGTTGGTTTTAGGTACAGCTACCAGTGCAGTTCAGCGAGTTCTTGATTATAGTTGGATTGCAGGTGATTAAGGAGAGGTATTGTGTGATAACATCTTACTTTAATATCCGGTACTGGGTGTAAAACAATCAAGTGGCGCCCCCTTTATCTTAACATCGTGTTTAAGGAACCCACGGCCTACTCCACTGTCTAAAGGCTGCCGGCCACCTAGAATACCGGTAACTTTACTCTATATTTCCAATAGATTATAACGTTGGTTGTGTTTGAAGTTTAATAGGTAGGTTATAGCCGAGAGGGATTATATAAACAATTTGGGCGGTCACAAAGTATGCAATGGCTGGAAATTATTTTGCGCTATGAGGAATGTCTCTGAATGTAACTCAAAGTTAATAAGATGTTCACACTTTGAAAAGTGTTAATCGATAAAACACTAGAAATCAGGTTATATTTTTGTTCCATAATTACCTCAAATATTTTGTTTTTCTACCTAGTTCAAACTATTTTCTTCATTGATATCTTCTATTCCATCTCAAACAAATCGTTTCTGTGGAGTTCGAAGTGAAACATTTCTCTAGTTTGTTTACCTCTGTCTTGTAAAATATGTTTACATTTACTGATGAAATCCAATTTCCTTTTCCGAACTTACTTTTGCATTCCTTTATAGCATATGTTATAAAACCAATTGTATTTGCAGTAATTTATAAATGCTTCTCTTCTAACATATCTGATTACACAGATAACCATGATTACATAGAAATTAAATCTACTTTGCAAAGTATACAATGGCTAGCAATGATTTACCACTATATATCATATCTCTGAATATAACCCAAAGCTTAATAAAACTGTTTCAATTTTGAAAGGCATTAAATGACAAAATACTAGAAGTCCGATTATAGTGTTTCTTCATAATTAGTACCAATGTTTTACTTTTCTACCTGTTTCAAAATATTTTCTTACTTACAAATGCTTCTGTTATAGCTAATATGATAAATTATACGACAGTGATCACAGAAAAATATTTCCTCATACATACACATATGGTACCAGAACAGTTTCTAGGCGTGACAAACAGCTTTGCCAAGGGGTCCATTAAGTCCTGGATCAGAAACGAACATCAGGTGTACTGGGCAGACCAGGGCTCACACACGGGAAGTCAGTAATTGAGAAATCCAATTTAAAGAGAGCTGTGGAGCTGCTAAATCTTAGCAGAGGACAGCTCAGAAACACCACAAGACTCTTGACGGTACACATGGCCGTCAAGAAACACTTGCATAAAATGGGGCGCTTCCAGGGGGACCTGGCGTGCAGACACTCCCGCTAGGGGAAGGAACCAGCCCAGCACATCTTATGCGAGTGTAAAGCTCAGGACCGCAAAAGACTGCTCTACGATGAGTCTAGACCGGAGACAGGGCAATATAAAAATTCAGCTTGCCAATTACTGTGCAGACTAGTTCAAGGCGAAGTGATTTTTGGAATGTGTAAAGTAGAAAAGACAATGGGCATGCACAATAAACCAAAGGCTGCGGTGCTATGACGCAGACGACCCCTAAGGGAGAAAAAAATACATATACAACTTAGTGCATTTGACAAGGGTTTGAAAATACAAAATTCAGACTTTAATATAAATTATATCTTAACATATATTTTCCTAATTTGAAAACCATATTGCCACAGAAAACTGAAAATCATGTGGTAACACTTTTATATAGTTAGTAACAATGATCTGTTTTCTTAAATCAAAAATATTTCCTATTCTGAAAAACATAATGCCACAGAAAACTGAAAATCATGTGGTAACATTTTTAATATTTAGTAGCAATGATCTATCTGTTTTCTTAATTCAAAAATATTTAATTTATACATTATATTTGTTTTCTATGGATGTCAATATTTTGTTTATTTCATTACAACATGTGGTATAATTGCTGATGAATATTGTGCATAATTGACTGCTGAGGCCATAAAAAATTTTTTAGACGTAGTAGGCAAAGTAACACAATCCATATAATGCATATGTAATATATAAAAATTCACTAAAAATTGTTCGTGTAATATTTTATATGTTTATATATTCTTCTATAATAAAAAATAAAAATCCATGTTGTTAAAAAAAGATACAAGTAAATAATTTCAACCATTTTAAAATACTTTGGTTGCTTGTTTAGTGTCACAAATAAACTGTTTAGCTGCTATAAAGGGTAATATCATTTGCATGTCCATTTTGAGTGTACTCTACATCATTGAGTAAGAAAACAGTATTGCAACTATTAAACTTAAAATTTTTGTACAGGAAAAAATGTAAACTGAAGAAAAAAAAGTTAATATCCATAAACTACATATTTAGAATAAAGATTAGCATAAAGTTTTCCAATAGTCCCTATTTCATTTTATAAATATTAACATATTTTTCGAAAGTAAAAATGTTTAAGAGATAAGAATTTTATAGAGCCTCGTTGATCCAGGGGTAAGAACGTGTGCCTCAGAACCAAAGGGTACTAGGTTTAATTATTATTTTTTTCGCTTTTCCACTCATATTTACAGTTCCTTTTCCTCGCCCTACACCCTTATCAACTCCTGGTCCTGTAACTTTTTTAGAGGTTGTTTATAAGAAATGTTTGTTGTGGGTTATGCACCTAGGAGAATCCTAAGCATGTTTCGGAAAAAAATTCTCAAAACCCTCCATGAGGTAAACTGCTAATTTACCAAATTTATTATATATATATATATATATATATATATATATATATATATATATATATATATATATATATATATATATATATATATATATATATATATATATTCATTTTGTGCTGTTTAGACAAATTAAATTCCCGATTGTCACTTATTTTGTTTATTTTATTAAATTAACCCACTATAAAGATTTATCTAGAGATCTTGTATTTTATTTGTCCCTTTGGTAGTACCTTTCTTTTTATAAATCAAACATCTTAATCTTATGAAAATTCACTACCATAACGCACTTGCTGCGTCCCGAGTTTTTTTTTAATCAAACATGCCTTATGTTATTGCATTTTTGCATTTTCCATCGAAATATAATGCATGTTTGTAAGAAAAGAAATTCTGGACGCAGCAAGTGCGTTATGGTAGCGAATTTTTATCAAATGTTTGATATTTGAACAGCTCAATTTGCTATTAACCTATAAGGTTGACCAAGAAACGTGTTTTTTTAGGAACACTTTTAGTTTACTTTTGGAAATGTTTGTACATTTTCACACAATAAAGTTATTTTGATGAAACATGCCACATTGTTTTTACTATATAGGTTATACTGGTAACCAAATTTGATGCCTGCCTTCTTAAAAAAACACATATTTGTTATTAAAAACATTTTAATGAACTTTTTTTTAATCAAACAAGCCTTATGTTATTGCATTTTTGTATTTTCCATCGAAATATAATGCATGTTTGTAAGAACAAAAATTCTGGACGCAGTAAGTGCGTTATGGTAGCCAATTTTGATCAAATGCTTCATATTTGAATTGCTCAATTTGCTATTAACCTATAAGGTTGACCAAAAAACGAGTTTTTTCGGGAACACTTTAAGTTTACTTTCGGAATTTTTTTTACATTTTCAAACAATAAAGTTATTTTGATGAAACATGGCACATTGTTTTTACTATATAGATTATACTGGTAACCAAATTTGATGCCTGCTTTCTTAAAAAAACACACATTATTGCTATTTAAAAATAGTTTTATGAAAATTCACTACCATAACGCACTTGCTGCGTCCCGAGATTTTTTACTATTATTTGGTCCTCAATCGGGTGGCGCTATGCATTTTAGTTTGTTCTATGACACCCAGTATATAGACAGAAAGCTCGCTAGTGTTGATGACAGTCACGGTATAGCTGGAACTCCTAAAAATTTTTGGTTAAGAAAATTTAACTAGAATGTTGATTGTACAAGGGATAAGACCGTAGTTCGATTTAGCTTTTCTATTTGTGTTTTAAGAAGTAAAGCTGTAATGAATAATTCAATTAAATCATTCACTCTGTAGTTATGCTGACCGTATTCTTCAAGTAGCCGTTCCAATCACGGAAGCTATATTGTTTAATAATTTATAGGTACGGTCTCAAGAATGGATAATTATACATAGCTAGTTGACCATAGGTACTTATTTGCATCTATTAACTACTAAGGTAATTTTGAATTGTATTAGTGCTTATCAATATTCATATCCAGAGTTTTTCCATTTATCTATAACTTATATTATTAGGCCGTGTATATGCCTTCAAACACAATATTTACTTTGGGTAAACCCAGATAAAATAAAACCTCAGTAATAATTTATCATCCCCAAACCAACTACCTACCTACAAATTTATTTTCAGAAATAAATATCTCATTAATGTGAGAATCATACCAAATGTACCTGTTTATTTAGTAACAGTGAACATATACATAAATTTGTAGCTTTGTACGATACTATTTTTACTGTAACGCTCTAAATCGTAACTTGTAGAGCTTACCTCCAAAATCAGTTAAATAAAGTCTGGACGAAGCAAGTGCGTTATTAATTTTCATAAAAATGTTTTTAATAGCAAATGCGAGCAGGCATCAATGTGATTACCGGTATAGCCTATGTAGTAAAAACAATGTACTATATTTTATCAAAATTACTTATTGTTTGAAAATGTACAAAAGTTTTCCGAAAATAAACTTAAATGTTGGTTTCCTAGCCAAAAAACCTTACGTTAATAGCAAATTGATTTATTGTAATTTCGAAGGATTTAATGAAAATTCGCTACCAAAACGCACTTACTGCGTCCAGATTTTTTTCTTACAAACATGCATCATATTTCGATAAAAAATGCAAAAATGCATTAACGAATTTGTTCCACGAAAATTAGCTAAAAATTATCGACTGTTAAACCATAAACTTCACTAAACCTACAGCGAAAGCATCAACTTAACTAAACCGAGAGCTAAAGCATCAGAGAAAGGGTCTATTTGAAATGAATTTTCTGCAAATATTTTAGTAAAATGAAGGGCAATGACGGTTGAAGCTGAAACCTAAGGGTTCGCAGAACACTCTTCTTGAAATATTTTCTTTTCAAAATCCGTATTTATTTCACGTTCTTTGCCTAAACATTGCAAAATTTGACGTTTCAAATTGATGTTTTGAGGAAAATTCCAATTTTTTTCCCCTTAGATGCCCATAACTTTTTTGTCTTTAAAATTAGAGACCTAGATTTTGGTACGTGGTTCACTCTTTATAATACAAACACGCGTACCAAATTTGGTTGCCCTTACTTTGTTATTTCCGGAGATATACATTTTTTTAGAAAGAAAATACAAAATTTTCCGGGAAAACCTGTCCCGATGTTCCTGGCTAACGAACTTATCCAAACCACTTACAAAAGGAAGGTACACACACACACACACACACACACACACACACACACACACACACACATATATATATATATATATATATATATATATATATATATATATATATATATATATATATATATATATATATATATATATATATATATATATATATAGGCAGGTGAGATCTGTAACTAGCATACGGTGAAAATTTTGTTTTATCGATGTTTATTGACAAAAACTTTTCAGTGACATAATCCAGCAAAATGGGAAGTTCACATTGTATTGTGTTTCTCAAAGTTGTCCAACTACTACCTCTGTAAAAAAACGACGGTATCATCAGCGAAACTGGTAAGTTCACCTGATATTGGAAGTTCGAATAAAGAATTTATGTATATAACAAACAATAACGGCCCCAAAACTGTCCCATGTGGTACCCCGAAACGTCCAGTTCTCATCCCACTCATCGTACCATCTATGACCACACACTGTTCTCTATCAGATAGGCAACTGTCAAACAATCCAAGAGCAGTGCCTCTTATTCCAACGCTTTCCAAGGTCTCCAACAGATCTGGATGACTGACCGTATCGAACGCCTTGGCTAGATCAATGTAGATGCATATCGATGGTTCTGCTTCATCCATGGCTTTGTAAATTTTACCTGCTAAATCTGCAATTGCATCTTGCGTAGAGCAACCCTCTTGAAAACCAAACTGGCATTATGATATTAATTTGTACTTATGGACAAAACTATATAATCTTTTGTTTATAATTTTTGCAATGATCCTAGACATATTTGAGATCAGCGAAATTGGTCTGTAGTTGGAAATATCCAACCTATCTCCAGATTTGAAAACTGGTTTAATTACCGCTCTTTTCAGAATTTTGGGGAAAACACCAGTCTCCAAACCCAAACCAGCTATATATGTCGTTGACTCCACCAGATATTTAGGACAAGTTTTGATGGTATATGCACCAATACGGTCATTTCCGGGAGATTTGTTAGTTTTCAGTCCACATATTATTTCTTCTAAATATATATATATATATATATATATATATATATATATATATATATATATATATATATAAACATATAAAAGTTCTGGACGCAGCAAGTGCGTTATGGTAGTGAATTTTCATAAAAATGTTTTTAAAAACAAATATGTGTGTTTTTTTAAGAAAGCAGGCATCAGATTTGGTTACCAGTATAAACTATATAGTAAAAACAATGTGCCATGTTTCATCAAAATAACTTTATTGTGTGAAAATGTACAAAAATTTCCAAAAGTAAACTTAAAGTGTTTCCGAAAAAACACGTTTCTTGGTCAACCTTATAGGTTAATAGCAAATTGAGCTATTCAAATATGAAACATTTGATCAAAATTCGCTACCGTAACGCACTTACTGCGTCCAGAATTTCTTTTCTTACAAACATGCATTATATTTCGATGGAAAATGCAAAAATGCAATAACTTAAGGCGTGTTTGATTTAAAAAAAGGAAATTTGTATCACCAACGACTTATGGGCCATCCTGTGATTGTAGAAATATTATTTTAAGATGTAGCTCAAGACACCCTATAATTAATATATACAAATTTTTTTCATATCTTATATAATGACGGATATATTGAGCTTTATTGATTTTTTTACGAAAATTCGACAGAAATTATATACCATTAAACGATACACTCTATAGCTAAGGCTACTGCCAAGCATCAGAGAGATGGTCTATTTGAAATGAATTTTCTGCAAATATTTTAGTAAAATGAAGGACAATGACGATTGAAACTAAGACTTTAGGGTTTGTAAAACATCCTTCTTGAGACATTTTATTTCTATAGCGCGTATTAGATTCAAGTTATTTGCCTAAATGTTGCCAATTTTGACATTTTAAATCGCCACTTTGACGTTTTGAGGAAAACCCCAATTTATTTTTCTTTAAATGCCTATAACTTTTTTATCTTTTGACCTACATAGCTAAATTTTGGTGGGTAACTTACGTATAACGATGTAAACATGTGTACCAAATTTGGTTGCCCTTACTTTGTTAATTCCGGAGATATAATTTTTTTTTGAAAGAAAACACAAAATTTTCCGGGAAAACCTGGGCAGATTTTCCTGGCTAACGAACTTATCCAAGCCATTTGCAAAAGAAATTTTTTCACGAAATTTAATTAAAATCGGCCCATTATTTTTTGAGTTATCGGTGTGATATATATATATATATATATATATATATATATATATATATATATATATATATATATATATATATATATATATATATATATATATATATATATATATATAAACATATAAAAATTGAAACTGACCCCGGATATGTTTTCTGGGGGGGCTAATTAGCGCTCATTTGAAGAAATTTTTTCTCCTCATTAGTGATTTTTTTTAAGAAAATTCATTAAAATGAGCGCAAATGAGCCCCACATACCCGGGTTTAGTTTTAGTTTTATCTGTTTACATATACACAGGGTGACGCATTTCTACGGTAACGCTCAATATAATTGCTATTATACAAGATACGAGAAAAAAGGTGTACAGTTTAATTACAGGGTGTCTTAAGCAGCATCTTATAAAGTTATTCTGACAATCACAGGCTGGCCTATAAGTCGTTGGTAATACCCACATTTCTTTTCGAACACCCATATATTATCCCATTTTTGCGAAATATGATGCATGTTTGTAAGAAAAAAAATCGAGACACAGCAAGTGCGTTTTGGTAGCGAATTTTCATGAAATGCTTCAAATTTCAATAACTCGATTTGCTATTAACTTAAGGTTCGTTGGCTAGTGTTAAGGCGTCTCGTCTGAAGGATTAGATCTCTCAGATTTACATATTTGTTAGTAGTCTTCTTTGTTATAATATTTACCATCTGTACAATGCAATTTTAAAGGCGATTACGAATAACCTAACAAGGGTCATTTCTTGTTTACAATTAACCATAAGTATGCTAACCTCTGGCAGGCAGTTCTTCTATAGACTCTAAACAAGCAACAAGCTTGTGCTAACATAATCACTGCTCATTTTGTTGAGTTCTTATTGACTCTAAAGCATACCATAATATAAGTAATTTTGTATAAGTTTACAGTTTGTTATTAAACGTTAAGTGTTACTAAAATCAGCCTTTAATTTAACAAAACATAATCAGGTCCTTCGAGTTAATCAAGAAACAAAAACAAATAAAATGTGGTACAAATCAGTACAAAACGTAATTAAACAGCTAGTAAGCCAGTTTTCTCGCAAACATTTAAACTTCATTTTCGACAAATTTTTGTACACTTTCAACCAATAAGTAATTTTGATTTAATACTCTACATTGTTTCCACTATATAGGTTATACCGGTAACCAGATTGATGCCTGCTTCCATTAGAGAGACATATTTGCTATTAAAAACATTTTTATGAAAATTCACTTACATGACGCACTTGCTGCTTCCAGACTTTTTGAATTCTGTACCGCTTGGCTGATTTTTTGTGTGTTTATATTTGCGTTTATTTTGTTTATAAATTGTTTATATCTTGTTCGTTAATTTTTGTAAATTTGTTTATTTTAACTAGTCTCATTGGATGTATATATAATGTCACAGTGACAACTTGCAATTTTAGGTCCTAAAATGTTTGAAAATATTATTAACTTAAAGTTGAAAGAAAACTATTTTGGAGTGTAAAATGGTTGGGAAGTTCAAAGGATGTAGAGGAAATATTGGAGGTGCTAATAACTGAAGATTGGTTGAATAAATTGTAAATTTGAAATACCGAAATTTTATAGCAATTTTATAGAAATGTCATTGTCAATAGAATTTTGATATGTTTCAGTTTCATATTTTAACCAAATCGCATCAATTGCAGCCACAAGTTTGTAACTTTTATGTAAGATGCACTGTATAATTTTAATGCATATAAATAAATAAATAAATAAATATTGTCTTCAGGAAATATATCTTATTATTATGTAGAAGTATATTACTATTATCTTATTATGATAATCCCAACTTTAAAAAATATTTTTGATTGTATACTGGGAAAAGTCTTAGAGAAGCGAACTGCGTTAATATCTACGTATTTAACTGTGAACCGTCTTGTATAACAAATATCATAGAATGATGCTGTCAAAACTCCGGTGTTAAATGATTATAAATTTGACCACCAGAGAGTTATCGAATTTATTACAGTTCACTTCAGACACGGTGATCAATGGTTACCCATTTGTTAAAGCAAATTGAAGTGTCTTCAATCAGAGCCGATGTATATGGAAAATAATCGACTATTTTGATTTAGGCATCAATTCCACCACACGACCAAATAATTATGTAAGATTCAACCACACCTTGATTTTGAATTTATTAAATGTGTAATCAGCTCGCTGTATTCATTCTGTTGGATAATGACGTTTAACAAATACATATTGCTCGAATCAATCACACACGGTATTAAATGCATCTGTATTTATTTAATTTATTCTTGTAATCATTAGGGTGGTAGTCCATCATGTTCCGATCCAATAGGTTTATTAATTTTTTAACTTCTAAAGGTAATTAGATGATCGGTATATTAAATATTTACCATATTATACACGGGGTGGTGTACAGGCCACGTAGAAGACAAAGACCGGTGTCGGTTATATTACGCATTGTCAGTTTGTAATATCCAAACCAGAAGTATATCACAACATATTGGGCCAGGCGGCGTCCACGGGGAAAGTGGGGGGGTTAGGTAGGAAAACACTAACTGAAAATTAAAACCTGTGATAAACACATATAAGTACACTTGGAGAAACCAAAAATCACTACAACACATCTTTTAAAGACCTGACGATCGTTTCATTAACGAAGTTAGGGTCATCAGAGGATCAAAAATTCTAAACTACCCGACTACTAACAACCACATTTATATCACCGGTTTGGTAAAAAACAATACAGAGAGGCACGAATCCTAGGCTAATTTTCTGCGTTTGTATTTTAATTACCTGACGTCCTTTTGAATATCCCGATTTAACTTTACCTACCGAGTTTCGGAATATCTCTTATATCAAAGTGGCAGTGCAAACAAACGGCTATTAATCAGTGGCGGGGCTCGGTTTGACTAACTTGTGCTTTTTTTTAACTTAGAGATATAAATACTCTCGTAGGCTTCCTCAAGGTTCAGATTTAGCCCCTACTTTGTTTTTTCTCCACATCAATGACCTCCTCTCTAGCACATCCAACCCAGTTCACAGTTACGCGGACGACAACACCCTCCACTCAAATATACAATATTCTAAGCCTGTCTCTTTAGTTCAATTAAATGTGGATCGCAGACTCATGGAGGATTCCGTGGACCTCCAAAAATATTAGACTGGGGAAGTAGAAATCTTGTACAATTCAACCCCACCAAATCTCAGTCTTGCTTTCTTTCTCATAAAATATACACCAGCCCTAGAACCACCACAATGAACAACCAAGTTATTCAAAGTAATGAGTCCTTTTCACTTGTTGGCATTTCTGTGAATCGAAATATCAAGTGGCACCAACATGCCACATCAATTGCAGAAGCGGCTGCTAAGAAATTAGGTTTCCTCTTCCGGGCTCGCAAATACTTTTCACCAGCTAATCTCTATACCTTATATACTTTACAAATAAGGCCAAACCTCGAACACTGCTCCCACATCTGGGGTGCTGCTGCCGCTTCTACACTCGCAATCCTGGAATCCATTCAGAAGAGAGCTATACGTTTCATAGGTGACCCCACCGTCACCCAAAGGCTGCCATCCCTGGCCCACCGACGGGCCGTTGGTGACCTCTCCCTTTTACAGATATCTGCATGGGCAGTGCTCAGATGAGTTTTCTTCTAAAGTTCCTCCACCTGCTGCCCCCAACAGATCTACCAGGGGAACAGAGCGAGCGCACCCTTTTACTGTCCAGGTCACCAGACATAGAACATCTTGTTATGCTCGCTCTTTTGTCCCGAGTACTTTCAAGTTGTGGAATTCCTTGCCGGCACATGTTTTTCCTTCTCCTTCGAACCTCCAAACCTTCAAGTCTAGAATTAACAAGTTGCCTCTTTCCTCCTTGTCGACACCCACGGTACGATAGTATTTAGGCTGTAAGCCCTTGTGGTGTGTTGTGGAAATAAAAATATATTTTTTGATACTAATTGGACAATGTGTATTGAAATCGAGTATAATTTTGACAAGTCAAAGATGCTACTACTACCACCACTATATGGTGCTACTACTTATCAACATTTCCTAAAAAACGTTTTACTATATTGTTAATAATAGGTCCGTGTAATAAAGTTCTCCGTCATTTTATTGATATACTAAGTGTTATTTACCAAGAACCAACATAATTATTTCACCCCAAGCAATATTATTCATCCAGTCACTTTATTTTAATAACTCAATTTCAATTCTACATACTGCAAGTAAGTTTAATATAAACCATAAGAGTTATAAATTATTTCTGAGAAATATTCAGTATTATAATCGTATATCTAATTAAATCTTTAGTTGGGAAGATATATTAACATATTTACATGTGTAAATAATATATTCAGAAAACGTTTAACGGGCGTGTATAAATATATTTAAAATAATTACTTGGTAATAACATAACACCGGAAATGAACCGATTTCCCCCTTGTTTCAATCATGAAAAAAAAACTTAAATTAATATAACAGACAATTAAACACCCTATTAAGTACATCAAGATGTAAGATATAAATAAGTAGATATCGCTCCTTGAAATGTTAATAAACGATGTTGAGTGTCTTGGACAAGGGGTTGAGCCGGCCATATGGCCTACTTAATCTACAATCAGGAATTTATAATATTTCAGTTTTGCTAATTTAAATATGATGACATTGTTGTCGTAATATCTTAGATCAGATAAGTGGAGCTCTAATAAGTACATCTGTTTCACGCATTGTAGCGGACGAAATACCTGTCAATTTGTACAGGAAGTGACAGAATTATTTACTACCACTTTTATGCGAGGGTGATAAAATACATATAATAAGGGCAAAGGAAATTGTGGGAGGTCCAGCTTATTAATTTTTTCTAAATAAACACAGTTTTTCTCTTACCAAGTAGTCTGTATAGTAGAAGTGTCTAAACGAACGCAGGTCCTCGATTTTTTAGTTAGAGCGTCGCAGGAATAAAAATTACTGTGATTTTTTAAATCAATGTAGTCAAGATGAGTGTATTTTAAAACTCTCTTGAGATACGCTCCAAAAGTTTTTATTTATAGAATGACACAGTATAGTTTACAAAAAAATAAGTTAAAGTTATTGTTTGAGCGACATTACATGACGTGTTTAACATTTTTTTTGGTCGATAACTTGCAAACTCTTTAACTTTAATCTATTGTGACCAGAGTGAAAGGTGTGGAGCTGAATTAAGGAATTTATGGAGGCCAAGTGTTTTGAAAAGCAGCCTACTAGATGAGATAAACCATCTGCGTTTTACGCAGTGTGATGTGAGTTTTTATTTTTTTATTTATTTCAACAACACACCACGAGGGCTTACAGCCTAAATACTATCGTACCGTGGGTGTCGACAAGAAGGAAAGAGGCAACTTGTTAATTCTGGACTTGAAGGTTTGGAGGTTCGGGGTAAAAGGAAAAACATGTGCCGGCAAGGAATTCCACAACTTGGTCCAGTCCTCGGGAGAAAATAGATGTTCTATATATGGTGACCTGGACAGTAAAAGGATGAATTCGCTCTGTTCCCCTGGTAGATCTGTTGGGGGTAGCAGGTGGAGGAACTATGGAAGAAAGCTCCTCTGAGCAGTGCCCGTGCAGATATCTATAAAAGAGAGAGCGAGGTCACCAACGGCACGTCGGTGGGCAAGGGATGGCAGCCTTTGGGTGAGGGTAGGGCCACCGATGAGACGTATAGCTCTCTTCTGAATGGAGCCCAGGATAGCGAGTCTAGAAGCGGCAGCGGCACCCCAGATGTGGGAGCAGTATTCGAGGTTTGGTCTTATTTGTGAAGTATATAAGATATAAAGATTAGCTGGTGAAAAGTATTTGCGAGCCCGAAAGAATAAACCTAATTTCTTAACAGCCGCTTCTGCAATTGATGTGACATGTTGGTGCCAATTGAGATTTCGATCCACAGAAAGGCCAACAAGTGAAAAGGACTCATTACTTTGAATAACTTGGTTGTTTATTGTGATGGGTCTAGGGCTGGTGTACCTCTTATGAGAAAGAAAGCAAGGCTGTGATTTGGTGGGGTTGAATTGTACAAGATTTCTACTTCCCCAGTCTAATATTTTTGGAGATCCACGGAGACAGAACCCTCCATAGTTGTAAAATATTCAAGGTATGTAACTTTTATTGAAAATAAACCAGGCCTCGCCAATATAATTATTTGTTATTTACAACCGACTACACACGAGGAGGATTCCAGGGTGTTTTCACATATGTTTGTTCTTTTGTTTACGTTATATGTAACCCGATCTAAATTGTTTAGCCTTCGATACGTGTAGTCAGCTAGTGACAGATTGGGTATTTACGTATTTTTTTTCTACACCTGTACATGAAAACGCGTTCTGTTTCATATTTATTATTATTATAAATATACAGGGTGTTTCGCATAAGAACCGACACAGAGCAGGGGCATGTGGAGGAACCCAAAATATTGTGATTTTACGTAACTTATTTCTATACTAAGTTGCACCGCTGAGAAGTTATAGGCCTTCATAGTAGGGTTTCTAATTTCGAAAAAAATCAATATCTCAATTATGCTTGAATTTAGAAGAACTAAATTTGGCACACGTTTTGAGTGTACAAAGCGAAATGATCGACAGCAATAATAATTCAATTGAAGTATTTTAAAGTGTTGATAAGTGATGATTCACCGTTAAAATGTGCCAGAACTTTTTAACCTATTGACATATTTAAATAATTATTAGTTCAGTTTATGGGGAATTTAATCATAAACGTTTTATTACTCTTAGTAATTTTCAAAAAAAACTTTGTCGTTTTCAACAAAATTCCGAATAACTAAATACACGTATTAGAGCTGTGTTATTTAAAATCATCGGAAATTCAAACGTTGGCTAGGAAATTTAACGTAAAACTGGACAATCTGGAAAAAATTGCAATAAGAATAATTTAATAGAAAAACAAACAGTTTAAACAATAGAAATAACATAACATTTGCACCAAATTACAGAAATTGTTTAAGGTGATCACCGTTCTCTCTCAGGAAATCTCTCTCTTTGTCGAAAATCAACTCTATACAACTGTTGAGTATTTCTAATGAGTGTGCATTTATGTGTATTGCGATCCCAAAATTCGGCTCGAGGCGCAATTGGCCAGAAATACACAAATTCTTTTAACATTCCCCAAAGAAAGACATCACATTTGTTGAGGTCTGATGATCGTGGAGGCCAAACATATGAGCAATTATTTCCTCTTCCAATCCATCTATTTAGATACTGGTGGTTGAAATAGTCTTTAATAGCAATACTGAAATGAGGCGGTGCACCATCGTGCACAAATCAATGTTCCAGTCTAAATTGTAGAGGCACCTCGTCGAGTAGATTCGGGAAATTGCTTTGGAGAAATTCTAAATAAGTTTCGTCATATATTCGATTCGGTAAAATAGCTGGACCAATTAAATACCGATCAATAATACCGATCTAAACGTTTATTTTAAACTCGCGTTGGAAATGTCGAGGAGTTACTCAATGAGGGTTTACATCAGAATATTCATGATGGTTATGTTAATTTGTAATATTTCTGCGGGTGAAACAAGCTTCGTCAGTAAAAAGAATTTTCTTTTGAAAATTAATTCCTTGATGCACAATAAACTGACAGAAATTCACTCGTTTAACCAAATCTTCCGGTAACAATTCTTGCACTTTTTAGATATGATATGGGTGCAGTAGATTACGTCTTATAAGTCGGTGAACAGAAGTTTGCGATATACCAGTTTGTCGACATAGATTTATAGTACTAATATGTGGGTCATCTTCAATTGTATTCAAAATAAGTTATTTGTCTTGTGACCTGGTTGCAGTAGCACGTTCTCGAGTTATAGTGAAAAACTTGCCTGTTTCTCGAGCCCGTTTTTCAACATTGGCAAATGTTTCTCTATGGGGGATTACAGGGAAATCTTCTCCGATATTGTTCAAAACTCATTCTGTAGTTTCCTTCACAGAAACCTAACACTAATAGCATGTCAACTTGTTCGCTAAATGAAAACTTCTCGGCCATTTTTACGACACTCAGCAAATATTACTAAAATAAAACGTTGAATTGTGGAATCGCATTACACATAAATGCACACTCATTAGAAACAATCAACAGTTGTTGGATAGAATAGACTTCAATTTTCGACGAAGAATAAGTTTATGTCTGAAAGAGAACAGTGATCACTTTGAACAATTTCTGTATTTTATCGGTGCAAATGTTATGTTATTTATATTGTTTAAGTTGTTTGTTTTTCTATTAAATTATACTTACAACTTTTTTCCTGATTGTCAAGTCTGACGTTAAATTTCATAGCCAACGTATGAATTTCCGATGACTTTAAATAACACAGCTCTAATACGTGTATTTAGTTATTCGGAGTTTTGTTGAAAACGACAAAGTTTTTTGAAAATTAATAGGAGTAATAAAAGTTTTATAATTAAATTTCCTATAAAACAAAATAATATTTTTTTAAATCCGCCAATAGGTTAAAAAATTATGTCACATTTTAAGGGTGAATCATCCCTTTTCAACCTTTTAAAATACTTCAATTGAATTATTATTGCTGTCGATCATTTCGCTTCGTACACTCAAAACATGTACTAAATTTAGTTCTTCTAAGTTCAAGCATAACTGAAATATCGATTTTTTTCGAAATTAGAAACCCCACTTTGAAGTCCTATAACTTCTCAGGGGTGCAACTTAGTATGGGCGTAAGTGCGTTAAGTCACAATATATTGGGTTCTATACACAAAAAATCTCCCTGCGATTTAGTATCCCTCTCGGTATCGTTTTTTACCTAAGATTCAGTATAATAGGTGGTGTTTTAGTAGAAAGTAGTTAGAACTTTTCATCATCTGTTGACGCTAACTTTGTTAGTGAAACGACCGTCGGGTCCTTAAAAAGATCTGTTGTGGTGATTTGAGTTCTCCAAGTGTATCTACTTATCAGTGCTCATCACAGGTTCCAATCTTCACTTAGTGAAAAACATACGCATTTATATTCTGATAAGTTGTCTGCAAGGAAATTTCACCCATCTTTGCATAAAAAAATGTGTTTTTTAGTGAATTTTCTTTAAAAAAATTCACTAATGAGGAGATCCCGACTTTTGAATTTTGAAAAAATTTCTTCAAATGAGCGCTAATTAGGCCCCCCAGAACACATATCCGGGGTCGGTTTAAATTTTTATATGTTTATATATATATATATATATATATATATATATATATATATATATATATATATATATATATATATATATATATATATATATATATATATATATATATATATATATATATGTGTCACACCGATAACTCAAAAAATAATGGGCCGATTTTGATTAAATTTGGTGAATAAATTCCTTTTGCAAATGGCTTGGATTAGTTTGTTAGCTAGGAAAATCGGTCCAGGTTTTCCCGGAAAATTTTGTGTTTTCTTTCGAAAAAAATTTATATCTCCGGAATTAACAAAGTAACAGTAACCAAATTTCATATGCGGATTTATTGCATTATAGGCAAGTTACCTACCAAAATTTAGCTCCGTAGGTTAAAGGATAAAAAAGTTACAGGCATTCAAAGAAAAATAAATTTGGATTTTCCTCAAAACGTCAAAATTGCGATTTTAAACGTCAAAATTGGTGAGTACATTCCTTTTGCAAGTCGCTTGAATAATTTTGTTAGCCAGGAAAATCCGCCGAGGTTTTCCCGGAAAAATTTGTGTTTTCTTTCGCAAAATATTTATATCTCCAAAATTAACAAAGTAAGGGCAACCGAATTTGGTAAGCTGGTTTATATCGTTATAGGTGTGCCACCTACCAAAATTTAGCTCTGTAGGTCAAAAGACAAAAAAGTTATGGGCATTTAAAGAAAAATAAATTGGTGGTTTCCTCAAAACGTCAAAGTGACAATTGAAAACGTCAAAATTCGCAACATTTAGGCAAATAACTTGAATCTAATACGATCTATGGAAAGAAAATGTCTCAAGAAGAATGTTTTACATACACCGAACTCTTAGTTTCAACCGTCATTGTCCTTCATTTTACTAAAATATTTCCAGAAAATTCATTTCTAATAGACCCTTTCTCTGATGCTTGGCAGTAGCCTTAGATATAGAGTTTATTGTTTAATGGTATATAATTTTTGTCGAATTTTCGTAAAAAATCAATAAAGCTCAATATATTCGTTATTATACAAGATATGAAAAAATATTGTATACATTAATTATACGGTATTTTGAGCTACATCTTAAAAAATTATTGCGACAATCACAGGGTGGCCCATAAGTCGTTGGTGATACAAATAAATTTTTTTTTGTCGAAAACGCCTTATTTTTTTGCATTTTCCATCGAAATATAATGCATGTTTGTAAGTTAAGAAATTCTGGAGGCAGCAAGTGCGTTGTGGTTGCGAATTTTGATTAAATGCTTCATATTTGAAAAGCTCAATTTGCTATTAACCTATAAGGTTGACCAGGAAACGGATTTTTTCAGTAACACTTTTGGTTTAATTTTGGAAATTTCTGTACGTTTTCAAACAATCAAGTTATTTTGATGAAACATGGCACATTGTTTTTACTATATATGTTATACTGGTAATCAAATTTGATGCCTGCTTTTTCCATATAGGTTATACTGGTAACCAAAATTGATGTCTGCTTTCTTAAAAAGAAAACACACATATTTGCAATAAAAACATTTTTATGAAAATTCACTACCATAACGCACTTGCTGCGTCCCGAAATTTTTTAAATTTTCGTTTCTATTTTTAAAGCAGTAGACGCTTTTAGCTAAGACATTGTAAACTTTCTGACAGAAAATACGCTAAGAATGAAGCTTTTAGTTCAAGGTTTTCTAAAGTTTTTGTATTTACACCTTGGTTCAACTTCAACACCCACACATATACACTGACAGTCGCCTCTAAAGTGATGGAAAAGTATATAAACACCGAATTACTAAAATTTCTTGAAAAACACAGTCTAATCCACAAAAGGCAGTATGGATTCCGTCAGCGCAGATCTAGTGCCGACCTCCTTTCCTTTGTCACCCATTCTTGAAACAAGTCTATGGAACTACACGGTGAATTTCAGATTGTCGCTCTAGACATATCAAAAGCATTCGACCAGGTCTGGCAGGTAGCCCTGCTTAATAAACTACCGGCCTATGCCCTACCACCAAAACTCTGTACGTGGACAGCAAATTTCCTCTCCAACCGGAGCATTTCTGTTGTCGTGGATGTCCATTCCTCTAAACTGTATACAATTAATGCAGGAGTTCTTCAAGGTTCAGCTTTAGCCCCTACTTTGTTTCTTCTCCACATCAATGACCTCCTCTCTAGCACATCCAACCCAGTTCACAGTTACGCAGACGACAGCACCCTCCACTTAAATATACAATATTCTAAGTCTGTATTTTAGCCCAATTAGATGAGGATCGCAGACTCATGGAGGGTTCTGTCTCCGTAGATCTCCAAAAAATATAAGACTGGGGAAGTAGAAATCTTGTACAATTCAACCCCACCAAATCACAGTCTTGCTTTCTTTCTCATAAAAGATACACCAGCCCTAGACCCATCACAATAAACAACCAAATTATTCAAAGTAATGAGTCCTTTTCACTTGTTGGCATTTCTGTGGATCAAAATCTCAATTGCCACCAACATGTCACATCAATTGCAGAAGCGGCTGCTAAGAAATTAGGTTTCCTCTTCCGGACTCGCAAATACTTTTCACAAGCTAATCTCTATACCTTATATACTTCACAAACAAGACCAAACCTCGAATACTGCTCCCACATCTGGGGTGCTGCTGCCGCTTCTACACTCGCTATCATTGACTCCATTCAGAAGATATACGTCTCATCGGTGACCCTACCCTCACCCAAAGGTTGCCATCCCTTGCACACCGACGTGCGGTTGGTGACCTCTCTCTATTTTAAAGATATCTGCACGGGCACTGCTCAGAGGAGCTTTCTTCCATTGTTCCTCCGCCTGCTGCCCCCAACAGATCTCTCAGGGAAACAGACCGAATGCACCCATTTACTGTCCAGATCACCAGACATAGAACATCTTGTTATGCCCGCTGTTTTGTCCCGAGGACTTCCAAGTTGTGGAATTCCTTGCCGGGACATGTTTTCCTTCTCCTCCGAACCTTCAAGCCCAGAATTAACAAGTTGCCTCTTTCCTCCTTGTCGACACCCACAGTACGATAGTATTTAGGCTGTAAGCCCCCGTGATGTGTTGTTTAAATAAAAAAATAATTCTTAGACCTAATAGTTTCTCGACAATTCTGTAATGGATTTCTTCAGACGCTACGAGTTTTCATAGAAACCTCCATTACAATATATTTTTTACTTCGTATAATAATAAGAACTGAAATACTTACCTACTGTATTTATATTCCTTGGATTAACTAGTATTGTATGTATTTTTTTCTAGCAACAGTTAGGTATAATGAGAGCACAGAGTTGAAAGACCGAAACGATAAAGATGATAAATAGTGCCTTTGTGTTATTATAAGTGAAGTTATTGCTAAGAGTATAAGCAGTGTGAAGATTATTATCTAAAATTGTGTAAAATGGCGGATAATAAATGCAGATTTTATGCTCGAGGAAGGAAACAGGGTAATTCTCCGGCCAGTGCTTGGACTCACACACTGCTTGCCCAGTGAACACGCATGCGTGGTCCTAGCATATCACGAGCTTTAATGAGCTTTTGCTCTGATTCCTTGGCCGCAACGCCATGTAAATTCAAATCTCCGCATTCTAATTACCCTATTGAATACGTTTCACTAATTCACTTGGGGGAAGGAGGAAAACACAATGGTTCATTCAATTTGAGGCTCCCATCGCTGTGGAAAATTTTCAAGTTTATTACAAAACGATTAAGATATTTTACTATTTCCGGGTTATTATTAGCATTTTTTCATTTGTTACTGCCTAAAACTATCTGAAATTTGAGTTATAGTGTTTTATTGTGTGGCAAATTTTCGCAGAAAATTCACTAATGTTGAAATCACAACTTTCGATAAATTTTTTTCTAATGAGGGTCAAATTACGGGGAACCCTAAAATCATATCCAGGATCGGTTTTGGTTTTTATATGGTTAAAATTAAAAAAATCTACCAAAAGATGCGATGCAGCAATTATTTTAAAATCTTCTTTTAGAGACTTTACTTGATTTTGTTACATTTCCACTATATTATGCTACACATTCATTCTAAAACTGTATTTGGGTCCGTTCATTAAGCTACAAATATAGTGTATTTTAAAAATTGTTTGAATCCCTCAGGTAAATAACAATTACTTGGCAAATTTTTAGTTTCATGTCGTCTGCCATTTGCGATATTTGTGGTTTTATGCCTGTTTTTTATTTTGTTTCGTTACCGTTAATGTATGGTTTATACCTGTTGTATGAATCAATCTACACGTGTCAGTTAACTACTCTGTCTCTCAGGCATTGGATCTGTAAAGGACACATATATAGTATCATTCTAGTTATCCTAATACTTACAGAAATATAGCGCTTTCAAACATATTTTTGTGTATTTTTGTGGAAAAAAAATGTCCGTTATAGCTGATATACGAACTCGTCCGCGGTCTTAATAGAGTGAAGATATGTGCCAAGTTTCGTTCAAATCAATTGACCATATCTTGAGTTATTGTTCTGATACACACACACACACACAGAGAGAGACATATATATATATATATATATATATATATATATATATATATATATATATATATATATATAGGGTGGCGCATTGAAAACGAAACAGACCGATTTGCGTCCAGATAAATTTTTTTAAGAAACGCTGAAACAAGTCAATTTTAATATTGAGGGGGGCATGCTTTGGCATAAAACTCAACTTTGTCACATCACTCCCTTAAGGGTGGTGATAACAACCCTTATATTTTAAATAGGGAACATGGGTTGAGTGTTACATCATTTGAAAGCTCTTTCTTTTCTAAATTTAGCATACTCAATCTCAGTAGTCTCATTTCTAACCGGAAATTTACGTTCAGGATCCCGTTTTTTGTTGGCTACTGAACCACTTTGTCAAAACTTTGCAACTAACTCCAAAATGTATTTTCTGTTAACATGTCTGTTCGGATGTGAAACTAGATTTAAAGAATATTTAGCGCAACTGACATATGGAACATTTGACAAAGCATGTATTGGTCAGCATATGTGGGATAGTAATCATCATGTAGATGAAGAAAAGCTCAAGTTAATCAAAATTGTTGGGCAGTCGCGTCAGCTAGATGTTTACGAAAGTGTATATATCGTTAGAAATTTGAACAAAAATGTTTCGATGAACAGAGTAGGTCCAGTTCTATGTAGTTCATTGTTCGAACTGTTATCTTAATAACCTGCGTGTCATTCTTAGACGGAATATTTAATAACGACGCACAGTATAAAAAAGGCAGGTATGCAGTTTTAATTGCAGGGATTTAGGACTCAACAGTGGGGGGTCTGTCTGTATACATTCCCAGAGGTCGCTGTTCGCAACTGCTTGGCAACTAACATATAAATAGTTCTCGTCTTATTCACTTAGTTTATTCATCGCTCCGATGACGTTAACTATGTTAGCGAAACGGTCGAGTTCTAAAACAGTGTTGTAATGAATTGGGGTCTTCAAATTGTACTTATCAGTCCTCATCACAGGTTCCAATCTTTACTCATTGATCTTGGGCACGGACCGCCTATATCTCGAAAACCTTCACAGCTGCAGCTTTCGGAAAAAAAATAGCATTGGTAAAGTGGCCATGAGAAAAGGCTGGAAATTATTTTTAGCTTTCTAAATCTGCCGCTAGGTGGCGAAAATGCCATGGCTTACTTACAATCTTTAATTTCTCGAAAATCTTGAAGCATAACATAAGCTGGTTTTGGGTAATTTGTAATCAAAGTTCACTTACCTACAACTTTTGTTAAAAAAAAATCCTTATGGACCAGTGGCGGAGGTAGGGGGCGAGGATTTTTTTACAAAGAAATGCCTATAACTTGATAACCAGTATACATAATTTCAATAATTTTGGCTTGTTGGAAAGGGATTGCATAAAAAATTCGACGCATTAGTATTTTAAATCCACAGTCACACATTATGCATCAAGATTTTCGAGAAATTAGAGATTTTAGGTACGCCATGATATTTTCGCCATCTACGGGCAGATTTAGAAAGCTGAAAATAATTTCCAGCATTTTCTCATCTCCACTTTACTTGTGCTAATTTTTTGCGAAAGCTGCAGCTGTGACGGTTTTCGAGATATAGCCGGTCCGTGCCCTTATTTGAACAGCCTGTATATCGTAATTTACAAATTCTTGTATAAAGAAGGAGTGTAAATAGCGGTTTACAAGCACATTTAATTTTTATCGATAAAAGCTGTGTTTTGAATTCTTGTAAAAGATGAGTTTTGTCTCAAGGGCCAGTGCTCTCCATAATAGATATATCAATTTCTTCTATGAACAAGGTACATTAGGTAGGAGATTCTGAACACACTTAGCTTTCGCCGATAATAACTATGTTTTCCCTGTCATTTTAAAAAGCACGTTGTTGTAGTAAATTTTCACTGGTTTATACCGATCGTATGACACAATTTTCGTCTTCCCGAGACCCTTTTTATTTGTACATGTGTTAACATAGTTTCCAGGAAAAGGGTTGTGTCTTGTCTAATTAAAAACTATATGTCCTATAAATTGAGGTCTTTCTATGTCGATAACTGTGGGCAGTACCTGCAAAATTACTTGGAAAAGTATTACGTACCATCAATTTTTCGTGGAAGAAATATCGAACCCTAAGTAATGTTGTATATGCCAGACATTCATGTCGTTGGCATACGAATATATAATTATACCTAATATAAGGCCACAAAAGTACATTTCGGAGTAATGCTGCAGCACTGTTCTGGAATATTATACACATTCAAAGATATAGGTGTGTCAAAACTATAACATTTTAGAGACGATTTTTAGAATGATCCTTAAGCAGAAACAAATATTTAAAGGACAATCTATTTGCGCCCTTCTTTAATCAATATTTCTAAACGTCAATGAAAACTTACCTTAAAGATTTCGCCAAATTTATTGGTCATATAAAAGTAAGAGATTAGAAAAAATAAAAAAAAAACAATTAGATTTTCTCTTTATTTTTATGAGTCGCTATTGGCATTTGAAGCTCTTCAGCAAGTCTTAGGTTCACTTTTCTATTCGTTACTTATGTTCAGCAAACTTCTTAGATCAGTTCTGATGAGGCATTAGAGATAATTTTAATCCTCTGATGACGCTAACTTGGTTAATGAAACGATCGTTGGTTTTTTTTAAATGTGTTGTGGTGATTTATGTTCTCCAAGTGTGCTTATCAGTGCTCATCACAGGTTCCAATCTTTACTTAGTGAGGCAGCACATAATAAAAGGAATATGGGGATAGTGTTTGACTTTTACAAAAAATATAAAATAATTTACAAATTCTAGTAGTTTTTAAAACCAGGTAGATATAAGATGTGTCTTGAATACCCAGTTGTAGTAGTAGAGGATTGCTATAAAGATTTTTACTCGATTGTGTTTTCCATTGGCAGTTAAATATTTTTCTAATTCTTCTAGTGGCTTTGTGTCTTGTGGCTTTTCAAGTGTCTTTTTGTAGATTTAGAATATTTTAAATTTTTGCGAAATCGAGGAGAGAAAAAAAAACAAAGCCAAAGAAGAAGTCTACATCTCTATTTCGTATTGCATAATATGCTTGTTTAGTCTTGTCTAGGGATATGCTCAATCAGAATCCATTTTTGTTTAATTTTTCTGCAACACTGGTATATGATCTGTTAAATAATTTAAATATTCATTTTCTTGATTGCCGTTGGTTAAACGATTTAAATTTTTTCTTCCTGGACTAATCAATGCCTTCTCAATCATCTTTAAACCTTACGAAACACGCCTTGCAAGACTTCTGGCTTTTCTTTTTAGTCACTGGACTTTTAGTGAATTTTCTTTGAAAAAAATCACTAATGAGAAGATCCCGACTTTCGAATTTTGAAAAAATTTCTTCAAATGAGCGCTATTTAGGCCCCGTACAACACATATACGGGGTCAGTTTCAATTATATATATATATATATATATATATATATATATATATATATATATATATATATATATATATATATATATATATATATATATATATATATATATATATATATAAATATATATTATTACGATATTAATAATTATTGTAATGGTATTATTATATATATTTTTTTATTATACTATTAGCAGAGCTATGAGTTCTTAATGCTCAGGGGTGCTTCAAGGTACTTACTTTTTGAATTTATCAAAGTGAAATCAAAACAAAAGAATATTCAAAATCAATTATAATTACTTATAAAATTTAACAATTTTTTTTTATATATTCAAACAACTTTACTTTACACTATATTATTTACACATCCATCCTACAAAGTGCACTTTTTCTAACTCGATATAAATTTAAATAATCAAAAACTACTTACTTAATGATGGTACCCTTATTTTATTTCAATATTTCTCTTCTTAATCTGCTTTACCATTGACCTTTTTAATTGTTTTCTGCTTCTATAAGGCTTCCTAATCCTTGTGATTAGAAACCTTTTGTATCAACTGTGGCACCAAGAAAAACCTTTATAGACGTCGGACCTAAGTTTCAAAACTGTACTAAACGCTGTTTGTGACACTGGCTTCACTAACAAAACTGGAAAATGTTTCACTTCTTGTTCAAAACTGTCTAGATAACTTTGCTTTCAACTTTACAAACTCTCGAATACTGGTTAACATTCTTCTGTTTTCCTTTAAAACTTCCTCCAATCTATCTTCATAAAGAAAACCAAACACTTATATTTGCAACGTTCCAAATTTCTTCAATATATCTTTATAAAAAAACCAAAAACTTATATTTGCAATGTTCCCAATTCCTTCAATCTATCTTCATAAACAAAACCAAACACTTTATCTTTGCAATCTTCTCAAAATTCCTTCTATCTATCTTCATAAAGAAAACCAAACACTTATATTTACAATCTTCCTAAAAATTCCTTGACATCCCTTTTTTCCCTTGACACCTCTCTAAAATCTCCTTTTTTGTTGACTTTTTTCCTTGACAACCTGGTGCCTAGATAATCTCGCTTATAATAAAACTATTTCTTCTATTACTTGCTCTATTTTTTTGGCACAGTACATATATACTGGCTGTTTTAAAGTATCTATTATTTTAATTTGTCAGTTTACATGTAAATGGTAAATTATCTGAATATACCTTTTTTATATAATTTTAGTAGTAGAAAATTATCGATGAATAGATTTTCAAACATTATGTGTTTTAAACAGTAATTATTGAACTAACATGTATATTGGCCTATCGCATTCCATAGCAATATATATATATATATATATATATATATATATATATATATATATATATATATATATATATATGTATCACACCGATAACAAAAAAAAATAATGGGTCGATTTTGATTAAATTTGGTGAATACCTTTCGTTTGCAAGTGGCTTGCGGTTTCTTTAAAAAAAATCATATCTTCGGAAATAACAAATTACGGGTAACCAAATTGTACACAGGTTTATATCATAGTAGGTAAATCACCTACCAAAATTTAGCTCTGTAGGTTAAAAGGGAAAAAAGTTATAGGCATTAAAAAAATACATTAGGGTTTTCCTCAAAACGTCAAAGTTGCGCTTTTAAACGTCAAAATTGGCAACATTTAGGCAAACCTGAGACACAATACGAGCTACGGAAAGAAAATGTCTCAAGAAGAATGTTTCACAAAACCTGAAGCCTCAGCTTCAACCGTCATTATCCTTCATTTTAGTAAAATATTTCCAGAAAATTCATTTCAAATAGACCCTTTCTCTGACGCCTTAGCAGTAGTTTTAGCTATAGAGTTTATCGTTTAGTGGTATATAATTTTTGTCGAATTTTCGTAAAAAATCAATAAAGCTAAATATATCTGTTATTATACAAGATACGAAAAAAATGTATACATTAATTATAGGGTCTTGAACTACAGCTAAAAAATATCTCTACAATCACAGGCTGGCCTATAAGTCGTTGGTGATACAAATTTTCTTTTTTTTATTGAACACGCCTTATGTTATTGCATTTTTGCATTTTCCATCGAAATATAATGCATGTTTGTAAAAAAATAATATCAGGACGCAGCAAGTGCGTTATGGTAGCGATTTTTAATTTAACTTTCAGAAAATTTTGTAAATTTTGAAACAATAAAGTTATTTGATGAAACATGGTACATTATTTTTACTATATAGGCTATACTGGTAACAAATTTGATGCCTGCTTTCTTAAAAAAAAACACATAATTGCTATTAAAACATTTTTATGAAAAATCATTACCATAACGCACATGCTGCGTCCATACTTTTTATGGTCTTAAACTACCCACTATTAGCTTTCATATTGCTTGCTTTGCTTCTCATTTCAAAACTAATATCTCTCTCTACCTTTCTATATCTCCCCCACTGTGGGAAACCACCTGGTGATGACATTTATACCTATAAGTTTTGGTCATAGACCAGAACATTTGGATATTGTTTGTACAAGAAATAACTTTGTCTCTGATTGATGGTTGGAGGTCATTTTTGCTGTGATTTCTTATCTGCTTGCACTTGTATTTTGCTAATACAAAAGCCGCGTCAGTTTTGCTGCTACGGTTTTTGTGCTAAAAGTTGTAGGCATAATTTTTTGCAACTTTGCTTTTGGCTAGCTTTATTGAAATACGTTTTTTGAAAACCATCTTTGTGGGCGAAATTTTTCTTTCTAAAATCAGCCACAAGACCTGTCACCGTAGATCACTGTGTTTATGAAAATTACCTGGCCTTAGTAACAACTTTTAAATTTTAAAAGTATCTCATAGTTTATCCAACTAAACTGCAATACCTCCTAAGGTTTTAGTTAATTTTCTGTTATTTTTATACGTAAGATGTCGTTAACTAACGGGTTGAAATGTCTCATATACTTTCAAAATAATAAAAATGATGAGATTTTGTATTTAATCTCTCCAAATGTAAAATTCAAATGACGAACCGTTGGCACTTGAATTAACTTGTGCAATATTTTTTTCTTACCCTGCATAATTGCTTTATTTTCGATTTCAGGATTGGTACAAATTGTGAAAAAAGCTAACAATCCTCTACCTGATTTTCCGCATTAATATTAATGACGAATAACGAGTCCAATTAAAAATGTTTATTTGCAATAAATCTAGGGGACAAATTAACTTATAAATATTAATTTTTCTAGACCAGTTCTAATTACGTGCACCATTACCACGATCTGCATAGCAATCATCATTATGACCGCCTCATCTATATAATTATAAAGAAAAACCTATCGTGACCACAATCGATTTCAGACTACGCTATCAAATGTCATAAATTCTTTAAGGAAACGTACAACTTCTAAACTTTTTAAGTCAATACCTTGTTTAACATAACGCAAAACTTATCTGTAACTACTCATTATCTGTCTCTTTCCTATGTAAAATACTAGAAAATCACCTCAAAGAACTAATTTGCCGACTCTTGCATCAAATAGACATATTAATAATTTTCAAGACATTTTCTTTCTGCTCCAAGTATTTATTAAGTAATTTCAGCGAACCGAAGCTACATTATTCCTTCCTTCTAGCATAACATTACTATGTATTTATATGTTCATTTAACTTGCAAAACTTTTAAATTTAAGATATATATATATCAACCCTTATTTTAATTTATTTACAATGCCAACAGTAAGTCCTTAAGTTATATATATATATATATATATATATATATATATATATATATATATATATATATATATATATATATATAGAGTGGCGCATTGAAAACGAAACAGACCGATTTGCGTCCAGATAATTTTTTTTAAAGAAACGCTGAAACACGTCAATTTTAATATTGAGGGGGACATGTTTGGACATAAAACTCAAGTTGTCACATCAACCCCTTAAGGGTGGTGATAACAAACCTTATATTTTAAATAGGAAACATGGGTCGAGTGTTACATAATTAAAAAGCTCTTTCTTTTCTGAATTCAGCACACTAATTTTTTTGGAAGTTTTATCAACTCGTTTAAAAATTATTCACAGTTGAAAATGCAAAAACGCATTTCACTCATTCCGATAAGAAATGTGCTGATAGTCAATTTTTTGTTTACAAACCAACAAAACATTGACTTTAAGAACATTTCTTATCCGAATGAGAGAAATGCGGTTTATTATTTCAGTTTATGGGTCGGTTTGATATTTAATAGTACCACCGAAAATTCATTTCACAATGGTGTATTCTGTAGAAGAAAGAGTTGAAATAATTACTCTTTTTTGCAAAAACGATGACTGTACCAAACGTACCGCAAATTTGTTTAATGAACGACATCCGAACAGACATGTTAACAGAAAATACATTTTGGTGTTAGTAGCAAAGTTTCGACAAAGTGGTTCAGTAGCCAACAAAAACGGGATCCTGAACGTGAATTTCCGGTTAGAAATGAGACTACTGAGATTGGAGTTTTAGGACAAATTGCTGCAGACCCAACTCAGAGCACGAGAAAATTGGCCACTGTTTCAAACATCAAAAAAAGAACTATTCAGCGAATATTGAAGCATCATAAATTTGACCCGTATAAAATTCATCTTGTACGACAACCGAATGAAGATGATTTTGATCGGCGGCTGGAGTTTTGTGAAGTTATGACTGCACGACTAGCTGATAACGGGAAATTTCTGTTCAATATCTGTTTTCCATACGAGTGTACGTTTTTATTAAACTCTACAGTCAATCGCCATAATTGTCGTTATTGGGCAGATAATAATCCAAGAAATTTTCACGAACTCCACACTCAAACTCCACAAAAATTGAATGGCATTATGGAGACCGTTTAATCGGACCAATTTTTCTTGATGGCAATTGGAGTGGCGAAACGTATTTGGAGTTACTAGAAGATATCGTTTACCCTCTACTAATTGACATTGTTGAAAATGATGATCGTTATCAAGAAAATCAATTAGTGTTTCAACAAGATGGAGCTCCTCCGCATTTTCACGTGTTAGGGAGTTTTTGAACAGAGAGTTTCCAGGACAATGGATTGGGCGTAGAGGTGCTATTAAGTGGTCCACTAGATCACCGGATTTAACTCCTTTAATCTTCTTTCTATGGGGCCATTTAAAGAGTAGAATTTACGCAACAGAACCGGAGTGTCTGGAAGAATTACGATGACGCATTGTTGAAGAATGCCGTCTAATAACTCCACAAATGCTCCAGAATGTCAGAGCTCGTTTTGAACAAAATTTGTACTTTTGTATGGAAGCTGGTGGTCAACAATTTGAACACTTACTTAACTGAATAAACATTTTTTAACGTTTGGTTTTGTTTTTTAGTTTTTTCTCACAATGAATGAAATACGTTATTGAAACTCCAACTGTGAATAATTTTTAAACGAGTTGATAAAACTACCAAAAAAATTAGTGTGCTGAATTCAGAAAAGAAAGAGCTTTCAAATGATGTAGCACTCAACCCATATTCCCTATTTAAAATATAAGGGTTGTTATCACCAGCCTTAAGGGGTTGATGTGACAAAGTTGAGTTTTATGTCAAAACATGTCCCCCTCAATATTAAAATTGACGTGTTTCAGCGTTTCTTAAAAAAAATTCTCTGGACGCAAATTGGTCTGTTTCGTTTTCAATGCGCCATCTTGTATATATATATATATATATATATATATATATATATATACATATATATATATATATATATATATATATATATATATATATATATATATATATATATATATATATATAAACAGGGTATACCACGAGATGCGTTGGTTGGACGTTTTCCTAGTTATTATTTCTGTGACATGGATATACCATAACGTTTAGTGCACATCATGTTTGAGTGTCCGATCTAGAAACCAGTTCGAAATTCAGCAATAAAAATCTTGAAGGATTATGATAACCTAGCTTGCCTTTTGTCAGGTACAGATAGGCTCGGACTAAGAACGTTTTGTGCATTCTGCAACATGAATATACCAGAACACATCATTTTATTTCAACAACACACCACAAGGGCTCACAACCTAAATATAATCGTACCGTGGGTGTCGACAAGGAGGAAAGAGGCAACTTGTTAATTCTGGACTTGAAGGTTTGGAGGTTCGGAGGAGAAGGAAAAACAAGTCCTCTGCACAAAAGAGCGACCATAACAAGATGTTCTATATCTGATGACCTGGACAGTAAAAGGGTGCATTTGCTCTGTTCCTCTGGTAGATCTGTTGGGGACAGCAGGTGGAGGAACTATGGAGGAAAGCTCCTCTGAGCAGTGCCCGTGCAGATATCTATAAAAGAGAGGGGTCACCAACGACACGTCGGTGGGCAAGGGATGGCAGCCTTTGGGTGAGGGTAGGGTCACCGATGAGACTTATAGCTCTCTTGTGACTGGAGTCCAGGATAACGAGTGTAGAAGCGGTCGTGGCACCCCAGATGTGGGAGCAGTATTCGAGCTTTGGCCTTATTTGTGATCATGTTTGAGTGTCCGATCTAGGAACCAGTCCGAAATGTAATAATAGAAACCTTGAAGGATTACGATAGCCTAGTATATTTTGTTATTAAAAAAATTGAGCGTTTTTAAAAAATTCGCTAATACAGAGGTATGGTGAGACTGCAAAAATAAAAAAATTACTTTTGTGAAAAAAAAAATTGTATCAAAAAAATAACCAAGTTATCCTGATGGAATTTGGTTGGTATGTTGCCCTCGTAAATACCTTACTCCACCAAAACTCAACTTTTTAGATTTATAGAGGATTTAAGCATTTAATGAAAATTCGCTACCATAACGCACTTGCTGCGTCCCGAAGATATCTTTATTTGTAAAACTTATGATTTTTTAATAAAGCCACAGCACAATGTACAGAAATGCTATAAATATCAAAGTTTGACTGAACTGTCAATATTTAGACATTTAAACAAATTAATGGCTTTCCTTCCAAAGCACTCTTACGCAGAAACGATTTTTTCCAAATTTTGCTAGCAGGTAAGATGTGATCGTATCGTGTGATGTAGCATTGTAATCAGAAAAGAAAGACTTTTTAAAAATGCAAAAATCCAATATGGCGTTCATAAGAAAAAATCAAAGTTAAATATTATAAGTTTTTCATCAAGAACGCCTTGGAAAGTATGATGACACATTTGGATTGCCCTTAAAAAGTGTCCTTACAATGTCGTAGATAAAAAAGTCTAGTTCTTTCGGTATTCACTTGAAAACGAAAAAACTAGAATTGAAAATTTCCGTTTTTTTTTCGAATAATTCAAAAACAAAAAATGTCACCTCAAATATTCTTTCAGATAATTGATCAGCATAGGAACATGCAGCTTTGTCCCAATTTCTTTCTATAATAGTTTCTTAGCTATAATACAAATTAGGTTTCCTACTAAATTAATTTTGGTATGTATCTGTCCTTTTACTTCTCTATTCGTGAGAAAATATAAAAATCCTGGCTCTGAATGAACCCAACTGCAGGAAAACAATTAATAACGATATTTTATGAAAGAAAAATAAATAGAAAATTACTGGTGGTCACACATATATACATAAGTGAATTCCTCAACGTTTTACAGACACGCCATAGTTCTGTGGTTAGCTGGCACCACTAACAATCTATGTACCAAAACTATTTATGCACTAAATCCTATAATTTTGACACAAATTTTAAACGTCTTCAACACGAAAACTGTGTTGTGTCTATGACGACATTTATATATCTAAACATCGCCTGGGAAATAACCATTAATAATAATAATACGCTATATGCTTTTGGTATAGAAGTATTTCTAAAAATTATGAGGTAGCATTTGTATAAATTGTTATAAGAAAATAATAGTCATTTGATAGGAATCGTCCTTTATTAAAAGGGTATAGTAGCAAGAAAATAATTTCAGTTTCCTTGCCTTTATAGTATCACTAATTTATTTTCTCTATTGGCTGCATATACCTGTATTATACACTGAGAAACATGTGGCGGTTCTAAATATCACCTGCAAAATTTTGTAAATTATAGTTTTCATTTTATTAATTTATTAAATAGAAAAGCTGGGGATGCCGCAAGTGCATTACTGTATTCATAAGAATTGTACACTTAAAGTATGTTATTAAAACTAATTCTTCAAATTTAAATGGATCTTAGAGATTGGTTTTAGAGGCCCCAGTGATTCTTAAGCGACTACTTGAAGAAATTTCTATTTTCTATGGAGCTAGAAAATAAAAATTTGGTACATATATGTAAATACTGCAAGTCGCTTTAAAAAAATTATATTACAAATTTCATTAAGGTTACAAAAGTTTTCCAGACAAAATTAATTATTTATAAACGGAATGTATCTGCACCAATATGGCAGGTATTTTTCGTTATCAATTGCTTGGATGTTTTTGTTTTAGTCAACCCATTCGAACTAGTTTTTGCAACCAAACAACCAAAAAGGTATTTTACATAGGCTTTACTATGGTTCAAGAGTGAAGATTATAGCTTAATTGAAAATTGAGTTATCCGATTTGAAATCTTTTTACGAAAATTCTCTACCACAAACTAATTGCTGTACCCCGACCCTCTTCATCGCTTATTTACTGTTACTGTATCCATACATTTTTAAATCATAAAATATTCTGACTCTCTATGTGAGGCTGACAAACAAAGCAACCTTAAATTCATTTTTAGAAAAATATTTGAAACAAATGAAATGAGGTAACAATTTAAACGTAAATTAAAAATCTGGGTTCTCGGATTCGTCACGGGGGTTCTCCTCCCATGCCTACAACCAAGGTTCAGTTTTAGGCTCTACTTTGTTTCTTCTCCACATCAATGATCTCATCTCTAGTACATCCAACCCAGTTCACAGCTACGCGGACGACAGCACCCTCCACTCAAATATACAATATTCTAAGCCCGTCTCTTTAGCCCAATTAAATGAGGATCGCAGACTCATGGAGGGTTCTGTCTCCGTGGATCTCCAAAAAATATTTGACTGGGGAAGTAGAAATCTTGTACAATTCAACCCCACCAAATCTCAGTGTTGCTTTCTTTCTCATAAGAGATAAACCAGCCCTAGACCCATCACAATGAACAACCAAGTTATTCAAAGTAATGAGTTCTTTTGTCTTGTTTGCATTTCTGTCGATCGAAATCTTAATTGGCACCAACATGTCACATCAATTGCAGAAGCGGCTGCTAAGAAATTAGGTTTCCTCTTCCGGGTTCGCAAATACTTTTCACTAGCTAATCTCTATACATTATATACTTCACAAATAAGGCCAAACCTCGAATACTGCTCCCACATCTGGGGTGCAGCTGCCGCTTCTACACTCGCTATCCTACACTCCATTCAAAAGAGAGCTATACGTCTCATCGGTGACCCTACTCTCACCCAAAGGCTGCCATCCCTTGTCCACCGACGTGCAGTTGATGACCTCTCTCTCTCTTTTATAGATATCTGCACGGGCACTGCTCAGAGGAGCTTTCCTCAATAGTTCCCCCACCTGCTGCCCCTAAACGGATCTACCAAGGGAACAGAGCGAATGCACCCTTTTACTGTACAGGTCACCAGACATAGCACATCTTGTTATGCCGGATCTTTTGTCCCGAGGACTTCCTTGCCGGCACATGTTTTTCCTTCTCCTCCGAACCTCCAAACCTTCAAGTCCAGAATTAATAAGTTGCCTCTTTTCTCCTTGTCAACACCCACGGTACGATAGTATTTAGGCTGTAAGCATTCGTGGTGTGTTGTTGAAAAAAAAAAACAAGAACAATATAAACAAGAAAAAATTCTTTGAAACAACCCCCAAGAAAGATGCGGGACCTGCGATGAATAAGGGTTTTGGGCGAAGTAAACAGGATTTTAAGGAAGTATAGCTGCAAAATAGGTGAAAGGTAGCTTATATAGGTCCAACTAAGTCGATTTTTTCGAACTATCCGCTCACATTTCCTTTTTATCTTCTTCTCCGCCCAACATCCATATTCATTTCTGGTCCTGTAACTTTCTTAGGGGCCGTTTGCAAGAAATTTTTCTTGTGGTATGTGCATTTAGAAAGGTTTCTAAGCATGTTTCTGAATTTTTTTCTAAAAGTCCTCCGTGTGCTGCACTGCAAATGTACCGAAAATTTTATTTTTATTTCCAAAAGGAATGTACCTGCCAATTATAAGCGTGGCAGGTATTTTACCTTATTAATCGCTTGGAAGATCCACTTTAGTCAACTCAATCAAACCAGTTTCTGCAAACAAATTAACAAAAAATGTTTTTCAAAAGAAATTTATAGTTGTTTTTCAAATCCAGTACCCACGCTGCCTTTATATGGGTTTTACTATGTATTAAAACTGAAGATTCTAGTTTAATGGGAAATTGAGTTATCACTATCTGAAATATTTTACAAAAATTCGCTACCATAACGCACTTGCTGCACCTGAACTTGTTTAAACAATTATTTACTATTACTGTATCCATACTATTTGAAAATGAAATAAATATAAACAATACAAAATTTTGAATTTAAAATTTTAATAATCTACACTGTACATCTGCCGTCCACTTTGGCTAGTATATTATGATTGTGACATCCATTCTTTACTCTTAGCTTTTACTCTTTATGGAACATTTGAAGTAAAGGAAACTACATAATATCATAAAGCAGTTTAAATAACATATAAGTATAATATATAAAGGAAACTACATAATATCATAAAGCAGTTTAAATTACATATAGGTATAATATGTAATTTAAACTGCTTTATGATATTATGTAGTTTCCTTTACTTCAAATGTTCCATAAAGAGTAAAAGCTAAGAGTAAAGAATGGATGTTACAATCATAATATACTAGCCACAGTGGACGGCCAAAGACATTTTCTGGGGTTATGTTAAAATTAAAAGTTGGGTTATTATTTACCTACTATTTGTATTAACCTTAGAAGATAGGTAGTTGTTTTATATTCTGAGATTCTAAGCCATTAGCAGAGTCTATTTCGAGGTTAGGCGCAGAACGTTTCTCTCATGACTCCTGTCAGTTAACAAATGACAAATAGTGGCGTTTTTAGATTAAACTAGAGAGATGGAGATGGCTTTTAAATGCCGTGAAAAGAGGAAGCTTAATATTTATATATAATAAAAGGTAGTTCTAGATTTCTTTTAACCAAATTGAATCACTTTCATTACAATCTTTAATTATTTACATTTTTCTGATATCTACAGATTCAGATTAGGATTGTCGTAAATGGCAACCCCGCCGATTGTTTATTGTGACATACCTTTGTAGCCTGTCCGTTTAAAACTTAATTTGGGGATTTTGTTTGCAATGGCAGCGAAACCCTGATATATCTGTCTGACCTTGTCTAACCTTTTTAGAGGCAATTTCAGGTCATATAGTAGATTATTGATTTTTTATTTAGTTATCACTCAAGATCTACTGAAGCAATTGAGTTCAAATTTGGTAGTTAGGATCACTTGTACAGTGTGTACGTGCTTGTCATGTGCTAGTTTAATATTTCTAGTACTTAAAAAGATATTGCGTTTTCAAGAAGTTTTTTGCATTTTTTTTAAAGTGTTTGAGAGCCAAAACTGTCTAACGAACTCATCCAAGCTATTAACAGAATGAAGGGAATTGCCAAAACTGGTTTCGATTGGTGAAGTATTTTTTGTGTCATAAACTTTTTAACTGACGCTGGATTTTGGGTCCTAGTGGCCCTAATTCGCGCTCGTTCGAAGAAAATTTCCAAAAGTCCCACCATCGATTCCTGGGTATTAGTGAATTTTCTTAATGAAAATCTACGAAAATGTCTTTTAACGTTAATCAACATCTGAGACGTGACCGACCTAAACGCAATCGTTATTCTTCTTAAGTCAGTTAAGTCGCTTGGTTTTGTTTTGTATTGTATTTTGCGCATACACGCAGAAATCATGTCAACTGCAATGACATTTTATTAAGCATACACTAGGTTTATCTTAGACTATGGCTCTATATTTTATGGATCTGCCTCTAACACGCTATTAACAAAAATTGACAGAATACAATATAAAGCTCTTAGAATCATAACAGGAGCAATAAAAACTTCTCCTGTACAATCTCTTTTAGTTTTGACAAACAACAACTTTTTGTTAGAAGAATTTTGTTATCCTGTAAATTTCTTATAAAAAACTTTAGCTCAGACTCTTAGGACACGTTCATGAAAATTCAACAGCTAGCTGTGATCCATCTTACGCACAACTATTGGAGAAACAAAACTTCACCACCATTATTTGACGCTTCTTTGGAAATTGAAAATTCTCAATGGTATGCGAAAGAAATCCTTAATTTTAGATTTGATTTCTCTTATAACATACAACTGATAAAACCTCACATTATTATACCCATATTTACTAACATACCAGATATAAATACTTGTATATTAAAACAAGCGTTAAAACCATATAAAGAAGCGGTCAAAATTTATACTGATGGGTCAAAAATTCAAGATTCAGTGGGATGCGCAGTGTACATTAAACAATTAGATTATGTTGAGCTATTTAGTCTGCCAAAGTTCACTTCAATTTATACTGCTGAAGCTGTAACCAAAATATGAGTAGCTTTGTTGTTTTGACCGATTCCCTTTCACAGTTAAGAACTCCATCGAATCTTCAAAATGCTATATATCGGTCCAGGGTAATATGTGCTATTGCTTATCAATTAGAGGTCTTGGAACAACAGCACAAAAGCGTTACTTTCATATGGGTAAAAGAGCACTCAAAGCTTGAGGGTAATGAAAAGGCCGACTATTTTGCTCAAAAAGCAACGATAACAGGTTGTAAACATGACTTTTAAAGTAACAGAGATCTACTTCCGCAAGTAAAACATGTGTGTAATATAAGATGGCAGGATCATTGGAATAAGTTGAAAAGTATCTGTAACAAGCACTTCAGTAGTATCATCCCTAATCTAACAAAACAGCCCATTTACAAAGAACTGTTGCTTCCTAGGTACTTGTCTACGACACTCAACAGAATTATCATAGGCCATGGTGCTTTCAAGTATCATTTGTATAAAATAAAAGTTGAAGATAATCCATTTTGCTCATGCGACAATACCAGCCCAGCTCATTTAAATCATTTGATTTTTTCCTGTATTATGCATCATGAACAAAGATAAATATTATTTTGTAATTTGATAAAACACAATGTTTCCTTTCCACTTGATGTGACATCACTTATGTATGAAGCTGTTTGTAATAAAAGTGTCATGGTAGCTTTCATGTGTTTTGTTAAAGACTCTAAGTTAGCTAGGTTTATATAGCTCTTAGTAAAAAGATGATATTCTGAAAATTGGACTGTTCCAATAAATATTGTACCAGTGGCAATATACTATATAGTCTTAAGGGATACTAAATAAACTTAGCAGATTAATGTATAGTCAGAGAGATAAAAGTAAGTTCCTTTGTGTCTTTCCTTGTGTTAACCTCTTTTGACCGCAACCTCCCCAGTATGTTAAAAAGTCACCATGACAGGCTCAATTGGTGTGAAAAGTGTCCCAGTGTTTCTCCTGCAGTAACTTGTAGCTTAAATGTGTGCATGTATATGTATGTGTGTGTGTATGTGCACATGAAGAAATAATGTGCATTTTCTATCTTGCACCTAGTGTTAAGTACTGGACGTATAAATTATGTTGACGTGAGTGCGTATACATGAGTGTATATGCGCTCGCGTATGTGTGTGAGTGGATATCTATGTAAGTTTTAATTTTAATATCCATTTTTAGTAAACAGCCAGTGTATAGGGAGATAAAAGAAATAAGTTAAAAGAGCTTGTTAGATTAGCATTTTTAAGACAGGTTTTGCCATCGTGAAAAGCAGGGTCAGATGTATCCTTGTTCATTTTGAAGATTGACAGTGACTGAATGAGCCAATTCTCAAAGTCAAAACTTTAATAAAAAAAAAATATTTTGCGCAGTCAATTTATGAAATATCTTAACAAAAGTTTGTGGTGAATTTAATTTTCCGCTAATAATTCTGCTTTGAAACTATTATTACTATGCATTTACGACAATATAATGTCATTTAAGTTATCTCTTAAACATCATGTTCCTTGAGTTATGTATAATCTAACGGCCTGTTAATATTTTAAATTAAAACTTCAATCAATCGATTGAGACCCAATTTGCATATACATAGTTAATGAAAATTAAATGGTGATTAGTAATTGAATTAATGTCGATCGAAACAAGTTGGATTGTTAACTCCAATTATGCGAGGCAAAGTTTTGAATAATTCATATTTTCCTTGTACTAGAAAAGTGTTGTTGCCGATATAACTTGTATCGTTTCCTAATTTCTCATTCGTCATGAAATAAATGAGGAACTTATTGATCTGTAAAAGTTCATCAGTTTTGTTTCATGTTCGGATAGTTATCTTCGCTTCTGAATTGTTGGCCGCCCTACCATAGACAGAATTTATAATCAAACAACGAAAATTACGAGAATGCTTTCGTACAATTTATTCAATCAACTTAACTATACAGGGTGAGGCGTCAAGAGTTTCTGTTAGGAGTTTCTCAGTAACTGAACCGATTTTAATTCGGAAAATTCCGATTCCTAGGTTTTCTGCCAAGCCCAAGTAAACTAAAATATTTTTGCTTACGAGACACTTCCGGTTCTACCGGAATTAGTGGCGTGCGGTCCATGGAAGCAAGGGAAGTATTGCTTCCCTTAAAATAACGACTACATACCCAAACCGCATTATTTAAAATCCCTTTTGTATTTTAAATATTAAATTTCAAATTCTGGAACTAATTTAATTATTAAAAATTTTATTTCGCAAGCGCACACACATAATTATTTATTATGCAGCATACTGTATTTGTATATACGCTCCTAGCAAGGTGAATGCGACCGATTGCGGACAGCATGAACCTGATCTCATACGAGTGGATGCAATGACTTCACTTAAATACACGTAGTCAGCGGGCAACTTTATAAAAGAAACCTCGGCTCGGCGCGATGTACGCAAGTTTTTAGAACGTGTTGTACTAGGAAGACCGGGTGCGCGTTCAAAGCGAATGTGCCTGATTATTTCGTATATATAAGCAGTCCAGTAAGTTAAATACATTGGCATTTTATGATTAATAATATGGCTGCAAGTAGATCAGCTTTTAACAGCGGTGACGGTGGGGGTGGGGATTTACAAACTTTACAAACAAGTGGTAATAATAACTGTGATTGTATTGTATGTATTTTGATAATTAAAGGATTTTCAGCCTTAGTGTTTGCTGAAAAACTTGCTATTATTAATAAAGGTAGGCCGAAACCTACTATAAAAAACTTAAATACAAGAATTAAAACATGCACCTATTCGACATTTCAACGCGGAAAAAACTCATAAACAATATGAATGGTTAACGGGTTGTGAAATCAGGAATAAACTGTTTTGTGACTGAAAAGGGGTTGTGGAATAAAAGTGGATTTTCCGATTTGAATAATCTACATAAACTAGTACAAAGACATGCTATGTCTAAAGCGCATTTACATACCATTTTAAAATTAAGTGTCTGGAAAAACGCGAATTGAAACGCCGTTGACAAGCAGATTGAAATTCATCGCCAACACAATGAATTGGTTGATAAAAACAGAAACATATTAAAAATACTTATTGATGTTGTGTGTTTTCTTGGTCGCAGCATGAATTGGGCTTCAGGGGTCATGAGGAAACAACTACATCTGCAAATAGAGGAAACTTTCAAGACTTAGTTTCTTTAATAGCCAAAAACGACATTTTTTAAAAAAATCACTTGGAACAGTCTAATGTTTTTCGCGGTACATAAAATCGCATTCAGAATGATTTAATTTCGGTTGCTGCCACTATTATTTTGAACAGAATTAAATTTGAAATTAAACAGACTCGTTTCATTGCTATTGTTCTAGATGACACAATCGATGAGACTAATTTAAGTCAACTATCTGTAGTAATACGCTACGTAAAAATGGATGGGAGTGTACAAGAAAGATTTTAGGCTTTAAAAATGTGACAGAAGATCGTACCGCAAACGCTCTATATAAAATTGTGCTTAATATTATGAAATAAATTGAGGAGGCTGATAATAAATAAATCTATGATGGGGCTGCTGTTATGGCCGGACGTTTAGGAGGTCTTCAAGGTAAAGTGCGGGAAACGTACTCCATTGCTCTATTTGTACACTGTTGTGCTCATAAATTAAATTTAATTTTATCCCAATCTATAAATCATATTAAAGAATGTAAAGTGTTAAATGGCTGCTTTTTTTCCAAATCTACGAAGCGCATACAAGCCTTAGACCCAATTGGTAAAAAACGTTTACCCAAAGTAGCTGCAACCCGATGGAACTACAACGGCAGGGTGGTGTTAACTGTATTTGAACACCGTGAATCGTTAATTGAACTTTTTGAAAACATCATGGAAAATAGCAAAAATTGGGACGCAGAAACAATAAATAGTTCTAGAGGATTTTTGGATGGGTTGAAAGAAGACTTTAACTTTAATTTTTACTTAATATATTTTCGGAAATATTTACGTTTTCAGATAATGTATTTAACATATTGCAATGTAAAATAAATGACATTGGTTTTTGCTTGAAAAAAATTAGTGAATTTAAAGCCATTATAATTCAAAAAAGGAATGAATTTGATGAGTTCTGGGAAAAAACAATTGAATTAGGAGAAGTGGAACCACGAAGAAAGCGTCTGAGCAATGATAATGTGGCAGACCTTCAAACTTCTTACCGCCGCCTTTTCTACGAAATTATAGATCAAATTCAGCAGCAAATTAACTGCAGATTTGATCATCTCAGTGACCTGAAATTTCTTGAATTGTGTAATTTTGGAGGATTTAAAGGGATACCTTTCCCAGAAGATTCATTCAAATCATTATTTAACCACTATGGACATTATTTTGACAAAGCCTTATTACGATCAGAACTTACAGTCATTTATGAACCCGATGTTATTGACACAAAAACTTACGCTAGTGAACTTTTAACTTTCATAAAACAATCAAAATTGGAAAATGCATTTTCTGAAGTGTTCAAATTATGTTAATTAGTATTAACAAGTCCTGCTACTAGTGCGTCAGTAGAACGAAATTTTTCTACATTGAAACGTATCAAGAGTTTTGTTAGAAATTCAACAGGACAGGAAAGACTTTCCCAAATTTCAATTTTGTCAGTTGAAAATAAACTCGTCCAGGAAATGTCCCAGAATCCACAGTTACATGACGACATTATTAACGAATTTTCCAAAAACAACAGAAGAATTGAGTTACACTATAAATAGGTAAGTTTCTGGGAATTGCTTCCCTTATTTCAAATGTCACCGCATGCCCCTGACCGGGATTGTCCATCAACTTCATTATCTTAAATGCAGTATGCTACTTTTTAATAGAATTTTGAATTCTACTCGTAATTTAAGGTAGACTTTTACTAGAATACTATGTGTCTAAAATTAACCATTTTCAAAATATTTCGTTTTCTTCGAAAATTTTTACAGAATCATAGTTGTACTTTATACCTCATAACTTGAAGGAAAAATAAGCTACAAGATCCATCTTTTGCACACAATACACCAGTATGTGTACCTTTACCACACGTATTACAGTTTTGCGTTTTAACATACAGGGTGATAGAAATTGACTTGGCAACTTGATAAAATTCAACTGATCAAAACTTGCGTTTTTCAAATGGGACACCTATATTTTATTAACTCACTTAATTGCAATTTAGAATCTCCTTCGATTTAGATTAGCATTCTCTATACCGAAATGTAACCGTTTTGGAGATAAATACATATTTATTCAAATCAGGGTTGCAAACTTCTAACAATGGTAGCCTTTGGAATTTAATATGTCAACCAAGTGACGTTTGCATGCTAGAAGTGCACGCGGTGATGTTTGTTATCGAAATTACAAAATAGGTCCTAAGCAGTGACAAAATTGGCCATATTAGGGTATGCAAACTGTGATTTTATGGAGCAATTAATAATTTATGGTGAATGACATCGAATAACTGGTCGTAAATATCGTGTTTTTGCCGAAAAGTATTCAGATAGAACGAAGCCTAGTTCGGACACAGTAAAGAGATTACTGAAAAATTGTTCAAGTTACGGGAGTTTTATTCTAATATGTAACTAAGTCTAAAAGAGAGGAAAACGCAAAAAAATATTTCCAAAACTAGAGTCCGTAGGTATAGGGACTTGTTCAATTTGAACAAATTGAGTTACGACAGTTCGAATATTTCCAAATTCAGTCACTATTTGAGAGCGCTCTGTATATACAGAATCTTCGACAAATAATATTAAACGAAAACCTCTCCGAATGCGTGACTTTCATGAGGCTCTCCTATCTATTGATAAATATAATTAAAAGCCTCACTAAATCCGTCATGTTCATTGGACTCCGATTTCCATAGGTAAAAACGCCGTATCACAATTTTTGATATGTTCCAAAATGTAAAAAACTCTGGACGCAGCAAGTGCGTTATGGTAGTGAATTTTCATAAAAATGTTTTTATTTCAGATATGTGTTTTCTTTTTAAGAAAGCAGGCATCAATTTTGGTTACCAGTATAACCTATATAGTAAAAGCAATGTGCCATGTTTCATAAAAATAACTTTATTGTGTGAAAATGTACCAAGATTTCCAAAAGTAGACTTAAAGTGTTCCCGAAAAACTCGTTTCTTGGTCAACCTTATAGGTTAATAGCAAATTGGGCTATTCAAATATGAAGCATTTGATCAAAGTTCGCTACCATAACGCACTTGCTGCATCCAGAATTTCGTTTCTTACAAACATGCATTATATTTCGATGGAAAATGCAATAACATAAGGCGTGTTTGATTAAAAAAAAAAAAGAAAATTTGTATCACCAATGACTTATGGGCCATCCTGTGATTGCAGAAATATTTTTTTAAGATGTAGCTCAAGACACCCTATAATTAATATATACAAATTTTTTCAAATCTTGTATAATAACGGATATATTGAGCTTTATTGATTTTTTACGAAAATTCGACAAAAATTATATACCATTAAACAATAAACTCTATAGCTAAGGCTACTGCCAAGCATCAGGGAAAGCGTCTATTTCAAATGAATTTTCTGGAAACATTTTAGTAAAATGAAGGACAATGACGGTTGAAACTAAGACTTCAGTGTTTGTAAAACATCCTTCTTGAGACATTTGATTTCCATAGCCCGTATTAGTTTCAAGTTATTTGCCAAAATGTTGCCGATTTTGACGTTTTAAGTCGCAACTTTGACGTTTTGAGGAAAACCCCAATTTATTTTTCTTTAAATGCCTATAACTTTTTTGTCTTTTGACATACAGAGCTAAATTTTGGTAGGTAACCCGGGTACCAAATTTGGTTGCCCTTACTTTGTTAATTCGGGAGATATAATTTTTTTTCGAAAGAAAACACAAAATTTTCCGGGAAAACCTGGGCAGATTTTCCTGGCTAACGAAATTATCCAAGCCATTTGCAAAAGGAATTTATTCACCAAATTTAATCAAAATCGGCCCATTATTTTTTGAGTTATCGGTGTGATACATATATATATATATATATATATATATATATATATATATATATATATATATATATATATATATATATATATATATAAATATATATATATATATATATATATATATATATATATATATATATATATATATATATATATATATATATATATATATATATATATATAAACATATAAAAATTCAAACTGACCCCGGATATGTGTTCTGGGGGGCCTAATTAGCGCTCATTTGAAGAAATTTTTTCAAAATTCAAAAGTCGAGATCTCCTCATTAGTGAATTTTTTTAAGAAAATTCACTAAAAATTGACACAAATTGTAATAACTCTAAAACGATAGGCGATATATAAATGTTTGCTCCTTACAAGCACGCATTAAAATTGGATGAAAAATGCAATAAGGCTACGATAAATGAGTCGGTATAGAAGGGGGGGGGGGGGGGGTTCTGGACCCACAACCCACCACCTGGGTCGCATGCGCAGTGACGTCACAGTGACGTAACAATATGTCGCCCGGATAGAAGATCAATAGGGGTCTAACCTGAGATGACGTCATCGAAGACGGCGTCCAAGATGGCGTCCGTCGAGCGTGAAAATTCAAAAATTTAAAATTTGAATCGATATTTGATCTAACCTGCCTAAATAAGAAGACCTCTCATTTTGATTGTTATGAAAATTACGTATGTAAATGTTGCGGTTTGCGTATGCGCAAACCAACTTTCTTATTAAGCGGTGTAGAGGCATAGGATCCTGGATATCCCATTTAAATACATGAAAAATTTGTAGTCTAATATGGACAATCAAGTCTATCTCTGAAGACTAACAGACAGGACAGACAGCTGTCGGTCCTGCCAGGCAGCTATCTAACAGCACAGCTGTCTGTCCTGTCTGTCCTGTTAAGTGTCCAGAGGTATGCTTGATTGTCCATATTAGACTACAAATTTTACATGTATTTAAATGGGGTGTCCAGGATCCTATCAAGCCGCCATCTTGTTACGTCATTGTGACGTCACTACGTGCATGCGCAGTGGTGGGTGAGGGGTCCAGGACCCCTCATCTATAACTACTAATGAGCTGTTCCACTAAAATAAAGAAAACTTGTATGATCAACGACTTATGGGCCATCCTGTGATTGTCAACATAATTTTATAAGCTGCAGCTCAAAACACCCTATAAATAACTTTTATAATATTTTCCTGTACCTTGTATAATAACCGATATATTGAGCTTTACAGTAAAAATGGACCAGCCTGTATATATCTAAACATGTAAAAACTGAAATTGACCCCGAAGGCGCCTAGTTTGCACTCATTTTAAGATATATTTCTAAAATTTTCGCGGTCTTCTCAATAACTATTTTTTCTACGAAAATTCGCCAAAAAGTATAGACTATTAAACCACAAACTCTATAACCGAAAATACTGCCAAATTATCAGAAAAAGGGTCTATTTGAAATGAATTTTCTGCAAATATTTTAGCGGGTGTGTGTTTTGATTCTTTAACGTCGGCCCATATCCGCGACTATGGCCAATCACTGACGCCAGGGAGCAGTTTCACCTCGCTATCTCGGAAATGTTGCCGAACCCCTGTCTTTCTATAAGGAGGGTAGGGATCTTTAACATGCCCAACATCGCATGGACACGGGACGGACGGCATTACGCCCCATTCGAAGGGCAGAACGGGCAGACATTCAACTTGCTCACATACAATGGCAAAACCTCGGTTGATATTAATGTTAGGGTATGTACTTAAAAAGTGAAAGCAGAACCCTCGGAACGACCCCAGGACCTTTCGGTTTAGAGGCACACGTTCTTACCCCTGAACCACCGAGCCACCAACTATTTTTGTAAAATGAAGGACAATGATGTTTGAAGCTGTAACTTAAGGCTTTTAAAACACATTTATTATGACATTTGCTTTACATAGCCCGTATTTGTTTCAGGTTCTCGGTCTAAAAATTGCAAATTTTGACGTTTCAAAGCACGACTTTGACATTTTAAGAAGAAAAACTATAAAATCTTGAAAGTTATTTCTTGACCTTTTTGCGTCAAGAGAACCGAATCTTTGTCTGTAATATACAATAGATCTTGTTATTCCCACAAAGTATTTTGGTTCTGTGCATTTCTCTGGTCATCACTGGCACCCAAAATGTTTTTTAAATGCCTATCATTGTTTTTCCTTCCTTGACATTTAGGGTAAGTTAAATATTGTAAACCTAAGTACCAAATTTGGTTGCCATAGATTTGTTATTTTCGGAGATACAAAAATTTTTCGCAAGAAAACCCAAAATTTTCCAGGAAAAACTGATCCGATTTTCCTGGATAACGAACTTATCCAAACCACTTGCAAAGGGAAGGCACCAACAAAATTTTATCAAAATCGATCCATTATCTGTTGAGTTATCGGTGTGATCTCATTAGCGATTTTTTTAAAGAAAAATCACTGAAATATTTTAATGAAAATTCACTACCATAACGCATTTGCTGCGTCCAGACTTTTTAACGTTTCATAGCTTCTCCGCATCTTTTAGTTGAAGTATATTTAATTTCATTCGTGTATTCCTAGAATAGAATAGAAGAGAGAGCATAGAATCGAGTAGTAGATATATTCTCACACTGGGATGATCACAGTGAAATCAAAGTAATACAATAAAATCACTGAAAGTAGGCAGACTAATAGACTCATCAGGTTAAAAATGTTAGACATGTTCGAGGGTGTCGCTGTTTCCTTTTTCCAAGATACGTCGATAACCAAAGAGTTTGGGAACATTTGCCCTAATCGCTGTCTAGAAGCGAGGTGTAAATCACAATCGCTTCGACACCCAGTTCTCGATTACACTGCATAAAATAACCAATCTTCCATTTATCTACCTGCTGAAGTTAGTGAGAATTTTAGCTATTTGAAGCGGGTTTCAGACCGGTAGAATATAAGAAGAACCAGTAAGTAGTCAGACAGTGGCTTAAAGCTTCATGATTCTCACGCGAGTTTGACCTTTATTTTTCTCTTAATTATGGGTTTGAATCCTCGGGGATGTCAGCTGCAAGCAGATAATTTCAAGTACGTAAATCTCTGTTGAGTTATCGACACTACGCACCATTTATCCGTGGTAAAACTCGGCTAGTATAATTATAAATTAGTCCACAACTTGCCTCTAATTTGCTGTCAAAACAACAGCTCTATTCGTGCGCTTTTTTTCTGGGATTCTCAACTTGGAAATATACTTTTGATTGTCTCTAATAATTGCGATTAGTGCCTAATGTATAATGTGTAACATATCTATTGAAAATGAAAGACAATACGGGTTATGTAAAATAAATGTCACGAGAAGTGTGTTTTCAAAGCCTTAAGTTTCAGCTTCAGACCGCCATTGTCCTTCATTTTGTGAAATTATTTGCAGAAAATTAATTTCAAATAGATGCAGGTGGTAGTGGACTTTTCCTCTATGTGATATTAAAGGATTTTTTTACGCCCGAGGAGGTACCACCCCTTACATCAAGGGGTGAAGTCCCAACGGACGTTTCCGCTTCTGGTGTATGAGCCGGTTTCCCCTATAAACAAAAATGATGATGGCTCCTACTTGTACAAAAGATTCCGGAGATAAAATACCCCTCCATTAGGATATCCGGGAGAGGAGTGTGCAGGAGGCGCCGACATCAAGATTTAACATATCCTTCTCGAATATATGTGGCCTAAATTCTAACCTGAACTCCGTCCACCATTTCCAGGCTAATAGGCCCCAACTCCTCTTCCTCACCGAAACCAAAATCAGTGCCAAAACAGCCACTAATCACGTTAATTTCTCGGGGTATGAGCTCTTTACTTCCTTTAGATTGCATGGAGGCGTGTGCACATACGTCCGTAGCAATCTACCCTGCACCAGGCTCTCCAATTTAGAAGCTGGAAGAAACGGCATATTTTGAATGAAACTCTCTCTCAGGGCTGCAACTAAATTCATCTGTTGCATTTACCGGTCACCTTCTGATAACAACTTTGTCGAGCTCTTCAACTACCTTTCTGGAAAAACCGACCATCTGATTTCTTAATATCCTTCCTCCGAGGTCACTATTCTTGGTGACTTCAATGTACATAATAAGGAATGGCTAGGATCTTCAAAAACCGATCCACAAGGGAGAGCAGCGGAGGCCTTTGCAGTCAGCAATTCTTTAGCCAATATGGTTCAGCAACATACTTACTTTCCTCGCATCCCAACACACAGCTCAAATCCCTTGGATCTCCTTCTTACTACAAAACCTGAATGCTATAATACATCAGTCACCGCCCCCTTGGTCGCTCAGACCACGGCATTGTCACTGCTTCCTGCGCAATGCAACCCGAGGTCACACAGTCATCACACCCACGTATCGTTTGGCACTATGACTCCGCGAACTGAGACGAAATGCGGGATTACTTTTCCTCATTTCCATAGGCGTCTGTCTGCTTCTCTCATCTTGACCATTCTGATATCTCACAAAACGTCACCGAAATTATCCAAGCTGGCATGGAATTATTTATTCCATGTACATAGAGTAAACAAAGTAGGGGCTAAAGCTGAACCTTGAGGAACATTTGCATTGATTCGATACAGTTTAGAGGAATGACCATCCACGACAATAGAAATGTTCCGGTTGGAGGGGAAATTTTCTGTCAAGGTACAGAGTTTTGGTGGTAGGCCAGAGGCCGTAAGTTTATTAAGCAGCGCTGCGTGCCAGACTTGGTCGAATGCTTTGGATATGTCTAGAGCGACAATCTGGAATTCACCGTCTAGTTGCATAGACTTGTTCCAAGAATGGGTGACAAAGGAAAGGAGGTCGGCAGCTGATCTGCGCTGACGGAATCTATACTGCCTGTCGTGGATTAGACTGTGTTTTTCCAGAAATGTCGATGTTTATATACTTTTCCATCACTTTAGAGACGACTGAAATAAAATAAATAGGCTTATAGGTGCCAGGAAGCGCTTTGGATCATTTCTTGAGGACGGGTTGTACTCGAGCAGTTTTCCAATTACTAGGGAATATGCCTCTATTGTAAGATGTCTGAGACAGACGAGTCAGGACAGGAGCAAGTTCTGGTGCGCATTTTTTTGAGAACAATTGCCGGGATCTCATCAAGACCAGGGGCTTTCCTGGTATTAAGAGAAGAGAGCATCTTTCGTACCTTTTTAGTTTTGAAAATGATATCCGTCATTTTATGCGCGATATTGGGGCCTGTTGGTGGTTGAACATTTGGAGGTGGGTTAAGAGTAAAATTGCCGGCAAACAACGAGGCAAAAAGTTCAGCCTTGCCCAGGGCAGTAGAAACAATTTCATCCCCTGAAACAAGAGGTGGGAACGTGCTCTTGCAGAAATTATTCCCAATAGATTTAGCAAGAGTCCAGAAGGGTTTCCTGCCGTTGGAGCTTGAGAAGAGTTTGTTTTTGTGTGGTTATTAAACGAGTTTTTTGCCTCAGAAAGAATGCCGACATAGCGGTTTCTTGCGTCGTTAAATGCTTGACGGTTTCCTTGACTAGGATTGTGTAGAAGCGTTTTGTGAGCTTTGACCTTTTCAAGTCTGGCCTTGTCACAGGATTGAGAGAACCAAGGCTTTTGAGTGACTGAAGAGATTTTCTGTGTACGTGGAATAAATAATTCAATTCCATGCCAGATTGGACAATTTCGGTGACGTTTTGTGAGATATCAGAGCGGTCAGGATGAGAGAAGCAGACAGACGCCCATGGAAATTAGGAAAAGTAATCCCGCATTTCGTCCCAGTTCGCGGAGTTTTGTGCCAAACGATACGTGGGTGTGATGACTGTGTGACCTCGGGTTGCATTGCGCAGAAAGCAGTGACTATGTCGTGGTGTGAGCGACCAAGGGGGGCGGTGATTGATGTCTTATAGCATTCCTGTTTTGTAGTAAAAAGGAGATCCAATTGATTTGAGCTGTGTGTTGGGATGCGACGAAAGTAAGTAGTTTGCTGAACCATATTGGCTTAGGAATTACTGACTGTAAAGGCCTTCGTTGCTGTTCCTTGTGGATGGGTTTTTGAAGATCCTAGCCATTCCTTATTATGGGCATTGAAGTCACCAAGAATAGTGACTTCGGAGGGAGGATATTCAGACACCAGATCGTTGGTTTTTTTCAGAAAGGTAGTCGAAGAGTTGGACAAAGTTGTTGTCAGAAGGTGACCGGTAAATGCAACAGATAAATTTAGTTGCAGCCCTGAGAGAGAGAGAGAGAGAGAGAGAGAGAGAGAGTTTCATCCAAAGTATGCCTTTTCTTCCAGCTTCTAAATTGGGGAGTCTGGTGCAGGGTAGATTGCTACGGACATATGCGCACACGCCTTCATGCAATCTAAAGGAAGTAGTGAGCTCATACCCCGGGAAATTAAGTTGAGTAGTGGCTGTTTTGACACTGATTTGGGTTTCGGTGAGGAAGAGGAGTTGGGGCCTATTAGCCTAGAGGAAATGGTGGACGGAGTTCAGGTTAAAATTTAGGCCATTTATATTCGAGAAGGATATGTTAAATATCGATGTCGGCGCCCCCTGCACACCACTCTCCCGGAGATCCGAATGGAGGGGTATTTTATCTCCGGAATCCTTTGTACAAGGAGGAGCCATCATAATTTTTGTTTATAAGGAAATCCGACTCATACACCAGAACCGGGAACGTCCGTTGGGACTTCACCGGCCCCTTGATGTAAGGGGTGGGACCTCCTCGGGCATGAAAAAATCCTTTACTATCACGTAAAGGGAAAGTCCACTACCACCTGCGAAATGGGTAAAGAATATTTTCTTTGTGGTCAAGTCATGGACCCTAAATTCATTTGATGAGAATATTTTTCTGCGGAGAGTAGATTATCACAATTATGTGATTCAATTTGCGGCACTATTTTTTTTTCACATAGAGCTTAAAAAAATCTGAAAAATATTATAGATGCACGTAGGTAACTTGTAATAGTTACTTAGTTATTACTAAAGTTAAAATTGAATTAGACATATGAGGAACGCACCTTTTCTTTCGTAGATTTAGAAGATTATAGGGCTTTTATTACAGATAAATAATAGTTCATCCTACTATATAATTAAATTCTTTTTCAACTACCAACAGATGCCTCAGACGATTCATTCTTGCTTTATTACTACACTTAACATTCACTGTACACTGTTGTCTGTATTATTTAACATACAATTAATAAACATACAGCCAACCTCTTATCTTCCAACATTTATATTATTCACATGCAACTTCTTCATTTCTGTACACAATGTGTTTTTGTTATAATTTTCGTAACTATTAAATTATAAGATTTGCTATGGGGTGGCAAAACACTGGTGATTTAGCAGGTGCAAAAGCGATAGTTAAAATATTTAATCATTGTTATATGTGACACAAAGATGACAACGTATACAACATTCTTTATGTCTACTAAACAGAGAGATAGATGAGGGCTGAAGTCTATTTTCTTTGCAAAAGTTATTTAGCGACGTAAGACAACATAATGGACAGTTGAATGTTCTACGCATTTTTTACGAACTTTATATTTGCGAAAAACAATATTTACCTGTAATATGTCAGACACACACATATTTTGGTCTTTGGCCCTCCTGTGACCCCCAGTGGCACCAGCTTTTTTTCATTTAATGCGTATAAATTTTCCCTTTTAACGGAGAGCTCTAAATTTTAGTATATGATTAATTTTTATAATATAGACGTGCGTACCAAAATCGGTTGCCATAGCTGTGTTATTTGTGGAGATAAAAAAACTTTCATACAAGAAACCCACCCAAGTTTCCCGGAAAAACTTATACGATTTTTCTGGCTCACGAACTTATCGGATCCACTCATAAATCCCGTAAGAGTCGTCCAATTGCAATGAAATTTTCTATACCACCCTGTTTTGTCTCTGATAGGAAATAGTAACAATATGAACAAATAATTTTTTAACCGGTGTATTTTCTCAAAAAATTATCACTTTAAATTTGCGTTTCCTTCAGTTTGAATCAATATTTCGTAGCGATTTGTGCTCGGTTTATAAAATCATTAGGGCTGCAACTAAATTCATCTGTTGCATTTACCGGTCACCTTCTGACAACAACTTTGTCCAGCTCTTCGACTATCTTTCTGAAAAAACCAACCATCTGATTTCTGAATATCCTTCCTCCTAGGTCACTATTCTTGGTGTCTTCAATGTCCATAATAAGGAATAGCTAGGATCTTAAAAAACCGATCCACAAGGGAAAGCAGCGGAGGCCTTATCAGTCAGCAATTCTTTAGCCAATATGGTTCAGCAACCTACTTACTTTCCTCGAATCCCCACACAGTTCAAATCTTTTGGATCTCCTTCTTACTACAAAACCTGAATGCTATAGAACATCAGTCACTGCCCTCTATGGTCGTTCAAACCACAGCATGGTCACTGCTTCCTGCGCAATGCAACCCGAGGTCACACAGTCATCACACCCACGTATAGTTTGGCATTACGACTCCGCGAACTGGGACGAAATGGGGGATTACATTTCCTCATTTCCATGGGTGCCTGTCTGCTTTTCTCATACTGACCCCTCTGATATCCCACAAAACGTCACAAAAATCATCCAAGCTGGCATGGAATTATTTATTCCACGTACACAGGAAACACTTTCAGTCACTCTAAATACTTTGACAAGGTCAGACTGGAAATGGTCAAAGCTCATAAAACGCTTCTACACAATCCCAGTCAAGAAAACCGTCAAGCATTTAACGATGCAAGAAACCGCTATGTCCGCATTCTTTCTGAGGCAAAAAACTCGTTTAATAACCACATCAAAAACAAAGTCCTCTCAAGCTCCAACGGCAGCAAACTCTTCTGGATTCTTGCTAAATCTATTGGGAATAATTTCTGCAAGAGCATGTTCCCACCTTATGTTTCAAGGGATATAATTGTTTCTACCGCCCTGGGCAAGGCTGAGCTTTTGGACTCGTTGTTCGTCGGAAATTCTACTCTCAACCCACCTCCAAATGTTCAACCACCAACAGTCCCCAATGTCGCCCATAAAATGAGGGATATCATTTTCAAAACTAAAAATGTACGAAAGATGCTCTCTTCTCTTAATACCAGGAAAGCCCCTGTCCTTGATGAGATCCCAGCAATTGTTCTCAAAAATGCGCAGCAGAACTTGCTCCTGTCCTTACTGGTCTGTTTCAGACATCTTACAATAGAGGCATATTCGCTAGTAACTGGAAAACTGCTGGAGTACAAACCGTCCCCAAGAAAGGATCCAAAGCGCTTCCTAGCAACTGTAGGCCTATTTCTCTCCTTTCAGTCACCTCTAATGTGATGGAAAAGTATATAAACACCGAATTACTAAAATTTCTTGAAAAACACAGTCTAATCCGACCTCCTTTCCTTTGTCGCCCATTTTTGGAACAAGTCTATGGAACTAAACGGTCAATTCCATATTGTCGCTCTAGACATATCCAAAGCATTCGACCAGGTCTGGCACGCAGCGCTGCTTAATAACCTTACGGCCTATGGCCTACCACCCAAACTCTGTACCTGGACAGCAAATTCCCTTTCCAACCGGAGCATTTCTGTTGTCGTGGATGGCCTCTAAACTGTATTCAATTAATGCAGGAGTCCCTCAAGGTTCAGCTTTAGCTCCTACATTGTTTCTTCTCCACATCAATGACCTTTTCCCTAGCACATCCAACCCAGTTCACAGTTACGCGGATGACAGCACCCTCCACTCAAATATACAATATTCTAAGCCTGTATCTTTAGCCCAATTAGATGAGGATCGCAGACTCATAATAAACTCAAACTAAACCGGATATGGATCCTCGGGGGCCTAGTATGCGCTCATTTGAAGAAATCTTTTTAAAATTTAAAAGTCGCGGTCTCCTCATTAACGAATTTTTTCTACGAAAATTAGCTAAAAATTATAGACCGTTAAACCATAAACTTAACAAAAGCTACCGCCAAAGCATCAGAGCAAGGGTCTTTTTTAAATGAAGCTTCTGGAAATATTTTAGTAAAATGCAGAACAATGACGATTAAAGCTGAAACTTAAGGGTTTGCAGAACACTCTCCCTGCGACATTTTCTTTACATAATCCGTATTTGTTTCAGGTTATTTGCCTAAATGTTGCCAATTTTGACGTTTCAAATAGCGACTTTGACATATAAAAATTGAAACTGATCCTGGAAATGGGTTCTGGGGCGCCTTGTTCGCGCTCATTTTTTCAAAATTCAAAAGTCGGGATCTCCTCATTAGTGATTGTTTTTATTCACTAATATTACTTTTCTTGGCGCATATGTTAGAGAAAAGATTATTTCTATGAAAATTCGCTACCATAACGCCCTTGATCTGTCCAGACGTTTTTTTATATAAAAACACTTTTTATATAATAGACAATATAAAGTATAAATATTTTTAGAGCATGTCTTTAGGAAGCCTCTAAAGGTATATTTATCCTCTTACTTTAAAACTAACGGTATACTTTTTGAAAAATCACAAAGAAAAGTGAACGAGCAAAATTATAGTTTTCTATTTGAAAGCGGTTCTTGTAACACCCCTAACATTTTTTGAACAATGCATTGAAAATTATAGTAGGAGTGGAACCCATTTTACCGTCAGGAGAGATGTGTTATTTTTATTACATGTTTCACACTTTCTCATTCATAAACCTTAAATGGTTAAATGCTTAAGGCTATAAAGCCATTCATACTAAAGCTATATGAGAACTAAATCATATAATTATGTACCTTCAGTATGATATTATTGCATATCTATGCGTTTTCCTATATTATAGATTATAGACGACTAATTATCAAATCTACGTCATTATTTTTTATCTAATTCTACCATTTTTATGTACAGGGTGAGCGAAACTCGATGTCTCGGCTCTATTGTAAGAAAAGGAAGAGCGATAGAAAAAAATTGGCAAAGAGGTTATTAAATGGGTCCATTTTAAGCCAAATTTGCATATTTTTGGATATCTGGAAACTGAAGTAATGACGTCATCGAATTTTTTCCCAGAAAGATACCTATATTTTGGCATGTCTTAAAAGAACTATTTTTTCTGAACAAATTGTGTAAAAAATTCCCATCTTTTTCCGTTAAAAAGTTAGAATAAAATTTGTAGAAAAAATATAACAAAAAATTCGCGCAACTATCACGATTTAAACAAGAAGCCTTTGGAAACAAATAGCAAAGTTTTATCTGTCGTAGCAACGTTTTATCTGTCGTAGCAACGTTTTATCTGTCAATAATTAAACTAATGGTTTACAAATATTATTTTGTTGTCATTTCACTTTGAAAAATGTTTACGCACAACGAAAAAGTCGATATGTTATTAGTTTATGGTGAATCTCAAAAGAACCCTAGAAGAGCAGTTCAGTTATACGCCCAGAGATACCCTGAACGTGTTATTCCAAGGTTAAAAATATTTGCAAGTTTAGAACGCAATTTACGTGCAAATAACAAGGCATTTTCTTCCCGAAAGGGAAGAAAAATTGCTAGAAGGGTCAATTCTGACAATACTGTTGCCACCGTTTTGCAGTATTTTGAAGACCGTTTAAGGAATTCGATTCGGCAAGCCTGTCGTGAGTTGAATATGTAATATAGTTCGGTACGAAAAATTTTGAAAGAAAATGGTTATCACGATTATAAACTTCATAACTTAAAACACTTATCAGATCAACATCAACAACGAAGAATTAATTATATTGCTCAAGTGATGGTAAACTTGATCAATGACAATCGTTTTTTTTCAGCACACTCACAATTTCATTTACTTCATCACAAGCACTGCACCTAGTTCCTCTGTCCATTTTTTCATTACTTTGCGTATACGTATACGTATACTTACGTATTAGTTTGCATTTAGCAGTCATATTTTGTCTTATAGTTCCTGTTGTTCCTGTACCCGCTTGTCCTAATAAACTAGGAAGTTTTCCCGAAGAAAAAAAAAATGCCAAAAAGCAGAGAAAGCTTGTGAGCACAATAGTTATTTTTCAAAATATCCGTAAAGGGGAAAACCACCGATTCGCCAAGTTCCATACCTTCAACCTTATCAAGTGTATAATATTTTCCTTGATATATTTGAAACTGTAAGCAGTACCAAAATTTCACTGCAGCCACCCAAGGTTTCTACCCGAATCGTACAGGTTTTTCCCTTATATATTGTTTGCAGCCATGCCCACCGTAATCACGGACTCATCCATGGAAATATTATTTTCAAACGCTGCGTACCAAATAAATTGAGTACTAAATGCATCATATGTCTTACTTTACCAAGTATATAATTTACTGGTAAATTATCTTTATCTGCTGCATGTAGATTGTTAAATATTTCTTCAAATCGGTTTCTGCGCATGAAATTTGAAACTAGATTGTTGTGGACATCCTCGCTATTTTCCCAAAATATTCTTCTACGAGGGAGGGGAACAAATCTACTCAAACGCAGAATTCCAATGAAGGTATACATTTCCTCAACTTCCTGTTAAAAACGCGCTTTACTTTTAGTTACAGCATACATACACGTGTGTCTAGCTAAATGCTTTTCATTTGTCACGAGCAATTCTACAAATTTTGAGGGATTGCTTGATGGACCAAAAGTTAGTGGCATTGAAAATTCAAAATATGATTTTGTACTATTCGACTCGCTTTTTGGAAAGTCGTATCCATTCTGCCATGTAAATATTGTTGGTCGGATCTGCTTAAATTTTTTTCGAGGTGGATCTCCTTTATCTTCGAGAACTTCAGTTTTCCCTTCCACGATGTTTGTTTCACCAGATTGCTCTTCTTCTGTGGCGTTATCGTTATCTTCATAGTAAATAATAATATTCTCTCCTGCAATAATAGTATTTCGTCTGGAATTACCGCATCTGCTTTGATGTTTTCTAGGTTTTATATAAGCTTCGCTGTGGTGAGAGGGCGTTTCCTGGAAAACAGCGAATTAACAGTATTCAAAAGAACTAAAATATATCAGATATGGCGTTAAATTTATATATATATATATATATATATATATATATATATATATATATATATATATATATATATATATATATATATATATATATATATATATAATGTAATACACAGAACTGGGGCCCAATGGGTCGTTAACGACGCAGGCATGTATAGTGAGATAAATCTAGACAACGATGTAAGCACAAGGAAAATTGTTTTTATTTTAAGTTTTTACCAACCCTGCGCAATAGTTTGTTATCGATAAAATATATAGTAGTTATAAAACATCTACTTACCACTCACGAATCGATGACATTGCAACAAACAAAAATTATCGAAGCTTCATAAAATTCACACCAATAAGATTAAAAGCCTGGACGCAGCAAGTGCGTTATGCCAGTGAATTTTCATAGAAATGATCTGGCACAAAATATTTTATTATAACTTTTTTTCTTGTCACATAGAAATCTAAATTTCGGTGTATAGTTTACTTTTTATATCGTAAACCTACCTACCAAATTTGGTTATCATAGCTTATTTATTTTTTGAGATATATTTTTTTTTCTAATAAAAACTCAACATTTTCCAGGAAAACCCCGTCCGATTTTCCTAAGTAACAAACTTACCCAAGCCATTTACAAAAGTAAGGTACGTGCCAAATTTTATCAAAATCGGCCCATTATTTTTTGAGCTAACGGTGAGATACATACATACATACATACATATATATATATATATATATATATATATATATATATATATATATATATATATATATATATATATATATATATATAAACATATAATAAACATTGAAACTGACCCCGGATACGGGTTCTAGGGGTCCTACTTCGCGCTCATTTGCAAAAATTTTTTCAAAATTCAAAAGTCGGGATCTCCCCAATAGTGAATTTTTTTACGAAAATTCACTAAAACGAGATAAACACGTGCCGCACTGAAAATAAGGCACAGTGCCTTCTCCTGATTGTGGAAGTAAGGTTTGATGAGCGTCAACGTGTTGCAGAAATAAGTTTTGTCAAAATAATAGTGATGGGTCGTTAACGGCCCCTTGGATATTAATGGGTTAAACCAGTTCCCCTTATCGGATTGGGTTGAAACTGAAAAGTCAGTTGACAGTGCTATCTGTCATTATAATAAATTCAATATGGCGGACACTCCAAGCTGGTGGATTTTTCTATTATTACAATCTTCCTAAAAAAGGTATAAAATAGAAGGACTCCACGAGTAAAATACAGTAAGCTAGGTAACACATCCATAAATTCAAAATGGTGGCCAACAATTCGCTATAATAACGCACCTGCTGCTTCCAAGTTTTTTTAATATTAGCAAAAAAAAAATACAAGACCCTGCCTTTAATCAATTCAATGCAAAATATAATTGATAGATTATCTCATTTCATATAGTTACTTTTAGAATATAGTTTCTGCTTAAAAGACATCTTCAAAATCATTATTTCTGAAATCTGCTAACCTCTTTTATCTTGTATATTTGGCAAACATATCAGTTGCGAAACAAGGATATAACTTTAACAAGTTCTATATAAAACCATTAAGCACATAATAATAAGATTAAGATCTAAAATTACTGTTGTTAGTAAATTATAGTGGTTATATTATGTGGATACTTCATTAGAGAAAATTGAAATCAGTTTAGTTATAGTTATAACCGTGATATGTTCTTAAGTATTTTTAAACAAGCATCAAACTGGTCAAATTTAACGCTCTTATAAATTTAAGATGATAATTATATTTCTCATCAACATAATATTCAATAATGCGATGTTAAAATTTGATCTGATAAAAGCTAACTGTTTTAAAATGGTCTAATAATAAGACCGTTAAAAAAATAAAGGAAGTCTGTTCTCATAAATCTATTAGCACTGTAGACGAATGGAACTAGCTAATTGTTTAGAGAAAAAGCGTAGTGGACATTCCAAACTTTATTCCCGTCAGAAATACCAGTTATCCAGTTTTAAAAACTCAACGAATTTCTTAAACTGTGTGGAATTCTAGACTTTAAAAGTCTGGACGCAGCAAGTGCGTTATAGTAGTGAATTTTCATAAACATATTTTTAATAGCAAATATATCTTTTAAATGAAAGCAGGCATCAAATTGGGTTGCCCCCTGTGGGTCCGGAGACAAACTAAAAGAATAGGCCCAAGGTAACTCCTGCCTATCGTAAAAGGTGACTATTCGGGGGCAGGTGGTAGTGGACTTTTCCTTTACGTCATAGTAAAGGATTTTTTCACGCCCGAGGAGGTACCACCCCTTACATCAAAAGGACGGTGAAGTCCCAACTGACGATTCCGGTTCTGGTGTATGAGTCGGTTTCCCTTACAAACAAAAATAATGATGGCTGCTCCTTGTACAAAATATTCCGGAGATAAAATACCCCTCCACCCGACTCTCCGAGAGAGGGGTGCACAGGGTGCGCAGGCATCAATATTTAACACATCCTTCTCGAATATATGTGGACTAAATTCTTACCTGAACTTTGTCCACCATTTCCTCCAGGCTAATAGGCCCTCACCGAAATCCAAATCAGTGCCAAAACAGCCACTAATCACCTTAATTTTCTGGTGTATGATCTCCTTACTTCCTTTAGATTGCATGGAGGCGTGTGCGCATACGTCCGTAGCAATCTACCCTGCATCAGACTCCCCAATTTAGAAGCTGGGAGAAAAGACATACTTTGATTGAAACTCTCTCTCAGGGCTGCAACTAAATTCATCTGTTGCATTTACCGGTCACCTTCTGACAACAACTTTGTACAGCTCTTCGGCTACCTTTCTGTAAAATCGACCATCTCATTTCTGAATATCCTTCCACTGTGGTCACTATTCTTTGTGACTTCGATGACTGTTTGCTTCTCTCATCCTGACCCCTCTGATATCTCACAAAACGTCACCGAAATTATCCAAGCTGGCATGGAATTATTTATTCCACGTACACAGAAAACCCCTTCAGCCACTCAAAAGCCCTGGTTCTCTAAATCTTGTGACAAGGCCAGACTTGAAAAGGTCAAAGCTTACAAAACGCTTCTACACAATCTCAGTCAAGAAAATCGTCAAGCGTTTAACAACGCAAGAAACCGCTATGTCCGCATTCTTTCTGAGGCAAAAAACTTGCTTAATAAACACATCAAAAACAAAGTCCTCTCAAGCTCCAACGGCAACAAACTCTTATGGACTCTTGCTAAATAAAATCTATTGGGAATAATTTCTGCAAGAGCACGTTCCCACCCTTTGTTTCAGGGGAAGAAATTGTTTCTACCGCCTTGGGCAAAGCTGAACTTTTTGCCTCGTTGTTCGCCAGCAATTCTACTCTCAACCCATCTCCGAATGTTCAACCACCAACAGTCCCCAACACAATTGAAGCCTCTGGCCTTGACGAGATCCCAGCAATTATTCTCAAAAAATGCGCACCAGAAATTGCTCCTGTCCTGACCCGTCTGTTTCAGACATACTACAATAGAAGCATATTCCCTAGTAACTGGAAAACTGCTCGAGCACAACCCGTCCCCAAGAAAGGATGCAAAGCGCTTCCTAGCAACTACAGGCCTATTTCTCTCCTTTCAGTCGTCTCTGAAGTGATGGAAAAGTATGTAAACACCGAACTACTTAAATTTCTTGAAAAACACAGTCTAATCCACGACAGGCAAAATGGATTTCGTCAGCGCAGATCAACTGCCGACCTCCTTTCATTTTTCACCCATTATTGGAACAAGTCTATGGAACTACACGGTGAATCCCAGATTGTCGCTCTAGACATGTCCAAAGCATTCGACCAGGTCTGGCACGCAGCACTGCTGAATAAACTTTCAGCCTGTATGGACATTCCACTAAACTGTATCTAATTAATGCAGGAGTCCCTCAAGGTTCTGCTTTAGCCCCTACTTTGTTCCTTCTCCACATCGATCTCCTCTCTAGCACATCCAACCCTGTTCACAATTACGTGGACGACAGCACCCTCCATTCAAATGTACAATATTCTAAGCCTGTCTCTTTAGCCCAATTAGATGAGGATCGCAGGCTCATGGAGGGTTCTGTCTCCGTGGATCTCCAAAAAATATTAGACTGGGGAAGTAGAAATATTGTACAATTCAACCCCACCAAATCTCAGTCTTGCTTTCTATCTCATAAGGGATACCCCAGCCCTAGACCCATCACATTGAACAACCAAGTTATTTAAAGTCCTTTTCACTTGTTGGCATTTCTGTGGATCGAAATCTAAATTGGCACCAACATGTCACATCAATTGCAGAAGCGGCTGCTAAGAAATTAGGTTTCCTCTTCCGGGCTCGCAAATACTTTTCACCAGCTAATCTCTATACCTTATATACTTCACAAATAAGGCCAAACCTAGAATACTGCTCCCATATCCGGAGTGCCGCTGCCGCTTCTACACTAGCTATCCTAGACTGCATTCAGAAGAGAGCTATACGTCTTATCAGTGCCCCTACCCTCACCCAAAAGCTGCCATCCTTTGCCCACCGACGTGCCGTTGGTAACCTGTCTTTCTCTCTTATAGATATCTGCACGGGCACTGCTCAGAGGAGCTTTCTTCCATAGTTCCTCCATCTGCTGCCCCCAATATATCTATCAGGGGAACAGAGCGAATGCACCCTTTTACTGTCCTGGTCACCAGAGATAGAACTTCTTGTTATGCTCGCTCTTCTGTCCTGAGGACTTCCAGGTTGTGGAATTCCTTGCCGACAGATGTTTTTCCTTCTCCTCCGAACCCCCAAACCTTCAAGTCCAGAATTAACAAGTTGCCTCTTTCCTCCTTGTCGACACCCACGGTACGATAGTATTTAGGCTCTAAGCCCTCGTGGTGTGTTGTTGAAATATAAAAAAAAAACAGTTTGTAAAATAATCTCACTCCCTGAATTGTTTACAATACGTTTATAAAACAGCTGTAGTTTAGTAAGTTGTATTTAGGTTTTGCAGTTTAAACGTGTTATGTCTTATATTTAGTTCAGTGTATTTTTATTATGTGTTTGGCTTTATCACATTGGATAATAAAAATTTATATTATTATTCCAACTTTATGTTTGAATAAGTCTAGATTTAAGTTCGTTTCACAAACAAAGTGTATTAGTGCAAAAGAACCATTATATTAGGAAGACAGCTTTTTATAAAAGCAAAAATAAAAAATTCTCAGTTGGCTCCAATTAGAATAGTTGTTTGGTTTTAATGAACAGTATATATAATTAAGATGTTAAGAACATTTTGGTCGACGTTTTTAATAGTAAAATTTAAATTGGAAATTTGGCTTTGTAACCTGGCACTAGAAGTTAAATGTTATTTACCAAATGTCTTTCAAGTTATATCCAACCCTTTTTATAATTCCATAAACTCATCTGCATATGCAAAATCAGGTATGTACCTGCAATATTAAAATAATTTATATATCCATTTAGTAAAGAGCTTTCATGTTGAAGAGCGCTTTTCAAAAGTGTGCCAAAAATTATTTAATATAAAGATTTATTCCATTTTTTTGATTAAACGAATTCTTTAGCATTTTTTATAAGGCTAACATGGTCAAGCCTGGAACCACGCGTCCTCGAATGGATAAAGGCTTATTTATGGAAGCCGGGTTTGCGTTTCATGTCGGCCATAACACAGGGAATGTTCCCCACGAAGGACGAAGGTTATTGTAGTAAAAAGTATAAATATGCAAATCGAGTAAAATAAGCTTATCGGTGGTGCGCCGGCTCGCTAGTTACCTACCTTACCGGCAGGAGCACGCACACGACATTAACCCCGATTTATATTATTATGCAAATCTGCCCTTATCTACTACTTATTCAAATTCTAAAATAATGTTACTGCAGCCGTTTACGTGCTGTTATGATATATTGGTCAGCCATTTTGGATTTTACGACACGATATCCGTCTTTATGGGGACACATTTTCTGCTCAGCTCTATAATAAAACAGCATTTATCATCGAAATCATTTTTGTGCCGGTGATTTACATGAATTTCGAAATTTGCATGAAGTGCATATTTAAATTTCTTATAGGAAATCAGATCGTGTACATGATCCAGAATAATTAACACACTGGACTGCAGTGGAATCTTGCAGCAACATATTTTTGAAAAAAAGAACAACATATCTATATTACCACAGCATATATATATATATATATATATATATATATATATATATATATATATATATATATATATATATATATATATATATATCACAGATAACTCAAAAAATAATTAGCCGATTTTGATTAAATTTGGTGAGTGCCTTCCTTTTGCCAGTAGCTTGGATAAGTTCGTTAGTCAGGACAATCGGCCCAGGTTTTCCCGGAAATTTTTTATTTTCTTTAGAAAAAATTATATTTTCGGGAATAACAAGGCAAGGGCACCCAAATTTAGTACGCGCGATTACATCATTTGAGGTAAATTGTGTACTAAAATTTAGCTCTGTAAGTTAAACGACAAAAAAGTTATAGGCACTTAAAGAACAATAAACGTCAAGTCGCGGATTAAAACGTCAAAATTGGCAACATTTAGACAAAGAGCCTGAAACTAATATGGGCTATGGAAAGAAAATGTCTCAAGAAGAATGTTTTAGAAACCCTGAAGTCTTAGCTTCAACCGATATTGTCCTTTATTTTACTAAAATGTTTCGAGAAAATTCATCTCAAATCTTTCTCTGATGCTTTTGCAGTAGTCTTAGTTATAGAATTTATCGTTTAATGGTATATAACTTTTGTCGAATTTTCCTAAAAGGATCAATATATCCGTTATTATACAAGATACGAAAAATTTCTATACATTAATTATAGGGTGTCTTGTGCTACATTTAAAAAAATTATATCTACAATCACAGGTGGCCCATAAGTCGTTGGTGATACAAATTTCCTTTTTTTTTAATCGAACACGCCTTATGTTATTTCATTTTTGCATTTTCCATCGAAATGTAATGCATGTTTGTAAGAAAAGAAATTCGGGATGCAGCAAGTGCGTTATGGTAGCGTTATGGTAGCGTTATGGTAGCGCATTTTCATTAAACGTTTCAAATTTAAATAGACGCCCCCTGTTATACAATTGCTCCACTTGTCATCTCACAGCTCAGTGACAATACAGTTGCACTTGTACAGAATTTGCCTCGGGCAGCCGGACAAATCGTTTTGTGTGGACATTTAATAAAAACATAATTTAAAAAAAAACTATAACGGCTACATACTTATATTTTATTGCAATCGAATCTTTACATGTTCCTGCAGGTAATGAATAGTCAAAGTCATCTCTTTTGGTACATCTTCGTATATATAATCTTATCTAAATCATTGGAATATTTAGGTGAATTTCAATTAATTATAACTAATAACACAAAACAGTTTTTGTAATTTGCAAACATTCATCACCACTTGTGGTTTGTCTAGATTATAAAGCTTTTTAAATTGTTCCCGTACACCTATTATTTCTTGAGATAATTACAATTTAAGGAGGCCTTGTTTTCCTATACTAAAGTGATAGATAATGCCACCCTTGCTAGGTTGACCAAGAAACCGGTTTTTTCGGGAACACTTTAAGTTTACTTTCGGAAATTTTTGTACATTTTCAAACAATAATATTTTGATGAAACATGGCACATTGTTTCTACTATAGTAGTATAGTTTATACTGGTAACCAAATTTGATGTCTGCTTTCTTAAAAAACACACATATTTGCTATTAAAAACACTTTTATGAGAATTCGCTACCATAACGCACTTGCTGCGTCTAGACTTTTTATTGACTTTTCGAAGCAAAAATTGATTGAGGAGATCGCGCCTTTTGAGTTCAGAACAAAATTCTTCAAATAAATGAGGGCAAACTAGAACCCCGAGAATTTTTGGTGTCAGTTTCAATTTTAGTGAATTTTCTTTTGAAAAATCACTAATGAGGAGATGCCAACCTCTAAATTGTGAAAAAATTATATATATATATATATATATATATATATATATATATATATATATATATATATATATATATATATATATATATATATATATATATATATATATATATATATATATATTATTATATATTATATATATATATATATATATATATATATATATATATATATATATATATATATATATATATATATATATATATATATATATATATATATATAGAGGGTGGCGCATTGAAAACGAAACAGACCGATTTGCGTCGGAGAAATTTTTTTAAGAAACGCTGAATATTGAGTGGGACATATTTTGACATAAAACTCAACTTTGTCACATCAACCCATTAAGGGTGGTGATAACAACCCTTATATTTTAAATAGGGAACATGGGTCGAGTGTTACATCATTTGAAAGCTCTTTCTTTTCTGAATTCAGCACACTAATTTTTTTGGAAGTTTTGTCAACTCGTTTAAAAATTATTCACAGTTGAAGATGCAAAAACGCATTTCACTCATTTAGATAAGAAATGGGCTGATAGTCAATGTTTTGTTGGTTTGTAAACAAAAAATTGACTATCAGAACAATTATTATCGGAATGAGAGAAATGCCGTTTATTATTTCAGTTTATTGGTCGGTTTGATACTTGATAGTACTACCGAAAATTAATTTCACAGTGGTGTATTCTGTAGAAGAAAGAGTTGAAATAATTACTATTTTTTTCAAAAACGATGACTGTGCCAACCCTACTGCAAATTTGTTTAATGAACGACATCCGAACAGATATGTTAACAGAAAATACATTTTGGAGTTAGTTGCAAAGTTTCGACAAAATGCTTAAGTAGCCAACAAAAAACGTGATCCTGAACGTGAATTTTCGGTTAGAAATGAGACTACTGAGATTGGAGTTTTAGGACAAATTGCTGCAGACCAAATTTTGAGCACGAGAAAATTGGTCACTGTTTCAAACACCAAAAGAAGAACTATTCGGTGAATATTGAAGCATCATAAATTTCACCCGTATAAAATTCATCTTGTACAACAACTGAATAAAGAAGATTTTGATCGGCGGCTGGAGTTTTGTGAAATTATGACTGCACGAATAGCTGATAACGGGAACTTTCTGTTCAATATCTGTTTTTACAGACGAGTGTACGTTTTTATTAAACTCTACAGTCAATCGTCATAATTGTCGTTATTGGGCAGATAATAATCCAAGAAATTTTCACGAAGTCCACACTCAAACTTCACAGAAATTGAATGTCTGAACTGGCACTTTTGAAGACCGTTTAATCGGGCTAATTTTTCTTGATGGCAATTTGAGTGGCGAAACGTATTTGGAGCTACTAGAAGATATCGTTTATCCTCTACTAACTGACATTGTTGATAATGATGATCGCTATCAAGAAAATCAATTAGTGTTTTACCAAGATGGAGTTCCTCCGCATTTTTCACAACGTGTTTGGGAGTTTTTGAACAGAGAGTTTCCAGAGCAATTGATTGGGGGTAGAGGTGCTATTGAGTGGCCCCCTAGATCACCGGATTTAACTCCTTTAGACTTCTTTCTATGGGGCCATTTAAAGGGTAGAATTTTCGCAACAGAACTGGAGTCTGGAAGAATTATGATGACGCATTGTTGAAGAATGCCGTCTAATGACACCACAAATGCTCCAGAATGTCAGAGCTCGTTTTGAACAAAATTTTTACTTTTGTATGGAGGCTGGTGGTTAACAATTTGAACACTTACTTAACTGAATAAACATTTTTGAACGTTTGGTTTTGTTTTTTGATTTTTTTTAACGAAAAATTGACTAATTAGTACAATTCTTATCACAATGAATTAAATATGTTCTTGCAACTCTAACTGTGAATAATTTTTAAACGAGTTGATAAAACTTCCAAAAAAAAAGAGTGTGCTGAATTCAGAAAAGAAAGAGCTTTCAAATGATGTAACACTCGACCCAGGTTCCCTATTTAAAATATAAGGGTTGTTATCACCACCCTTAAGGGGTTGATGTGACAAAGTTGAGTTTGATGTCAAAACATGTCCCCCTTAATATTGAAATTGATGTGTTTCAGCGTTTCTTAAAAAAATATTTTTTTGGACGCAAATCGGTCTGTTTCGTTTTCAATGTGTCACGCTGTATATATATATATATATATATATATATATATATATATATATATATATATATATATATATATATATATATACATATACATATACATATAAAAAATTAAACTGACCCCGGATATCTTTGTTTTAGTGGGCTAGTTCGCGATCATTTTAATTTTTTTTTTTCAAAATTCAAAAGTCGGGATCTCCTAATTAGTGAATTTGTTAACAAGATAATTCACTAAAAGGACAGATAATACATGATATATACACATTAATTATGTAATATATTTCTAATTAAAATTTCCGAACATACCATGAAAATAGAATCACAATTTTGTTGCATTGTTAGAAACTACCTAACAGAATTGAATCGTGTACTAACACCTACTCTCATTGTCTCTTAAAAATACAGAAATCACTGGCAACCCAACCAGTTAACGTCTCTATTTGGTCATAATGAGGCTTGAGAATAAAATACAGCAGCAGCAGACTCTCTCTCGGTAGGCGTATTCCCCTTCTCGCAGCAAGCCCCGCCTGTACATCAGACCAGTGGTTTCTAAAGAGGCGGGTCGCGCGAGCATTTACCATAATCCACCAATCATAGATGAATAGCTTTGCTACTTTTAATAGAAAAGGACACACAAATTGATCTATCTTTCCATAAGTACTTGACAAAACTATATGGTGGTAAATACTCAGGTTATTAATTCTCACCACGTGTTCAAAGTCTTTTTATTCAGACCAATTTCCTACACTACGGTACCCATTAGAATAATTTTGTAATTTGTTTCGTTGAAAAATGATCGTCCAATTAAGGAATGATTGCTGGATATGGTTATTTGATCAATATGGGGCTAGCGTTTATACGGGAGGAAGGATCCTAATGTATACATATTTCAATAAGGATAAATTAGATTTTTTCATGTTAGAAGGTAAAAATTATAAGCGACTCGTTTACTAAAATTATTATGCTCCTAATTAGAGGGTTTATATATAGAAATGATTTAAGCAATTTCATGAAATAATGTACTGCGTAAAGCAGCTTTAGTAAATGTAATAATAATAAATATAAACGTGGAAGGACTATATTAAAAGTTCTGAAGCAGCAAGAGCATCAGGGTAGCGAATTTCACGAACGTTATTGTTGCAAGACGTTAATTCGCCAAAGATTAATGATATTTGTCCCACTAACGCCATTTGGTTCTATAAAAAACTGAAATTTTTGTCTTAAGTATAAACCAAATTGACAAAAATTAGTTAAGAATCAATCTTGAGTTTTTTTTTTTAATTTCAACAACACACCACGAGGGCTTACAGCCTAAATACTATCGAACCGTGGGTGTCGACAAGGAGGAAATAGGCAACTTATTAATTCTCGACTTGAAGGTTTGGAGGTTCGGAGGAGAAGGAAAAACATGTGCCGGCAAAGAATTCCACAACTTGGAGGTCCTCGGGACAACAGAGCGACCATAACAAGATGTTCTATGACTGGTGACCTATACAGTAAAAGGGTGCATTGGCTCTGTTCCCCTGGTAGATCTGTTGGGGGCAGCAGGTGGAGGAACTATGGAAGAAAGCTCCTTCGAACAGCGCCCCTGCAGATATCGTTAAAAAAGAGAAAGGTCACCAACGGCACGTCGGTGGAGAAGGGATGGCAGCCTTTGGTTGAGGGTAGGGTCACCGATGAGTATAGCTCTCCTCTAAATGGAGTCCAGGATAGCGAGTGTAGAAGTGGAAGCGGCATCCCAGATGTGGGAGCAGTATTCGAGGTTTGGCCTTATTTGTGAAGTATATAAGTTATAGAGATTAGCTGGTGAAATGTATTTGCGAGCCCGGAAGAGGAAACCTAATTTCTTAGCAGCCGCTTCTGAAATTAATGTGACATGTTGGTGCCAATTGAGATTTCGATCCACAGAAATGCCAACAAGTGAAAAGGACTCACTACTTTGAATAACTTGGCTGTTAATTGTGATGGGTCTAGGGCTGGTGTATCTCTTATGAGATAGAGGGCAAGACTGAGACTTGGTGGAGTTGAATTGTACAACATTTCTACAATTCAACTGCACCAAGTCTGTAGTGTTGACTTACAATAAACGTTGAAGTAAGAAGAAATAGAACATAATATGAAGGTAAAGAAAAGTTATATATGGTGTGCAAAATGTAAAGTTTGTTCGATTTTGATATAAATATCAAATAATTCTGAACCAAATACAATAAAAAAATTCGGGACGCAGCAAGTGCGCTATGGTAGCGAACACTAATTAAATGATTCAAATTTAAATAACCCAACTTGCTATATAAACCTAGAAAGTTGATACTGATGTGGCTACTATTTCCCTGGCTTCACTGATATTGGCTTTCTTTTCTGTAAATGAAGGATATAGCCAGCGTGTAAGTTAACTGGAGCGTGTGGCCTTTTTCAGTTCTAGATATTCTTCAACGCTTCTGTGACCGGTTTCGCTGCTCGACAGGATGCGGTCAAGCAGCGAAACCGGTCACAGAAACGTTCAAGAAGATCTAGAAATGAGAAAGGCCACTTTTTCCAGCCCTTCATTAACAGAAAAGAAAACCAACATTAGTGAAGCCAGAAAAATAGTCTCCACGTCTGTATTTAGTATGGAACAGTTTCACGAAGTAAGGGCAACCATTAATGGACTAGAAAGTTGGCTTTAAGTACTACCCTGTAAGGGCCAGGGCAGCATATGTCGCAACTTTCATCAAAATAACTTTATTATTTTTTGAGATACAATTTGTTTTTCAGAATTTTTTTTAGTTTTTTTTAGAAAAACTTGCCCGATCTGGCTGGCGAACAAACACATCCAAGCTATTAATAAAAGAAAGATACGTGCCGAGTTTCATCAAAATTGGTTAATTAGATACTTTTTGAGTTTTCCGTTGGATACATACGTAGACATAAAAATTTCAAAAACGATATTAGCGAGTTTTTTACAAAAAATCTGCGCACGCTACTGAATAATCGGCGTCCACTAAAATGGGTCTTTACCGAATTTCTTAAAAAATATTGGATAATCATGATTCTACGCTTAAATGGCGAATAGGGCTCTACATTATGAATTTAAGCTTCTTATCCAGTAATCCATTATGTGATAATACATGAATCACAAGGGTTTTATTTAACAACAACATTTAACAGTAGGCAGTTTCTAAGAGAAATTGGATAGCACAATAAAAAAAGGTATTATATTGTGGAAATATTTTGAATAGTCGTCACGTCAATTACAATTTTGCTTAATATCCTTTAGACTGCTATCAGATAAACTTAAAAAAAGTTCGGGACGTAGCAAGTGCGTTATGGTAGTGAATTTTTATTAAATGCTTCAAATTTGAATAACTCAACTTTCTATAAACTTAGAAAGTTGAATTTTGGTAAAAATTGTGTTACAAATTTCATTAAAGTTAATTCAATTAAAAATTAATTATTTACAAAGGGAATGTAATTGTCAAATTATAAATATGGCAGGTGTTTTATCTTCTTAATTGCTTGGATGGTTTTGTTTTAGTCAACCCGTCCAGTTTTTGCAAGCAATAAACAACAAAAAAGTTTTTTTATGTTACGGTATAAAATTTTCGTAAAAATATTTCAAATCCGATAGCTCAATAAATTTCTCATAAAGCTAGAATCTTCAATCTTGAACCATAGTAACACCTATGTAAACGCACGTGGGTAATAAATTAAAGAAAAATAACATAATGAGCTTCGCGGATAACTACAAATTTGTTTAAAAAAACCTTTTTTGTTGTTTATTGTTTGCAAAAACCGGATGGGTTGACTAAAACAAAACTATCCAAACAATAAATAAGGAAAAATACCTGCGATATTTATAATTTAACAGGTACTTTCCCTTTGTAAATAATTATTTTTTTTCTGAAAAACTTCTGTAACTTTAATGAAATTTGTAACACAATTTTTTAAAGATACCTGCAGTATTTACATGTTATATCTAAGACCAAATTTCAATTTAGTAGCTCCATATAAAACATAATTTTTTCAAATAATAGCTAACTAGGACTCTAAAACCGATCTCAAAAGTCCATTTAAATTTAAAGAATTAGTTTTAACAATATATCTTACTAATCGTGTACAATTATTATAAAAATTCATTACTACAACGCACTTGCTGCGTCTCGAATTTTTGTTGTTGCTAATTCTTTCCAAAAACTGGATGGGTTGACGAAAACAAAACAATACAAGCAATTAATAAGGAAAAATACCTGCCATCTTTATAATTTAACAGGTACATTCCCTTTGTAAATAATTATTTTTTTTCTGAAAAACTTTTGTAACTTAAATAAAATTTGTAACATAAATTTTTTAAAGGCACTTGCAGTACTTACATATTATATCTTAGACCAAATTTAAATTTTTTAGCTCCATATAAAATATTAATATAATAATTTTTTTCACATAATCGCTAACTGGGACTTCAAAACCGATCTCCAAGGTTCATTTAAATTTAAAGAATTAGTTTTAATAATATATCTTACCAATAGTGTACAATTTTCATGAAAATTCACTACCATTACGCACATGCTGCGTCTCGAAATTTGTTATTTATAGTATACATTTGCATGCTAAAATTTATCGCTTTTAGATGCAAACTTTGTCCCGGTATTACGAAAAAAATGGTCCAAGACTGACAGTTTACACAATTATTGTTAGTTGATTGTACTTTCTTGTATACAGCTCTATCTATAAAATGTTGTGTAAGCTAGAGCTATCGTGACAACATACTACCTGGTCCTGCACCGAGATGGCGTCCCTGTCGTATCTCTCACAACGTTGTCCAAGCTAATAAGCTGCGATAACCTCCATTGTTTAGATTTTTATCTACGATTTATTTAAGCAGCATAGCAACACATATAACGTCATCTGTCTTTGTCCAACATTGTAGATATTGCATTACAATACAAACCCAAACATTTTAGCTGACCATGACAATGGGTTCCAGAGGCCCAATTTCACGCCCATTTGAAGAAAATTTCCGAAAGTCTCACCATCGATACCTCTCTATTAGTGAATTTTCTTAATGAAAGTTCACTAAAAATACTAATAAATTTGTATTTAATAAATACAAAGCGTATCCTTGATTTGACCAAATTAAAAATTACATCTCAGTTAAAGACATTCATTTGCTGGCACATGGATTACTGGATAAAAAGCTTAAATTCATAATCAACAGCCCGATCAGCCATTTGGTCGTAGAGTCTTTAATATATAATAACTTTCTGATCTTCCAAGTTGCCCCCCACCCTGAACCCGACACAAAATTAAAAGAGATTCATCCACGCGCTAGTCATACTCTCTAAATCACAGAACAAATATTGAAGACCTCTGTCTCTTTTATCGATGCGATCATCGACATTTCTCCCCAGAAACTACTACTGCTACGTTAGTACCTCTACTTACTGCAATAATTTGGACAACCCGCTTACTCAAGAAGAAACACACGCCTTTAGTGTGAAGTTACCGACTTGTCGAACAGTTGGATAAGAATCTTCGTTCTGTCCTAGACAATCTAAGCTCCGAAGTGTGATCTCGGCACACATGACTTCGCAGACATATCTAAGAAGCGAGTATACATCCATGCTGTAGCACCACAATCAAATTTATGACGATTTAGCGACACATAGACTTCATGAACTATTTCAAAAGAAAAAATGTTCGGGACGCAGCAAGTGCATTATAGTACTGAATTTTCATAAGAAGTGTACACTATTAGTAACGTATATTATTAGAACTAATTCTTTAAATTTAAATGGACCTGGGAGACCGGTGTTAGAGGTTCCAGTTAGCGATTATTTAAATAACTTTCTATTTTCTATGGAGCTAGAAAATTATAGTTTGGTAGACATATATGTAAGTACTGCAGGTCTGTTTAAAAAAATACTGACAAACAAGGCAACCAAAATTTCATTTTTGGAAAAATATTTTAAACAAATGAAATGGGGTAAGAATTAAAACATAAATTGAAAATCTTGGTTCGCTGCTTTGTCGCAGAGGTTCCCCTTCCCCTTCTGCATGCCTACAACCACCCTCAATGCATAAACAAGAACAATGTAAATAAGAAAAGTTTCTTGGGAACAACCCGCAAGAAAGTTACGGGACCTGCGGTAAATATAGGTGTTCTGGGCGGGATAAACAGAATTTTAAGGAGGTATAGCTGCAAAATGGGATAGAGGCAGCTTATAGAGGTCCAAATAAGCTGTTTTTCGCACTTTTCGCTCACATTTAGTTTTTATTTTCTTACCTGCCCAACACCCCCATCCACTCCTGGTCGCGTAACTTTCTTGGGGGCTGTTTCTAAGAAATATTTCTTGTGTTTTGTGCACCCAGAAGGTGATTTAAGCATGTTTCTGATTTTTTCCTAAAAAGCCCCCGTGTGCTAATCTGCAAATTTACCGAAAATTTAATTTTTATTTACAAAACGAATGTACCTGCCAAATTATAAACGTGGCATGTATTTTTCCTTATTAGTCGCTTGGATGATCCGTTTTAGTCCACTCAATTGAAACAGTTTCTGCAAACAAAATAAGAAAAATGGTTTTCTAAAACAAATTTATCGGTGCTTGTGAAGTTGTGTTATTTTTTAAATTTAGTACACACGATGCTTTTATATTGGTTTTAGTATGTATCAAAACTGAAGATTCTAGTTTAATGGGAAAATGAATTATCACCATTTGGAATATTTTTACGAAAATTCGCTTCCATAACGCACTTGTTGCACCTAAACCCTTTTCAACATTTATTTACTATTGCTGTATTCATACTTTTTAAAAATGAAGTAAATAAATATAAACAATACAAATATTGAAATTAAAATTTTAATAACTTACACAACATCTGTTGACTGGTATAATTTAAACTGCTGCATGATATTATGTAGTTTCACTTTACTCAAGTTTTCCATATACGACATGAAGGGTAAATAATAATGAAAATTCACTAAAAACTAAAAGTAAACAATAAGTACCTTATTCCAAGGTTCTAAGGTATTAGTTGAGTCTTATTATTTGTTTATGGCGTCTGTAAACAAAGAAGAAGAAGAAGATGACCTCGAATTCGACCCCCACCCCCTACTACCAGTTGACAAAATAACAAATGACAATGACAAATAGCTAACTCGCGTTGTCAGATTTAACTAGGAGAGGGCGATGGGTTTTAAATAACTTGAAGAATGGGATGCCTAATATTTATACGTAATAAAACGTTGTTCTAGATTGCCTTTAAACAAATTAAATAACTTTCATTAAAATTTTTATTTATTACTATATATTTTCCTGATATCTTCAATTTCGGATGATAGTTTTGGCAAATGACAACCCCGCTGATTGTTTATTGTGACATATTTTTCTAACCTGTTGGTTTGAAGTTTAATTTGGAGCATTTGTTTGCAATAGCAGCGTAACCCTGATATATCTGTCTGACTTTGTCTAATATAATAGGCTCCCATTCAGAGGTAATTTCAGGTTATATCGTTGATTATTTATTTTTATTTGGTTATAACCCAGAATTTACTAAACCGATTAAGTTCAAATTTGGTAGAGGGCCACTGATACAATATCTACGTGCGCGTAAAGTTTTAGTTTCATACTTATGGTAATATAAAAGATATTGCGTTTTCAAACAGTTTTTCACATTTTTTTTTGAAAATATGTGAGTGTCAAAACTGTCTAACGAAATCGTCCAAGCTATTAACAAAATGAAGGGAATTGCCAAATTTGATTTCGATTGGTGAAGTATTTTTTGAGTTATCGGTTGGATACACACACACACACACACACACACACACACACACATATATATATATATATATATATATATATATATATATATATATATATATATATATATATATATATATGTATATATGTATATATGTATATATATATGTGTGTATATATATATATTTTTTTTTTCTTAATGAAAATTCACTAAAATCTGAACCAGAACAAAATAAATTTTTGTCTGCTTTGATCTGATCAGGTTTTGCGTCTCAGGCAAAGCAGAATACATTTGTCCTGTTTTTACGAAGGAACTAAAATCATGTTATCGCATGTTGTTCTATTATTTATCCCGATAATGACCATAGCTATTGAAGCGGTTCATAAAAAAATATATAGATATGATTCATTTTACAAACAATATGTTTAAACAAAAAAAAAGATGTTTAGGTATTTAAAGACAATAAAAATATAATTAGGAAATATCTACGGTTATTTACTTCAATATTTGCTTTTATAGAAACGTCAAAATTTTGCAAATAAAAAAACTCGATACCAAAAAATTTCGAAAAAATAAAAATTACCGAAACTTATTTAAAAGTGGTTTCCTTCTTTTCAGACACTTTAGGCCTTAAAACCAAACAAACCGCTATTTGATATTGCTTCTAGTTTTCAAGTTATAAAGATTTTTCTGAAAACTTCAAAAAATTTCCAGCATTACAAATGTAAGTGTACCTCCTAATTTTATGAAGCATTTTTAGGCTTAATATTATTTTGTCTCAACTTGTTTAGCTTTTTTTGAAATAAAAACAGCACAATGTCATATTAAATTAAGATATTTGTGACCGAAATGGTGAATACAAAAAATGTGCATTTATAAAATTTTTCTCAATTACCTACATAAAAACCATTAGCCTGAAAAAAGAACTGATGCGATTCCGATATTTAATATCCGTCAAATTAGTAAAGGCTAAAGTTTTAACTTAATCGAAGACAAAAATTTTTTTTGTCAAAAAAATTGACGAAAAAATTGCACAAAAATAAAAGTTATCTGAAGTCGATAAAACCTTAGTATAATATGTAGCATCTTCGTAGATAAAAAATAAAACAAACTCCGTGCCAATATCTTCTGGATTTTTTAAATTACAATGATTTATCTTTAAAATAAAAAAAATGCTAGAAGAAAAAAAACTGCGACTTTGCATCTGTAACTGATATCAATGTATAATATAGTTTTTACACATTCTTATGAAGCACTGCATATTGTATATACGTTTTATATGATTTGAAGAACTTTTATATTTTGGTGATTTTTTTTACTTTTGAAGATCGGTTCCACTTATAATTTGAACACTTAGTGACGTATTTACTTTAAAATAGTCAACGGAAACATCTCGTCGCATCAGTCAGCAATTATAATAACGATTTTGGTCTGCTATATTTAAATCGTTGTAAAACAATGATAGACGAATTATTCAAATTGATCAGAACAAGTCGGAATATTCACGTACCCTGGAAGTATTATCACATGTAATGGTAAATGTAGCAAGGATCTGAGGTAGAGGATTGCGATGGCAAAGCAAGCATTGAACAAAGTACTCTTCTATATATAAACATTTAAATTAGGACATAATGAAACAGTTCATCAAGTCGACGTGTGGAGTGTGGTAGGGTATAGGGCGGAAACTTGGGCTATAACTTAACAAGACATAAAGCTAATAGAAGCTTTTGACATGTGGACATGGCGAAAATGACAAAGACACGGTACACCCATCGAAATACGAATAAAAGTGTGTTAGGACGAAAGAAACTTGCTGAAGGAAATGAAGAGGAGGAAGGCAAAATTTATTGATTATATTCTAAAACATAATAACTTTCTGAAAAAATTACTTGAACTCACATACTTGGAAAAATTGAAAGAGGCAGTAAAAAATTACTTGATGCAGCTCTCTTCATTTCTTTGTAACTTCCACACCTCACCAGTTGTGCCAGCTTCCCAGAAATGCTTTCCTTGGTCTGACTCTTTCAATTTTTCCAGGTATGTGTGCCTGAAAAAACTGAAAGAGGCAGACCAAGAAAAACATTCCTGGAAATCTGGCACAACTGATGAAGAGTGGAAGTTACAAAGAAATGAAAAGAGCTGCTCGAGAAAAAGTATCATGACTGTGACACGCCCTTAGATTCTATGGTGATCGCCAAATGTTATGAAAACCGGTAAAGCTGTCCAGTGGATTTATGGTGAGTAGAAATGCAAATTTTGCAAACGTAAAAAGCATTTTGCTAAAAGTTCACGTTACTTAGCAGGCGACGATTTAGAATATGTTATCCGTTTTTCACAATTGCCTAAGCCAACCAAGACGTTTACGTTAGCCTATTATATACGTTACACAAAATCTACCCAAAATATCAACATTTCAAAAAAAAATTGAACGCGCTATAATATAACAGTCAGGGACTATAGGTGATTATAACCATGTCTTAAACATTTTGCTGCTCCTAATGCAAAATAGAATAGGTAAAATTGGGAATTATTTTGATAACATAACATAACCATCAACGGTTACAGGGTTCGTCAGGGTTCTCTTCTCTTAATACCAGGAACGCCTATGGCCTGCATGAGATCCCAGAAATTTCTATCAAAAAATGCACACCAGAACTTACTCCTATCCTGACTCGTCCGTTTCAGACATCTTACAATAGAGACGTATTCCCTGGTAACTGGAAATCTGCTCGAGTACAACCCATCCCCGAGAAAGGATTCAAAGCGCTTCCTAGCAATTACAGGCCTATTTCTCTCCTTTCAGTCGTCATGGAAAAGTATATAAACACCGAATTACTAAAATTTCTTGCAAAAACACAGTCTAATCCACGACAGGTAGTATGGATTCCATCAGCGCAAATCAAGTGCCGACCTCCTTTCCTTTGTCATCCATTCTTGGAACAAAGCTATGGAACTACGCGGTGAATTTAATATTGTCGCTCTAGATATATCCATAGCAGTCGATCAGGTCTGCTCAAGTACAACCCGTCCCCAAAAAAGGACCCAAAGTGCTTCCTAGCAACTACAGGTCTATTTATATCCTTTCAGTCGTCTCTAAAGTGATGGAAAAGTATATAAACACCGAATCACTAAAATTTCTTGAAAAACACAGTCTAATCCACGACAGGAAGCATGGATTCCGTCAGCGCAGATCAACTGCCGACATCCTTTCCTTTGTCACCCATTCTTGGAGCAAGTCTATGGTACTACACGGTGAATCTAATATTGTCGCTCTAGATATATCCAAAGCATTCGACCAGGTCTGGCACGCAGCACTGCTTAGTAAACTTCCGGCCTATGGCCCACCACCAAAACTCTGTACCTGGACAGCAAATTTTGTCTCCAACCGGAGAATTTCTGTTGTCGTGGATGGCCATTCCTCTAAACTATATCCAATTAATGCAGGAGCTCTTCAAGGTTCAGCTCTAGCCCCTACTTTGTTTCTTTTCCACACCAATGACCTCCTCTCTAGCTCATCCAACCCAGTTCACAGTTACGCGGACGAGAGCACCCTCCACTGAAATATACAATATTCTAAGTCTCTTTAGCCCAATTAGATGAGGATCGCAGACTTATGGAGGGTTCTGTCTCCGTGGATCTCCAAAAAATATTAGACTGGGGAAGTAGAAATCTTGTACAATTCAACCCCAACAAATCTCAGTCTTGCTTTCTATCTCATAAGAGATACACCAGACCTAGACCCATCACAATGAACAACCAATTCATTCAAAGTAATGAGCCCTTTTCACTTGTTGGCATTTCTGTGGATCGAAATCTCAATTGGCACCAACATGTCACATCAATTGCAGAAGCGGCTGCTAAGAAATTAGGTTTCCTCTTCCGGGCTCTCAAATACTTTTCACCAGCTAATCTCTATACCTTATATACTTAACAAATAAGGACAAACCTTGAACACTGCTCCCACATCTGGGGTGCCGCTGTCGCTTCTACACTCGCCCTCCTGGACTCCACTCACAAGAGAGCTATATGGCTCATCGCTGACCCTACCCTCACCCAAAAGCTGCCATCACTTGCCAACCGACGTGCCGTTGGTGACCGCTCTCTCTCTTTTATAGATATCTGCACGGGCACTGCTCAGAGGATCTTTCTTCCATAGTTCCTCCACCTGCTGCCCACACCAGATCTACCAGGGGAACAGAGCGAACGCACCCTTTTACTGTCCAGGTCACCAGATATAGAATATATTGTTATGGCTGCTCTTTTGTACCGAGGACTTCCAGGTTGTGGAATTCCTTGCCGGTACATGTTTTACCTTTTCCTCCAAATCTCCAAACCTTCAAGTCCAGAATTAACAAGTTGCCTCTTTCCTCGCTGTCGACACCCACGGTACGATAGTATTTAGGCTGTAAGCCCTCGTGGTGTGTTGTTGAAGTATATAAACAAAAGTTTTGTAAAAATACGTAGATCATTTCTATGAAAATTAGCTACCATGACGCATTTGCTACGTCCAGACTGTTTAATTTTCTTCCCCGCCCGACACCCCTATTCGTTCCGGATCAGGTAATCTTCTTGGAGGATGAGGCTACATTTCTCTTATTGTTAATGCATACTGATGTTTTAGAATTTTTTCTAAAAGCTGACCTGAGAATCTGCAAATTTACTCTTCAATGTTTTAATATGATAAATCTAACTACGCTGGAATGTTTGATTTATGTCGAACAGCTTGCTTACCCAAACAATCTAATACTCAACACATTATTTGCTTATTACGCTGTAGTAAGCTATAGTTGACAAGAAAAATCGAAGAATTATGTACATTATATTTATGAAGCTCATATATTTTAAACCATGCCACAATCAATTAAGCTTAATCTAATTATTTACCAATATTTATATGGAACGTCACAAAATAAATCACACCCATTATAAGCTAGTTAATATAACTGGCGCGAACAACAAATATGGTAGTATTAAAATGCCTAAGAATAATACCAGTACCAGTTTCATAAACATACAATATTTACAACTGGTGAAACAAAATCTCGGAGGAAGCCTTAATACGTCAATAAATCTATAGCCGGTTATCGCATCATCGAACTATCACCTTTCCTTCTCCAACACCTCACCGAGTAATGCACCCATCTCTTTTTTATGAGTGGTAAGCCGTAAGGAAGGTAATCAGACGCAAGTGGGCTGAGCAGTCTAAGCTCAGGAGGGTGTAAGCCTACCTACAAGTAGCCAACCGAGCGAGAGGTAGCGTTGATCACCGTTTACCTGACAGGTAGCCGGTGCGCTCATTCAGTGTTGTGCTTGCCATCGCTTGAGCTTCAACCGTCCTTTGAGTTCTTTCACCAGTCCGCAAAGGAAGTGTACAAGGTCCTCTGAGGATCTATCTCGTATGTCGTGCTAGTGATCCCGGACATACATCCCTTTGTTTCCTTACGGCAGAACGCAACCCTTGCAGACTCAATGATAAGTTCGAGATCAGTGACTGTACCATTAAACACATCATCATGTTAATTTCTAACGGAACGGCTTTGGGAAGCGGAAGCGAGTTTTCTAGTGTGCCAGGATTGACGGGTTGTTGTCCGGTTCCGGTGGCTCCGGCAAGGTCAGCGATTGTCAACTGGAAAATGGACTCTGTGGGTCTGCCGACTCCCAATACTGCCCCGAGTGTGCTTTCTTCTGGCATGCACATCTCTTCATCAGGTTAGACATAAACAGGATTTTATTATCAACTAATTTTTTCAAAAATTAAATGTAACTATATATTTTTTACTCTAGAAACTTCAATTTTTCGTTTAGTCTTGTTGTTGTTTCACAAATATATTGTATACAAGCAAAAATAATTGTAATAACAATATTACACTTGTGACAGATGTATCCGCTCAACTTCATTTATTCACAATAAGCTCTTCAAAGTTTAAAATAGTTGAATTATTTGGTTTTTAGTGAATTTTCTTAAAAAAATCACCATTGAGGAGATCCGTGTTCATATATATATATATATATATATATATATATATATATATATATATATATATATATATATATATATATATATATATATATATATATCGTACTGATAACTCAAAAAATAATAGACCGATCTTGATCAAATTTGGTGAGTACCTTCCTTTTGCAAGTGGCTTGGATAAGTTCATTATTGGTTTTTAGTGAATTTTCTTAAAAAGATCACTATTGAGGAGATCCGTGTTCATATATATATATATATATATATATATATATATATATATATATATATATATATATATATATATATATATATATATCGTACTGATAACTCAAAAAATAATAGACTGATCTTGATCAAATTTAGTGAGTACCTTCCTTTTGCAAGTGGCTTGGATATGTTCATTATCCAGGAAAATCGGACCAGGTTTTCTCGGAAAATTTTGTGTTTTCTTTCTAAAAAAATATATATCTCCGGAAATAACAAAGTAAGGGCAACCAAATTTGGTACGCTTATTTGCATTATAAAGAGCGAATCCTGTACCAAAATGTAGGTCTCTAGGTTTAAAGAGGAAAAAGTTGTGGGCAGTTAAAGACAAACATTTTGGAGTTTTCCTCAAAACGTCAAAGTCGCGATTGAAACGTCAAAATTGGCAATGTTTAGGCAAAGAACGTGAAACAAATACGGATTGTGCAAAGGAAATGTTGCAAGAACAGTGTTCTGCGAACTTTTAAGTTTAAGTTTCAACTGTCATTGCCCTTCATTTTACTAAAATATTTACAGAAAATTTATTCTAAATAGACCCTTTCTCTGATGCTTTGCCTGTCGGTTTAGTTAAGTCGATGCTTTTGCTGTAGGTTTAGTTAAGTTTATGGTTTAACGGTCTATAATTTTTATCTAATTTTCGTAGAACAAATTCGTCAATGCATTTTTGCATTTTTTTAAATCGAAATATGATGCATGTTTGTAAGAAAAAAATCTGGAGGCAGTAAGCGCGTTTTGGCAGCGAATTTTCATTAAATCCTTCAAGTTTCAATAACTCAGTTTGTTTTAACGTAAGGTTTGTTGGCTAGGAAACCAACATTTAAGTTTATTATCGGAAAATTTTTGTACATTTTCAAGCAATAAGTAATTTTAGGGCATACCGGTAGTCAGATTGATGCATGCTTGAATTTGCTATTAAAAACTTTTTTATGAACATTCACTTCCATAACACACCTGCTGCGTCCAGACTTTTTTAAAGTTTGCGTAATGTTCTTTCAGTTTCTGTACTTTGAAGCCTCTCTGACCATATATTTAGCTGATTACTTAAAGTTGTTTTATTAAAATTTAGCGGGTTCTTGTAATAAGCTTTTAACTGTAGCTACTACACAATTTTCTATTCTATGAAATGAATTAAAATATTTTTATTAGGTTCTAGTGAACTGCACGACTGGTTTCACTACACGTGAGCTTGACTGTATGCTAATGCTACTGCAGCAAAACCGGCAGTCTAGTATTATTGTTTAAAAAATTTTGAGCCGTCAGTTGTATTTTGTATTATATTGCCAAGTTCTCGGGATTTTTATTCCTTCATCAAGGCTAAAACATGGAATGGAAAAATCAGATTTTATATAATAAAGCCTGGACTCAGAAAGTGCGTTATGGTAGAGAATTTTCTTAAAAATGTTTTTAATAGCAAATGTCTTTCTTTGATGAAAGCAGGCATCAAACTTGGTTGCCTATATAGTAGAAACAATGTACCATATTTCATCGAAATAACTTTATTGTTTGAAAATATATAAACATTTTTCAAAAGTCTGGATGCAGCAAGTGTGTTCTTGAAGTGAATTTCCATAAAAATGTTTTTAATAGCAAATGCGAGCAGGCATCAATCTGATTACCGGTATAGCCTATGTAGTAAAAACAATGTACTATATTTTATTAAAATTACTTATGGTTTGAAAATATTCAAGCATTTTCCGAAAAGAAACCTAAATGTTGGTTTCCCAACCAACAAAGCTTACGTTAATAGCAAATTGAGTCATTGAAATTTGAAAGATTTAATGAAAATTCGCTACCAAAACTTACTGCGTCCAGATTTTTTTTATACAAGCATGCATCATATTTCGATAAGAAATGCAAAAATGCATTAACGAATTTTTTTTCGAAAATTAGCTACAAATTATAGACCGTTAAACCATAAACTTCACTAAACCTACAGCAAAAGCAGCAACTTAACTAAACCGACAGCCAAAGCATCAGAGGAAGGGTCTATTTGAAATTAATTTTTCTGTAAATATTTTAGTAAAATGAAGGGCAATGACGGTTGAATCTGAAACTTAAGGGTTCGGAGAACACTCTTCTTGCAACATTTTCTTTTCACAATCCGTATTTGTTTCACGTTCTTTGCCTAAACATTGCCAATTTTGGCGTTTCAAATTGCGAGTGTGACGTTTTGAGGAAAACTCCAAAATTTGTTTCTTTAACTGCCCATAACTTCTTTGTCTTTAAAGCTAGAGACCTAAGTTTTGGAACATGGTTCACAATTTATAATACAAACACGCGTACTAAATTTAATTGCCCTTACTTTGTTTTTTCCGGAGATATAATTTCTTTTAGAAAGAAAACACAAAATTTTCCGGGAAAAACTAGTCCGATTTTTCTGGGTCACGAACTTATCCAAGCCATTTGCAAAAAGAATTTTGTCAAGATGGGTTCATTATTGTTTGAGTTATCGGTCGGATATATATATATATATATATATATATATATATATATATATATATATATATATATATATATATATACATATAAACACGGATCTCCTTATTAGCGAATTAAAAAAAAATCGCTAAAAAAACACAAAATTGCATACCCTTAAGTTTCAGATTCAATTGTCATTCCCCTTGATTTTACTAAAATATTTACAGAATATTCATTTCCAATAGACCCTTACACCACCCCCCACTCCCGCCTCAAGTTGAACGAGGGGGGTCTGCTTCGTCGTAGGCATTTTCCGTCCCCCCTCGTGTGCATACAACCACCCTCGTTGTACAAACCACAAGAAAAACTTCTTGTTTATACCCCCCAAGGAAGTTACGTGACCTGGGGCAAATAGGGGTGCTGTGTGGGGTAGGCAGGATTTAATGGGGATATGGCTTCAAATAGACAGCTTTCAAGCAGTTTTCGCCTCATTTTCTGCTCATATTTCCTTTTTACTACCTACCCCGCCCAGCACCCCTATTCACTCCCAGTCCCGTAACTTCCTTGAGGGGTGTGAACAAGAAATTTTTCTTCTGGTTTGTGCATCCAGGTGGAGTCCTAGTAATGTTTCTGAAAACAATTTTTTGAAAAGCGTTCGGGAGCTAATCTGCAAATTTCCCGATTTTTCATTAAATCCTTCAAATTTCAAGAACTCAATTTGCTATTAACGTAAGCTTTGTTGTTTAGAAAACCAACATTTAAGTTTATTTTCGGTAAATTGTTGTACTTATATTTTCAAACCATAAGTAATTTTGATAAAATATAGTACATTGTTTCTACTACATAGGCTGTACAGGTAATCAGATTGATGCCTGCTCGTATTTGCTATTAAAAACATTTTTATGGAAATTCACTTCCATAACACACTTGCTGCATCCAGACTTTTAAAAAATGTTTATATATTTTCAAACAACAAAGTTATTTCGATGAAATATGGCACATTGTTTCTACTATATAGGCAACCAAGTTTGATGCCTGCTTTCATCAAAGAAAGACATTTGCTATTAAACATATTTTAAGAAAAAATTCGCTACCATAACACACTTGCTGCGTCCCGAAATTTTAGTTTTTTTAGTGGATCTTCTTAAAAAAAAACACTAATAAGGAGATCTGTGTTTATACATATACATACATACATATATATATATATATATATATATATATATATATATATATATATATATATATATATATATATATATATATATATATATATATATATATATATCACACCGATAACTCAAAAAATAATTAATCGATTTAAATAATATTTGGTAGGTGCCTTCCTTTTGCAAGTGGCTTGGATAATTTCGTTAGTCAGGGAAATTGTACCAGCTCTTCCTGGAAAATTTTAGGGTTTCTTTCGGAAAATATTGGTATCTCCGAAAATAACAAAACTATGGCAACCAATTTGGTACTTAGGTTTACACTATTAAACTTACCTTATATGCCAAAATTCAGATCTAAGTTGAAAGGAAAAATTATTTAAAAAAAAATTGGGTGCCACTAATGACCAGAGAAATGCACTAAACCAAAATATTTTGTTCGGATATCTAGATGTATTGTATATTAGAGACAAAGATTATGTTTTCTTGACGCAAAAAGGTCAAGAAGTAACAAAAAACTTACTGATTGAGAAGACCGCGACTTTAAAATATTCCTTTAAAGGAGTGCAAACTAGGCGCATACGGGGTCAATTTCAGTTTTTACATGTTTAGATATATACAGGGTGTCACATTTTTACTGTAACGCTCAATATATCGGTTATTTATAGGGTGTTTTGAGTTGCATCTTATAAAATTATGTTGACAATCACAGGTGTACCATAAGTCGTCGGTGATACAAGTTTCTTTCTTTGAATGGAATAGCCCATTTATAGTAACATTACTGTATTTTCCATCCAATTTTAATGCATGCTTGTAAGAAGAAAACATTAATATCTCCCATCGTTTTCGAGTTATTTCCATTGTTTTTCAACTTTTTACGTTTCTGGACATATAAAAATTGCGATACGGCGTTTTTACCAATGAAAATCGGAGTCCCATGAATATGACTGATTTAGGGAGGTTTTCAATTATATTTAGCAATAGATAGGAGAGTCTCATGAAAGTGACGCATTCAGAGAGGTTTCCGTTTAATATTCTCTCTCCAAAAATCGAGATGGCGTATACAGAGCGTTCTCAAATAGTGACTGAATTGCGAAAAATTTGAAGTGTCGTAACTGAATTTTTTAAAATTAAACAACTCCCTGTACCTACATATTCTAGTTTTGGAAACAATTTTTTTGCATTTTCTTGTTTTTTTAACTTAGGTACAGATTAGTTATATACTTAATTTGAATTTTATGTAATCTTTAGGATAGTTAGTCAAGTTTGTCAAAAGATTTTTTGTGTTTCCACAGAAATCATAGTTTGTAAGATTTTTGTGATATTTTGGTAATAAATGTTTAATAATTTATTGTAAACAAATTATTTTCGAATTTTCGTGAAAAATTTATTTGCAAATTTTCATGTATTTTTTGTTTGTTGGTGTTCCGGTGGAAAGCGTTTCGTGTATAATTATATCTTGTTAGGTGGGTAAATAGCTTGGACAAGTTTTTGGCCAGAAAAATCGGACCAGTTTTTTGGGGAACACATGAAGTTTATTTTCAGAAAATGTTTGTACTTTTTCAAACAATAAAGTTATTTTCATGAAATATGGTACATTGTTTTTACTATATAGGTTATATCGGTAACCAAATTTGATGCCTGCGATCATTAAAAAAGATTTATTTGCTATTAAAAACGTTTTTATGAAAATTCACTACTATAATACACTTGCTGCGTCCAGACTTTCTTTCACATGTATTTAGACCCAATTTGTTTGAACTGAGTAATAATCTATTTTTATAAGGCACACATTGTGAAATATATTTGAATCACACATCATTATGACGCGTCCTATAAGATTAATATACATTTTTAAATATTATCTACTCCTGTAAACTATAAAGGCAGATATGTACTTTGTTTTAGATAAAAATGCTGGTAAAAATTATGAAAGCTTAAGTTATCTCCTTAGCTTGTTGTTTTTTCCACTTCCAATAGTTAAAGCAATAATAAGAAACACTAAAAATTTTGCATGTGGCAAAACAGAGTAAAATGTTTTTTTGGGAAAGAAGGTCCATATGCATATTGATTTTTTAATTTCATTTGTTAGACTTAAGGCCTAAAGACTATTATAGCCTACTTACTTAGTTCTATAATAAATTTTTTAAACAAAGCATTTGATTGTAAATATAGCTAACGTTTCTATAAATCATTCAAGTAAACGGATTCCGTCGCTCTATTAATACCTCTATACTGGTAGCGTTATAGTAATACAGGTACAGGATCTGTCCCTTATAATTATTACAGATTCTGATGCTTTTGTTGTTGGAGATAAAAACACTTTTCGAATTAAAGTTGTAGAACTTTTCACAGGCTGCGAGAATTTGCTTTTAGAAAAATCAAATTAACCTCACTGAATTGAAAAAATTACCTAATCTAACTTTTCGTAAATAGAACACCTCTATACAGTGTGTCCCAAACTGGATGGGAATGTATTGCTATCTCCGTTATTATTAGAGATATGGAGACGGTTAAATTAGCAATGTTTTGTAGAATTTCATTCTCGTTCCAAATATGACTTGTATTTTTTGCTCATGTGATAGCCTGTGAAAAGAGCTTTCCAATGATGTACAACATGCTTGAGAAATCTTGTAATTGCACTGACAATTTCGAGAAAAAAGCATTTTGAGGATAGTAGGCTATGAAGTCCCATACCAGAAAACAAATGACAACAAAAAAGTGTTCAAAAACTAATAGTCCATGGAGTCTAACAATAGACTTCTACTTTTAACATAATTTTCCGTAATGATGCACGATAAAAAAATATGAACTTTGAGCACCAATGAATCGGCCCATTATTACAAATGATATTGTACATTACAACATTATCCTAAAAATTGTTATAATTTAATTAAATAGGTAAACCAAGTAAATAACTAAATTTAGTTACAGAACTCAATAAGAAGCAGATTAGTAATTTACGAAGACGCATTTGAAAATTGTTTTATTTTTAAAAGTATGTCAACTGAAAAACAACAGAAGAAAGGTTGCTACGAATGTAACACTATCGCGACAATTAAGAATACTGTCATTCTTAATTATCGGAACAATTTGAGGTGTGTTTAACACGTTGCGTAAAATTTTGTACTAAATAGTTTGTTTCATGTTTATTTTAAATGTTATTCAACAATATGTTCAGTAATGAAGAATATTTTGACATGTTCGAATGTTATATTCGTTTTAACCGAAATACTGAGGCAACTGCAAATTCATGTCAAAACAACTACCCAGAAAGACGACCACCAAACACCAAAATATTTCGCAGGATAGTGACCAATCTTTGAACGACGGTAGCTTCCACGCAAAGAAACTGCCAATGCCTAGAAATGAAGAAAGAAATAATGCCGTCTTATAGGTTTCAAACGAAAACCCTCCGCAATCTGTTCGGTTATATGGTGAACAAATTGACGTTTCAAAAAGTATGGTACACCGTGTATTAAAACAAAGTCATTACCATCCGTACAAGCCTACAATCGTACATGGCTTAAATGTTTACGATTATCCTAAGCGACTTGAATTCTGCAGATGGTATCAAGGACAATGTCAGCAAGATGAAAATGTTCATTTGAAAGTAATATGGACTGATGAATCCAGATTTACAAATTGTGGTCTGTATAATCGCCATAATGGGCATTATGGGGCAAATGAAAATCCCCATCTAAAGGAAGAAAGACGATTGCAAGACAGATTTGGTATTAATGTTTGGTGCGGATTATTAGGTAAAAAACTGTTATTTTTATTTGTAGATTAGACAGCTAATTTTAAAAAATCAGGTAACTTCATTGTTGGTCTGTCCTTCTTTGAAAATAATTTAACTGGGGAAAGGTATCTCAATCTATTGAGAAATGATATCTCACAAACAATTAGAAGAGTTCATAACAATTTAGACGAGATTTGGTACCAACACCCTCACCAGAGTTTGCAGGCATGTTTCAAAAAGGTGTATAAAGTGCATTGAACAAAACGGTGGCCATATTGAACAATTTTCTGTTTAGTGTATTTTTAAATTTCTATTTTATTATTTGTTAAGTTCCGTTTCTAATTGTGTTGTTTTGTGAAGTTTAAGTTTCTATTTGTTATTGCCGGGTTTCGTTATTAAACTGTTTCACATAATATTGCCTTCACCTAATTAAGTATTGTAAATTAAATCACAATATTTTTTTATCGTGAATCATTAGGCAAAATTATGTTAAAAGTAGAAGTCTACTATTAGACTCCATGGCCTACTGCTTTTTGAACACTTTTTTTGGTCATTTGTTTTCTGGTATTTGATTTCATAGCCTACTATCCTCAAAACGGGTTTTCTCAAAATTGTCAGTGTAATATAGTGATGGGTCGTTATTTAACTGTCAGCTATTTTTAAGCCGTTACCGAGCCGTAACGGTAACCACCAGTTATGGATTTATAAAAATAGCAGCTTAAAAAATAACGCTTTTCACACTAAACTAGATTTCGGAGTCGTGTCTGTTTCAGTTCTACTGCAACTAGTTTGGCTTCGATGAATAAACATCGGTTTTCATCGGCCACGGTTTATTTAACTATTTAACGGGATGAATAGCCTTGAGATTGGGAATGCTAAACACGTTATTTATACTGTGTGCTCGCTCTCGCTAACAACTTTAGGAACGTAGGATTTTCGGTACAATAAAACGGTTTAATTTTAATTTTAACTTTAACCGGTTGTTGATGGGGATACGGCATACGGACACTACTACACAGAGTTATTCTGTTAAACTGAGAAGCTGTTATTTTTGAAACAGTTGAGTTTCCCACTAGTATGTAAAGCCAAATATTTAATAATAAAAAATGTTGGGTGAAAAGATGCATTTCTGTAAAAACGTGTTATTACTTTCACTATAGACAACGCAAAATAGGGTTATTTCACGTGAAATTAAAGTACTTATTTATTTAAATTTATATACATTACCTAAGAAAACAGTTAACACGTCATTTTCGTTTGTCTGATAATAGTTATCAAATTGATTACAAAAATATTATGATACAACATTTTTTAATATCTATATACATTTCAATATAAAAAATTAAATGAATATATATATATATATATATATATATATATATATATATATATATATATATATATATATATATATATATATATATATATATATATATATATATCTCCAGGGTGATTCTATGGCGAAAAATAAGGGGTGTCTTTTTATTAAGTTTTTCTTGAAACCCCTTCTGCTCCAAGTTACAGCCCTTTGAAATTTTTGAAACTAATTTTAAAACAACGAATATTAAAATAAGTAAATAAACAATTAATACTATATATCTTCCAATTTTTTTAAAAACTCAAACTCAATTTTTATACTGTTTCTTTACCGAAATTTTATTAGCTGCGTTATGTTATGGAGTTCTTAGAATCACTCCCTGTGTAGCAATAAAAGTCCTAACGTCTAACGTCCCAAGGCGGGATAAATAATGATATTTATTGATTCTTGCTGTGGCATTGACATTTATGTAAAGACCCCTCATAAAATAAATTTGTTAGAAATGACTAGTTTATAATTCCTAAAACATCTAAGTAAATTCTTATAGGACTCCTTTCTGATTTCTAAAAGTTTCACTTCAGAGTGGCAAAAGATTTACGACACGCCTATTATAACTTCTTAACCCTTTGTTTCCTTTTCATATCGACAAAATTTGAGATTTATACACTACGTGAAATAACGGGGTAAAAATCCAATGCATTTATACTAGTGTGCTCGCTCTCGCTCACAGCTTTGGGAATGTAGGATACTATCGATCGACTATCCAGTTTAAAATAACTGAAGCCGTTATTTTCAACGGTTATTATTAAATAACGTTAACTGCTTCAACTGTTAACAGAATATATATATATATATATATATATATATATATATATATATATATATATATATATATATATATATATATATATATATAATGTTTTTCCCATCACTAGTGTAATACAAGATTTCTCAAGCATGTTTTACATCATTGGAAAGCTCTTTCCACAGGCTATCACATGATCAAAAAATCCAATATGGCTGCTATACTAAAAACAAACGTTGATACCTGTAGCTCAAAAACAAATGACAATGCACTGTTGAGAATAGCACAAAAAGATTACTCTGTAAAAAGTATCCTGATAATGTGCAAGTCTTAGACATGTCAGATCAACGCCTACTGAGATATTGAAGAAAAAATAAATCGACAAATTTTGTTTTTTCAAAATAACTCGAAAACGAAAGGGCAAAATACATTTTTGGAACGAGCATGCTAATTCTACAAAACATTGTTAATCTAACCGTCTCCCTATCTCTAATGTTAATCATTTCTATAAAAATTCACTACCGCAACGAACTTGCTGCGTCTAGACCTTTTTTATGTAAAAAAAAACTAATAATTTAACTGCGTTATAATTCAATAAAATTATTGTTAATACATTGTGAACCAGGATATTTTGTTGTATTGCTTATTTATCAATTTACGATCACCCACCCGGAAAACAAATTGGCCTTATACTATAATGAGCATTCATATTACCAAATAAATTATAAAACCATAATAAGTTAGTAACCGTTCATTAAAAATCAAATTGAATAATTAATACACCTGAATATCTCCTCTAATAACTGTTACATTTTGAATGAAATTCGTTCAAATTCTATCTGGAAACCGGTTAATAATATTCAGGTAACTCCATATAAGAACATAGATTAATAAATTCAATTTTGTATTCAGTTCAACATACCTACGGAATACTAGAAACTTTCGCTTTAGCAAGTACTCGATAACAGTTGGCGTAAATAAATAGTTATTATCAAAATCTTATAATTGAAGAAACATTTGTAGTGTTTATGTTTTTAAGGTATATTTGATTTATTTATTCTGTATTTATAATTTATTTTGTTACTAGTGCTTTATTTTCATCTAAAGTTACATGGCATGTCACAAAAATAATAATAACTATTACCAATAACAATTCGTAAAGCCTCGCCTATAACCTATTCATGATCAAACTAAACAAAAATAATAAGCCAATATGATATGTCTGAATATTTAAGAGATAAAATAATACAAAACTACGTAAGTAAAATTCTTGAAAACAAAGTAAAGGAGTGAGAGAAAGTCAGCACATTTTGCAGCAGCAGCAGCAGCCAAGATATTTCAGATATTGGGATTGAATTATGTTTTCGTCAGAAAGTAGTGACGGAGAATAAATAACTGATGGAGAAGCTACAAAATCAAACCCAAACCTGTTACCATTGGCGAAATTTTGCTGATTAGAAGACAAAGGAACGATGAAAAGAAAGCAACGAAGAGTTGAGAAAAAGATCACTCACAAATTTTTACTTCTACCCCAACCAGAGCAGTCTCTGGATCAAATATGAAAAACGTAACACGAAATCTGAAGAAAGTTGATACCAACATACAAAAAACAACGGGAACACAAAGACGAACCTCAACAATGTGCAACAGGAGAGATTTGTGTAATAAGTTGTGAAAAGGGTAAAAATAAAGAGCAGTGTTTGAAGTGCCAGCCTCTGCGAAGTGTCGGCTCATCTTGATTGTAAAGGCCTGAAAGGAAAAGAATCGTGAACCAGAAGACAATTACTCACAATCTGGTTCTTAATAAAGGGAACCAATTTGGTAGCTTTTTTGATGGGATGCATTTCTGCATTTTGTCTGCATTTTGTCTGCTTCTCTCATCCTGACCCCTCTGATATCTCACAAAATGTCACCGAAATTATCCAATCTGGCATGGAATTATTTATTCCACGTGCACAGAAAATCTGTTCAGCCACTCAAAAGCCTTGGTTCTCTAAATCCTGTGACAAGGCCAGATTTGAAAAGGTCAAAGCTTACAAAACGCTTCTACACAATCTCAGTGAAGAAAACCGTTAAGCATGTAACGACGTAAGAAACCGCTATGTCCGCATTCCAACCTCTTGTTTCAGGGGATGAAGTTGTTTCTACCGCCATGCGCAAGGCTAAACTTTTTGCCTCGTTGTTCGCCGGCAATTCTACTCTCAACCCACCTCCAAATGTTCAACCACCAATAGTCCCTAATGTCGCGCATAAAATGACGGATATCATTTTCAAAACTGAAAAGGTACGAAATATGCTCTCTTCTCTTAATACCAGGAAAGCCTCTGGCCTTGACGAGATCCCAGCAATTGTTCTAAAAAAATGCGCACCAGAACTTGCACCTGTCCTGACTCGTCTGTTTTAGACATCTTAGAATAGAGGCATATTCCCTAGTAACTGGAAAACTGCTCGAGTACAACCCGTCCCCAAGAAAGAGTCCAAAGCGCTTCCTAGCAACTACAGGCCTATTTCTCTCCTTTCAGTCCCCACTAAAGTGATGGAAAAGTATATAAACACCGAATTACTTAAATTTCTTTAAAAACACAGTCTAATCCACGACAGGCAGTATGGATTTCGTCAGGACGGATCAACTGCCAACCTCCTTTCCTTTGTCACTCATTTTTGGAACAACTCTATGGAACAACACGGTGAATCCCAGATTGTCGCTCTAGACATATCCAAAGCATTCGACCAGGTGTGGTACGCAACGCTGCTTAATAAACTTCCGGCCTATGGCCTCTGTCCCTGGACAGCAAATTTTCTCTCCAACCGGAGCATTTCTCTTGTCGTGGATGGTCATTCCTCTAAACTGTATCCAATTAATGCAGGAGTCTTTCAAGGTTCATCTTTATCCTCTACTTTGTTTCTTCTCCACATCAATGACCTCCTCTCTAGCACATCCAACCCAGTTCACAGTTACGCGATTGACAACACCTTCGACTGAGATATACAATATTCTAAGCCTGCCTCTTTAGCCCAATTAGATGAGGATCGCAGACTCATGGAGGGTTGTGTCCCTATGGATCTCCAAAAAATATTAGACTGGGGAAGAAAAAATCTTCTACAATTCAACTCCACCAAATCTCAGTCTTGCTTTCTATCCCATAAGAGATACACCAGCCTTAGACCGATCACAATCAACAACCAAGTTATTCAAAGTATTAAGTCCTTTTGAATTGTTGGCATTTATGTGGATCGAAATCTCAATTGGCACCAACATGTCACATCAATTGCAGAAGCGGCTGCTAAGAAATTAGGTTTCCTTTTCCGGGCTCGCAAATACTTTTCACCAGCTAATCTCTATACCTTACATACTTTACAAATAAGGCCAAAGCTCGAATACTGCTCCCACATCTAGGGTGCCGCTGCCGCTTCTACACTCGCTATTCTGGACTCCAGTTAGAAGAGAGCTATACGTCTCATCGGTGAATCTACCCTCACACAAAGGCTGCCATTTCTTATACACCGACGTGCCGTTGGTGACCTCTCTCTCTCTCTCTTTCTCTCTCTCTCTCTTTTATAGATATCTGCACGGGCACTGCTCAGATGAGCTCTTTCTTCCATAGTTCCTCCACCTGCTGCTCCCAACAGATATACCTGCGGAACAAAGCGAATGCACCCTTTTACTGTCCAGGTCACCAGACATAGAGCATCTTGTTATGCTCGCTATTTTGTCCCGAGTTGTGGAATTCTTTGCCAGCACATGTTTTTCCTTCTCCTCCGAATCTCCAAACCTTCAAGTCCAGAATTAACAAGTTGCCTCTTTCCTCCTTGTCGATACCCACGGTACGATAGTATTTAGGGTGTAAGCCCTCGTGCTGTGTTGTTTACATATATTAAAAAAATCTACGGAGCACATAGTTTACACACAAGCTGTAGAAAATTATCCTTATAACCTGTTGTCATTGCAGAAGAATATGAAACGCCACTGTAATTCTTAAAAAACGATTCTTTATGAGTGCGGAGAAACTTTCAGTCATTAATTTAAAAGCATCTAGATTGAGTCCAGAGCATATGATCAGAGATGGAATGAATATGACTTATATGGTGGAGTAATTTGTCATGTTTTTACAAATACCCGGTTGCGACATTTTAATTGTGACTCTTTTTATCGGGAGTAATATACTTAATTGATATCAATTATCAAGATTTACAGGTTTACGGACTTAATGTGATGTATAAATTTTATACATAAACGCCATATCAATATTAATTATAACAAATGCTCTCGATGTTTCTCAAACCGAAGGAAAAAAGTAAAATTATAATTTTTAATTAATTGGTGTGCCTTGAATTTAATCAATTAGATAGCCTGCCTCGTCCCTTCACATAGTAATAAGTATATCATGGTCTCACGTTCCTTAAATGTCCATAGAATTTATAATAAAGTATGAGTACATGCTACTGTAAACAGAGAGATGCAAAAGCGGAAATACTTATTATTTTAAAATTCACAACTCTGAGATACTCTTATTTATTTATTCAAAAAAAAAAAGAAGTGGTAGTCGACTTTTCCTTTAGGTGATAGTAAAGGATTTTAATCACGCCAGAGGAGGTACCACCCCTTACATCAAGGACCGGTGAAGTCCCAACAGACGTTTCCGTTTCTGGTGTATGAGTCGGTTTTCCTTATAAACAAAAATTATGATGGCTCCTCCTTGTACAAAAGATTCCAGAGATAAAATACCCCTCCATTGGATCTCCGGTAGAGGAGTGTGCAGAGGGCGCCGGCATCACGATTTAACATATCCTTCTCGAATATATGTGGCCTAAATTATAACCTGAACTCCGTCCACCATTCCCTCCAGGTTAGTAGGCGAACTCCTATTCCCCACCGAAATCTAAATCAGTCCCAAAACAGCCACTAATTACTTTAATTTCCCGGGGTATGAGCTCCTTACTTCCTTTAGATTGGATGGAGGTGTGTGCGCATACGTCTGTAGTAATCTACCAAGCACCAGACTCCCCAATTTGGACGCTGGAAGAAAAGACATACTTTGGATGAAACTCTCTCTCTCTCTCTCTCTCTTTCTCTCAGGGCTGGAACTAAATTTATCTGTTGCATTTACCGGTCACCTTCTGACAACAACTTTGTCCAGCTCTTCGACTACCCTTTTAAAAAAACCGAATATATGGTTTCTGAATATCCTTCCTCCGCGGTCATTATATTTGGTGACTTGAATGTCCATAATAAGGAATGGCTAGGATCTTCAAAAACCGATCCACAAGGGAGACCAGCGAAGGCCTTTTCAGTCAGCAATTCTTTAGCCAATATGGTTTAGCAACCTACTTACTTACTCCTCGCATCCCAACATTCAGCTCAAATCCCTTGGATCCCCTTCTTACTACAAAACCTGAAAGCCATAAGACATGAGTCATGCCCCCCCTGGTCGCTCAGATCACGGCATGGTCACTGAATCTTGCGCAATGCAATTTGAGGTCACACAGTCATCACAGCATCGTATCGTTTGACACTACAACACCGCGAACTTGGACGAAATGCGGGATTACTTCTCCTCATTTCCATGGGCGTCTGTCTGCTTCTCTAGTCCTGACCCCTCTATATCTCACAAAGCGTCACCGAAATTATCCAGGCTGGCATGGAATTATTTATTCCACGTACACAGAAAACCTCTTCAGCCACTCAAAAGCCCTTATTCTCTAAATCCCGTGACAAGGCCAGACTTGAAAAGGTCAAAGCTCACAAAATGCTTCTACACAATCCCAGTCAAGAAAACTGTCAAGCATTTAACGACACAAGAAACCGCTATGTCCGCATTCTTTCTAAGGCAAAAAACTCGTTTAATCACCACATCAAAAACAAAGTCCTCTCAAGCTCCAACGGCAGCAAACCCTTCTGTACTTTTGCTTTATCTTTTGGGAATAATTTCTGCAAGAGCACATTCTCACCTCTTGTTTCAGGGGATGAAATTATTTCTACCGCCCTGGGCAAGGCTGAACATTTTGCCTCGTTGTTCGCCGGCAATTCTATTCGCAAACCACCTTCAAATGTTTAACCACCAGCAGTCCCCAATGTCGCGCATAGAATGACGGATATCATTTTCAAAACTAAAAAGGTACGAAAGATGCTCTCTTCTCTTAATACCAGGAAAGCCCCTGGCCTTGACGAGATCCCAGCAATTGTTCTCAAAAATGCGCACCAAAACTTGGTCCTGTCCTTACTCGTCTGTTTCAGACATCTTACAATAGAGGCATATTCCCTAGTAACTGTAAAACTGCTCGAGTACAACTTGTCCCCAAGAAAAGATCCAAAGCGCTTCCTAGCAACTACAGGCCTATTTCTCTCCTTTCAGTCTTCTCTAAAGTGTAAACAGAGATGCAAAAACGGAAATATATTTTTTTTAAATTCAAAACCCTTGGATACTCTTATTTATTTATTCAAATAGGCTGGAAGCCTATTTGCTCAGACGCAAAAATAATGAAAGTAACATTTCTCTACATAAAAATAAGAACTTAACTGTAACAGCGCACAGCACAAATAAACAACTAGTTTATACCTGCTGTCCTATGACGAAAAAAAAAGAATATTCAAACAAAGCATCAAGTTAAGAAAAGAAGAAGTAGTAAATAATTCTTTAAAACTCAACATGTGAAGTCATATCTATCTAAGTTATTTTAAAAATGGTTTATTGTAGCAGCATCTACAGCATCCCGAGGCAGTGAGTTTCAATTATTAAAAACACGATCGCTCAAAAAACGTTGTCTTTGCACTGTATACTTCGTGAGCAAATTTAAAATTATGTCCACGTAGTCGGTCATTAGTACTCATCACATATATTATACCCAAGTCAACAGAAAATGTTTCATGTAGGATTTTATAAGTTGCTATTAAGTCACCACGTACCAATCGCGAAGCCATTGTAAGGAGGCCGAGGATCGTCAATCTTTCCTCATAAGTTGGTCGTTGAGTTCCATAGGGAATTATATCATGATCTCAACAATATTTTTTTTAGAATTTTTATCTCAGTTGGAGTCAGAATTATCTGGTATTATTTTCCCTGTCGAGCATATCACTTCTTTTGCGAATGTGTTTTTCGTGAGCAAAATATTTTATGAGAATGAGCGCCTAGTGCACTAAAAAATCGACCCAAAGCCATAAATGGAACTATACTACTATGAAATTATAATAACAGTAATGATAATAATAATAAATAAAATGAAGAACGATCTGACAAATGAGTTTACGAAACGAGTAAAGCAGGTGGCGCGATCACATCTCAACAGCAAGAACCTGACTAAAGCTCTTAATACATATGCACGTTCTGCCTTAGCTATTCATTTAGGATTGTACCATGGAACAAAACACTAATCGAAAATCTACAACGTAAGGTGCGAACACTTGTAACAAAAGCCAAAAAGCATCACCCCCGTAGTGCCATCGAGAGAGTAACACTACCTAGACCAAGGTGGAATATGAGTGTTGGATATTGGTAAACAGTTAGACCAGCAAATATGGAACTCACGTACATACTTCCACCAGCAGGCGGTTACCTCTAAACTACACCGTGCCATATGCGAGGCAGATGATTCAACACCGCTACAATTAAAAGAAAGTGAAATACAAAGTCACCATCGGACTGATCAGGACAAGCTGCAATCTTGGACGCAAAATCCTCTCAATGGGCGACATCTGGGTGATACCTTCTAGGCACATGTCGACAAATTGGCGTAGAACTATTGGTTGGTGTTCGGACAGGTGTTTCCAGAGACAGATGAGTTTTTGCTGGTCATACAAGATCAGGTCATTCCAACAAGAAACTAGTTGAAGGATATAGTTGGAGATAATTTGGTTCAAGATGACAAACGCAGATTTGGGTGTCAGTCATCAGAGACTATCCAGCACGTTACCGGAGGATGTTAAGCGTTTGCTGCAAGATAGTACAAAGAGAGGCACGATGCAGTTGCAGAAATACTTTATCAATAACTAGCTCTGAAACTAGAACTTCTAAAGATTAGTAAGGTGTGCTACCATAGATACACTCCTGAGCTTGTTCTAGAGAACTCAGGATACAGGTTGTACTGGGATCGAACCGTGCTCACAGACTAACGAGATTCCCACAACAGGCAGATATAATAATGGTGGATAAGTCCTGCAACCAAGTGACACTGATTGATGTGGCCATTCCGAATACTAATAATCTAGAGATAAAGTACAACGAGAAGTTCAATAAGTACAGAGACTTTGAGATGCAAGTAAAGAGACACCCGAGGGTAGGTAGTGTCCGAGTGAATCTAATAGTCATATCGTCAATTGGTGTAGTTCCTAATAATCTTCGAGAGAACATTAAGAGACAGGATATTGTCAAGCAAGGATCTTGTCAACAATGTTATGCAGAAGGCGGCAATACTTGTAACTACCAGCACCGTGACGATGTGTCGCGTTCTCGTTCAGGCCCTGATAACTTGGAAAGGGCTCCATCTGAGCTCAGTCGCTTTGGTATCTGAGATACCTGGGATGAGTAAATTATATTTGAGGGAGTGTGAAAGTCCTTTAGCCTAAAGTCGATAAATTAAATATCCATTAGAAAAGTGCCCTTTCGTCTTTTTAGCACATTGTTGTTGGGACAATATTTTCTTGGAAATAAACTATTGTATAGTAACAGTAACAATTATTTATCCTTTTAGTGAATTTTCGTAGAAAAAATTCCCTAACGGGGAGATACCGAATTTTGAATAAAAAATAATAATTTGCAAGCTAGCGCGAACTAGGACCCCTAGAACCCATATCCGGGGTAAATTTCAATAATTATATATATATATATATATATATATATATATATATATATATATATATATATATATATATATATATATATATATATATATATGTGTGTGTGTGTGTGTGTGTGTTTCCCACCGATAACTCAAAAATAATGGGCCGATTGTGATCAAATTTGCAATGTATCTTTTGTAAGTGGCTTGGATAGGTTCGTTAGTTAGAAAAATAGGACCAGGTATTCCAGGAAAATTTTGAGTTTTCTTTCGAAAAAATGTATTTTCTCAAAAAATAAAAAAGCCATGTTAACCAAATTTGGTAGGTAGATTTACGATATAAAAAGTTAACTACACACCAATATTTAGATTTCTATTTTCCAAGGAAAAAAGTTATAGTAAAATATTTGGTGCCAGATCATTTCTATGAAAATTTAAATAAACGTTGCATGTGATTGAACGAATCACAATTTCATTAAGCATATGTTACAAATAAAATTATCGAAAGGATATGCATTTACTGTCACTATACTTTGGCCCAAGATCTTATGTTAATTTTAATTTAGATAATTTAGTAAATGAACCAACCCTAGAAAACACGTTTCCGTGATCGATAATCTAGCTTTAAGTAGAGACTTATTTGTAAGACTTCCCAGTTAGAAGCGCTTCCACACCTTTGCCATTTGATATTTAAATCGTGTATTCGCTCACCTGAAAAACTTTGTATAAGATAGAGTATACTTCTAAACTTAATAATATTTATTTATTTATCTACTCTATAATTATACATAATGTGTTACATAAAAGTTTACGTTTGTATTCATATCATCCGATTTGGTATATTTGGTTTCCATAATAATTATGCAACGTGCTTTGTCATCTCCTTCCAAACCATGAATTATTTCAAATCTTGCCATACCAAATAAAACAATTGTCTCCATCTCTTTCCCAACCTAATGTTTTAATTCATACTTGAGTAGCTCAGATGCAGAAGTCGTTAAGTCAAAAAAATCGGGTGGGCTACTAGCTTGCAAACTTATAACAACTTTCAAAGCGGAACATAGGTGAATAACATGGGAAATCAAATATTTGGAAAATTAAAAGTGTGAGAAGCCATGACATGCCAAATTCGAATAATTTTGTTACTGTCAAATCAGACATTTCTGATTATCAATACACATTTTCCTGAAAAGCTTGACAATGAATAATAATAATAATAGCTATAGTAATGAGGAACAAGTGTTTATTGTAAAAACATATTACAGTGCTGGCAGTTTGAGAAACAGCGAAAAGTTTGAGATTTGTCCTCAGTTAAGTACGATGATCTGATAAGCGGGCATAATGCTGATTGCATATTATTAAAAAATTACGAAAATCCTCGTTTACCATGATTTTGTTTTAACATAAGACACTTTGAAGAAAAAGCAATTATAACAGTAGTGCCTGCAGTTCCGGAACAATAATAAAATGAACTATTAACAAAAAATAAGTAACAATAATTTAACTGAAACAATTGCAACAAATATTGAAATAGTCCTCCATTTTGATATAAACAATATCCCAACCTCCCTCAAAGAATTAATATTTGGGTAACGAGTTTTATAAATTTTGTTTTTAAGGTGACTCCACAAGAAGAAGTCACATGGTGCCAAATCGGGAGATCTGGTCGGCCACTTAATATTACCACCGCGACCAATCCAATGATTATGAAAAAAATTATCTAAACAGGTTCACCGTTCACAGTATCTTGTATTCTGTACGTTAGTTTCATTATTTAGCGTAAACGTGCACTCGTCAGTAAAGCAAATCTATAAAAAAAAATGGCTATCCCGATTGGCGCGTTCCATAACATCTTCACAAAATACACGCCTGCTCTCTGCATCTATTGCCAACAACTCTTGATGGCACTGCGGCTTGTAAGGGTGGTAGTTGTATTTTTTAAGGATTTTTCGCACACGCTCCCGAGAAACATCACATTCTTCTGCTGCAACTCTAGTACCTGTAGTTAGATTGAGATTGAATAACGCTAGCACCATTTCCTCTAGTTTTGTATTAACTTGTCTTCTAACGCATGTTTCATTATAAAAATAGATTGATATTGAAATAATACAAAATCGGCTGTAAGCTTACCACCTCTATTTTCTACTGGTACACTTGCAGTTTCTTCAAATTTTCTTAAAATACGTTGAATCGTGCTCACTGATGGAATGGGTCGATCATCGTACTTAACTGAGAACAAATCTCGAACTCTTCGCAAACTGCCAGCACTGTAATATGTTTTTAGTGAATTTTCTTAGAAAAAATTCACAAATGAGGAGATCTCGACTTTTGAATTTTGAAAAAATTTCTTCAAATGAGCGCGATCTAGGACCCCTAGAACCCATATCCGGAGTCAGTTTCAATTTTTATATGTTTATATATATATATATATATATATATATATATATATATATATATATATATATATATATATATATATATATATATATATATATATATATATATATATATATATATATATATATATGTATCACACCGATAACTCAAAAAACAATGGGCCGATTTTGATAAAATTTGGCATGTACTTTTCTTTTGTAAATAGCTTGGATAAGTTCGTTAGTCAGGAAAATCGGACGAGGTTTTCCGGGAAAATTTTGAGTTTTCATTCGAGAAAAAATTATTATCTCAAAAAGTAATTAGCCGATTTTAATAAAATTTGGCATGTACCTTTCTTTTGTAAATAGCTTTGACGAGTTTGTTAGTAAGGAAAATCGGACGAGGTTTTCCGGGAAAATTTTGAGTTTTCATTCGAAAAAAAATTTTATCTCAAAGAATAATACGCCGACTTAGATAAAATTTGCCACGTAGCTTCCTTTTGTAAAAGGCTTTGACAAGTTCGTTAATCAAAAAAATCGGACGAGGTTTTCTGGGAAAATTTTGAGTTTTCATTTGAAAAAAATTTTGATCTTAAAAAATAAAAAATCTATAATAACCAAATTTGGTAGGTAGGTTTACGATATAAAAAGCAAACTATATACCAAAATTTAGATTTCTATGTTACAAGAAAAAAAAGTTATAAAATATTACAATAAACACTCGTTTCTCATTTATTATAGCTATTATTATTATTCATTTTAAAGCTTATTAGGAAAATATGTATTGGTAATCAAAAATGTTTGATTTGACAGTAACAAACTTATTCGACTAAGTGAAGATTGGAACCTGTGATGAGCACTGATAAGTACACTTGGAGAACCCAAATCACCACAACACATTTTAAAAGACCTGACGATCGTTTCACTAACCAAGTTAGCTAACTTGGTGTACTTAAACTTATTCGAATTTAGCATGTCGAAAACGTTTGATTTGACAGTAACAAAATCATTCGAATTTAGCATGTCATGGCTGCTCATTTTGAAAATATTTAAATTATCATCTCATGATAAAACGAGCTTTTAATTAGTAAGTGTTTGGTATCAGCAGGCTCAGAAAATTAATTCTCTTTTGATAGACACCACTATCGTTCTTGTAGATAAATGAGGTGAGTAGCAAACTGCCAATATGTGATTTCCCATGTTATTCGCCTATGTTCGCTTTGAAAGTTGTCACTCGGTATATATATATATATATATATATATATATATATATATATATATATATATATATATATATATATATATATATATATAAACCGTTGGTTAGAATCTTTTGTACTTGTGATGGGCATTTTGATTTGAAAATTTCAGGGTAGGCCTAGTCAAACCATCTTTCAGACTAAAATATTTTCAAGATGACGGCACATTCGGTTTTACCGAAATTACTATCACCTCGATTTTTTCAAATGGAACATTCTATACATTATTGCATTTTCAGGTTCAGCGCTGAATTCTGCCGATAAATGCCACCACAAGAATCAAGGTATCTATGGGTTAAAAACAACGTATGTTTTGAAATTTTCTGGGGGTCATACAAAAAGGTCGTTTCATCTATTAAACTGAAAACTATCCTCAAGCTACATACAAGGTGTTCAGAAATTGACTTCAAATTTGTCGCTGCAAAATATGAAAAAAATTGAAATTTTCAAACGGGACACCCTGTATTTTATTACGCTATTGGATAGAAATCTTCAATGTCTATGGAAGTGTATTAGATTTCCCTATATCCATCTAGTACGGTTTCCGAATAAATATATATTTACTGACTTTCAACAAATTTTCAAGAAGTTGGCCATAGAAAAAAAAAAAAGCAACAAGTTAATGAACGCATTTATATTTTTTTTACCTACCTAGTGTAACATTATCTAACATAGCCGAACCTAAATACCTATTATTTTTTATAAATAATTTTTTTCTATCAAATTTGAAACGTAGCAAATTTCTTCTCGAACTGCTTCAATATGTTTGAATGATTATCAGTATATTTTGAACTTCTAAACTATCAAAGTAGAATAATGTAAAATTATTACTTAAATTAGACAACATGCTCGATGTGATGCCCGTTCTGTTCTAAGCACATCAAAACTCTGCGATGGACGGAATCGATTGTCGCTTTCGTCAAATGATCTGCTGACAAGTTTTCTAGACTGGTGACCACCCTGTTCAGCAATTCTTCTTTGGTATCAATTTAACTAGAAGACACCTGATTTTTGACGCGACCGCACAAATAAAAATATAGGGGAGTCAAGTCAGGCGATCTAGGTAGCCATCTCCGAGGTACACTACTTCCAAACCAGCGATCTTCAAACATACGTGACAACTCTTCATAAACCACAAACGTTGAGTGCGGAGGTCTCCCGTCCATTTGATACCAGGAATCTCTTAAAGAACTGAGTGGCAAATTATCCAAGAAGCTGGTAACACAACACCTTGGTATGCAAAGATATCCCTCACCACTCAAATTATTATAATAAATGTCATATGTTACTTTGTCGAGCATTACAGACAGATCTCTCTTAGGCCTAGGGTTAAACACACTGATACCTTAGAAACGATCTCCGGGGAGATTTGGGGAATAGCCAGATTGAGGTCCCGTAATCGAGCTACAACAACCCAACCCACCTTTGGCCACCGCTTTAAGGAGTAGGCAGATCGAGGCCTTGGAGTTCATGTCCTTACAAATGGCTCCAAAACGGGAGCCCCAACCTCGAGTTTTAATAAATTCTGGACGCGGTTCAACCCGAGAACCAAGTATGTCTCATATATATATATATATATATATATATATATATATATATATATATATATATATATATATATATATATATATATATATATATATATATATATATTCAGTTTCTTACGATAATTCAGGAACAATCTTTTTATTTTATCATAAAAAAGGAAACGTATACAACGCCCTGGCTGTGTCCAGACATTTTTCGCACCCACTATCTTGTGCCGTTGGTAATATGCTACATTTAAATTAAAACAATTATATAGAGCAAGAAAGATGAAAATAACCACAAGTTGTTTGACAAGAGCCGTAAGCTGAATCCCTTTCGTTGCATTTCTTCATTCAAGAAAAGGAAACAGATGAGCTAACCTACTTAAATGCGCCACCTGTGGAGCAAATTAATGTTATATGGCGTTGCGGTTTGTTTTCTTTTGTACTTATCTACATCATTTGTAAATTATGTGCCTCTTTCAAAATATTTACTGATTATATATCGAAGTGTGAAGTAACGCCACTACATTTCTGAAAATATCTTTAGAAAACAGGTACCCCCTGGGGTATAAACTACCTGGCTACCAGTAAACAGGTGCATTCCTTCCCTTACCTTATAATTTATGGTGAAGCTCAAAGGTAATGTAACACCATGTATAAGCAGATTCTAAAAAGTAATGCTCACATTATTCATTGCCGTTTATTAGTTGTAGTCAGTCAAGTTACGTGTAACTTGAAAATGACATTGACACAACTCGCTAATAGGGTTTGGAATGACTATAGACTAATCGATTAATTGTTTAGCCGATATACGCGATTACTGAGATTTTAATAGTCGCCTACTCGATTTATCAGTTAGCCCACTAGTCGACTAATAGATTAACTGACTAGCCGACTTACCGCCTAGAGACTGCGACTATATCAGACTGGATACACTTTTTCAACACTAAGTGAGTGGTGGACGTGCCGCCACCTAGTTGCGGAACCAAGTAGTATGTTGTCACGCCAGCTCCAAATAACACAAAGTGTTAAAAAATCGAGACTGTATACAACCAACTAACAATTTAGTAAATTATCAACCCTGGCCCATTTATACTCTAATATAGGGACAAAGTATGTAAGGCTAGATGCATTCCCGCAACAATTAGAGCTGGAATAGTTATTTGGAGCTGACGTGACAACATACTACTTAGTTCCGTAACTAGGCGGCGGCACGTCCACTACTCACTTAGTGTTGAAAGGCGGGCTACTATAGCCGTATTACTTTATAGAAGCATTTTTGCTGCAATTAGTATGCCGTATTGACAAGCTCTAATGACAGCGAAACCGGTCTATGGTTCTAATTGTTGCGAGAATGCATATAGCCTTGCACACTTTTTCAAGTTTAAATTGGCGGCAATCAGACTCATAATGGCGTTAGTCAAATTGGCAACTTAAATTTCAAAGTGTCGTTAATCAAAATCTTATTGGCATTAAACACTTATTGACTAAGTGAAGATAAGAATCTGTGATGGGCACTGATAAGTACACTTGGAGAACCCAAACCACCAACACACATCTTTTTAAAGAGTTGACGATCGTTTTACACAGTTAGCGTCATCAGAGGATGAAAAATTTTAACTACTTACTTATAACATCACCTATTATACTAAATCTTAGGTAAAGAACGATACCGAGACGCAGACTAAATCGGAAGAAAATTTTCTGTGCAAAGTCATGAGTAGTGCAACGTATTTGAGATAATGACCACCACATTAATAAAGAAAGTCTGAAACTTATCAAAAATAGTAGACAGCCACCGAAGCTCGATACGTACGAAAGTATTTATATTTCTAGGGCAAGAAATAACAAAAGTTCATTAAACCGAGCGCCGCCACTGGTTTGTAGTCCTCTGTTTGCGCTCTGTCTTTGATGCAGATAAACATTCCAAAACCTGTCAGGTAATGTGATAAAGGAAGTTCAAAAACCTCGTCCGGCAATTAAAATACAATATACAGTAAATTTGCCTGCTATTTAGTCTCCCTCTCGGATTCATTCTTTACCTGAAATTCAGTATAAAAGTCTGGACGCAGCAAGTGCGTTATGGTAGTGAATTTTCATAAAAATGTTATTAATAACAAATATGTTTTTTTAAAGAAAACAGGCATGAAATTTGGTTGCCAGTATAACCTATATAGTAGAAACAATGCACCATAATTAATCAAAATGGCTTTGTTGTTTGAAAATGTACAAACATTTTCTGAAAATAAACTTAAAATGTTCCCGAAAAACTGGTTTCTGACCAACAAACGTTAGGTTAATAGCAATTGAGCTATTAAAAATAGAAACTTTAATGAAAATTCGCTACCATAACGCAGTCGCTACGCCAAGGTAAAATCGGTTGCAGAAAAGAACAAGCACTTGTGAAGCCACGGGAAAAGTCTACGGTTGTATTAAGTATGGAACGGTTTCATTAAGTTAGGGCAATTACAAACAACCCGATGCGCTATTCAAATTTAATTAAGTCTCAAAAGTTTTCATCTCATCCTGATTGAATTTGTCATATAAAACTGGTTAAAAACGTCATTGGATTAACACAATCTCACACGTCATATTGTTTGAGTGTTTGTGTTATTTTTTTAAATGTGTGTTGTGGGTGGAGGGTGATGTTATAAGTGAATGTTGTGTATTTTGTGTTTGTTTCTGGTGTTTTGTTTTTGGTTTTGCTGATTTGTTTGTTTTTGATTTCTTTTACTGGCTTTTCTATTGTTTTCTTGTTTGTATCCAATTCTTTGTGCTATTTGTATTATTATGTTGTATTCCTTTTCTCGTTCGTCATTATAGAGTAGCGCATTTAGCATTCTGTTTATTAAGTACCTGTAGTCGGCCATTTTGTGTGTGTGTGTGTGTATAGGAATGACAAAAAAATAAATATAAACAAAATTCAAGGAACATATAACAGCATTAGATAAAATACACATACCCAGCTACAAATCAAACGTAGCTACACACATTCACAACAGAAAACACAAAAAACTAGATATTAACCAATTACAACTAATAAAACATATTAGAGACGACAAAAAAATGGAAATCTGAGAACAACACTACATTCAACAATGAAACAATAAGACACAATTAATCCCAGAACAAATCCAAATATAAACAATTAAACAAAACTTAATAAAAAGCCATACAAATGGACAAATTATTAAACCACAATAATCCAAACACGAAACTGATACACTGGACACAGTCCGAAAACACAACCAATCAGAGAACAGTAAACCAACCAATAGAAGCGCAACGCGCAGACGTCACCTACAATAGTCAGTAGCGTGCTGATGATGAGCCGGGACGGTTCGAAACTGCAGTCCACGTAACTAAATAAAAAATCACAAAAAGTACAGCAAACAAATAAAGTATCTTTTTTTTACCATTGTCAATAAAAATTGGTGACATTAAATATAAATGTTTCAAATTTGAATAGCTCAATTTTCTGTAAACCTAAAAAGCTGAATTTTGGTACATAGTTAGGTTTTTCGAAATAGCTTTGTAATTTTTAGTGAAAAAATGTTTTTGAAAGAAAACTCAAAATTTTTCCGGAAAAACCTTTTTTGATTTTCCTGGCTAACGAACTCATCCAGGCTATTAACAAAAGAAAGGCACTTGCCGAGTTTCATCAAAATCGGTTAATTACTTTTTGAGTTATCGTGTGGATACATACATACATACATACATACATATATATATATATATATATATATATATATATATATATATATATATATATATATATATATATATATATATATATATTAACTATAACAGGATCTATAACATGGCATTTCTGTACTATACAAGAAAAAAGGGTTAAGGGCAAAGCCGCAAGGATACAACCGCATACACGTGTTTCAAGCTTATTAGCCATCATCAGTACGGTATAGCCAGGTGAAGATGGGAACACTCTGGATGAAGATGCAAAAATACACGGAGTCACAACAGGCAACCAGTGCACATTGCCCTTAACCCCTTTTCCTTGTATAGTACAGAAATGCCGTGTTATAGATCCTGTTATAGTTAGTATAACTTCCTGGGCTTCGGATGTTCACTGCAGGTGATTTCTTTGCCTCCGTGGCTATTTTGGTTGTTTCCTTCGGATTGAGGGTCTTCCAAATGTTGCTGCAAATGTGCACTGGTTGCCTGTTGTAACTCCGTGTATTTTTGCATCTTCATCCAGAGTGTTCCCATCTTCACCTGGCTATACCGTACTGATGATGGCTAATAAGCTTGAAACACGTATATGCGGTTGTCTCCTTGCGGCCTTGCCCTTAACTATATATATATATATATATATATATATATATATATATATATATATATATATATATATATATATATATATATTTGTATGTATATAAATTGAAACTGACCCTGGATATGTGTTCCACGGGGCCTTGTTCGCGTTCATTTGGAAACATTTTTCAAAGATCAAAAGTCACGATCTTTCCAGGAGTGAATTTATTTTACAAAAGTTCACAAAAAAGTAATAATGAAAGGAGTGCTATTGGGGCGGCAAAGACGCGGAAGAGCCCTAAGGGAAAAAATAATGAAAGGAAAAGAGATGTTTTTCTTTTTGTTTCTTTAATGCTGCATTTAAAAAATCTAATTAGTAAAAAGTAGATGTTTGTACATGTAAAACTTAGTAAGTGAGTTATCCTGAGGGGAAAATATATATTAATTGATTATTACCAAAATGAAACGTTTTTTGTCTACCTGTAGAATTATTCTTCAGGAGTTGTGGCGTTTCCGAAATAATCAGTACAAATGTGCTGCTAATTTTTGTCTTTAAATATTTTCTTTTTTAATTAGGTATATTATGTAATTTCAAACTATCCTAAAAAGTCTGCAGGCAGCAAGTGCGTTATGGTAGCGAATTTTCGTAAAAATGTTTTTAATGTTAAATATGTATTATTTTTAATGGTAAATATGTATTGTTTTTAAAAGGACATTTGGTTGGCAGTATAATCTATATACTGCTAACAATGTACCATATTTCATTAGAATAGCTTTGTTGTTTCAAAAAGTACAAATATTTTCCGAAAATCAACTTTAAAAGTTTCAGAAAAACAGGTCCGATTTTCCTGGCGGACACACCTCTTCAAGCTATTAACGCACCTGCCAAGATATAATTATTCCAAACAGCTTTAGGATCAAAATCGAAACAAAAATTATGAAAATTTGCAGAAATTTCTTTTATAAAAATGCACCATTTATTTTTACAGAAATTGCCTTGGGTAATGTTAGACTAAATTATATTTTTCACAAAAATTCGACAAATATTTTTTAACAATAACTTACTAAACATTTATTATTAATTACTATTATATAAAAAAAAAACTTACAAAAAATTATTTTTACGGAAACACTAAAAACATATCTGCGGAAACTTTTCTAATTCAGCCACTATTTGAGAGCGGCCCTGTATACGGCGTCTCGATTTTTTCGACCAGTAATAAAAAGAAAAAGCTCTCCGAATGTGTCATTTCCATGGGGCTCCGCTATCTATTAGTAAAAACGCCCTATCATAATTTGTGATGTGTTTGTGGTATACTCAAAAATGATGAACGATATATTTTTTACCTTACAAACATTCATTATAATTCGATGGAAACTACAAAAATGCAATAACATAAGGGGTGTTCTATTAAAAAAAGAAACTGTGTATCATCAACGACTTATGGGCCATCCTGTGATTCTCAAAATAGGTTTATAAGATGCACCTCCAAACACCATATAATTAACGTATATATTTTTTCTCATATCTTATATAATAACGGATATATTGAGTTTTACCGCAGAAATGCGTCACCCTGTATTTGTGTAAACAGCTAAAAATTGAAACTGACCCCGTAGATGGGTTTCTTAATAACGAATTTTTTCTAAATTTGGTAAAATATAGACTATTAAACCATAAACTCTATAGTTGAAACTACTGCCAAAGTATCAGAAAGAGGGTCTATTTGAAAGGTATTTTCCGAAAACATTGTAATAAAATGAAGGACAATGATGGTTGAAGCTGAAACTTAAGGCTTTGTAAAACACACTTATTACGATATTTTCTATGCATACTTCGGATTTGTTACAGATTCGTTATCTGAAAATTGCAAATTCTGACGTTTTAATTCGCGGCTTTGACGTTTTAAGAAGAAAAATTATAAAATTTTCAAAATATTTTTTCGGATACTTCGTGACCTTTTTGCGTCAAGAAAACATAACCATTGTATGCAATATTCAATTGGTTTGGTTAGTCACACAAAATATTTTGTTCCTGTGCTGTCCTCTGATCGCCAGTGGCAGCCAAAGTATTTTTCTTTAAATGCATATAACTTTTTTCTCTTTTAACTTAGAGATCTGAGTTTTGGTATGTAGGGTAGGTTTAACAGTATAAACGGATATGTTAAATTTTGTTGGCATAGCTCTCTTATTTTTAGAGATACAAAAATGTTCCAAAGAAAACCAAAAAATGTCCCGGAAAAACTCGTTCGATTTTCCTGGATAACGAACTTGTCTAAGCCATTTAGAAAATCAAAGTACGCGCCAAATTTTATCAAAATCGGACTATTATTTTTTTAGTTATTGGTGTGATACACACACACACACACACATATATATATATATATATATATATATATATATATATATATATATATATATATATATATATATATATATATATACAGAACTCCTCATTAGTGAATTTTTATTTTACGAAAAATTCGCTAAAATAATATTATAGGTGCCAAGTGTTACATTAGTTTTGTACCCCAGTATATAATATACATACTTACCTTACAAGAGATGCAATAGATATTACATTACAAATTAATGCAAATACATGAGTTCCCTGTTAATAAACAAGACGTTTCAACATATTTAATTAAAATTGTTTTACACACTAGCTAAATTGTAATCAGTTTAAATTAATAACCTAGAAAGTGATTGTAGATAATTGGTAATGGGTTTGTTTATAGAGTAATATTTCATTGGCTTTATAGAAAGATGAAAGGTTCGCGTTAACGCCTAACATTCAATTACTTTTAAAGAGAGTAAAAAGTGACTACATTTTCCTGTAGAAAAAGACTATACGACCGCGAGCGTTTATAAAACTCTTCACGTTCAATCAAAATACCAAATTCTGTAACTAAACGGTCTGTAATCGATGAACTATTATAATTAATGTTGATTGAATTTTGTTAAAAGACTAAAGAAAAAGTGAATATATGAAAGTTTTTCAGGTGTCAATCATTCGAATACTGTTACCTGAAAGCTTCTTTTCATGTAGCGTAGCCAATTCACTTGCCTTATTTACAGAAAAATGCACAGTAATTGTTTTAGCACTAAAGCCTACCATGAACTAAGAGCTGTACTCATTTCTTTATTTCTGTAGTTTTATAATTAACATTTAACCAGTTTACAATTAACTTAATTATTAATAACTTTAAGTGAGTGGTGAGCCACGAAGCAACGTGCCGCCACCTAGTTGCGGAACCAAGTAGTATGTTGTCACGCCAGCTCCAAATAACACAGTGTTAAAAAATAGAGACTGTATACAACCAACTAACAATTTAGTAAATTGTCAGCTCTGGCCCATTTCTACCCTAATATAGAGCCTTACATATTAATAACTTTTTCAAATAAACATGCCGTGGTAAATAATGAGAAATAATAATAGAAATAACACGAAAATAGATTTAAAAACTATTTACGGATAAAAATTAATCACATAATATAAAAATCTACTGCCTAATTAATATCTATATTCTGCTTTACCTGGCTGAAAAAAGGATCCAAAAAAACGTTTTCAATTTGATTTTTTTTTTCTCTTAGGGCTCGTCTGCATCTTCTCTGCCCAGATAGCACCACAGCCTTTGGATTATCGTGCATTCCTTTTGTCTTTTGTACCCCACCCATTCCAAAATCACTGCGCCTTGAACTAGTCTGCAGAGCAATTGGTAGGGTGAAGTTTTATATTGCCCTGTCTCCGATCTAGACTGACCGTAGATCAGCTGTCTTTTGCGGTCCAGAGCTTTACACTCGCACAAGATGTACTGGGCTGATTCCTCCCTCTCGCCGCAGAGTCTGCATGCCAGGTGCCCCGATAACTGCCCCATTTTATGCAGGTGTTTCTTGACAGCCATGTGTCTCGTCAAGAGTCCTGTTATGTTCCTGAGTTGTCCTCTGCTAAGATTTAGCAGCTCCACAGCTCTCTTTCCACTGGGTTGCCCAATTAATGACTTCCGGTGTTTGAGCCCTGGACAATCTGCCCAGTATGCCTTATGATGTTTTCTGACCCAGGACTAAATGCATCCCCTGGCAGTGCTCTTCGTGACGCTCAGGACCGACTTTGGTCCCATAAATGGTTCTGCTGATCCTCTCTTCGCGAAACTGCCAACTTCTTCATTGCATTTGACCCACGAGTGACCCGGCACCCATATGAGGGTGACCTCATTCTGCCCAACCAGGTCGCTCGTTTCGTCTCGGCATTCACTTACCAGCCTGGAATTTACCCGTGGACTAGTTAGGGCTTTAAAGGCCGCCTGTGGCTATGAGGATCCGCTTGCTGGTGTAGCCCCTCTTCATGTTCTCTCGCACGCAGTGCAAGATGGCGTACATTTCGGCCTGAAACACCTTTGCATGAGCTCTGAGGGAACTATTGTCACTTTGAAGTTGTAATACTTGCGTTATTATGTGGGGGTAGTAGATTCAGAATTTACTTATAAATTCGATACCTTCCCTTACAGTTCGATACATTAGATGATCAAACATATATTGAAATTAGCAAAATGAAACTTAATAGGCACCTAACACAAACAAGCAAAGTAACTAACTTGGAAAGGGCACTACACTCACGAAATCGATAGTCAACACCCCCAACTTCTACACAAGATTTGAAAACTTAAGCGATACACTTTTCATACTTAAAGAGATGTTTTTTTAAAGAAATGTTATAAAAACAAATTAATAAACTTTCTACGGACAACTATCGATCCCTGAGTCTCACCCCCATAATTTGCAGGATTATGGAGATGATTATTGTTAAGCAATTGATACCTCAGCTTAAAGACTGTGGTATTATAGCAGCATGGCTTTGTTCCCCGTAGATCCGTCGTAATCAACTCTGATAGTCGTCTCCGTGGGAACGAATACAAACTTTCCAGGGAGGCGTTCAGTGTTCGTTGTCGGCAGAACTTTCTTCAGAATCGAGTGTTTGGCTGTAGGAACAGTGTTTTCTCCAGTAGTGGGCGCACCTTCTGTGAATACCCTCAAAAGACAATATGACCTAAATTAACTTTAGTATTCTGTAAGTTTTGTTTGTTTTTGTAAGTTATTTTCCCTCAGGGCTCGTCCGTGACTTTGCCGCCCCAATAGCACTGCAACCTTTGGTTTATTTTACATGCCCTTTACACTCGCACAAGATGTGCTGGGCTGATTCCTCCCACTCACCGCAGAGTCTGCATGCCAGGTCCCCCTCGAACCGCCCCATGTTATACAGGTGTTTCTTGACAGCCATGTGTCCCGTCAAGAGACCTGTTATGTTTCTGAGCTGTCCTCTGCTAAGATTTAGCAGAGTTTGTAACTTAGCTATTGCAAATACGGACTCTATAGGCTTTATCCTTTGTCCGCATTAACATGTAATAACAATGTAATAATAATAAATAATAGACAGTCTGTGGCTGTAATCTATCTCAACCCAAGCAAAGCCGTTGATAAAGTTCCTTACTATCTGCTCGTCTATCAATGGGAAAACGTGGCCTCCTGCTGAGCTGGATCGGGGTGTTTTTATTCAATAGATCCTTTTCTGTCAAGGTGGGTTAATGCAAGTTGCACATAAGATCTGTATCTAATGGTGTGCTTCAAGGATCGGTCCTCGGGCGGCTTCTCTTATTAATTTATACTTCAGACTTGTTCAGATCACCGAAGGCTAGTAGCATAACATATGCCGGCGAAACAAAAATATAGGAAAATATAGTTATCGATGGCGACACAGTGCAGGAAGAAACCCCCACCGATAATGAGTGGAGATCTGAAATCACTCAAAAGAATCCAACATAACGTTTTACGATGGCCTAGTGGATTCAGCGCTCCGCCTTATGAACAACGCCTTCACCTGATGAATATTTAGCCCTTAGAATATAGACGGGGAGAGCGGATTTTTTGTATCACACACGACCTGTTGCCATCCGAGTCAGCATCATTTGTGACTTTTGACAAAAGTTCTAGAGTCCAGGGGCACAGCCTTAATCTGAGTCAAGAACAATTTAGAACATCTGATCGTCTGAATTTCTTCACTAACAGAACATTCGATGACTGGATCTCTCTGCAGAAGGATGTGGTCAGTGCTGAAAATTCGAATATGTTCAAGAAGCACCTCGATTGGTTAAACTTTTTCAACTAAATCCATATAAGACTTGTTCACATATTTATTTCATTTTACGGTTTGTTTTTTCTTCTTAACATATCCAATCTAAGTAATAATTTTGCAAACTGTGGCATAATTTTAGTTTTTGTATACGTATAGTATATAGGATCTAGGCCTCTGTATTATGTCTGTATTGACAATAATAAATAATAAAATGCTGTCCACAATTTAAATTTATAAACAAAATCAAATATGTATTAGCCTCTGGATCGAAATTATAAATCAGAACCGGCTTTAAGATCTTTTCAGAAATACGCAAAACTAAAAATATGTGAACTTTGAGGGACATTTACTCTAAAACATGACAAACAAATTAATCAAAATAAAAGTGTCAAATCTATTTCGACTAAAATAACAATAAACGTTTCAGTTTTTACCAGATCTGATAAAGAAAACACAACTTATAAGTAATAGAGAGAGCCTCGGTGATTCAGGAGCAAGAACGCGTGCCCCTGAACCGAAGGGTACTGGGTTCGATCCCAGGGTTCTCCTTTAACTTTTTCAGTACAAACTGTAACATTAACATCAAACGAGGTTCTGGCGTTGTATTTGAGCAAGTTGAATGTCTGCACGTTCCACCATTCGGAGGGGGCTAAAGCCGTCGATCCTGTGTCCATGCGATGTTGGGAACGTTAAATATCTCTACCCTCCTTACAGAAAGGCAGGGGTTCGGCAAAATTTCTAGGATAGTGAGGTGAAACTGCTCCCTGGCGTCGGTGATTGGCCATAGTCGCGGAAATAGGCCGACGTTAAAGAAACAAAAAAAAACACACACACAAGTAATAAAGACGCATATAACTCAAAAATGAATTAATGGGTTACCGTACAAGATTTGACTTACATAAGGACACAGTTAACGAATTCCTTTCAGACAAAACTGAAAAATGAGCTCAAAAACACACCTTTGTTTAGTGAGTAAGAAACTAAATATCCCTTATATAAAAATCCACAATTACAAAATATGTATCGATACCTAAAATCTCATAAATGAAATATTTCTGGTCACCCAGTAAAATATCCATAAGGAGAAAGATATAAGATTGATTAAATGTGAGGGAAGTTGCACAGTCCAGTGAAGAAAATAGTTCGTTGGCGAGATAAGTGATCTAGTTTCTAAGATTCTTGGAGTATGCTGAAAAAACTTATTTTGAGAATTCCTTATTTTCGTAACAACCTCTTTATCTCTGAAAATATGCAAATCTAGGCTTCACTTTCTTAAATCAATTTTATTAGAAGCATCTGAAAATTTCATCAAAACCAAGTTCCGACTCTTCATTATTGTTTTCAGAATCATTATCAACTTGATTTTTCAAATAGGAGGCATATTGGATTTGAATGTCATTATGCGGGACTTGCCAAAACAATTTCATTGATGTACGTTGATGTTTTGAGATAACAGCTTTCGAAAGATTCTTCTAAAATGCGCCATCTGGTGGCATGATACGGTGTATTAGCATAAATAATTACCGTTCTAACAGGATAGTCTGGTTTTGGAATTTTAGGTATACATCCATACACATTTGGTTGTTGCTGATTTTTATATAAAATATATTCTTTTTTTGCTCACTAAACAAAGATTTATTTTTAAACTCATTTTTAGGTTTTGTCTGACATGAAATTGTTGGGTTGTCCTATTTTTTTGTAAAATTTCCTTCTTAAGACATATTTCAGAACTTTACAGAAGACTCTTTTTAATTATGTGTATTCATGTCCAAAATTCGTACTTTTTTTCTCACAAAACCTAAAAGTTAATGTTTAAATTGTAACTATATTTTCTTTGACAGGGCATAATGTTATTCAGTTTCTGAAAAACTTACCAGATAGCATCATAGTCAAGTCATTAGCATGTTATATGTTTTAACGGGGTAAAATTGCGCTTTGTCAAAGAAACCAAAGTTGAAATTTTAATATCAGCTTTTATCTTTTACGCAAAAAAGGAGGAGTTTTGCACATAAAAACTGGTAATTAGGAAGACCATCTTTCAAAATTTTTAATATGGCTAAGGTAGAAAGAAAGTTTACAGAAATTAGGAGAGATCCAACAAACTCTTTTCACCACAAATATTAAAAATGAGGTTAGAGAAATTTGCATATAGATATTTACCTATGTGCAAATTTCTCTTATTCCAACTCATTTCATATAATATTAAAGTTGATAATCAAAGCGTATCTTTAATATTTTTGATAGGTGGTAATTTTACTTTGTTAAAACATATTACAAGCTGCATAATTTTTCGCAAGTAATTTGGCTTGGTGTTGACTCTATGTCTTAAAAGATGCAAATAAATAAAATAAATAAGATAAATAATTTTGTATTTTATTCTGTATGCTTTTATTTATTATCTACTGCAAAAGTTTGTCCTTGCGTCTGGTCTTAAATGTAAACATTATCATTAATTCCATTATCGATTTTATTTCTGTACAAAAAAATTAAAGTTACCTGTAATTTCGTATCTTCTTTTATATCGATATAATATTCTTTTCAGTAGCAACATCTCCATCGATATCTAGTCCTGCGGTGGTGACATCTGGAGCCTCTACAAATGTTCCTTCTTCATTGGGACCTGCACAATTAAGAGAATTATATGGTGGAGCGGCAGCAGCTCCGGGTCATCCCTTGGCCTCATTGGTATCGCAACAAAGATTTCTAGAATTATCCAGGTTCGGACTGAGGCATTACGACTTGGCACAACATATGCTCACACAACAAGGGGCTGTTACAAAATTATTGGGTAAGTAATTATTCGTAACCATTTAACTTGTTATCTCACTTAGAAAAAAGATCTAATGAAAACCGCCAACAATGTAACGAAATCTGAACATAAAACGAAAAAAATCATATCTCGAAAACTACAAAGAATCCCATAACATACATGGGGGTAAAATCGATTGGTATTAATGTTCTCTAACCCCAGACTTTCGCTGGTGCACCCTTCGTTGGAGATCCTGTATGCACAGCATGATTTACGTAGGCCGTGCATTAGAAGTTTTTCAAATTGTAGTTGGATTAGAAACTTGAAATTGGTCATGCTGCCATAATCGAGCGTGCCCGTTGTAGTTAAAATATTTCGAGTCCTCCAGCTATACAGCGTGTGCCAAAAGTGTGTACCAAATCTCTCGTTTTAAATAGAAACCTACATTTTTTTTTCATATAGTTCGATTGGCGCTCTAATTCTGAGTTTAAACAACCCCTTTTAATTTAGAAGGTGATAGTATGTTAAAGTGTAAAGGAGTCGTGCTATATCTTAAATAAGATTGATTCAAAAATGGAAAATTATTCAACCGAGGTTGTGTTAGACTTGTTTGTGTTACCTTTGGATCCATGGCGTGTTTCAAAAAGCAAGGAATATCTCGCAATATCTTGCTTTTAGTGAATTTTTTTAAATAAATATAGAGGGGTATCGATGGTGAGACTTTGCAAATTTTTTTTCAAATGAGCGCGAACTAGGACCCCTAGAACACACACACACACACACACACACACATATATATATATATATATATATATATATATATATATATATATATATATATATATATATATATATATATATATATATATATATATATATGTATCCTTCTGATAATTCAAAAAATAATTAACCGATTTCGATGAATATCAGCAAGTACCTTTAATTTATTAATGGCTTGGATTAGTTCGTTAGCCAAGAAAATCGGACGGATTTTTCCGCGAAAATTTTGAGTTTTCTCCCAAAAAAAATTTTTTCTTTAAAAATTACAAAGCTGTTCTAATGAAATTTTATGGATATATTGCCTTAGGAGAGACCTTACTATGTACCAAAATTAAACTTTCTAAGTTTATAGCAAATTGAGTTATTCAAATTTTCAATTTTCTTTCGAAAAAGATTTTTTTCTCCGAAAATTACAAAGTTATTTTAATGAAATTCGGTGAATATATTGCCCTAGGAAAGGCCTCACTACACACTAAAATTAAACTTTCTAAGTTTATACAAAATTGAGTTATTGAAATTTGAAACATTTAATAAAAATTCACTACCATAACGCACTTGCTGAGTCCTGTTAGTTTTTGATTGAATAACTCAGTAGAGCTTAAAGTTAGGTATAAGCAATGCTTAAGTAACTCACCATAAAATTCACCATTTTTTTGAATTATGTAAAAAAATTAGTAGGTGGCATTTGAAAAAATGAGTATTTGAAAATTTTTGAATTGTTTTGAAAAATTTGCCGGTTTTTTCAATATCAACAATAATAAAATGTCTGCTAAAAAATATACTTTCAGACTCAAAGGTGACAAAGTTATTCAGGTGTTTTAAACGAAAATGAGATCTTGTTCGAAACGTATAAAATCTGTGCACTATTGTTTCTCTAAATGTCACAATTAAAGAAAACCATACATTCATCGAGCTGGAATCGATTTCGTAACCTTCTGCGTAGAAGATAACCACGATACCACTGAGTTATCTAAGGATACGTGAACTAACGTTTTGTTTACATGATACTTGACACCGACTTAATGCCAGGGATATATTATATTTTATTAAAAGTATACGTAAAAATTAATTATAAATTTGCCATTGAAATATTCAACGACTGTTTCAGTCTTATATGACGTCTTTTGTTTAAGTTTAAGGATAAAAGAAGCCATTTTAAAATCATTTTTATAGAGACTTGACTTGATTTTGTTTACATTTCTACTATAATATGCCACACTTTTAGTCTAAAATCAGAGCATAATATATCTATGTTATGCTAAAACTATATTTGAGGCGCTTTATCAAGCTACAAATATAGTCTATTTTAAAATTTGATTGAATCCCCCAGTTAAATAATAAACATTTGGCAAATTTTTAATGTCATGTCGTCTGCCATTTGCCATATTTGAGGCCAAGATTTCACGATGTTGGTTCGGGTAGTCTATTTTATGCCAGTTATTTGTTTTGTTTGGTTACCGTTGATGTATGGTTTATACCTGTTGTCCGAATCAATCTAATCATGGCAGTTAACTACTCTGTCTGTTAGGCATTGGACTTAAACCACTAAATCGTTTCAACGCATGTCTTTAGATTTTATTTTTTATTTGGAAAATACTCTAAATATTGTGAACCAAATTAATGACAATTCACAACACAGGTTTATTTGCAGTATTTCTAGCCACATGTATTTTTGGGGGAAAATGTCCGTTATAGCTGATAAACGAACTCGTCTGCGGTCTTAATACAGTGAAGATATGTGCCAAGTTTCGTTCAAATCAGCTGAGTAGTTTTTGAGTTATCGCTCGGATACATACATACATTTATATATATATATATATATATATATATATATATATATATATATATATATATATATATATATATATATATATAAAATTTTATATAAAAAATTTTAACGAACCTTCGTTTTGAGTTCTAGGGACCCAAATTTGCGGTCATCTGAAAAATCTTTTTCAAAAGTTTTTCATAGTGACCTCTCTATTAAGTATTTTAATTTTTTTAATGAAAATTCACTAAAATATAATTAACAATTAATTAAATTTCCTAATGATGACAAAATAAAAGATGGTCAAACTAGTCTTCTAACAAGCTCCACATGCATGCATTTCTAATAACTTGAGGCGAAAATTCCCTGGAGGCACGAGTAATTTTGTTTCTCAAATCCTCTAAATTTCTTGGCTGAACTGAATAGGTCACATCTCTAGCATAACCCCATAAAAATAGTCTAATGGTGTCAGGTCAGGCGATCTCGCAGGCCACCTGACTGACCCTCGGTTCCCTATCCACTTTGTTCTAAATTTATTGTTTAAAGAATTTGACACAGGCAGTAGAACGATCAGTTATGACATTGACATAATAGTTGTGATGCTGTCATTTCTGACAAATAATCATTTTTTAAAGCGACATACATGTCTTTTTGTTGTGATTTTTTCAAAAACTATTGAAATGAGAGAAAGTATTTGACATACCTGACTAAAAATGAAATAAGTAATCTAAATCTCGAATAAAATATAGGGTGTTCTATTGAAAAAAAAAGTTTATGTCAAAAAGTACACTTTGGATCCACCCTGTATATCAAAGTAAATTGAAAGCAGACTTTTTAACCAACAAATTATCGGCTCCAACATCTTCTTCCAGCATGTACGGGGGCTGTGATTTGTAGCGTCTAAATATATCTGAAACATATGCACTTATAAAAAGTTTAAAGGAGCTTGGTTTTGTGTTCTAGGGGTCCTAATTGTTTGACGAAATTTGTGCAAAGTCTCACCACCGACATTTCTCTATTAGCAAATCTTTTTAACGAAAATTCACTGAAAATAAGCCAACACAACTTACTCAACTTTTCTTTGGGTTTCAAGTATTGGTAATAGCTCTATCTGCCAATATGCAATTTAGATACAACAGCCCTAAGGCTAAAGTAGGTAGCCGAGGTGTTAGAGTGTTAATGATACTGATTACTTTTGGACACTATTGGAGTTTATTCTAGAATTAAAAATAAACCTTATCTAAAAAAGCAACTCGTAGTTCAGAATATAAAAAAAACTAGGCTGGAATGTAAACACATATTATCACCATCTTTCCACAAGTTCTAGCGTGGTATTAGCACGATACAGAATATAATAACATATCAATAAATCATAGTTTCAGGCTTCTGTTAACAATTATAAAACGAACAAGAATGAAAGTTTTATCAAATCCATATGATCAATCCAAATGGTTCGCTGTAAAATTAACTGCAAGCGATTTATCAAAGATTAAGCAGCAAATGGTGATTAAGAAATGTAACCAGATATGAAATATTACATTTAATAATAGAGAATTATCCTCCTTTACCCGTTCGAATGTGTATCTCGTTCTTCCGTTGTTTGTTCAGAAGCAAACCATGACGCGCTTTTAAACTATACTGGATATACCATATTAAAGGTATTAAAGCTATCATTTCGAAACATATACACGTTTGCTAGTACCTTCTTTTAAAATCAGGGAGACTCAATTATTCGACGGACTGGTTTTCGTATAATCTATATAATGGCGTATAAATTTGATTATTTGCATATACGAGTCCTATGATAACCAATACATAGCTTTTTACTCATCATAGTTGTTATAAATAATGCTATATAACTGAGATAACCATAACAATATAAAGGTGATGTGGCATCGCCTGGTTGTCGCAATCACAAATATCCGTCTCCAGCAGACCGTTACCTTCTGGTGTGGCTACTGCACGTCATCGATTGGGCTAGGTTTTCCAGATTTTCTGTCGATCGTTGTCTGCCTCTTTTCGTTTCCTAAAACGCATTTCTTAACTGTTCTTTTTATAATTATATCTCTCAGAATATATTATAACGTTCACCGGATATGGCGATGACAAACTCAATCTTGTCCTCGATGGACTTCACATTTGAGCCCTTTGGATTTTTGTCTTGGTAGCTACCTAAAGTCCTTGGTGTATACTACTTCTGTTGTAGGTGTCAAAGACCTGCGCCATGTAATTACCGTGTTGTGTAAAACTATCACAACTACTTTCACTTCTAAACGTCAAACACTTTCTCTTGATCATCGATCTGCTGAATCTTTGAACGATACTCTCGAAACCACCTGGCATTAATCTGCTTTACAAGTTCTCTACATTCGGGCACAAATCTCTCCTCACGTACGTTGGCAGGATTCATCTTCTGAGTGACAAGTTTGACGTTTAGAAGTGAAATCATTTGGGCGGGGCTGGCCAACGTCCTAAAGTCTTACAGAAGGTTGTCGAGGTGTTCAGTCTTATTGTCGCTCAGAATGTAGTTCCTGTCAACGTACGTGAGGAGATATCTATGCCCAAAGTTTGTGAGGACCTTGTACATCAGATCAGTGCCAGGTGGTTTCGAGAGTATCGTTCAAAGATTCAGCAGATCGGTGATAGAGAGAGAGAGAGAGAGAGAGAGAGAGAGAGAGAGAGAGAGAGAGCTGAATCGGCCTATGCTAAGAAGGAGTAGGCTGACACGAGACTGAAGATAATAGATGGCACACTAACAGATTTATCCCCGAAGATGGATACTTAGTGGGCCGAAACGCGTAGGGAACCAATAAAATTTTATTGCTTGGAAAAGAAAGTTTTTCATTGAGTATTTAATAATCAGAACTACGCCTGGAATATTCGATCCTACAGCCAATGTACCAACGTAACTAAACCTACAGCCAAAGCATCGGAGAAAGGGTCTATTTTGTATGAATGTGCTGCTAACATTTTAGTAAAACGAAGGACAATGGCGGTTGAAGCTGAAACGTAAGGATTTGCAGAACACTCTCCTTGCGACATTTTCGTTACATAATCCGTATTTGTTTTAGATTCTTTGCCTAATTGTTGCGAATTTTGACGTTTCAAATCGCTCTTTGACGTTTTGAAGAAAACCCAATTTTTTTAAATGCCTATAACTTTTTTGTCTTTCAACCTACAGACCTAAATTCTGGTACGTGGTTGACTATTTAGACAAACACGCGTAGCGAATTTGGTTGCCTTGACTTTGTAATCTACGGAGATACAATTTTTTTCCGAAAGAAAACAAAACATTTTCCGGGAAAACCTCGGCCGATTTTCTTAGCTAACGAACTTATCTAAGCGACTTGCAAAGGGAGGCACTCACCAAATTTAATCAAAAGCGGCCCATTATTTTTTGAGTTATCGGTGTGATAGATATATATGAACATATAAAAATTGAAACTGACCCTGGATATGGGTTTTAGGGGTCCCAGTGTGCGCTAATTTGAAGAAGTTTTTTCAAAATTGAAAACTTGGGATCTCCTCATTAGTGAATTTTTTTAAAAGAAAATTCACTAAAACATCATGAATTAAGTGGGTCAATGTTAATTTCCCAATCATTCAGACACCTCAGACGGCCACTCGTCGTAGAATTTCCTGGTGATAACCCATTATAGATAATAATAATAATAATAATATTTATTTGTCCAAAAACACAAAATACAGAAAAAATACAATAATAGCATTTTACAGGAAAGATAAATTATTCATGCACTATAAACCAAATTAGGTTTGTGTGTGCACATAAGTAATAAAATAAATATATTAACTTAAGCATGAAAGTAACATAAAAAACAGAAAAAAAAGTAGAGTTAATTAAATTAGAATAATAAAAGTTATATACATACTATGAACTTAGAGTAGATAGATAGATAGATAGTTTTATTCCACTTAGCTGCTGCACACAGGCAGATGTTTTCGTCATAAAAAACATAAAAAAACCCATAAAATATGTGTACAAACCATTACAAAATATCTGCAACAAACACAAAAAAAAACAGATGAAAAAACACAAATGACAGGTTATCACATATTAAACAGGCTAAGCGCCAATAGGCAACAAGCCCGCACAGGTTGCACAAATAATACATAATTTTTTTTATTGATAACTACATAAAATCATCAAATCAAGTCACACAGAAGAAAAACTCCTTCACTCTGCTAAAAATTCTTGCAGTGAGAAAAAACATTTTTGCTGGAGATAACGCATAGTGTGTTTTTAAATTTATTTCCGGATTTAATTTGTCTCAGCGCGAGTGGTAAGTTATTAAAAAACTCTGGACGCAGCAAGTGCGTTATGGTAGTGAATTTTCATTAAAATGTTTTTATTGCCAATATGTGTGTTTTCCTTTTAAGAAAGCAGGCATCAATTTTGGTTACCAGTATAATCTATATAGTAAAAACAATGTGCCACGTTTCATAAAAATAACTTTATTGTGTGAAAATGTACAAAAATTTCCAAAAGTAAACTTAAAGTGTTCCCGGAAAGAAAACTCGTTTCTTGGTCAACCTTATAGGTTAATAGCAAATTGGCCTATCCAAATATGGAGCATTTGATCAAAATTCGCCACCACAACCCACTTGCTGCATCCAGAATTTCTTTTCTTATAAACATGCATTATATTTCGATGGAAAATGCAAAAATGCAATAACATAAAGCGTGTTTGATTAAAAAAAAAAAAGAAAATTTGTATCACCAACGATTTATCGGCCACCCTGTGATTGTAGAAATGTTTTTTTAAGATGTAGCTCAAGACACCCTATAATTAATATATACAAATTTTTTTCATATCTTTTATAATAACGGATATATTGAGCTTTATTAATTTTTTACGAAAATTCTACAAAAATTATATACCATTAAACGATAAACTCTATAGCTAAGACTACTGCCAAGCATCAGAGAAAGGGTCTATTTGAAATGAATTTTCTGGAAACATTTTAGTAAAATGGACAATGACGGTTGAAACTAAGACTTCAGGGTTTGTAAAACATCCTTCTTGAGACAGTTGATTTCCATAGCCCGTATTAGATTCAAATTATTTGCCTAAATGTTGCCGATTTTGACGTTTTAAATCGCAACCCCAATTTATTTTTCTTTAAATGCCTATAACTTTTTTGTCTTTTGACCTACATAGCTAAATTTTGATAGGTAACTTACCTATATATATATATATATATATATATATATATATATATATATATATATATATATATATATATATATATATACATATAAAAATTGAAACTGACCCCGGATATGTGTTCTGGAGGGCCTAATTAGCGCTCATTTGAAGAAATTTTTTCAAAATTAAAAAGTCGGGATCTCCTCATTAGTGATTTTTTTTAAAGAAAATTGTCTAAAACTTGACAGCGGCATAATAGGGCGACCGCTCGTAGCCAGCCGAACGATGCCTAGATATTGGGACGGTGTATCTGTCCCGCAGGCTATGTGAGTGACCAGCTTCAGCGTCCGTGTTCTTGTATCTAACAGAGTTTTAAGTCTACTCAAGGCAAAAAATGAACCATTTAGTTTCTTACAAACTGAACTTATCTGGGCGTCCCAGCACAAGTTATCCTGCACGATCGTTCCCAAAAGCGACACAGAGCCAGCGACGCGCAACCCACCAGACGCCTAACCTTTTACCAAATTTTCAGGTGGATTTTTTCTCCTTGAGAAATTGACTACGGCCGTTTTGTCGATATTAAGGACCAATAGATCTGATCGACACCACAACTTGAAGTCTTAGAGCACTCTCAATGTACGGATCTCAAGGTCCCCAAAATTACTCCCAGCAACGACCACCGAAATGTCGTCCGCATACATGGTGACATCAATTTCTCCTAGATCAGTTGGCAGATCATTGACGTAAGTCAAAAAAAGCAGTGGTGACAAAATGGAACCCTGAGGGACGCCCAGCCCCATTATGTTCCTCCATTAGTAGGTAGCGTCAAAAGAATAAATTTCGATATCTGTAGAACTGAGAGTTTTCTTGTTATATCCTATATAGATTTTTCTGTAAAATTTTATAAAACACTTAATGCATTAGAATAATAAAATTGAGATATGGATCGAAGACAGGGGTTTAGAAATTTGCATAATTAAAGACCAGAACAAATCTAAAGTTTTTAACATTCACCACAATTAATCAGATTCCACTAAAGCCGATTCATGTGCACATAAATTAAAGGGGCAGGACTTATCGATAGTCGACAGTTTTCAGCAATAATTAAATATAGATTTATTGGTCTGTTTTCGCCTCGTCGATAACAATGAGCTTATACAAGACCGATTAAACAGTAAATAAGAATCCAAGCAGACCAACTGTTGGCTTTGACCAGGCGTGATGCGTATCATCTTATCAGATATGCTAATTCGAACCGAACATTTATAAATACTGAGCTAGTTAATTATAATCCGTGAAGTAAGCAAGATTTTTTATGCACGACACAATGTGCCAAGCGTTTAGTAACTCCCTATTATCTTACTTACTGTACCGAAACCTCGGAATCAAATCCATTTATTTTAAATTGAACATTTGTTTTAGAGATTTTGAAACAGTAGCTTCCGGACGTTTCGATTACATCACAAAAACCCAATTACTTCTCATCTATAAGCTCTATTGTGTTTTGTTGTTTGTTTTCGAATTATTCTCATGCGAAATGATTTCTTTAAACCGTTTTATGAAGTCTTTGTTTATACAACGTTATATAGTAATATTTATAACGGAATCGAAAATATTTTGGGTAAATTTTAAATCACAAAAGTTTGCTTTGTCACTATCTCTTTGTCACTATTACTAGGGGAACTAGCCTAACATGACATACTCAAAATGATTTATCCTATAATTTCGAAATTTATGAAAATAAGATTACGATAAAATTAGAATTCCATTCGTTGATATAAAATATACCTTAACCAGTAAAAAAAATGTACCAAAAATGAAACACTCCAAGAAAAATAAAATAACACCAAACTTTTGAACTTTTTGCCTCGTTGTTCGCCGGAAATTCTCCTCTTAACCCACCTCCAAATGTTCAACCACCAACAGTCCCCAATGTCACGCATAAAACGACAGATATCATTTTCAAAATTAAAAAGGTACGAAAGATGCTCTCGTTTCTTAATACCAGGAAAGCCTCTGGCCTTGACGAGATCCCAGCAATTGTTATCAAAAAAGGCAAACCAGAACTTGCTCCTGTCCTGACTCATCTGTTTCAGATATCTTACAATAGAGGCATATTCCCTAGTAACTGGAAAACTGCTCGAGTACAACTCGTCCCCAAGAAAGGATCCAAAGCGCTTCCTAGCAACTACAGGCCTATTTCTCTCCTTTCAGTCGTCTCTAAAGTGATGGAAAAGTATATAAACACCGAATCTCAGTCTTGCTTTTTTCTCATAAGAGATACACCAGACCTAGACCTATAACAATGAACAACCAAGTTATTTAAAATAATGAGTCCTTTTTACTTGTTGGCATTTCTGTGGATCGAAATCTCAATTGGCACAACATGTCACATCAATTGCAGAAGCGGCTGCTAAGAAATTAGGTTTTCTCTTCCGGGCTCGCAAATACTTTTCACCAGCTAATCTCTACACCTTATATACTTCACAAACTTCGAATACTGCTCCTACATCTGGGGTGCAGCTTCCACTTCTACACTCGCTATCCTGGACTCCATTCAAAATAGAGCTATAAGTCTCATCGGTCACCCAGTCCTCACTCAAAGGGTGCCATCCTTTGCCCATCGACGTGCCGTTGGTGACCTCTCTCTCTCTTTTATAGATATCTGCACGGGCACTGCTCAGATGAGCTTTCAGATCTAGCAGGGGAACTGAGCGAATGCACCCATTTACTGTCCACGTCACCAGACATAGAACATCTTGTTATGCCCACTCTTTTGTCCCGAGGACTTCCAAGTTGTGGTATTCCTTGTCGGCACATGTTTTTCCTTTTCCTTCGAACCTCCAAACCTTCAAGTCCAGAATTAACATGTCCAGAACGGTGAGGTGAAACTGCTCCCTGGCGTCGGTGATTGGCCATGCTTGCGGAAATAGGCCGACGTTAAAGAAATAAAACACAGACACATTTAAGTATTAAAGATCCAGTGAATACGATACTTTATTTATTACTTATTGAGTAAAGGGTGTAAAATTTTCTAACTCTACTCAGTTATTTAGAAAATACCATAACAGCTTTCTCTGCCGATAGTAAATGATTACAAGCTAAACAATTCAACATGTGCACTTTTCGATTTCATGTCGCTAATTGGCCAATTTTCCTGGTATACAAACAATTTGTAGATATTGAGATATTCTGTTGTCACAATTGTAAATGCTGCTGTATACACAAGACTAAACAATCTGATAATTCGCAAAACGTATGAAAAACATCATTGTGAAATAATTTTTGTATTTAATTATCGGAAAATAATATCCAATTCTCAGTTTCTAAAGGAAGCTCCGACATGCAATTCTTTGTACACATGCAATTGGATGCAGAATGTGCATGTGCTAGATAGCACGACACCATTTTGGTGTCAGTTGACAGCTATCAATGTATATAATAATAATAATGATACTAACATTTATAATTACACAGTTTCTGACCATGGTGCATATAGCAATAAAATCTAGATAAAGACTTTTAGATGTTTCTAGTTTATAACCAGTTTTCGCAGGAAAGTTCATGCTGGCATGTTACATTCGAATTTTTAAGTCGGCTTGCTTTTTTTTTAATTGCAACAACACACTACGAGGGCTTACAGCCTAAATACTATCGTACCGTGAGTGTCGACAAGGAGGAAAGAGGCAACTTGTTAATTCTGGACTTGAAGATTTGGAGGTTCGGAGGAGAAGGAAAAACATGTGCCGGCAAGGAATTCCACAACTTGGAAGTCCTCGGGACACAATAGCGGGCATAACAATATATTCTATGTCTGGTGACCTAGACAGTAGAAGGGTGCATTCGCTCTGGTAGATCTGTTGGGGACAGCAGGTGGAGGAACTATGGAAGAAAGCTCATGTGAGCAGTGCTCGTGCAGATATCTATAAAAGAGAGAGAGTGAGGTCACAAACGGCACGTCGGTGGGCAAGGTATAGCAGCCTTTGGGTGAGGGTAGGGTTACCGACGAGACGTATAGCTCTCTTCTGAATGGAGTCCAGGATAGCGAGTGTAGAAGCGGCAGCGGCACCCCAGATGTGGGAACAGTATTCGAGGTTTGGCCTTATTTGGATAAACGTACCAACTGTTTAAAAATTTTAAGGGCTGCTTTATATTTTTATGGAAATGGGCGAACAACATATTGTCATACAGAATTATAAAAAATTCGCTACTTGGTAAACACCGTCCTGCCTTCTTGTTACATATTTTTCAAGAGAATGTAACTGCTAACGTGTTAGATACAAAGAGGAATTGATTGTGAAATGGAAATTCACATCCGAGAGATATTTTAGTTCATTAAAAAATAAAAAAATTCGGGACGCAGCAGGTGCGTTATAGTAGCGAATTTTAATAAGAATTGTACACTATTATTATACGGCATATTAGTAAGGTTAATACTTTAAACTTACACAGACATTGAAGATCGATTTTGGAGGTTCTAGTACGCGCACATTTGAAGAATTCTTTTTTGTTTGTATTACCATCGATATATCTCTATTATCAAAAAAATCTTGCATTCTAAATCCTTTTGAGAAAAATGCCCAAAACACAATTTTCTATGAAGCTAAATAACTAAATTTAGCCACACCTGTAGATAGTGTAAGTCGCTTTAAAAGAAACTTATATTACAAATTTCATTAAAGTTATACAGAAAATTTCTAGAAGGAAACTTAGCAGTTCTTTTTCCTTATTAATTGCCAGTATGATTTCGTTTTAGTCAACCTAATCAAACCGGTTTTTTTAATATCAACAATAACAAAATTATAATTTCAATCTCAAAGGTGACAAACTTATTTAGGCGTTTTAAACAAAAATGAGATATTGTTCAAAACGTATGAAATCTGTGCACTATTATTTCTACAAATGTCGAAATAAAACATAAAAAAGACAAACATTCATCGAGCTGAATTCGATCGCGTAACCTTTTGCTTAGGAGGTAAGTGCGATGCCCCCTGCGCCATCTAGGCATACGTCAACTAACGTTTTATTTGCGTGATACTTTAGATCGGCTTCATGCCCGGGATATTATATTCAAAGTATACGTAACAATTATTTACAGAATTAGTAGAATTACCATTGAAACACATCCCACGACTGTTTCGGTCTTATGATGCCTTATGTTTAAGTCTACAGATAAAAGAAACTATTTTAGAATCATTTTTATAGAGACTTGGCTTGATTTTGTTTACATTTCTGCTATATTATGCGACAGCATAATATATCTATGCTGCGCTAAAACCATATTTGGGGCCGCTAATAAAGCTACAAATACAAATATAGTGTATCTTAATAATTGATTGAATCGACCAGTTAAATAACAATCACTTGGCAAATTTTTAATTTCATGTCGTCTGTCATTTTCCAGAATTGCGGCCGAGATTTCACGATTGTTGGTTCGGGTAGTATGTTTTATGTCCGGTATTTATTTAGTTTGATGTATGGTTTGTACCTGTGGTATGAATCAATCTACGCGTGGCAGCTAACTAGTCTGTCTGTCAGGCATTGGACTTGAACCACTAAGTCGTTTCAACGCATGTCATTGGGATTTTATTTTTTAATTTGGAAGAAAAAACCTCTAAATATTGTGTACCAAATTACTTAAAATTTAAAACATAGGTTTATTTGCACCATTTATAGCCATATGTAAAGTTTCATTCCAGTTACTCTGATAATTACAAAAATATAGCGTTTTCAAAAAGTGTTTTCCGATTTTCCACCGGAAGAACTTGAGCATATAGGTTGATTAACGAACTCGATATATAATATATATTAGGGACCCTAATTCGTACTCATCTCAATACATTCTTTCAAAAACTTTTCATCGTGACCTCTCTAATAGCGAATTTTTCTTGATGAAAATTCGCTAATATACTGGTTCCCATTCATAACCATATACACTGACTTATATTAAATACATTATAGCTGGCATGATGAAAACCTTTTGGCCCTAAACTACGACAAGACGAAATTGGTACTGTTTTCACCACGTAAGGTGGCCCTCCTCAAATCTACAAAATAACAATACATTCAGAGAAGCGTGCACTAACACACATAAGTCTGCTTACTATTAATTGGGGGCTGACTACATCGGACGAGTGGAAAGTATCAAATTACTTGGCGGGTCCCCAATACTTCTCATTATATGAAAGGTAAACCACGGCAGTATAAACTTCACAACGTCTGAGTTAGACATATTTCCAAGGTAAAAAAGAACAGAACAAGGCTATACTCCAGACTAAATTTATAAGGTAAAAGCCCTACGCGTTTCGGCATAAATAACTGGCCATCTTCAGGGGCTTCCTGTTAGTGCGTCGTGCACAATTTTCAGCTTCAAGTCCGTCTCATCCTTCCTTGAGTATGCTGCCATCACTTCTCTCCTCAGTGCTGACCTTTTGAACCTTTGAATCAGTGTAACCAAACTGATTGGAATGGACTTGTTGATGATGTTTTGGATGAACTTAGGGCACAAGGCTTTCTTGATGCAGGTTGTTAGGAACCAAATTCTCAGTGACAGTGCGAGTGAACACTTTGAAAGTTTCTTATAAGCTTTTGTGACTATTGGCAGCCATGCCGAAGAGATGTAAAGCGTTTACTTAATAAATTCAGTCTGAAGTATCGTCTTGTTCTGTTCTTTTTTACCTTGGAAATATGTCTAACCCAGACGTTGTGACGTTCAGAAATTACATCTCTTCGGCTAGGCTGCCAATAGTCACAAAAGCTTATAAGAAACTTTCAAAGTCTTCACTCGCACTGTCACTGAGAATTTGGTTCCTAACAACCTGCGTCAAGAAAGACTTGTGCCCTAGGTTCATCCAAAACATCATCAACAAGTCCATTCCAACCAGTTTGGTTACACTGATTCAAAAGTTCAAAAGGTCAGCACTGAGGAGAGAAGTGAGGGCAGCCTACTCAAGGAAGGATGAGACGGACTTGAAGCTGAAAATTGTGCACGACGCACTAACAGGAAGCCCCTGAAGATGGCCAGATATATGGGCCGAAACGCGCAGGGCTTTAACTTAATAAATTCAGTCTGGAGTATAGCTTTGTTGTGTTCTTTTTTACCTTGGAAGTATAAACTTGGCAACTCTTCCTTCAAAACCATAAGAAAATAAATAATTTATGATATGGCTATAATAACGTCGCTTATTTGCTATAACTGATCTATCAAGAAATTTGTCAAATAATCGTTGAATTACAAGACGCCTGTTCATGATTGTGTTACACATTTTCTTACAGTTCTGCTGACGCACAAAATTAATTATTACCTTGTAATAATGTTCCTCAAATAAGTTAATTTTCTTAATCCACAGTCTATTGTGTAAAAAAACTATAATTAATTCCCCTTAATTTAAAGCAGCGTTGTATAGAAGGGGTTTAATCACAAAAAGCTTCCTTTGGAAAAGGAACAACAATAAAATCAACAAACCAAACAACAGTAACCGTTTGTATCACAGTGTAGCATATCGTTACGTAAGTTTGTAGGTAAGCAGCCTTTGATATATCACGATAAAAGCCAATTTAGTGAGGAAATTCATTTTCCTTTCAAACCCCTGACAGTTGTTTCTAAGGTTATTCATATTTTCAATTTCCTCCTTTTAGAGTCAGCTTTTATATAGGCCTGGATTATTTCATTGTGATGGCGGTTATTCAGAATCGAATCAAGACTTAACCTTGTCAGAATTATTATTAATTTCACGCTTTTTAATTTACGGTGTGATAACTTTTACTATTTCCAGCTCAAATTCTAAATCGTTTGTTAACATTAGCGAACTTTAACATAATTTTAGGTGTAAAATAATAACATGGTAATAATGTCCATCGGTTATCGATTATAACTCCTATACAGTGTGGAAAAAATATGGACTACCCCTAATAACTACGTTAGTTTTTTTAAACGTTCGATCACGTCAATATAGTTTTTAATTAGCCTACCTTTTCATCTAATCGATTTGTTTTTTCATTGACGACCGTCAAATGTATGACGGCATCGACATTTTTTCAATTGCAGTATGCGACTTGTTATACGTCTATCACGCATTTTCAAAATGGCGACCTTTTCTTTTCCCGAAAAAAGTTGTTCAACTAAGAATAAAGGACAAAATTATGTGTTTCATGAAGAAAATTCACTAATAGAGAGGTATCGATGCTAAGAATTTCGGATAATTTCTCAAATGAGCGCGATTTAGGGCCCCTAGAACTCTTATCCAGGGTCAATTAATTTTTTTATATATGTATATATATATATATATATATATATATATATATATATATATATATATATATATATATATATATATATATATATACATACATACATATATAAAATCCAACCGATAACTCCAAAAATACTTACTGATTTGGACCAAATTTTGAAATTACCCTCATTTTCTTAATGGCTTGGATGAGTTCGTTCATCAGATCTAAACGCCCAATTTTTTTTGACAAAAAATTAAAAAATATTTTTAAAACGCAAAAGCTTTCAAATTGTTTGAGTCATGATGGTGGTGGAGGTATTTATGACCTTGGAACAGTAATTTCACCAGCCACAGACTTTTGCTATTTTATATTTCCAGATAATGTACACACACACACACACACACACGCACACACACACACACACACACACACACACATATATATATATATATATATATATATATATATATATATATATATATATATATATATATATATATATATATATATATATATATATATATATATATATATATATATATATATATATATATATATATATATATACAAATACCTACACATTATTTTGTACTAATAATCTAGAAGACAGAATTGTTACCTATATACAAATATACAATATTTAAACTTATTCATATTATTTTCGATTTGTTTATTTACTTTTTTTTCTTAATTCATTTTTCTTGTCTTATTTCTAATGTTTTTTACTTTTGTTTAATGTACCTTGTTTTTTTTCCTTGTTTTTTTCTTGTTTTTAGTGAATTTTCGTAAAAAAAAATCACTAATGAAGAGATCCCGACTTTCAAATTTTGAAAAAATGTTTTCAAATGAGCGCTAATTAGGCCTCCTAGAACACATATCCGGGGACAGTTTTGATTTCTATATATATATATATATATATATATATATATATATATATATATATATATATATATATATATATATATATATATATATATATATATATATATATATATATAAGTATCATCACAACGATAACTCAAAAAATAATGGGCAGATTTTGATTAAATTTGGTGAATATCTTCCCTTTGCAAGTGGCTTGGCTATGTTCGTTGGCCAAGAAAATCGACCCAGGTTTTCCCGGAAAATTTTGTGTTTTCTTTCGAAAAAAGTATTTATATCTCCAGGAATAACAAAATAAGGGCAACCAAATGCACGGGTTTATACAATCATAGGTAAATTACCTACCAAAATTTAGCTCTCTAGGTCAAAAGACAAAAAAGTTATAGGCATTTAAAGAAAAGTAAATTGGGGTTTTCCTCAAAACGTGAAACTCGCGATTTAAAACGTTAAAATTGGCAACATTTAGGCAAATAACTTGAATCTAATACGGGCTATGGAAAGAAAATGTCTCATGAAAAATCTTTTACAAACCCTGAAGTCTTAGTTTCAACCGTCATTGTCCTTTAGTTTACTAAAATATTTCCAGAAAATTCATTTCAAATATACCCTTTCTTTGGTGCTTGGCAGTAGTCTTAACTATAGAGTTTATCGTTTAATGGTATATAATTGTTGTCGAATGTTCGTAAAAAATCAATAAAGTTCAATATATCCGTTATTACACAATATATGAAAAAAAAATTGTATACATTAATTATAGGGTGTTTGAGCTACACCTTAAAAAATATTCAACAATCACAGGCTGGCTCATAAGTCGTTGGTAATACAAATTTTCTTTTTTTTTTAGTCGAACACGCCTTATGTTAGTGCATTTTTGCATTTTTCAGCGAAATATAATGCATGTTAGTAAGAAAAGAAATTCTGGACGCAGCAAGTGCGTTATAGTAGCGAATTTTGATCAAATGCTTCATATTTGAATAGCTCAATTTGGTATTGACCTATAAGGTTGACCAAGAAACAAGTTTTTTCGGGAACACTAAAAGGGTGCACTCTCTCTGTTTCCCTGGTAGATCTGTTGGGGGCAGCAGGTGGAGAAACTATGTAAGAAAGCTCCTCTGAGCAGTACCCGTGCAGATATCTATAAAAGAGAGAGAGAGAGAGGTCACCAACGGTACGTAGGAAGACAAGGGATAACAGCCTTTGGGTAAGGGTAGGGTCACCGATGAGACGTATAGCTCTCTTCTGAATGAAGTCCAGGAGAGCGAGTGTAGAAGCGGCAGCAGCACCCCAGATGTGGGAGCAGTATTCGAGGTTTGGTCCTATTTGTGAAGTATATAAGGTATAGAGATTAGCAGGTGAAAAGTATTTGCGAGCCCGAAAGAGGAAACCCAATTTCTTAGCAGCCGCTTCTGCAATTGATGTGACATGTTGGTGCGAATTGAGATTTCGATCCACAGAAATGCCAACAAGTGAAAAGGACTCATTACTTTGAATAATTTGGTTGTTTATTGTGATGGGTCTAGGGCTGGTGTCTCTTACGAGAAAGAAAGCGGATTGAACAAGATTTCTACTTCTTCAGTCTAATATTTTTTGGAGATCCACGGAGACAGAACCCTCCCTGAGTCTGCGATCCTCATCTAATTGGGCTAAAGAGACAGGCTTAGAATATTGTATATTTGAGTGGAGGGTGCTGTCGTCCGCGTAACTGTGAACTAGGTTGGATGTGCTAGAGAGGAGGTAATTGATGTGCAGAAGAAATAAACTAGGGGCTAAAGCTGAACCTTGAGGAACTCCTGCATTAACCCATTTCCGGCCGCTGATGCGTTTACGCATCAGTCATATAATATTTTTTTTCTGTGCAACCACCTTAAGCAAAATCGAATACAGCTAATGTGCGATGTTATATAAAGATGCTATTATCTAATGAAAAATAAAAGACACGTATATCATAGAATATCTATATTGGAGAAATTATTGAAATAGGAAGAAATTAGGATTCTTGTCGGCATATACTTGTATTTGTTCTTACAAATGGTAAACAGAAGAATGAGCTAAAAATTCTTGAAAGTTCTATTGGAAACCTAAAGGAGAAACAATTAAATGAGAGTCCTTCAGAAAATTTTCGAATGGAAAGAAAAAACCAGCAGCTAAACATGTGTGATGCGTATGCGCATCAATGGCCGAAACCGTCAACTTCTGCACTTCTGCATGTCGAGACGTGTTAGAGCACTGTGATGTATTCTGATTCCAGATTACGGATATAATAGCATTAGTTTGTTTCCTGACTGTGCTACGTTAGGTTAGTGTTGTGAATTGTGAAGTGATATTTTTTGTCGTGTGAGAAAATGCCGCAATTTCTTACCCAAAGAGAATTAGAACTTGCTTTAGAGGAGATCGTGCAAGAATTAGCAGATGATCGAGGTAAAATAAAATTATATTTATAATTATTGTGTGCTCGTGAAGTAATTCTTATGTTTGTTTTTTATACAGATAATAATGTAGACGCAGTGTATATACCGCCAGATGTAGACGAACTAACTGACGAAGAGATTTTCGAAGAAGACTGTGAGAAAGTAAACGAATTCAATGATATTGCAGGGACATTCGAAATTCATACAGCCGATGACGATTTGCTTTATGACTCGGATGATGAATGTTTGGCAGCGAAACGTAAGAAGTTGTTACAATATAAAGGTGTAGATCGAAAACCTATCTGGAAAACAGGAGAACACTTGCATAATTCAAACAGCAATCACGATGTCAAAGAAAAAGAAAATATTGCTAGGCTGAAGAATGAGTTAGACGGCAAAACACCTTTAGATTTATTTTTTATGTACTTTGATGATGAAATGCTTGAAAACATAATTCAGTATAGTCAGAAATATGCACGTGACAATAACAGACATGACTTTATAATCGACAAAGATTATTTGCTGAATTTACTGGGTATCATGATTTTATCTGGGTACCACACTCTCCCTCAAGCTGACTTATATTGGTCTACAGAAGAGGACAAAGGCTTGAAAATTGTAAAAGATTGCATGAGTCGAAACAAGTTTAGAAATATGAAGAAAAACATTCACCTGTCTGATAATAACAATTTAGACATACATGATAGATTTGCCAAACTTCGGCCGTTTTTCGACCTCCTGAATAAAAAGTTCATGAAGTTCGGTGTGTTTTCGACTTGTTTGTCAATAGATGAACAAATGGTGCCCTATTTCGGACGACATTCATGTAAAATGTATATGAAAGGCAAGCCTGTCAGGTTCGGATTTAAATTATGGTGTCTCTGTTCATCTGATGGCTACCTCTACCAATTTATTCCGTATGCTGGTGCATCCACAGAAAAAACTCCACTTGGTTTAGGAGGCCAAGTTGTGGTCAATTTATTATCAGTCATCAAAGAAAATGCCGCACACAAGGTTTTCTTCGACAATTTTTTCTCCTCCTATAAACTATTTTCAGTTCTAACTGATAAAGGATACTCTGCCACTGGTACGATACGCGACAATCGAACAGGAGTTTGTCCACTGGAGACAAACAAAATAATTTCGAAGAAGCAGCGTGGGTCACATAGCTGCGCTTATGATGAAGGGGCTGGTATATCACTTGTTCGATGGAATGACAATTCAGTGGTGACGGTGATAAGCAACTGTTACAATGTTCAACCTATGAATATAGCGAAGCGATATAATCGAAAAGAGAAAAAAATTGAAAATATAAATCAGCCTGCAGTGATTTCCCATTACAATAAATTCATGGGAGGGGTAGATTTACACGATAATGCAATAGCAAACTATCGTACCAGGATCTTGGGAAAGAAATGGTGGTGGCCTTTATTCTCAAATGCTGTTGATAGTACTATTGTAAATGCTTGGAAACTTTTCAATCTGGTTAATGAAAAAAAGATGTCACAATTTGACTTCAAGTCATATATTGCATACGGTCTCTTGAAAATCCAGAATCAAGGAGGCGAACAATCTTCAAGTCGGGTATCCATATCTAATAGTATACCAACTGAAATACGGACAGATAAATTTGACCATGTGGTGGTTCAGGAAGCAACGAAAGCTAGACGACGATGTCGATTATGTCATAGTGCAACAATATATATGTGCAAAAAGTGTAATGTACATATTCACGCTAACTGCTTCGAAGAATTTCATAAGAAATAATGTTTGTACATTATATTTTTATATAGTATCAGTTAGCACTTGTATTGCATATATTTGGCCATTGATGCGTTTACGCATCAGCCTGTAATTCACTAACTAAATAAAAAATATTTTTTTGTTTGTTGGTTTTATGTTTAGAAACTTTATTGTTGCTGGAGAAAATGAGTGACATTCAATTTTGAACGTTTTTTGATACCTTGGCCATAAATGGGTTAATTGAATACAGTTTAGAGGAATGGCCATCCACGACAACAGAAATGCTCCGGTTGGAGAGGAAATTTGCTGTCCAGGTACAGAGTTTTGGTGGTAGGCCATAGGCCGGTAGTTTATTAAGCAGCGCTGCGTGCCAGACCTGGTCAAATGCTTTGGATATATCTAGAGCGACAATCTGGAATTCACCGTGTAGTTTCATAGACGTGTTCCAAGAATGGGTGACAAAGGAAAAGAGGTCGGCAATTGATCTACGCTGACGGAATCCATACTGCCTCTCGTAGATTAGACTGTGTTTTTCAAGAAATTTTAGTAAATCGGTGTTTATATACTTTTCCATCACTTTAGAGATGACTGAAAGGAGAGAAATAGGCCTGTAGTTGCTAGGAAGCGCTTTGGATCCTTTCTTGGGGACGGGTTGTACTCGAGCAGTGGTCCAGTTACTAGGGAATATGCCTCTTTGTAATATGTCTGAAACAGACGATCCAGGACAGGAGCAAGTTCTGGTGCGCATTTTTTGAGAACAATTGCTGAGATCTCGTCAAGGCCAGAGGCTTTCCTAGTTTTGAAAGTGATATCCGTCATTTTATGCGCGATATTGGGGACTGTTGGTGGTTGAACATTTGGAGGTAGGTTGTAAGTATAATTGCCGGCGAACAACGAGGCAAAAGGTTCAGCATTGCCCAGGGCGGTAGAAACAATTTCATCCCCTGAGACAAGAGGTGGGAACGTGCTCTTGCAGAAATTATTCCCAATCGATTTAGCAAGAGTCCAGAAGGGTTTGCTGCCCTTGGAGCTTGGGGGAACTTTGTTTTTTATGTGGTTATTAAACGAGTTTTTTGCCTAAGAAAGAATGTGGACATAGCGGTTTCTTGCGTCGTTAAATGCTTGACGGTTTTCTTGACTGGGATTGTGTAGAAGCTTTTTGTCAGCTTTGAATTTTCAAGTCTGACCTTGTCACAGGATTGCATGTAGTATGGAGCAGTTTCACCAAGTAAGGGCAACAACAATCAATGTCTACATTTTACATTAGTATTTTCCACAAGAAAAAGATTTATAAGCTTACCGAACATCGAACATACCCCGACGTTAGAAAAGAATTGCAGGGTCTATAATTATAATATGAACATGTCTGTTCGATACTAGACCATGTGACAAGTTTGAATGCAACATAAAAGGAGCTAGAAGGCATTTTAAAAAATAAAGCGGCATGGCCTTCATTGCGGGTGTATGTATGTGTATTTATGTGTATGTGTGTGTTTGTACGTGTGTTAAAGTGTCATGGTGAATGAACCCGACATAGTCTCATTGGCTGTCTAAAACGATATCGTGTCATTATCTGGTCATGTTAACAACAGTGTGTCTTTCATTATTTTATTGGGGTGAAGACTAATGCTCGCACTATCACTGGTTACTATCTTGTTTGCTACGAAATCGATTTTCCTACAATTACTACGATACAACGTCTGTGTCACCATTTCATGATTAGCTCTGTTTGAATAATGCAATATCCACATTCGATGTTTGTTATTGGCACCTCATTATTTCTAGATGTTAATGGTAGTGACGTTATCTATGCGAATATGTAATTTGGATATTTTGGACTTCATTGGTAATCGATAAGCACACTTGGGGAACCCAAATCACCACGACACATTTAAAAAAATCCTGACGATCGTTTCACTAACCAAGTTAGCGTCTTCAAAAGATGACTAGTTCTAAATATCCACAATATCCACAACTCTATTAGTGAATTTTTATTTAAAAAATTCACTAAGAGAGAGGTATCGATGGTGAGACTTTGCAAACAGTTTTTTAAATGAGCGTGATCTATGACCCTTAGAGCCCATACCTCTCTTTTTATTAAAAAAAATCATTAATAGAGTTGTGGATATTGTAAATACTTAGAATTATATATATATATATATATATATATATATATATATATATATATATATATATATATATATATATATATATATATATATATATATATATATGTATATATATATATATATATATATATATAAAGGGTCGCTGATAAGTCTGGAAACGGTCGATTATCCGGGAAAATATACAAGGTGTCGAAAAAAGTTTATACAAAAGTTTTTGGGTTCTTCAATGTCTACTAGGCGGTGATAATTTCATTTATACAGGGTTGGTCATACAGGCGTGGCACACCAATATTAATTTTTTTTTAATGGAACACCCTATATATTATTCGATATTTCAATCCTTCTCTTAATTTTGAGCAACATTTATGAGAAGCATAATGTACCTAAACTCAATCGTTTCCGGGTAAAAAAATAAATAAAAATAAACGCTATTGTTTTTAAAATCTATTGGATGAAGAACAAAAATAAATGAAAAGTAGAATATCTCTTGAAAACAATCTGTGAGTGTGAAAAGAACCGGTTGCGATGTTTTTAACATTGTTTGAAATCCTATTTTATAAGATGTTCAAAGTGTTCTCCATTGACCTCCTGACAATAATGAATTCGCTTAACAAAACATTGCACTGCATTTACAAGAGCGTTTTGAGGAATGTTATTAATTTCATGCACAATCCTTGCTTGCAACTCTTCAATATTCTGCGGTCTATTTTGGTAAATTAAATTTTTTACATGACCCCACAAAAAAAGTCAAGCGGCGTCATGTCGGGAGACCTAGCTGGCCATTCAATAGTTCCCATGCGCCCTATCCATCTGCCAGGAAAGGTTTGATTCAGATATTCCCGTACCTCAATTCCAAAATGAGGGGGTGCCCCATCCTGCTGAAACCATATTTCTTCCGCTGGTAGATTTGGGTCGTTATTGTTCGGAAATAATCGACTAACGTCTGGAACAATTGATTCTTGCAAAAGTGTCAAATATCGAGCAGAGTTCAAATTACCGTGTATAAAATAAGGTCCTATGATATGTCCACCAATAATAGCACACCAAACATTTACTTTTTGCGGTCTTTGGGTGTGAATTTGTTCCATCCAATGTGGGTTTTCGTCTGACCAGTACCTACAGTTGTGTCGGTTGACTTGTCCATTCAAACAAAATGTAGATTCGTCGGAAAACAAAATGTGGTTGGCAAGGTTAAAATTTTGGCGTAACTTCTCCATAATAAGTTCACAGAACTCGATTCTGCGATCAAAATCGTCTTCACTCAGTTCTTGCAATAAATGAATTTTATATGGACGGAACTTTTCCCGCTTCGTAATCTTTTGAATTGAATATCGACTCATATTGTGATTTAAAGCCAATTGCTGTGCCGAAGTTTTCGGATTTTCCACCACATCCAATATTACATTCAAAGAATTTTCTTCATTTGTAACGGTTACTGGCCTTCCAGTTCTAGGTTTATCCTTGATACCGCCAGTTTCGTGAAAACGATGCAAAGTTTTCGAAACTGTGGATTTGGAGATCGATTCCCGCTCAGGATGCAACTCATTGAACATAATCACCACTTGAGCAAAACTTCGTGTTCTATCACCGTACCCTATCATCATTAAAATTTCGATACGTTCGGTTTCACTTAAACTTGCCATTTTGCACAAAAACTGTTGACACTAAATTACTAATGTTTCAAAACTGTTGACACTGAATGAATGTTTGACATTCGTTGTCCTGGAAACATTTTAAAACAAAAGAATAATACTTCGTTTCTTATGGGCATCTTATCTTATCTTGGGATTCCAAACAATGTTAAAAACATCGCAACCGGTTCTTTTCACACTCACAGATTGTTTTCAAGAGATATTCTACTTTTCATTTATTTTTGTTCTTCATCCAATAGATTTTAAAAACAGTAGCGTTTATTTTTATTTATTTTTTTACCCGGAAACGATTGAGTTTAGGTACATTATGCTTCTCATAAATGTTGCTCAAAATTAAGAGAAGGATTGAAATATCGAATAATATATAGGGTGTTCCATTAAAAAAAAAATAATATTGGTGTGCCACGCCTGTATGACCAACCCTGTATAAATAAAATTATCACCGCCTAGTAGACATTGAAGAACCCAAAAACTTTTGTATAAAACTTTTTTCGACACCTTGTATATTTTCCCGGATAATCGACCGTTTCCAGACTTATCAGCGACCCTGTATATATATATATATATATATATATATATATATATATATATATATATATATATATATATATATATATATATATATATATGTATGTATGTATGTATGTATGTATCCAACCGATAGTTAAAAAAAAATTAACCGATTTGGATAAAACTCGGCAAGTACGTTTCTTTTATTAATGGCCTGGATAAGTTCGTTATCCAGGAAAATCGGACAAGGTTTTCCAGGAAAATTTTGAGTTTCCTTTCGAAAAATGTTTTCCCCGAAAATTACAAAGCTATTTTAAGGAAATTTCATGGATATATTTCCTTGGGAAAGACCTTTTTTCCTCTCAGGCCTCGTACGCGGCCTTGTTGCTCCGATAGCACTGCAACCTTTGGCTTATTGTGCATTGGGAAAGATCAAGACTGCATACCAAAATTCAACTGCCTAAGTTTATAGAAAATTGAGTTTTTCAAATTTGAAGCATTCAATAAAAATTCCCTACCATAACGCACTTGCTGCGTCCCGAACTTTCTTCCATTTTCCTGCAGGTAGTTGGTCAATAACGATTTAGGGAGGGTCAACGACACCAAAATTAACATATTTCGTTTGGCGGATACACCTGTGTTCTTTTATTATCTATGTGCTTCTGCCGGTATTTATTTTATAAATCAATCTCTCAGAAGACTACCCATAGGCGGCAGAGCGAGATTCGTACATTTTTTATTATTACTATATTTAGCAACATATATATATATATATATATATATATATATATATATATATATATATATATATATATACTTTTAATGGCGTTTAGCTGTCCTGGTTGTCTAACATTTTTTGTGAACTTTCTTTAAAAAATTCACGAATGAGGAGATCGCGACTTTTGAATTTAAAAAAATCTTCAAATGAGCGCTAACTAGGCCCCCTAGAACACATATCTGGGGTCATTTTCTATTTTTATATGTTTATATATATATATATATATATATATATATATATATATATATATATATATATATATATATATATATATATATATATGTATGTATGTATGTATGTATCGCACGCACAACTCAAAAAATTATGAGCAGATTTTGATAAACCTTGGTGAGTATCTTCATCTTGTCAGTCGCTTGGATAAGTTCATTAGCCAGGAAAGACGACATAGTTTTTTTCTGGAAAATTTGGCGTTTTCTGTTGGAAAGCTTTTATATCTCTCTAAATAACAAAGTAAGACCAACCAAATCTGGTGCGCGAATTTATATCGTTAAAAGTCAATTACGGGCCAAAATTTTGATTTCTAAGTTAGAAGACAAAAAAGTTATAGGCATTTAAAAAATATGGGGTTTTCCCGAAACGTCAAAGTCGCGATTTGAAATGTCAAAATTGGCAACATTTAGGCAAAGAACCTGAAACTAATACGGGTCATGTAGAGAAAATGTCACGACAAGAATATTTTACGAACCCTGCAGTCTGAGCTTCAACCGTTATTGTCCTTCGTTTTACAAAAATATTTCCAAAAAATTAATTTCAAAGATCCCCTTTCTCTGTTTTGGCCGTAGTTTTAGCTATAGAGTTTATCGTTTAATCGTATATAATTTTTTGCGAGTTTTCGTAAAAAAAATCAATAAATATCAATATGCCTGTTATTATACAAGATACGAAAAAAAATGTATACGTTAATTATAGGGTATCTTGAGCTTCATCTTCAAAATATTTATACAATCGCAGGGTGGCCCATTAGTGGTTGGTGATACAAACTTTCTTTTTTTTTTAATCGAACACGCCTTATATTATTGCATTTTTGCATTTTCCATCGAAATATAACGCATGTTTGTAAAAAAATAAATTCTGGACACAGCAAGTGCGTTATGGTAGCGAATTTTCATTAACTGCTTCAAATTTGCAGAGCTCAATTTTCTATGAACCTATAAGTTTTGTTGGCCGGAAAACCAGTTTTTTGGGAACACTTAAGTTTATTTTCGGAAAGTGTTTGTACATTTTCAAACAATAAAGTTATTTTGATGAAGTATAGTACATTATGTTTCGCCTTCACGGGTTATAGTGGTGAGCAAATTTGATGCCTGCTTACTTAAAAAATCATAGATGCCATTCAAAACATTCTTATGAAAATTCACTACCATAATGCACTTGCTGCGTCCAGAGTTTTTATTAATTTTGGATTCTCCTCATTAACGTGGTGATTATTATCCCAAATATGTCGGGCAACGGAAGTTCTATCTATACTACCGTATCTTAACTGTGCTAAAAGTTCTTCGAATCTAATTCCAATAGATCTTTTTGTTTGTCCGATGTATTTAAGATCATAAACTCCCGACATTTTGGCCTTCCTTGTCTTTTGGGTTACCTAGCAAGTTTATTAGAGTATTTTTCGTGAAAAATGTTAGTTGCAAATTGGCTTTTTAGAACATTCTATCTAGACCCCTCGTGATTCAACGTTCAAATGGTAAGTAAACAACGTTTTTTTCGGCTTTCTTTCTTCTAAACGTCGTTGATTGAGCTATATTTGTTTGTTTTCTGTTTGTAAATTAATTTCTCCACTAGGCAAGCAGTGAGCTTTTTGGTACTAATACGTCAGGTCAAATAAGAGTGCTAATAGTCCAGAGTATGAGCTATATTAATATCTGCGAATTTCTTCGATAGTTATCGTTTTGCCAAAATTAAGGTAAGAACATGCACATCTCATCACAGCAGGTAAAACGGCATATCAGCTGCGTGGGCAAAATTTCATAGCTTTATCATTTTACCCATCTGCTGTAAAATATCTAGCAGCTAAACATTATAGCGGTAGTACTCTCGTAGAATGACGATAAGATGGTTGGACATTATAAGAGAAACACGGAACGACAATCGTGGGATGAGGTTGTAATGGAAAATGCTATTACTGCAGTGAAGAGTGGCAAAATAGGTTGGATAAAGGCAGCACGATTATCTAACGTTCCATAATCAACGTTAAGAAGGTGAATGATGTAAACAAGCGAGCTAAAGATAGCACTAAAGTTCTGAATCGATTTGCAAGAACATTTGATGAAGCATTTGAAGAACAAATTGCGAACCACATAGTTCGCCAAAATCGTGATTGTTTGATTTCACAACTATAGAAATAAAAAACCTGCTTATCAGTTTGCCATTAAAAATGACATGCCAAACAGATTTAAGGACGGAAGTGCTGGCAGGGGATGGCTACGAGATTTAGAAAAAGGCACCCTGAGATACGCTTAGGTCAATCCGAACCGGTTTCTACTGCAAGGGCTATGGCGTTTAATAGGCCACAAATTCAAAATCTGTTGATACACTGGAATCAGGACCCTCACCGTATTTACAACATGGATGAAAGTGGTTTATCTACTGTTCAAACACTTCCATGAATATTGGCTAAGAAATCAGGCAGGAGCCCTAACAATCGCCGAAAGAAGTGGTATTATTTTTAGTAATTTATAGATAAAATTCGATTTTCTCACCCATTACCTTGCGTCAGCGGATTTTTTTATTATTATTGTTACTAGTTTCCCCACTTGGGTAAGTACTTTGTGTAGTTGCTTGAATTATTTCTCAATTCTGGCAGAATTCTCGGCACGTTCTGGCAACAAACTATATAAGACAATTTAATATGGCAGGGAATTACGATGGCAAAAAATTTTATTGAAAATTTAACGAATCAGCTTCTAAATTTCATATTTCCCACACTCTACAGTTGCATCAAAATGCTCTGTCACATTCGTTATCTTCGAAACATGTCGATTACTATGGTTACAGCGGTGTGACCGATTGTTTATTGCATCATTTGTAGCGTAAGGAAAAACTTCTATCTTTAAATTGTTTTAACGCAAACGCCAGGTACAAAAACTCAAGGCGCAAATGGGATGAAAGTTAATAATGAGAAACCGTGATCTATCATTGGTTTAAATAAAACGTGGACGTTTTAATTATGAAACCATTAACTGCATCAAATCTAGTACAGTTAGTCTAAGACATTGCTTTCCCTCCACTGAAAAACTCTGAAGAGTTATATCTAATTACTTTTGTATTGCTGTACAATTTTTCTAATAAATGCGATTTTAAGGATCCTTTTGTAAATAGCTTGGATAAGTTTGTTTAGTCAGACTAGATTTTCTAAAAAAGTTGCATTTCATTTTTATTTGTATTTTTAGTTTTAAAGCTATTGTGATGAAATTTGGATATTTGGTATATATGTCGCTTTTAATAAGAATTTGCTATGTGTTAAAAATAAAGGTTTTAGGTTAATAAACACTATATATATATATATATATATATATATATATATATATATATATATATATATATATATATATATATATATATATTTTTTTTTCTTTTCTTAAAAAAATGTGGCATAACCGTCAGTTGCAAGATAAAACTCTGTATTATAATGCTGAGCTTTCGGAATTATATATTCCATTCATTCTCAACACTACAACATGAAGGAAAAACATTTTGAGACGCAGAAAGTGCGTTATGATAGTGAATTTTCATAACAATTTTACACTATTGCTAGGGCAGGTGAATATATAAGTAACACTTTTAATTTAAACAAAGGTGGAAGATCGGGTTTAGAGGTCGTACTGCAAGCTCATTTGAAGAATTTCTCTCTTTATATTAGCATAAATAATATTCAAATCTTGTGTTCTAGCTCCTTTTGAGAAAAAAACCTTTGAATGCCCAAAACTAAATTTTCTATGACACCAGAAAATGAAAATTTGCTGAATCTAGATACTGTTAGTCTCTTTAAAATAAACTTTTAGTACAAATTTCATTTAAGTTACAAAAGCTTATTAGAAGGAAACTTACTTCATACCCAAGAAGTCAATTCATTATTCAAATAACTTAGCTGCTTGAACAATTAATTAACGAATTCAACGCTGATATTTTTATTCTTTGATTTACGCTGATATTCTTATTCTTTGATTTCCATACAATCATTTACTATTTAACCTCAAAACAGAACTGTCAAATGATGATAAATAAACTAAACATGTTAATATTCGTTAGTTTTCAATTTTAAAAGTTTAATATAGATACAAGTTGTTATATCTATTTCAATGAAAATCATTTAATACTTAACCTCAAAACGGAACTATGAAATCATAATAAATAGACAAAACATGTTCTTATTCTTTAGTTTTAATATGCAATCATTTACTTAACCTCAAAAGAACTGTCAAACGTACTCCAAGAGACATCCCCCGAAGTTGCTTATAATAATTTCCTGGAAACATTCAGCAACCATTTTAATGCATGCTTTCCCATTAGGGAAGTTAAAATCGGCAAGAAACGTAGAGCTCCTGCAACGACAGAAGTTAGGGAGATGAAGGAGGTCGTTGCTCTATATGGTGAGTTTGCCCAGCATTTTTCAGCATTTAAGCCTATCTTCAAAAAAGTAAATGCACAATATAAACAGCTGATCGCAGATGTGGGGAAGGCCGAACTCGACAAAGCTATCAGCCGCAGCAACAACAAGAGCAAAACTATGTGGAAAACCATAGACGAACTAACAGGGAGGAATGTAAGATGTAAAACTGAATACCCTGTCATACATGCGGACTTCCCAGACCAGTTTGGAGACTTCTTCTCATCTGCTGCTCAAAAAGCAACCGCTCATCTGCCTGCTGCGGTAGATAAAGCATTTGTTGCGGGGATAAGACCACAAGTGAACACCCAATTCAAATTCTCACCTGTTACACAAGAGGATGTCCTAAACGCAATAAATACCCTCAAATCATCTAGCTCTGCAGGGCCGGACGAGGTATCAAGCATATTGCTTAAGCGCTGCAGGTTTGTTGTTTCTTTACCACTGTCACATATATATAACATTTCATTATCCAGAGGTATCGTTCCATCAAAAATGAAAGAAGCATATACAAAACCGACATATAAAAAGGGTGATCCCGCGGATTATTCAAGCTACAGACAAATCAGCCTAACACCAACTTTCGCAAAAACCATCGAAAAAATAGTCAATAACAAGCTGACAACCTATCTTGCTGATAATAAACTTCTTTCGCCATATCAACATGGCTTTCGGCAAGCACGAAGCACTGAAACTGCAATTGTTGAGTTTGTGGAGCAAATTGTCGAACACATTGACAAAAAAGAGGTAGCGCTGGGAGTTTTTGTGGACTTTTCCAAAGCCTTCGACTGTGTGAATCATGAGATCCTTATATGTTCACTGTGTAGGTATGGAGTGACGGGCACCGCACTGGATTGCTTCAGAAGCTATCTTTCAGACAGAACACAAAGAGTTGTAATATCTAACTCTACCAACACTTACTTATCTAGGACTTTTGAAGTAACGATTGGGGTGCCGCAAGGAACAGTTCTTGGACCTACGCTGTACATTATCTATGCCAACAGCCTACTTCAGTACATCACGCACCAATCTGAAAACAACATCAATCCAGACAACAAAAGAACGGTCGCCTCCTATGCCGATGATACCAACTTTTTGATAGGTGGACATAGTGTTGAGCACATTATGGCTGATTCTGACAAAACCCTCAAAAGTCTAACCAATTGGGTCGATAAAAACAAGCTTGCACTTAACAAGGATAAAACAGCTTGCGTGTTTTTTAAATCTTCAAAATCAAAAAAAGGTACTGTACAAAGCGTAGAACTTGATGGCCAAACTGTAACCTTGCAGCCATCTACAAAACTACTAGGGCTTCATATCGATAGTGAGTTAAAATGGAATGTTCACATCGATGAACTTTGCTCGCGAATCTCATCCGTTACATATGCAATAAGAACACTTACCCAAAGATGCAGTACCTTTACTGTGTTGTCACTGTATTATGCGTGTTTCTACTCACAACTAAGGTTTGGTATTACGCACTGGGGATTAGCAAGTGAAGTAAACCGAGTTTTTAAACAACAAAAGCAAGTGATGAGGATCATATTCAATATCCCTCACAGACACACTTGCAGAAACACTTTTAAAGAACAGGGTATCCTTACACTCCCCAGCATATACATCATTGAAGTGCTAACCCATGTTTTTCAAAACAAAACCAAATACACACGCAATGCAGTGGAACATGGATATACCACAAGAGGTACAAATAACCTGCAAACTGACAAACATCGCACAGCTCTGTACCAAAAATCACTGTTTTACAATGGCTGCAAGTTGTATAATGCGTTGCCGGAAGATGTACGGAATGTTGACACTTTACCAGCTTTTAAAAAAAAAGTGAAAACGATTCTTATAAACAAGACATGCTACTCAGTGGATGATTTTTACACATAAACTACCATTAACTATCTTCTGTTTTTAAATTCTTATAATATGAACACTTTGTTTATACTGTAGTTGCCATAGTATAAACTATAAAACTAGTACACCTGGTGACTCTAAAAAACAATATTGGAATTGGATCTGGATTCTGCAGCTCTTATCTTTTGAACGTTATAAACGTTATAAGTGTGTTTTATAAGTATCTTTGTTTTATATTATTTAAGGATAAATTTTCCTTAATTGTTATGCTTATTGTGTGTGCTATTGTCGTTCTTATTGTTAATTTTTGACGTACATGAACATCCCTGTGTCATTCAGGTGACATTGGCCTGTTTCATTGTTAATATATACATTATACATTATACAAACCATAATAAATAACAACATATACTATCCCATCTGGTTTTTACTTCAAGTAGCGCTGCTTAATAAACTTCCGGCCTATGGGCTACCACCAAAACTCTGTACCTGGACAGCAAATTTCCTCTTCAATCGGAGCATTTCTGTTGTCGTGGATGACCATTCCTCTAAACAATATCCAGTGCAGGAGTTCCTTAAGGTTTAGATTTAGCCCCTACCTTGATTCTTCTCCACATCAATGACCTCCTCTCTAGCACATCCAACCCAGTTCGCAGTTACGCGGACGACAGCACCCTCCACTCAAATATACAATATACTAAGCCTGTCTCTTTAGCCCAATTAGATGAGGATCGCAGACTCATGAAGGGTTCTGTCTCCGTGGACCTTCAAAAAATATTAGACTGGGGAAGTATAAATCTTGTACAATTCAATCCCACCAAATCTCAGTCTTGCTTTCTTTCTCATAAGAGACACACCAGCCTAGACCCATCACAATGAACAACCAAGTTATTCAAAGTAATGAGTCCTTTTCACTTGTTGGCATTTCTGTGGATCGAAATCTCAATTGGCACCAACATGTCACATCAGTTGCAGAAGCGGCTGCTAAGAAATTAGGTTTCCTCTTCCGGGCTCGCAAATACTTTTCACCAGCTAATCTCTATACCTTATATACTTCACAAATAAGGCCAAACCTCGAATACTGCTCCCACATCTGGGGTGCAGCTGCCGCTTCTACACTCGCTATCCTGGACTCCATTAAGAAGAGAGCTATACATCTCATAGGTGACCCTACCTCACCCAAATGCTGCCATCCCTTGCCCACCGACGTGCAGTTGGTAACCTCTCTCTCTCTCTTTTATAGATATCTGCACATGCACTGCTCAGAGGAGCTTTCCTCCATAGTTCCCCCACCTGCTGCCCCCAACAGATCTACCAGAGGAACAGAGCGAATGCACCCTTTTACTGTACAGGTCACCAGACATAGAAGATCTTGTTATGCCCGCTCTTTTGGCCCGAGGACTTTCAAGTTGTGGAATTCCTTTCCGGCACATGTTTTTCCTTCTCCTCCGAACTTCCAAACCTTCAAGTCCGGAATTAACAACTTGCCTTTTTCCTCTTTGTCGACACCCACGGTACGATAGTATTTGGGCTGTAAGCCCTCGTGGTGTGTTGTTGAAATATATAAAAAAAAGATATGAGCAGGTCATAGATAGCTTAAGTATCCCCTCTGCTTGTGATTTTTTTTAATTAAAAAATATCGTTCTCCTCTTGAAGTGTACATCTCTAAATTAAAATATGTATTTGCTGTTGCGATTTTTTCTCAAAAATGTACGCCGGATGGAACCCACAAACTAATTTTATTCATAGATTTTATAAAACAAATCTCACCTAACATTACCTATCAGTTTTTTTTTAAGGAACCTCGGTGGTTCACGGGTAAGAACGTGTGCCTCTGAACCGAAGGGTACTGGGTTCGATCCCTGAGTACCCCTTTCACTTTTTCAGTACAAACTGTAACATTAACATCAACCGAGGTTCTGGTATTGAATTTGAGCAGGTTGAATGTCTGCACGTTTCGCCCTTCGGAGGGGGCGTAAAGACATCGGTCCCGTGTCCATGCGATGTTGAGCACGTTAAAGATCCCTACCCTCCTTACAGAAAGGCAGGGGTTCGGCAAAATTTCCACAATAGTAAGGTGAAACTGTTCCCTGGCGTCGGTGATTGGCCATAGTCGCGGAAATAGGCCGACATTAAAGAAATAAATTATTTTTTAAACTATGTAGAAAAGGTCGATCGTTGTTAAGTGAGTATCAAAGTTGTACTAAGTACAAATAACATGTTTAAGAACATTTAATAAGAAGATATGTTATTGTTATTACCGTAGAAACTTACGGAGACAAAAGATGCCTGAGCGTGACTGGCTTTTTCTTTTTTTTTTAACCCCTTTTAATGTTCATAGTAATTTTACTCATCATAGCGATAGACATGTGCAAGTGCCTGCCTTTATGATGTTTATAATTATGCTATTGTGATAGCTGAAGCTATGAAACTTATGTACATTATTAAATCGTGTCTTGTTTTATATACGCTCAAATTTGATTAACCATTTTCCGTTGATAATATTATTATTTAGAATTACTTTGTTTTGTAGTGATTGCAAACGTAGATATGTCCTTAAAATGTTCCCGAAAAAAAATAGGGTTTTCGACCAACGAACCTTATAGGTTAACAGCAAAATTGAGCTATTCAAATTTGAAGCATTTAATGAAAATTCGCTACAATGACGCACTTGCTACGCCCAGAATTTCTTTTCGTACAAAATTTGGATGGAAAATGCAAAAATAGCATAAGATAAGGCGTGTTCGATTAAAAAAAGAAAAGTAACTTTATATCACCAACGACTTATAGGCCAGCCTGTGATTGTAGAAAGAATTTTATAAGATGGAGCTCAAGACCACCTATAATTACCGTAGAGTTTTCTTTCGTATCTTGTATAATAACGGATATATTGAACTTTAGTGATTTTTTACGAGAATTCGCTAAAAATTATATACCATTAAACGATAAACTCTATAGCTCAAATAACTGCCAAAGCATCAGAGAAAGGGTCTATCTGAAATAAATTTTCTGCAAATATTTTGTAAAATGCAGGACAATGACGGTTGAAGCTGAGACTCCAGGGTTTGTAAAACATTCCTCTCGTGACATTTTCTCTACAAACTCGTATTAGCTTTAGGTTCTTTGCCTAAATGTTGAGTTTTCAAATCGCAACTTTGATGTTTTGAGAAAAACCCCCTTTTTTTAAACGCCTATAACTTTTTGTCTTTTAACATACAGATCTAAATTTTGGTACGCAATTTACGTCTAATGATATAAATCCGCGTTCCAAGTTTGGTTGCCCACGCTTTGTTATTTCCGGTGATATAAAAAAATTCCGAAAGAAAACGCAAAATTTTCTTGGAAAAATTGGTCGATTTTCCTGGGTAACGAATTTATGCAAGCGACTTACAAGATGAAGGTACTTCATCATTATTTCTTGAGTTATCGGTGATACATATATGTATATGTATATATATATATATATATATATATATATATATATATATATATATATATATATATATATATATATATATATATATATAACAATTGAAACTGGTCCCCGATATGTGTTCTGGGGGGCCAAGTTCACGCTATTTTTAAGACATTTTTTTTCAAAGCTCAAAAGTCACGATTTCCTCACTAGTGATTTTTTTTTAAAGAAAATTTAGTAAAGCAAGCACTTGTGAAGCCACGGGAGAACTCGACTGTATTCAATATGGAACGGTTTTACTAGGTTAGGGCAAGAACAACCAACCAAATATGCCATTCAAATTCAATTAACTCTAAAAAGTTTTCATCTCCTTTTTATTAAATTACTTTTTATACGAACCTCGGTGGTTCAGGGGTAAGAACGTGTGCCATTGAACCGAAGGGTATTGGGTTCGATCCCAGGGTACTCCTTTCACTTTTTCAGTACAAACTGTAAAATTAACATCAACCGAGGTTCTAGCATTGTATTTGAGCAAGTTGAATGTCTACACGTTCCGCCCTTCGGAGGGGGCGTAAAGTCGTCGGTCCCATGTCCATGTGATTTTGGGCACGTTAATGATCCCTACCCTTCTTACAGAAAGATAGGGGTTCGGCAAAATTTTCAGGATAGTGAGGTGAAACTGCTCCCTGGCGTCGGTCATTGGCCATAGTTGCGGAAATAGGCCGACGTTGAAGAAACAAAACACACATATTTTTTATACAAAAACTCGCTAAAATATTCATTGGAATAACAAGAATCTGATCAGGTAACGGTAAAATGAAATGAAAGATTAAAAACATCAATAAATAGTGACGTTACTAACTAGGATTAGAACTCGTCTTATTATCTGATGCAACCGCCTAGACCACTGAACCACCGTCGACATGACAGATGTATGTACTAGCAGGTATATACGCTAGTATGATAATTTTCTTAAAGTCTTTATTATTTGTACCAAACAATTTTTATTTACAATTGATTTTTTGTTCATATTTTAAGAAAATTAAGGAAAATAACGACTTAGACACAGATCAAGGCGCTTGTTTGTCATTTCGTGTCGTATTTTCACTCACATTGGTACGACTAACATAATTATCAATATTGACGTTATAACTTTTTTAAATCAGAGGCTTAGGTACCTACATTTTTTTTTTTTTTAATATAGAGATCTCAATTTTGGTACAGAGGATACCATTTACGACAGAAACCAGCGTATCAAATATTGTTGCTATATCTTCATTATTTCCGGAGATATAATTTTCTTCCAAAAGAAAACGCAGCATTTTCCGGGAAAACCTGGGACGATTTTACTGGCTAAAGAACGTATCCAAGCCACTTGCGAAAGTAAGGCAGGAAGGCAGTAAGGCAGGAAAGGAAGACAGGAAGGCAGGAATGCAGAAAGGCGGGAAGGCAGGAAGGCACTCACCAAATTTTATCAAAATCGGCCCATTCTTTTTTAAGTTATCAGTGTGATACATACATCCCTACATACATACATACATATATATATATATATATATATATATATATATATATATATATATATATATATATATATATATATATATATATATATATATATAAGGGGGCGCATTGAAAACGAAACAGACCGATATGCGTCCAGATTTTTTTTAAAAAAAACGCTGAAAAACGTCAATTTTAATATTAAGGGAGACATGTTTTGACATAAAAATAACTTTGTCACATCAACCTCTTAAGGGTGGTGATAACAATCCTTATATTTTAAATAGTGAACATGGGTCGAGTGTTACATCACTTGAAAGCTCTTTCTTTTCTGAATTCAGGACACTAATTTTTTTGGAAGTTTTATCAACTCTTTTAAAAATTATTCACAGTTGGAGTTGCAAGAACGTATTTCATTCATTGTGATAAGAAATACACTAATTTTTCGTTAAAAAAAAAACTAAAAAACAAAACCAAACGTTCAAAAATGTTTATTAAGTTAAGGAAGTGTTTAAATTGTTGACCACCAGCTTCCATATAAAAGTACAAATTTTGTTCAAAACGAGCTCTGACATTCTGGAGCATTTGTGGAGTTATTAGACGGCATTCTTCAACAATGCGTCGCCGTACTTCTTTCAGAGACTTCGGTTCTGTTGCGTAAATTCTACTCTTTAAATGGCCCCATAAAAAGAAGTCTAAAGGAGTTAAATCCGGTGATCTAGGGGACTACTTAATAGCACCTCTACGCCCAATCCATTGTCCTGAAAACTATCTGTTCAAAAACTCCCTAACACGTAGTGAAAATGCGGAGGGGCTCCATCTTGTTGAAACACTAATTGATTTTCATGATAGCGATCATCATTTTCAACAATGTCAATTAGTAGAGGGTAAACGATATCTTCTAGTAACTCCAAATACGTTTCGCCACTCAAATTGCCATCAAGAAAAATTGGTCCGATTAAACGGTCTCCAAAAATGCCAGCCCAGACATTCAATTTCTGTGGAGTTTAAGTGTGGACTTCGTGAAAATTTCTTCGATTATTATCTGCCGAATAACCACAATTATGACGATTGACTGTAGAGTTTAATAAAGACGTACACTCGTCTGAAAAACAGATATTGAACAAAAAGTTACCGTTATCAGCTATTCGTGCAGTTATAACTTTACAAAACTCCAGCCACCGATCAAAATCATCTTCATTCAGTTGTTGTACAAGATGAATGTTACACGGGTTATACGGGTGAAATTTATGATGCTTCAATATTCGCTGAATAGTTCGTCTTTTGATGTTTGAAACAGTGGCCAATTTTCTCCTGCTCAATGTTGGGTCTGCAGCAATTTGTCCTAAAACTTCACCACTTTGTCGAAGCTTTGCAACTAACTCCAAAATGTATTTTCTGTTAACATGCCTGTTCGGGTGTCGTTCATTAAACGAATTTGCGTTGCGGTTGGCACAGTCATCGTTTTTAAAAAAAAGAGTAATTATTTCAACTCTTTCTTCCACAGAATACACCATTGTGAAATTAATTTTCGGTAGTACTATCAAGTATCAAACCGACCGATAAACTGAAATAATAAACCGCATTCCTCTCATTCCTATAAGAAATGTTATGATAGTCAATTTTTTCTTTACAAACCAACAAAATATTGACTATCAGCACATTTCTTATCGAAATGAGTGAATAATTTTTAAACGACTTGATAAAACTTCAAAAAAAAGGTGTGCTGAATTTAATAAAGGAAGAGCTTTCAAATGATGTAACACTCAACCTATGTTCCCTATTTGAAATATAAGGGTTGTTATCACCACCCTTAAGGGGTTTATTTGACAAAGTTGAGTTTTATGTCAAAACATGTCCCCCTCAATATTAAAATTGACGTGTTACCGCGTTTCTTAAAAAAAATTATCTGGGCGCAAATCGGTCTCTTTCGTTTTCAATGCGCCAGCCTGTATATATATATATATATATATATATATATATATATATATATATATATATATATATATATATATATATTTACTTAAAAAATTGTGGGAAAGCCGTCAGTTGCAAAATAAAACTCTTTATTAAAAGCCGAGCTTTCGGAAAAGTTTATTCCATTCTCAAGGATCTAACGTGAGTTTTACTATAACTAATTATGAAAAAAGTCGACTTCACTCAACTTTAAAAATCGGTTTTTTTCATGTTTGTTTTTTCATAATTAGTTATAGTAAAACTCACGTTAGATCCTTGAGAATGGAATAAACTTTTCCGAAAGCTCGGCTTTTAATAAAGAGTTTTATTTTGCAACTGACGGCTTTCCCACAATTTTTTAAGTAAACAACACTATTACCGTCACGAAAACTTAATATTATATATATATATATATATATATATATATATATATATATATATATATATATATATATTATATATATATATATATATATATATATATATATATATATATATATATATATATATATATATATATATATATATATATATATATATATATATATATATATATATATATATATTTGTGTGTGTGTGTGTGTGTGTGTGTGTGTGTGTGTGTGTGTGTGTGTGTGTGTGTGTGTGTGTGTGTGTGTGTGTGTGTGTGTGTGTGTGTGTGTGTGTGTGTGTGTGTGTGTGTGTGTGTGTGTGTGTGTGTGTGTGTGTGTGTGTGTGTGTGTGTGTGTGTGTGTGTGTGTGTGTGTGTGTGTGTGTGTGTGTGTGCGTGTGTGTGTGTGTGTAGGTATAAACATATAAAATTGAAACGGACCCTGGATGTGGGTTGTAGGGCGCTTAGTTTGCGCTCTTTTGAAGAATTTTTTTGAAAAGTCGGAATCTCCTCATTACTGAAGTTTTTTTTAAGGAAATTTACAAACAAGACGCGTGCTACTTGTTAATTGGCACCGTTAGGATTTTTCTATTTAGAATGAATAAAATGAAGCAACCGGTTAATGGATTAGGAATAGAAAAACATTACAATAATATTAGAACGTGTTGTGCAAAGACGAGATAGAAACGGCGAGTGCAACACTCTAGGTGCCAAGTTAGAAGTGGGGCCCCTGATTTAATGTATATTAGTAACCGTAATACCACTCTCAACTCAACTGATCAGCATTCACCACGAACTTGCTAGTTATCGTTGTGCAAGCAGCCTGCCTATTACTTATTACCAAGGTTTCCTCAACATGCGATCCACAAAATGGCCGACTGTCTGCGATTATTCGGTGTCTCTAATAACTGAAATTATCATAGTGCATTAAAATGTCCGGGAGTATTATTTATTCACCCGCGTTTGCCATTTCATTGTTCATCTGTAATTCAGCCACTGTATAATTACATATCGATCCGGTATTTATTATCGGGGCTGCCCAAATGACAGTTCTACATTCAAAATATATTATTACCTGTAATGCTGCTGAAATTACATCGCATGTACTATGTACTGAATATTAACATGGCCGCCGGGCACATGGTACTCATGTTAAATTTATTTATTTATGATTAACATGGAATGGTTTCTACCAGTTATCGGATTTGCGTTGTTATCATTTGCCAAGCAATGGACATTTACACCATCAAACCAATCAAAGCAGTGTAATTAATTGAGTGCACGTATATTCTCAGGAAAAATGAAAATTACGCAAAAAAACATCAAACAGGGAAACACACTATATCCTGTCAAATCGGTAATTACCTACTTGGGTATTACACTAGATAGAAAATTGCTCTGGAGGGAACATATAAACAAATTAATCCCCAGAACCGAAAAAGCTATCAATGTGATACGCATGGTGAGTCACACGAGTCGACGAGCCGATCCACACATATCACTGATGATGTATAAAGCAGACATAAGATCCATTATCGACTATGGCTCGATCCTCTACGACCAAGCTATAATAACACACTTAGACAAAATAGAAAAGATCTAAAACAAATGCCTCAAAATATCAATCGGAACTCTAAATAGCACAGCAACAAACAGCTTGCCTGAATAATGTGTAGAAATGCCCCTTCAATATAGAATACAAATTCTGGCAAGCCGAATTATTATTAAATGGTACGCTAAGGAGAGCCAACTTATAGGCAAACTATACCACTTTTTTATTTTTTTATTTCAACCACACATTGCGAGGGCTCACAGCCTAGATACTATCGTACCGTGGGTGTCGACAAGGAGGAAAGAGGCAACTTGTTAATTATAGACTTGAAGGTTTGGAGGTTCGGAGGAGAAGTAAAAACATGTACCGGCAAGGAATTCCACAACTTGGAAGTCCTCGGGACAAAAGAGTGGGTATAACAAGATGTTCTATGTCTGGTGACCTGCACAGTAAAAGGGTGCATTCGCTCTGTTCCCCTGGTAGATCTGTTGGGGGCAGCAGGTGGAGGAACTATGGAAGAAAGCTTCTCTGAGCAGTTCCCGTGCAGATATATATATATATATATATATATATATATATATATATATATATATATATATATATATATATATATATATATATATATATATATATAAAGAGAGAGGTAACCAACCGCACGGCGGTGGGTAAGGGATGGCAGCCTTTGGGTAAGGGTAGGGTCACCGACGAGACGTATAGCTCTCTTTTGAATAGAGTCCGGGATAACGAGTGTACAAGCGGCCCCAGATGTGGGAGCAGTATTCGAGGATTGGCCTTATTTGCGAAGTATATAAAGTATAGAGATTAGCTGGTGAAAAGTATATGCGAGCCCGGAAGAGGAAACCTAATGTCTTAGCAGCCGCTTCTGCAATTGATGTGACATGTTGTTGCCAATTGAGATTTCGATCCACAGAAATGCCAACAAGTGAAAAGAACTCATTACTTTGAATAACTTGGTTATTCATTGTGATGGGTCTAGGGCTGGTGTATCTCTTATGAGAAAGAAAGCAAGACTGAGATTTGGTAGAGTTGAATTATACAAGATTTCTACTTCCCCAGTGTAATATTTTTTGGAGATCCACAGAGACAGAACCCTCCATGAGTCTGCGATCATCATCTAATTGGACTAAAGAGACAGGCTTAGAATATTGTATATTTGAGTGGAGGGTGCTATCGTCCGCGTAACTGCGAACTGGGTTGGATGTGCTAGAGAGGAGGTCATTGATGTAAAGAAGAAACAAAGTAGGGGCTAAAGCTGAACCTTGAGGGACTCCTTAATTAGATACAGTTTAGAGGAATGTCGATCCAGGACAACAGAAATGCTCCGGTTGGAGAGGAAATTTGCTGCCCAGGTACAGAGGTTTGGTGGTAGGCCATAGGCTGGAAGTTTAATAAGCAGCGCTGCGTTCCAGACCTGGTCAAATGCTTTGGATATGTCTAGAGCGACAATCTGGGATTCACCGTGTAGTTCCATAGATTTGTTCCAAGAATGGCTGACAAAGGAAAGGAGGTGAGCAGTTGATCTGCGCTGACGGAATCCATACTGCGTGTTGTGGATTAGACTGTGTTTTTCAAAAAATTTGAGTAATTCGGTGTTTATATACTTTTCCGTCACTTTAGAGACGACGCTAGGAAGCGCTTTGGATCTTTTCTTGGGGACGGGTTGTACTCGAGTAGTTTTCCAGTTACTAGGGAATATGCCTCTTTTGTAAGATGTCTGAAACAGACGAGTCAGGACAGGAGCAAGTTCTGGTGCACATTTTTTGACAACAACTGCTGGGATCTCGTCAAGGCCAGAGGCTTTCCTGATATTAAGAGAAGAGAGCATCTTTCGTACCTTTCTAGTGGATTGAGAATAGAATTGCCGGCGAACAACGAGGCAAAAAGTTCAGCCTTGCCCAGGGCGGTAGGAACGATTTCATTCCCTGAAACAAGAGGTGGGAACGTGCTCTTGCAGAAAATATTCCCAATAGGTTTAGCAAGAGTCCAGAAGGGTTTGCTGCCGTTGGAGCTTGAGAGAACTTTGTTTTTGATGTGGTTATTAAACGAGTTTTTTGCCTTCGAAAGAATGGGGACATAGCGGTTTCTTGCTTCGTTAAATCCTTGATGGTTTTCTTGACTGGGATTGTGTAGAAGCGTTTTGTGAGCTATGACCTTTTCAAGTCTGGTCTTGCCACATGATTTAGAGAACCAGGGCTTTTGTGTGGCTGAAGAGGTTTTCTGTGTACGTAGAATGAATAATTCCATGCCAGCTTGGATGCTTTCGGTGACGTTTTGTGAGATATCAGAGGGGACAGGATGAGAGAAGCAGACAGACGCCCATGGAAATGAGAAAAAATAATCTCGCATTTCGTCCCAGTTCGCGGAGTTGTAGTGCCAAACGATACGTGGGTGTGATGGCTGTGTAACCTCGGGTTGCATTGCGCAGGAAGCAGTGACCATGCCGTGGTCTGAGGGACCAAGCGGGGCTGTGACTGATGTCTTATAGCATTCAGGTTTTGTAGTAAGAAGGAGATCCAAAGGATTTGAGCTGTGTGTTGGGATGCGAGAAAAGTAAGTGGGTTGCGAAACCATATTAGCTAAAGAATTTCTGATTGCAAAGGCCTCCGCTGCTCTCCCTTGTGGATCGGTTTTTGAAGATCCTAGCCATTCCTTATTATGAACATTGAAGTCATCAAGAATAGTGACCTTTGAGGAGGGATATTCAATAATCAGATGGTCGGTTTTTTCAGAAAGGTAGTCGAAGAGAACTGGACAATATATATATATATATATATATATATATATATATATATATATATATATATATATATATATATATATATATATATATATATATATATGGATATTTCTAATGAAAATTTACTAGAAAGAATTCTAACCAAATTCATTACATGAGTTATTCTGATAGAGAATATATCGTGTACCAAAACTAACTAAAATCTTTAGTTCAATGAAAAACGTAGTTACTGACATTTGCAAAATATATATCAAAATTCGCTACCATAAAATACTTATGCCTCAGAGCTTATTTGCCTGTGGTTCAAACTGGTGTTCTTTTTAATACTTTTGTTAATTACGGTGAATATGTCTAATAATTTTTTTTTTCAAAATTCAGTGTCGCGATTTGCTCATTAGTGAATTTTGTTAAAGAAAATTCACTAAAATAAAATTATAATTGGGATCAGTCAAGTATGGTAATGAGTAACACCCGCCAATGGCTTTCTTGTTGTGTAATACACTTATATATTGATTTTATCGTTTATGTGATTTTTTTTTAGGTAAAACGATTACTCTAATATACTGCGTAAGAAATTTTTTGCGTATTCTAGTTTCAAAGGCTTGTAGGAGAATGTAAAGGGCATTTGCGCTATATTATAATGTACATAAATGTTTAACAAAAATTATATATATGTTTCTTTTTTAATAAAGCTGTATAATTACAGATTGGATATTGATGCTAACGTATTATTAAGCAACACTTATTTTCTATGATAAGCTTCATTTATATTGCTAAGTTCGATTTATATCCATTATTCACTTTTAATATCACATTGGGAATTCAAATCAGTTCCCAGATAGCCAATAAAATGTGCTGATCGAGAAGATAAATGTATAAACAGACGAAAATGGAAAAATTACAGCCATTTAGTGAAATATGGCAGGGAACAGTGCATATCTCTCAGAAGAATAGTCTTGTACAAGAATTATCAAAAAAATTTATAGCTTACTGTTACGCCAAAGTAAGCATTGTTGTTTTGGAAAAACAAGTAAAAAGCTAAGCATTGATACAATGGTTTCCTTAAATAGTGCTAATAAGACTTTTGCAAACAGAATACATCATGAAATCTGAAGAAGTTGAAAAAGCTCGGCATCCGTCCCGAGATACGCTTGAGAATGTGGCAATCGGTAAATATCAGGTATTGCAGGAACAAATTTATAGACAGCCGAGTCAAACGTGCCCGGTTCGATTTACAGCTTTTGTATGTTTATTTTGTTGTTTGTTCTTCAATTGATCCGCCGCGTGCTTGCCTGCCTGCATCTGTCGGTGTTCCATTATTCAATACAATTTTCTGGTGGAGTATATCGCTTTTTTCGGCGCAAGGTGCAAAACTTCCCGGACTGTTATCATAGAAACTGCTAATTTATACATGCTTTACGTTTAAAATGATGTATTCGTTATATGTAACAAGTCGCTTGAATTTATGCCGAAGATGAGGTACCTGCATTCAATGGATTCGAGGCTACTTAAGCTTCCTGTCAACTCATGTAATGTGTCAATAAATAAACCGCTATTATGAATATTAATAATTATTATTATTAACATCATCGTTAGTGTTACCATTAGCAGGTTACCTGCTAACTATTTTTTAACGATTGATATCTTACATTTATAAGTGTAGTATACAGGTGGCAAAAAAGTCTGGAATATTGCATATTATACGAGTAGGTGCTAAAATTTCCCGCCCTGACTATGAAAGAAACGACATAAACAATTAAATTTTATTTTTCAATATAGTCTCCCCTAACACCAATACCCTTATTTTATCGATCGAACAATTCGATAGTCCTGAAAATATTCTTTCGGTTTGTCCTCAAAATGTGCCCAAACTTCAGCTTTCACATTTTCTTCGTCACTTTTGCCAAATTTTCAAATAGGCAGTAGTCACTAGAGGCTATATCTAGGCTGTACGAAGCGTGATCAATTTGTTAGAAACCGCAGCCACCAATTGCGGATTATGCAGATCCAGCAGTGCGCACGGTTGCATTGAAGGTAGAGGGGTTTAGGGCGCCCGTGATGTTTGGAAAACCTTTAGCTTTAGTGCGGGAGGTCAGATATCTGGGGGTGATCCTGGACCCCAAACTAACATGGGGGTCGCAAATAGAACGAACAGTGAGGAAGGGAGTAGCGACCCTCTGGCAGCTGCGTCGTGTGATAGGGAGGACCTGGGGACTTAATCCTCGGATCCTTCATTGGATCTACACTGCGATCGTCAGGCCGAGAATCCTCTATGGGGCGTTGGTCTGGTGGTGTGGTGTGAACCAAACTACCAGCAGGAAGCTGGCCAAACTCCAAAGGCTGGCAATCCTGGTTATCACAGGTGCTATGAGGACGACAACCTCAGCCGCGCTAGAGGTCCTGTTGATGCTGCTACCGCTTCCCATCTGTATTAGAAGGGAGGCTATGGCGTCGCATCTTAGAATCCGGGACTCAGATAACTGGTGCGGAGAGGGAGCAGTAATAGGGCATGTAAGAGTCGCCAAGGAGGTGGAAAAGGAAATTCCGATTTCCGCCATAAAGGTGAGGGATGCCGAGAACGATATTAGGTTGACTAGGCCATACACCCTCAGGATCCCCAGTAGGGATCAGTGGAGGGAAAATGAGGTTGCATTCCAGCCCGCAAGCCTGGTCTGTTTCACCGACGGAACGCGGCTGGAGGACCAACAATCCTCCGGGGCAGGAATATACATCGAGGGCCTGGGGGTGCGCGAGAGCTATGCTCTTGGCGCATACACCACGGCATTCAAAACAGAGGCCTATGCTATCCTGTCTGTGGCCAATAGCCAGGATGTGAAGATGAGTCCCGAGAAATGTGTGTACATCTGCTCGGATAGCCAGGCGGTCCTCTGGGCAGTCTGCGCGGCCAGAGTCAGGTCACTTCTGGTTCAGGAGTGCGCTGACGCCCTTAGAGGACTAGCCAGGACAAAGAAAGTGCAACTGGTGTGGGTTCCGGGACACTGCGGCGCAGCGGGGAATGAGGTGGCGAATAATCTCGCAAGACTCGGTTCCCGGCGGCCGTTCTGTGGCCCGGATCCTGCGATAGGCATAAGTAGGAAGACAGTCTCTGTCGCCTTAGACAGGTGGACCGAGGAAGCAATGGAGAGGCACTGGGGGTCGGTTGGTGGCTGCAGGCAGGCGAGGGACTTCGTGGAGGGGCCGGACAGAGTTAAAGCTGTCTGGCTACTCGGAAGGAGTCGACCTACGCTTCGCCGCATCCCTGGGGTGCTGACAGGCCACTGCGCCCTTAGAAGACACATGACACTACCTATGTGAATGCGAGGCTTTTGGGTGTCTTCGAGCAGAATTGTTCGGATCGAGGACTCTGCAGAGGAATCAGGTAAGTACCGTCCAATTGAAGACCGTCACGGCCTTCATCTCGAGGTCGAGGCGGTTTGGCGACGGAACCGAGGAAGAGTAGAGCATGGTTGCCGGGTTGCTGGGGTTGGCAAAAAGGGCCCATTGTGGCCTACTTGCTTGGCGTTGGCCTCCCCGCCACTGCTACTACTACTACGGTTGCATTGTCATCGAAAAACGCATGCTTCTTGCTGGTATTCCACGTATTTTTCCCCAAATATTTCGCCGTAATGAATGCACGAGTGTTGCATAATACGTCCCCTTAACAGTGGTATTTTGCTCTTTTAGGTCTATGAGAAGATTACCCTCACAGTCTCAAAAATCAAAACCATCAGTTTTTTTTTGCCGACTGACAGATCTTACACTTTCTTGGCGATGCTGCTCGACAATTATTTTTCCAAAAACATGCTTACAACCTCCCTGATGCACAAAACTCAACAAAATTCTTGCAAACAACCCACTGGAAAATACGAAAATAACAGCTTAATCGGACCTCTAAAAGCTGCCTTTTTCAAATCTTGCAGCTACACCTCTTTTAAAACCCGCCTATTTTGCATTCGCCCCAGGTCCGTAACCTTCTTGGGGGCTGTTCCCAAGAAATTTTTCATGTAGTTTATGCATTGAGGGTCTCTGTGGGCATGCATGAGGGCAAGAAATTTACAGTTTACCCCATAGAGGTTTTTTGATGTTTTTTTTTTTTTCAGAAACATGCACAAAGTTGCACAGACCACAAGAAAAATTGAAAAATTTCTTACAAACAGCCCCCCGGAAAATTATATAAAAAACAGCTAAGCTGGACCTCTTAAAGCTGTCTAATTCACATCTTGCAGCGATACCCCTTTGAACCCTGTCTACTTCGCATTCCCCCAGGTCCGGTAACTTCCTTCGTGGCTGTTCCCAAGAAATGTGGTTTATGCGTTCAGAGTGTTTGTAGGCATGCATGAGGGGAGGAAAAATCCTCACGACAAAGTATCGGAAATGAAAATTCACTAAAAAGTATGTTTTTAGAAGAATTTTTAATTCATAACTTCTTTGAATGTAGCTTTCCGGCTACTTTTTAGTGAATTTCCTAAAATTTTGTTAATAGCTTGGATGGGTTCGTTAGACAATTTGGACAATAAAACACTTTTAGAAAAAAAGCAACAAACTGCTTGAAAACGCAATATCTTTTTACCTACTATAAATATTAAACTAAAAGTAAATATAAAACTAAAACAAGCATGTACACATTGTACAAGTAGTCCTACCTACCAAATTGTAACTCAATTGGTTAAGTATATCTTGAGTTATAACTAAATAAAAAATCAATAATTTACGATATAACCTGAAATTACCTCTACATGGATGCATATAATGTTAAACAAGGGCAGACAGATAAATCAGGGTTCTACTGCCATTGCACACAAAATATCTAAATTAAGATTTAAACGGACAGGCTACGAAAATATGTCACAATAAGCAATCGGCGGGGTTGCTATTTACGACAACCGTAATCTGAATCTGTAGATATCAGAAAAATGTAAATAATTATAAATATTAATAAAGGTGCTTTAATTCATTTAAAAGAAATCTAGAACTACGTTTTATTATGTATAAATATTACGCTTCCTATTTTCATGGCATTTAAAAGCCATAGTAATCTTTCTAGTTTAATCTGACCACACCACTAAGTGTCATCTGTTACCTGACAGGAGTCCTGAGAGAAACGTGTACGTTCTGCGCATAACCTCGAAATCGACTCCGCTAATACCTTAGAATCGCAGAATATAAAACAACTACCTATATTCTAAGGTTAATACAAATAGTAGGTAAATAACAACATAACTTTTAATTTTAACATAACTTAAACAAATGCTTTTGGCCCTCCCCTGTGACTGTAATTTATTATGGTTCTAACATCCAATCAAACAAATAAGAAAGTGGTTATGTACATCAGATTCAGGTTCTTAATCAATGCATGTAGGTATTGTATTACTAAAATGAAACAAAATTATTTCAAGAAGAGATATATCTACCGCAAACTAATATAAGTATAATACCTAAGTACTTATACTTTACTATTTATGGAACATTTGAAGTAAAGAAACCACATAATATCATAAAGTAGTTTAAATTACATATATAATCAGATATACAGTGTAAATTAATAAAATTTTAAATTCAAAATTTTGTTTTGTTTATATTTATTTCATTTTCAAAAAGTATGAATACAGTAATAGTAAATACGTGTTGAAAAGAGTTTAGGTACAGCAAGTGCGTTTTGGTAGCGAATTTTTGTAAAAATATTTCAGATAGTCATAACTCAATTTCTCATTAAACTAGAATGTTCAGTTTAGATACATAGTAAAGCCCATATAAAGGCAGCGTGGGTACTAGATTTGAAAAAAAAACTACAAATTTCTTTTTAAAAACATTTTTTGTTGTTTTGTTTGCAGAAACTTGTTCGATTGAGTTGACTAAAATGGATCATCCAGGCGATTAATAAGGAAACATACCTGCCACGTTTTTAATTGGAAATAAAAATTAAATTTTCGGTAAATTTGCAGTTTAGAACACGGGGGACTTTTAAAATATTTTTTTTCAGAAACATATCTAGAACCTTTTCTGAGTGCAAATGCTTCAAGAAAAATGTCTTGCAAACGGCCCCTAAGAAAGTTATAGGACCAGGACTGAATAGGGGTGCTGGGCAGAGAAGAAGATAAAAAGGAAATGTGAACGGAAAGTTTGAAAAAAACAGCTTAGTTGGACCTCTATAATTTACCCATTTTGCGGCTTTACTTCCTTAAAATCGTGTTTACCTCTGCCAGAATCCTTCTTCACCGCAGGTCCCACAACTTTCTTGGGGGTTGTTCCGAAGAAACTTTCTTGTTTATATTATTCTTGTTTGTGCATTGAGGGTGGTTGTAGGCATGTAGAAGGAGGAGGAGAACGCCCGTACTGAACCCGAGAACCGAGATTTTTAATTTACGTTTAAAATGTTACCTCATTTCATTTGTTTAAAATATTTTTCAAAAAATGAATTTGAGGTTGCCTTGGTTGTCACTTTCACATAGAGAGCTACAATATTTTATAATTTAAAAAAGTATTGATACAACAACAGTAAATAAGTGATGAAGAGGGTCTGGGTGCAGCAAGTACGTTGTGGTAGAGAATTTTCGTAAAAAGATTTCAAATTCGGCTGTTTCCTATTAGGCTATAATCTTCAATCTTGAGCCATAGTAAAACGTATAGAAAATACCTTTTTGGTTATTTTGTTTGCAAAAACTAGTTCGATTGCGTTGACCAAAATAAAACCATGCAAGTAATTAATAAGGAAAAATACCTGCTATATTGATAATTTAGCAGGTAGATTCCGTTTGTAAATAACTTTTTTTTTCTGGAAAACTTTTGTAATTTTAATGACATTTGTAACACAATTTTTTAAAGCGACTTGCAGTATTTACATATATGTACAAAAATTTAATTTCCAGCTCCATACAAAATAAAACTTTCTTCAAGTAATCGCTTGGGAATCACTCCACAATCACCAAGATCCATTTAAATTTAAAGAATTAGTTTTAATGATGTTTAAGGAGCGGATAATAATTAGGGATAATGGTTTATAACTAGGATAATTGTGACATGTGTAACGATGTAATTTGTATTAAAAAAATTAATAAATAATAAAACGAATTAACAACTTTTTAAAACTAATTTCTTCAAATGAGTGCTAATTAGGACCCCTGGAACCCAAATCCGAGGTTGGTTTCAGAATTTATATGTTTATATATATATATATATATATATATATATATATATATATATATATATATATATATATATATATATATATATATATATATATATATATATATATATATATATATATATATATTTATGTCACACCTATAACTAAAAAAATAATGGACCGATTTTGATAAAACTTGGTAAGTACCTTCCTTTTGCAAGTGGCTTGGATAAGTTTGTTAGCGAGGAAAATCCGCCGAGATTTTCCTAGAAAATTTTGTGTTTTCTTTCGAAAAAAATTTAAAAAGTTTATTTCTCCGGAACTAACAAAGTGAGGGCAACCAAATTTCATACAAGGATTTACACTATCATAGGTAAGTTACCTACCAAAATTTAGCTCTGTAGGTTAAAGGACAAAAAAGTTACAGGCATTTAAAGAACAATAAATTTGGGTTTTCCTCAAAACGTCAAAGTCGCAATTTGAAACGTTAAAATTCATCATATTTAAGCAATGAACCTGACACTAATATGAGCTATTGACGGAAAATGTCTCAAGAATAATGTTTTACAAAGCCTGAAGTCATAATTTCAACTGTCATTGTCCTTCATTTTACTAAAGTATTCTCAGAAAATTCATTTCAAATAGACCCTTTCTCTGATCCTTTGGTAGTAGTGTTGGCTATAGAGTTTATCGGTTAATGGTATATCATTTCTGTCGAATTTTCGTAAAAAATCTTTAAAGTCCAATATATCCGTTATTATACAAGATACGAAAAAAATATATACATTAATTATAGGGTGTCGTGAGCTACACCTTACACAAATATTTCTACAATTACAGGTGGCCCATAAGTCGTTCGTGATTAAAATTTTCTTTTTTAGTAAATTTTATTAAAAAAATTCACTAATAGGGAGATCCGTCTTTATATATATATATATATATATATATATATATATATATATATATATATATATATATATATATATATATATATATATATATTATATATCGTACCGATAACTCAAATAATAATGGACCGATCTTGATCAAATTTGGTGAGCACCTCCCTTTTGCAAGTGGCTTGGATAAGTTCGTTAGCCAGATCAGGTTTTCGCGAAAAATGTTGTTTTCTTTTTAAAAAATTCATAGCTCCGGAAGCAACAAAGTGAGGACAACCAAATTTGGTACGCATATTTGTACTATAAAGAGCGAAGCATGTACCAAAACTTAGGTCTCTAGGTTTAAGGACAAAAAAGTTACGGGCAGTTGAAGAAATAAATTTTTGAGTTTTTCACGAAACGTCAAACTCGCAAATTAAAATGTCAAAATTGGCACTGTTTAGGCAAGGAACGTGAAACAAATACGGATTGTAAAAAGAAAATGTTGCAAGAAAAGTGTTCTGCGAACCCTTAACTTTCAGATTCAACCGTCATTGCCCTTCATTTTACTAAAATATTTACATAAAATTCATTTCAAGAAGACCCTTTCTCTGATGCTTTGGCTGTCGGTTTAGTTAAGTTGATGCTTTCGCTGTAGGTTTAGTAAAGCTTATGGTTTAACGGTCTATAATTTTTAGCTAATTTTCGTAGAACAAATTCGTTACTGCATTTTAGAATTTTTTATCGAAATATGATGCATGTTTGTAAGAAAAAAATCTGGACGCAGTAAGTGCGTTTTGGTAGCAAATTTTCATTAAATCCTCCAAATTTCAATAACTCATTTGCTATTAACGTAAGTTTTGTTGGTTAGGAAACCAACATTTAACTTTATTTTCGGAAAATTTTTGTTTGAACGCAGCAAGAGTGTTTTGGTTGCGAATTTTCATTAAATGTTTTAAATTTCATTAACTCAACTTGCTATTAACCTCAGGTTCATTGGCTAGGAGACCAGTTTTCTCGGAAACATTTAAAGTTTATTTTCGGAAAATTTCTGCACATTTTTAAATAATGATTTTGATAAAATATGTTACATTGTTCCTACTATATAGGTTATACCGGTAACCAAATTGAGGCCTGCTCGCATTAGAGCGATATATTTGTAATTAAAAATATTTTTATGAAAATTCACTTCCATAACGCATTTGCTGCGTCCAGAGTTTTTTTAGATTTGTTTTCACTCTCTTCTTGAAAGCTGATACAGTGTCTACCTTCCGTACATCTTCTGGCAATGCATTAAACAACTTGCATATAAGAATATAATATAACTTATATAATAAGCTAACACAGTTCAAATTCTCGTTTAGTTACCACTGTATAATAATATCTACCACTGTATAATAATATCGTCATGGTCCTTAAGCTCGTACATAAAATTCGGAAGTACATACTTTCGTCTTATTAATTCCACCTAATTGACCGGAGTCAGTAGCGCTGCCCTGGCTGGCAGAGAACAGTGAACGACAGGATGAGATTTTAAACGAGAGCACATTAAAAGAGCAGAGTCCGAGCAGTGTTCGGTGAAGCCTAAGTCAGGTTTGCGTGAACGCATCGCATGTCTCGGTTTGCGCCTCAAGCTCAAGCTACTCCTGCTACGGAACGTTTGCTCCCCACAGCATGCAACAATAATTACACTCTCGCTTATAATCCTTTAGCCTTAACTTTGCTGTGTTCGTTATTTATTTCCGCGGGACATTTTAAATACGCTCGCATTATGTTATTATTTGTGTGTATCTCGACCAATTATCTTAAATATTTGTGAATGTTTACTGGAAAATCATGTTATGCCCCTGAAAGCGCGATCTTATCTTAATTGGGCTTCTGTACGGTCGTTATTGTAATACACGTGTTTATTTGCTAATGCCTTATTGCAAAATAATTTATTACCTGCCCCTTGCAAAACAACTAGCAATTATCCGTGGAGATTTTATTGATTTACCGATTGGAGTTTTTTAATGGAATTTTTTTTTGTCACTAGATCTGTAGACACATATACAGGTCTCAGCGAGACCGGCCGTTGGAGGTTTATGGAGTTCTGGTCAAAATAAAAAGTCTGGACGCAGCATGTGCGTTATGGTAGTGAATTGTCATAAAAATGTTATTAATGGCAAATATGACTTTTTGAAATAAACGGCATGGAATTTAGAATAACCTACATATGGTAGAAACAGTGTACCTTATTACATCAAAATTGTTTGGCGTTTGAAAAAATACAATATTTTTCCGAAAATAAACTTAAAATGTTCCCTAAAAAACTGGTTCGATCTTCTCGGGCAACAAACCTCTTCAAGCCATTTATACACATGCTAAAATATAATTATCCACAAACAACATTTTGGCAAAAATAAAAGAACATTTTTCATGAAAATTTTCAATATCTTTAACGAAAATTGTATCGTTTGGCACTACAACTCCGCAAACTGGGAAGAAATGCGGGATTACTCTTACTCATTGCCATGGGCATCTGTCTGCTTCTCTCATCCTGTCCCCTCTGATATCTCACAAAACGTCACCGAAGTCATCCAAGCTGGCATGGAATTATTTATTCCACGTACACAGAAAACCTCTTCAGCCATTCAAAAGCCCTAGTTCTCTAAATCCCGTGACAAGGCCAGACTTGAACAGGACAAAGCTCACAAAGCGCTTCTACTCAATCCCAGTCAAGAAAACCGTCAAGCATTTAACGACGCAAGAAACCGCTATAGCCGCATTCTTTCTGAGCAAGAAACTCGTTTAATAACCACATCAAAAACAAAGTCCTCTTAAGCTCCAACGGCGGCAAACCCTTATGGACTCTTGCTAAATCTATTGGGAATAATTTCTGCAAGAGCACGTTCCCACCTTTTGTCTCAGGGGATGAACTTGTTTCTACCGCCCTGGGCAAGGCTGAAGTTTTTCGTCGTTGTTCGCCGGCAATTCTACTCTCAACCCACCTCCAAATGTTCAACCACCAACAGTCCCCAATGTCCCGCATAAAATGACGGATATCATTTTCAAAACTAAAAAGGTACGAAAGATGATCTCTTCTCTTAATACCAGGAAAGCATCTGGCCCTGAAGATATCACAGCAATTGTTCTAAAAAAATGCGCACCAGAACTTGCTCCTGTCCTGACTCGTCTGTTTCAGATATCTTACAATAAAGGCATATTACCTAGTAACTGACTGAAAACTGCTCGAGTACAACCTATCCCCACGAAAGGATCCAAAGCGCTTCCTAGCAACTACAGGCCTATCTTTTTCCTTTCAGTTGTCTCTAAAGTGATGGAAAAGTATATAAACACTGAATTACTAAAATTTCTTGAATAACAGTTTAATCCACGGCAGGCAGTATGGATACCGTCAGCGCAGATCGACTGCCGACCTCCTTTCATTTGTCACCAATTCTTGGAAAAAGCCTATGGAACTACACGATGAATCCCAGATTGTCGCTCTAGACATATCCAAAGCATTAGACCAGGTCTGGCACGCAGCGCTGCTTAGTAAACTTCCAGCCTATGCCCACCAAAACTTTGTACCTGGGCAGCAAATTTCCTCTCCAACCGGAGCATTTCTGTTGTCGTGGATGGCCATTCCTCTCAACTGTATCCAATTAATGCAGGAGTTCCTCAAGGTTCAGCTTTAGCCTCTATTTGTTTCTTCTCCACATCAATGACCTTCTCTCTAGCACATCCAACCCAGTTTACTGTAACGCGGACGACAGCACCCTCCACTCAAATATACAATATTCTAAGCTTGTTTCTTTAGACTAATTAGATGAGGATCGCAGACTCATGGAGGGTTCTGTCTCCATGGATCTCTAAAAAATATTAGATTGGGGAAGTAAAAATCTTGTACAATTCAACCCCACCAAACCTCAGTCTTGCTTTTTTTGTCATAAGAGATACACCAGCCCTAGGCCCATCAGAATGAACAACCAAGTTATTCAAAGTAATAAGTCCTTTTCTCTTGTTGGCCTTTCTGTTGATCGAAATCTCAATTGGCACCAACATGTCACATCAATTGCAGAAGCGGCTGCTAAGAAATTATGTTTCCTCTTCCGGGATCACAAATACTTTTCACCAGCTAATCTATATACCTTATATACTTCACAAATAAGGCCAAACCTCGAATACTGCACCCACATCTGGGGTGCAGCTGCCACTTCTACACTCGCTATCCTGGACTTCATTCAAAAGAGAGCTATACGTCTCATCGGTGACCCTACCCTCACTTAAAGGCTGCCATCCCTTGCCCACTGACGTGCCGTTGGTGACCTCTCCCTCTTTTATAGTTATCTGCACGGGCACTGCTCAGAGGAGCTTTCTTCCATAGTTCCTCCACCTGCTGCCCCCAACAGATCTACCAGGGGAACAGAGCGAATGCACACCTTTACTGTCCAGGTCACCAGACATAGAACATCTTGTTATGCCCGCTCTTTTGTCCCGAGGACTTCCAAGTTGTAGAATTCCTTGCATGTTTTTTGCAACGTGTTAAATAGACCTCAAATTGTGAGGTGTATTTAACACGTTGCAATTTTGTACTAAATAGTCAAATAATTAAGAATGACAGTATTCTTAATTGTTGCGATAGTGTTATATCCATAGCAACCTTGCTTTTGTTGTCTTTCAGTTGACTTACGTTTAAAAATCAGACAATTTTCAAAGGCGTCTTCGTAAATCATTAATCTGCTTTCTGTTGAGTTCTGTTAGTAAATTTAGTTATTTACTAGGTTTACCTATTAAATTAAATTATAACAATCTTTTAGGATAATGTTGTAATGTAAAATATCATTTGTAATAATGGGCTGATTCATTGGTCTGCCCAAAGTTCCTATTTTTATCGTGAATCATTACGGAAAATTATGTTAAAAGTAGAAGTCTACTGTTAGTCTCCTTGGCTTACTGTTTTTTGAACACTTTTTTAGTCATTTGTTTTCTGGTATTGGATTTCATAGCCTACTATTCTCAAAACGGTCTTTTTCAAAATTGTCAGTGCAATTACAATATTTCTCAAGCATGTTGTACATCATTGGGAAGCTCATTTCACAAGCTATCACATGACCAAAAAATCCAATATGGATGTCATAATTAAAACAAACGTTGATACATGTAGCTCAAAAACAAATGACAATCCAAAGTTGAGAATAGCACAAAAAGATTACTCTGTAAAAAGTATACTGATAATGTCCAAGTCTTAGACATGTCAGATCAACGCCTACTTAGATATTCAAGAAAAAGAAATCGACAAATTTTGGTTTCTTCACAATAACTCAAAAACGAAAAAAGGCGAGGCAAAATACAACTCATATTTGGAACGAACATAAAAATCTACAAAACACTGCTAATTTACCGTCTCCCTATCTCTTATAATAACGGAGATAGCAATACATTCCCATCCAGTTGGGGACACACTGCATAGGGCTGTATATGGATTTTATCCAAGCCACTTGCAAAAAGAAGGTACCCACCAAATTTGATCTAAACCAGCCCATTCTTTTTTGAGTTATTGGTGTGATACATACAAACACACACACACATATATATATATATATATATATATATATATATATATATATATATATATATATATATATATATATATATATATATATATAGACCCGAATATGTATTCTAGGAGGCCTAGATCGCGCTTATTCGAGGACATTTTTTCAATACTTAAAAGTTGCGATCTCCTGAATTTTGAATCTTTTATAAGAAAATTTACTTGTATCAGCAATACCTTGACCGAACTGTTAAAAAAGACAAAGGTAAATTTAATCAGTTCATAGTAAACAGTGTTAACAAAGGATCACAATTCTATTTACACTAGTGACTCTAAATTTAAGTAAGTGAAAGAGCGAAACACGACAGCGTCGCGAAGCATTCGATTCTGTCGCATCATAAAAATAATAATAATAAATGCAGAATGATAAACGATTTCATCAACACAATTATATCACGTCCTACCAAAACAAATCAGTAAGAGTGGGCTTTAATATCAAAGCTACCTTGATGTTGACTCAATGGCAAATAATCAGACCAGTCCGCATACTATGGCCATAAACGAATTTTATGTCACCTTAATGATACAAGTTTTTACCGACCGAATTTATATAAAAGAGTCCAAGTGTGCTGCGAATTTATAAAGACAAGTCAGGGGAAATGACGGTCTTGGATGAATGTACCCTTCTTCTTTGACGTGGCAGATGTCAACAATGTATTTATTGTTCTTCATGTTAGATGCAGGTTACTATATAAATAAAGCAGGTGTGGATGGCACATAGTTTATTGTTGGATTCCTTGAATAACCGACACTGTTTATTAGCGCTCTAACAGATATTTTATTTCTTTTATTAGCATTATATTTGCGCGGAAGTGATTTGAATGCTAGATCAGGAAAGCAAGCAATTTAGATAGAAGCGTCCAGGTGATTTTGTTCGTAAGGACATAATGGTTAAGTGTCAATAAACTTAGCAAAATATATGGATATATATTTTATGGTGATTTCAATAATTAAAAGGCCATAACAAAATAACAGCTAATAGTTTAGAAAAAAAAAATGGAAATAAAAAAGTTTCTAGATGATTTAAGCTCGCTTAAATTTGAAAAACAACAGCACCCATCTGTGCTAGACTTGCAAAGCGAGAGGTCTAAGTTTTCTTCCCGGACAAGCTAACAAAGTGTTGAGCTAACCTGGCAAATTGGTAAATCGAATAAAGAGCTTGAAAGTCACTGTGCAAATGGCCTAAGACGGTACAATCTCAAAAAAGACTATAGAAGCTATTTTAGGCTTTTCAACAATACATTAAATGAGTGGTTGCCAACCTGTCGTTTGCCATCTACCGGTAGCTCGGAAAGGAAATTCTGGTAGGTCACAACATAATTTAAATTTTAGAAATACAAAGATGGAAAAATCATAGAAGCTTCTGTAAATTTTGTAAATTCTCATAATAAACACAAGCAGCGGCCACACTGCTGTGAGCGATCTGCCGCTGACGTCACCATGCTAGAATCGACTATTGTTCGAGAACGATATGGGTTGCTTTGCACGGGATAAAATACACGGTGTGGTGACATTGCGCTCAGTTTAAAAAGAATGGCATAATCAACGTCCAGCGGTTGGGTTAGTAGAGAGCAATAAAAAATATTATGGCAAGCAGTAGCAAGAAGGTGAAGACTTGTTACGGTCGACTTTTCAGCTACCGTACCATTTTGCTGACTTTAGAAGATATGTAAGAAAACTTCAATGTTCATTAGTCGTTAAATATTTGACGGCGTATAAAATATCAAAATAAAAGGATTATGTGAAAATTAGTCATTATTTTACTATCGTAATACACTTCTGACCTTTCTGGGGTATTCTTTAAGGCAAAAATTAAATAGTCTTCCTACAAAAATATTTCACACAAACGAGTCTTGTTAAGTAAATATAGATCAGTTTCTTTTCTTCGAATATAAAATTATAGACGCAATTGAATTCTCTCTGCCAAATGACAGTTTAATATAAGGAACAGATTTATATGTTGGTTCAAACGTTGAAGGGCACCTTGGTATTGACGGTCTCGCTTTTTTATGTGTGCACTTGAGCATCAGGGTAATAAAAATCAATATTTTGCCTCTTGAAATAGATTCTCTAAACATGAAAATTTGTGAGTTTCAGCCGTTTTGTAATGCGTACATCACACTACGCATTCTCTCAAGGGTTCTAACCACTGAGAATGCGGAAATATCCCGCGGAGAAAATTTGTCAGCAGACAAGGGAAAGATGTTATTTAAATAGATCTATGTGAGTCGCTGCAGTGAATTTCTTTAACGAGCGCCAAATAGTTCGATCTCTGCGTAAACGACAAGAAATAAATTCAACCACTATCTGCTAGTTAACCAAGTACAATCATTATTACTGTTAGATTGTTGAGTGACGGTGCCTCAATAAGTTAACTTAGTTGTGTTTACACCCCATTTGGACAACATTGTAAGACGATAGTTATTTATTTTATATAAATTGTAGAATTTTCAAGCGATTTCGTTTCGTTGAATTGCAGGCTTGTTGAGACGGTTTAAAAAATATTGGCGGTCTGAAGGACCACAAACTGAGGTTCCCCTCCATTGGTCACGATCTATTTGTCCTGTAGAATTCTTAATCCCAATACCTTGGTGTGTGGATTCTTAAGCTCTCGAACATTTTCAGTTCACCAAAAGCCCATAAGGAGTGCCTCTAATCCAGCTCCTAGCTGTAGGTGACCTTTAAACTAAAAAGATACCTTTGGAGAAGCACTACCTTACTTCTACAAGACAAACTCCAAAGACCAAACAAAAGAAAAATATCCTTAGCATAAAAACCTGTAATGGTTAGTAAGTTGAAAGGTTTGGTAGTCTGAGGGACTACCAACCTGTAATGGCGTGAGCAAGTTAAAAGGTTGCAAATCTGAAGGATTAACAACTCGTGTTTATAGCAACTTAAAGTGTTTGGTAGTCTGAGGGATTACCAACCCGTGTTTACAGCAAGTTAAAGGGTTGGAAGCCTGAAGGACTACCAAACCGTCTTATATAAAGTTAAAGGGTTGAGGGACTACCAACCCGTGTTGTAGCAAGTTAAAGGATTGGAAGCCTGAAGGACCACCAACCCGTCTTCCCGCCACCAGAACCCATCCTCCTAGAGAAGAACCAGGTATCGTAGCCACTAGCCCATACCGGAGGGCCTCGAAACAAAACAAAAAAGTTGGCGGTCTGAAGGACTACTAACTGAGGTTCCCCTTCATTGGTCACCATCTATTTGACCTCCAGATTTTTAAGAGCAAAGTGAGGTTTAGAACCGTCTCACTGTTAAAGCTGTCTGAAGTCTGAGTACGAGTTCTTAGTACCCATCTGAGTATCTGTCGTGGTATGCGTATTCACTGTCTGTGTAATTATGATTGTCAGCCTTAGTTCCCTAAAATCTCTAAGTCTAATTTTACAATAAGTCTAGGTTTGCTCTCCGTTTAATCTGGGTCTAGTTTAATTTTTTTAACTTTAATCCAGCCTGCAGCTCTTCAGATGCATGGATTATCGGGCTATATTACCAAACCTGATCCATAAGCTAGCACTGCCCATTTGGATGATTGGACGTTTAATAAAGTCTGTCAGGAAAGATAAATGGGGCGCAGATCGCAAAATATATATACTTTTTGATAGTTGCTATATTAGGTGAATTCTGGGCTATGGTAGCATTCTATACGGCGCAGCTTGTAACACTAACCTTAAAAACGTTTACCGGATTCAAAGAAAAGCCGTCAGAATTTGTGCCTCGAGACTTGACACCCTGTACAGGAAGCCATACAGTCGGTAGTGGGCAACAATACCACAAATACTGTTATTTATCAGATCCAAAATCGGCACTACTTTCATTGTTAAATTACCATTTACAATATTAAAACGCAATTATTTGCAACATAATTAAGTTGTGTAAGAAATTAATGATAGACCAAAACAAGACAGTTAGTTTTGTGTGGGTCAAAGACCATAGTGGTAATGAAATGGTGGACAGGCTTGCTAAAGAGTCTATAAACGACTATTCAAAAACTATGGACATGCTCACAATCACTGATCTTGACGCTTGTGCCCAAAGAGACTTGAGGCTAGAGTGGCAAAGGCAATGGCTTAAATATGTTGAAAATACCACTAACCAATATGCACTTATATATTCTTCTTTACCCAACAGAATTTCTTACATAAAAGAACATGTTTCCATGTTTAAAAAACAAAGTTTGTTAAGCATCCCGATCGGATCCGGGAAAATAAAATTTCCTTCTGGATAACTTGTGTAATTTTCTCTAAGTAAAAATTGATACCTTTGCTGAGCACTAATTGGTACACTTGGAGAAGTTAAATCACCACAACATATCTTTTAAATATTCCAGAATTTTTCATCCTCTGATGACGCTAACTTTGTTAGTGAAACGAGCGTCACGTCTTTAAAAGATGAGTTGTGGTGATTTGGGTTCTCCAAGTGTACTTATTTGTGTAATTTTATTAAAATTTGTATCACGAGTTTCCTATGAAGAGCTGTACCAAAGTTTAAGTTTTTGGCTTTATACAAAATTCAGGCATTTAAGGTTTCTTTCTCGCAAAGAGAGTAAAATATTAAATAATTTTGAATGACAAAAATAATTTTACAAATAAGTTTGTATAATAAATCATATTCTGGGTTCAGTGTATCAAAAAATTAAAATTAAGTTTCTATACACCCCACCCAAAAAAAGATAAATGATAACACGTAATTTACTAGAAAATACATGTTGTGTAATATTAACAAATACTAGATCTAACTTTCAAACTGACAGAATAAATAACCCGAGAGTTTCTGAAATATCGTGAAACACATGCTCTCGTTTATATATTTATATTCTTTAACCACAAACTTTTATTTTTTATTTTTCAACTGTGACACATTATTCAACCAAAAATTGCTTGAGACAAGCCAATAATTTTGAAAATTCGCTACCATAATGCACATCCTATGCCCGGACATCCTGAAATTTAGTAGCTAGTTTAAAACTATAAACCAGAAAATATTAGCTGTATTTTGAAAAACGACTGAAAAATATGTTTAACCAAAAGGAAAACTGTTATTTTTGCCAGTTATGTTCTATTTGATAAACTGATGAACTTACCTTAAAGATCGTTTATGCTCTACAAACTAATAAAAATTTCGGGACGCAGCAAGTGCGTTATAGTAGCGAATTTTCATAAGAATTGTACACTATTATTGTACGGCTTATTAATGAAGTTAATACTTTAAACTTACACATCTCTGAAGATCGTTTTTAGGGGTCCTAATACACGCACATTTGAATAATTATTTTGAAAGTGTTACCATCGATATCTCTCTATTATAAAAAAAATCTTGCGTTCTAACTCCCTTTGAGAAAAATATTCAAAACTAAATTTTCTATGAAGGTAAATAACTAAATTTTGATAGATCTGTAGATAGTGAAAGTCTCTTTAAAATAAACTTGTATTACAAAGTTCATTAAAGTTATACAGAAGATTTCCAGAATGAAATTTAATTCATATTTAAAAAAGTAAAGTTGCTGCCAAATTATAAACGTAGCAGTTATTTTTCCTTATTAATCGCCAGTAAGATTTACTTTTAGTCAACCTAATCGAACCGGTTCTTTCAATAACAATTACAACAATAACAAAATTATAATTTTAGACTCAAAGGTGACAAACTTATTTAGGCGTTCTAAACAAACATGAGATCTCGTTCAAAACGTATGAAATCTGCGCACTATTGTTTCTCTAATTGTCAAAATAAGACACTAAAAAAACATACATTCATCGAGCTGGATTCGATCGCGTAACCTGCTGCTTAGGAGGCAAGCGCGGTATCCCCTGCGCCAGCTAGGCACACCTCAACAGATGTTTTATTTGAGTGATACTTTAGATCGCCCTCATGCCCGGGATATTATATTCAAAGTATACAGAAGTAATTGATTACAGAATTAGTAGAATTGCCATTGGAACATCCCACGACTGTTTCAGTCTTATATGACTTATTATGTTTATGTTAAAAGATAACAGAAATAATCATTTTATAGAGACTTGGCTTGATCTTGTTTAAATTTCTGCTATATTATGCGACAGTATAATATATCGATGTTGCGCTAAAACTATGTTTGGGGCCGTTAATAAAGCTACAAATATAGTTTGTTTTAATAATGGATTGAGTCGCCCAGTTAAATAACAATCAATTGGCAAATTTTTAATTTCATGTCGTGTGTCATTTTCTATAACTGCGGCCGAGATTCACGATTGTTGGTTCGGGTAGTATGTTTACTGTCCAGTATATATTTAGTTTGGTTATCGTTGATGTATGGTTTATACCTGTTGCATGAATTAATCTACGCGTGGCAGTTAACTACTCTGTCGGTCAGGCATTTGACTTTAACCACTAAGTCGTTTCAAGGCATGTCTTTGGGATTTTATTTTTAATTTGGAAAAAACTCTAAATATTGTCAACCAAATTACTTAAAATTCACAAGAAAGGTTTATTTGCACCATTTCTAGCCACATGTAAAATCTCATCACAGTTACTCTAATACTTACAAAAATATAGCGTTTTCAAAAAGCTTTCCCCGATTTTCCACCGGAAAAACTTGAGTATAAAGGCTGATTAACGAACTCGACCTCGGTTTTCGCTCAATCAAAATTTTTGCCAAGTTTGATTGAAATCAGTTTAGTATTTTTTGAGGTATCGCTCGGATACATACATACATACATACATATATATATATATATATATATATATATATATATATATATATATATATATATATATATATATATATATATAATTATTATTATTTATTCATTGATTCAAATTATACAGTATGCCTATGCAATAAGTCTGAGACTTGTGCTGTACATTTGCATAATTTTAAAAGTTATATCTAAAGCAATGTGACAATTATATATCAAATTCAGCAAACTTCAAGCTTTGAGAAACCAGGTAAAAAAAATTCTTCACTTTTATTTCTTCAATCTAATGCTTCACCCATTGCCTTCATTTATGATAGATCTAAACCACTTCAATACCCCATCTTAACTATCACTCTACCTCCACATACCATATTTTTGCCAAAATTATTAATTTTATATATAGATCAAAACTGACATTAAACGTAAATCATATATATATATATATATATATATATATATATATATATATATATATATATATATATATATATATATATATATAAATAAACGTATAACAAAGTGTAACGGACCTTGGTTTTGGGTTCTAGGGAACCAAATTCGTGCTCATCTGAAGAAATTTTTTCAAAAGCTTTTCATCGTAACCTCTCTAATAGCGAATTTTTCTTAATGAAAATTTGCTAATATGTCGACGGCTTTACGTCTATTCTAAAGCGTGCAGACATTTAAAAAGCAATCTGAGAGCTTTAGTAAATGTAGTTTGAACTATAGCACTGAAAATTGTAAAATTTACCTACAGGTCAAGTTGAAAAAGAATATTATAGCTTTTATTAAACAAACATTAATATAGTATTATTTGAGTATTTTAAAAGTGCAATAACAATAATTTTATTTTCAGGTACTTTACGACCCCCAGGGTTGATAGGAGGCAGCAAACCTAAAGTCGCAACACCAGCAGTTGTATCCAAAATCGAACAGTACAAAAGGGAAAATCCTACAATTTTCGCATGGGAAATCAGAGAGAGGTTGATATCGGAAGGTACGTCCATCAGTCTTGCTTGGTCCTTTATTACATAAAGTGACTTATAGTCCAATTATCTTCAGCTCACACTTATAAATTAAATATCGATACATTCAGAAATAATTGAGCAGAAGCTTTCAGTATCCAGTTTCGACCTCTACTGTATTAAATTCAATAAACAGCAAATAAGCAGTTCCACATATCCATGTGCAGTTATTGTTAACCAACTGGCTTCGGGCGTGCATTGTAAACTGTAATTTGAAAAGTAAAAACCACCCCTATGCCGCTATATCTATAATTACCTGCGGTTTACATTAACAACACCGAAGACAACACCGATAATTTACCCCATTCGAACAATATAAGACCTTAAACATTGTCATTTTTACGTTATTTTATTTTACCTGCGGTTTTTCGAATGAAAAAAGTGAGACTCTATTCACACGAATATAAAAAGAGCTCATATGCCCGTCACGGAATGGATACATCTTTTAATTTTATTTCATTATCTCTTGTTTAAAATGACACGCACAAAAATCGTGTAACGTAATTACAAGCTGGTGCACCCAGTTTTCCAGAAATCGTTTAACTCAGCTGTTTGTAGATCACTTATTTTCTTTGCTACACTTTGTAGTTATCATCACGCATGGCGAGTAATTTACTTTAAACGATGAATTCAATTATCGTAAGTCTATCTCACGATATGAGAAGACATGCTAATGATAATTAGTACTATCGGCGTCGATAAACGGGAAGACGACGGAGACAGCTCCTGGTTTTAACGATATCCTAAGTTCCGTTTTGTAAGCAACCAGAGAAATAATACAGGCAATAGAGAAGCCCGTTACTCTTGTCCATAATGCACTAAACTACAGGAGTTTTTTGTTTTGATACATAAGTTCAGTACTGAATGTAAAAACACAAAATCCTTACAAATTAGGAAGCCGGAAGTGCCGCCATTTTGAGAAAAACCGTTTCGACCCATATCTCCATAACCGTGCACTTTAGGCCAAAAATGGTAATGACCTTTATTGTAGATAATGCATTTCTCATCTTTTTTGTTAAATAAATTTTTTTTGTATCACTCACCGTTTACAACTTATACGACTATTAGCATTAATTTATTGACTTTATTACCTATATCTTTGTTAATAATTGTTTAAAAATAAAATGGTTATAACTTAACTTTTAACTAGACAAATTTTCTACAATTTTTACTTTAAAAATTTTTTTTTTAAATCAATATTTTCAAAGTTATAACGCGTTAAATGTTGCACTTTTCAATTGACAAATTTTTCTGGAAATATTTTTGTAAAATGAAGGACAATGACGGTTGAAGCTAAGACTTCAGGCTTTGTAAAACATTCTTCTTGAGACATTTTCTTTCCATAGCTTATATTAGTTTCAGGTTCTTTGCGTAACTGTTGCCAATTTTGACGTTTTAATTCGCGACTTTGACATTTTGAGGAAAATCCCAATTTATTTTTCTTTAAATGCCTTTACCTTTTTTGTCTTTGAATCTACAGACCTAAATTTTGGTAGGTGATTTACATGTAATGGCATAAAATCGTGTACGAAATTTAGTTGCCCTTACTTTGTTATTTCCGGAGATATGATTTTTTTTCGAAAGAAAACACAAAATTTTCCGGGAAAACCTGGGCCGATTGTCTTGGCTAACGAACTTATCCAATCCACTTACAAGAAAAAGGTATTCACTAAATTTAACTAAAATCGGCCCATTAGTTTTTGAGTTATCGGTGTGATACATATATATATATATATATATATATATATATATATATATATATATATATATATATATATATATATATATATATATATATATATATATATATATATATATATATATATATATATATATATATATATATATATATATATATATATATATATATATATATATATATATATATATATATATATATATATATATATATATATATATATATATATATAAATTGAAACTGACCCCGGATATGTGTTCTAGGGGGCATAATTAGCGCCTATTTCAATTTTTTTTTTCAAAATTCAAAAGTCGGGGTCTCCTCATTAGTGAATTTTTTTTAAGAAAATGCACTAATAATAATTTTAGAACAAAAAGTTTTAAGTAAAAGTTCTAGAAAATTTGTCGATTGAAAAATTAAGTTATAACCATTTTATTTTTTAAACAATTATTAACAAAGATATAGGTAAAAAAGTCAATAAATGAATGCTAATAGTCGTATAAGTTGTAAACGGTGAGTGATACAAAAAAAATTATTTAACAAAAAAGATGAAAAATGAAATTATCTACAATAAAGGTCATTACTATTCTTGGTCTAAAGTGCACGGTTACGGAGATATAGGTCGAAACGGTTTTTCTCAAAATGGCGGCACTTCCGGCTTCCTAATTTGTAAGGATTTTGTGTTTTTACATTCAGTACGTAATTCTGAACCTATCTATCAAAAAAAAAATAACTCCTGTAGTTTAATGCAGAAAAAAATTCTCTATTGCCTGTACTAAAAACCGTTTCAGTCACAAATAATAATAACTAAAAGTGTTCAGACTGAATTCGATGTTGATGAACGTTCCATGCCTATTTGACGTGTATGTGCAATAAACAAAAGTTTCGGGACGCAGCAAGGGCGTTATGGTAGTGAATTTTCATAAAATATTTTTAATAGGAAATATAATTTTTTTTTAAGAAAGCTTGCGTCAAATTTGGTTACCAGTATAACCTATATAGGATAAACAATGTACAATGTTTTACCAAAATAACTTTATTGTTTGACAATATACAAAAATCTTCCGAAAATAAACTTAAAATATGCCCAAAAAAAAACTGGTTTCCACGAACCTTAGGTTAATAGTAAATCAAGCTATCGAAAGAAACATTTTATGAAAAATCGCTACCATAACGCGCTGGCTGAGTCCCGAATTTATTTTCTTACAAACATGCGTTATCTTTCGATGGGAAATGCAAAAATTGCAATAATATAAGGAAAAAAATTACATCACCAGTGACTTATGGGCCACCTCTGACTGTAAAAATAATTTTATAAGATGCAGCTCCAGACATCGTATAATTAAGATATAAATTCTTTTCTGATATTGTATAATAATGGATATATTGAGCTTTACCCCAGAAATGAGTCACCCTGTATATATGAAAGCAGATAAAAACTGAAACTAACCCGGATATGGGTTCTATGGGGCCTAGTTCGTGCTCAATTGAAGAAATCTTTTCAAAATTCAAAAGACACTAAAATTGTATCCAACTCTATGAGCAAAATTGTGATGGCCAAAAATAAATATGAATATAAGAGCATGCCTACATTTGTATTACAAATGTCAGAAAACAAAATATTTATTTACATGTCACTTTGAAAGTAGATCTGACATTTATCAAAATAATTTGTCAGTTGAATATGATATGTACTGTTGCCCTGGACTATTATTGTGCACTATTGTATTACGACTTATAAGAATCTTGTTTTTTTTTTTTTGGAGTACGCAAGCTTATTTTACTGTTTAAATATTTTTTGATACCTTAACCTAAAATGGTTTTCGTCTTATTTAACGTTGTTTCATTATAGAGTCACAGTAGGTTTTAGAATCTAGAAATTATTCTATTTTGTGTGAATTTTTCCTGGCATACCTAGAACAAGTTTTAGTTTTCTTTAATTATAAATGAGAATTTTAAGTAAATTCCTATATTTTCTGTGCCCAATGTGAAACGGGAAAAGGAAATTTCATTTAAAGTTAAAATGACGAAGATAACTTTATTCGAGGCACGCGCGTTGTTTCCATTCTTTTAAATATTAATAACATTTATAGGTAAATTAGCAGATTAGCGTGTTGTTCGTTTTTGAAAAAAAAATAATCAGAAACATGCTTAGAGGAACCCCTTTTTGCATTTACCATCGGGCAAATGTTGTGATCTCAATTCCACAATACAGTTAAGAGACCTAAAGTAAATTTTAAGTTCTGTGCAAGGTAAACATGCTACAACGGAGCTAGAAATGCAAACTGTAAAAAACTCACTTTACAGAATTTCATAGAAAGGAGAAACTACTTACCAACACCGTTTCTCCATAAAAAACTTCCACTGCCAATTGAAAAAAAACGCTAAATAATAAGCGTAATCTGATTCCTTAAAATTTAATAAATATCTAAAACTGCTACCAAAGCCTCACATAAAGAGTCTATTTCTCTCTCACTGGTCTGATCACCAGTGGCCGCCATTTTTTTCCTTTAAATGCCTATTACTTTTTTTCCTTTAACTTAGATATCTGAATTTTGGCACGTAATGTATGTTTGATAATAGAAACGTATATTCCAATTTTGGTTGTCAAAGCTCTGTTATTTTCGGAGATACAAAAATTTCCGAAATAAAACCCAAACTTTTCCCGGAAAAACTGGTCCAATTTTCCGGCTAACGAACTTATCCAAGCCACTCACAAATTGTTGTTTTTAATGTTGTTTTCTATGAATTTTGTGCCTGTTATTTTTATTAACCTCTTCTGAAATATGTGGTGTGTTGTGGTTGTTATGTTTATGTTATTTAGTTTCTTATTTTTAAGGTTGTGTAATTTTCTGTTTATTCTCTGTAATGTTTGTTTTAAATCGCCTCTTTTATGTTGTCTATTATATTTTTATATGTTGGTGTCCATGTGTCATATTTAATCTGGTTTGCCAATAATGAATCTGGGAACAATACTACATTTAACATACAATGAATAAGAAACAGTTAATCCCAGAACAATAGAAATAGACAAATTATCACAATAATGAAAACAGGAAAGACAACTGTAAACCGATCAATAGAAGCTGAACATCCAAACGTCACGGACAACTTAGAAATAGAACACATAGGAACGATCAGAGTCAGCAGCTTCCTGATGATGATCCAGGAAGGTTCAAAACTGCAGTTTAAGTAACAGATAAAAAATCACAGAAAGTACAGCAAACAAATAAAGTATATATATATATATATATATATATATATATATATATATATAATATATATATATAATATATATATATATATATATATATATATATATATATATATATATATATATATATATATATAAATTAAAATTGACTCCGCATGTGGGTTCTAAAGGAACTATGTCATGCTCAGTCGATGAAAGTTTTTCAAAATTCAAAAGACGGGATCATTTCAATAGCGAATTTTTTCAACGAAAGTTCGCTAAGAGTTCATCAAAATGGGCCAAAAAATAAGATTTTACTTGGGCGGTTAATATTTTACGTAGATACACTGTGTACTAAAAAAAGAAGGAGGTAAAGCAAAAGAGTAGATAACATGGCACAATTGATGAAGTGTGGAAGTTACAATGAAATGATAAGAGCTGATGGAGGGCGAAAGCTATTTTTGCGTCAAGGCGACATCGCCTTTAGACTTTGATGAGGGTGATGATGATGATGGTTAAATTCCAATGAAAATTTGCTTTGAAACTGCGCCTGCTCCGTGCAACTTTTTCTTTCGAATTGGTAAATTGATGGTTTCTTTCGTCTTTAGAGTCGGCGGTTCTTCCAATAAAACTATCCACCCAATTCGTTTTTACTGCTGATTTACAAGTTTCTTTCTTAGTCCAAATTGCAGATATTAATAACCATATAATGAGCATGCGTTTAGTACAATTACAATATAATTACTTGCGTTTACTTCAGCCGAGCTTGCAGCTATTTGTTGGTAGAAACGATGGCACAATAATTATAAAAACTGATTATAATTGAAATGCAAATCTAGAGTTTCACGGCTATTACATTCCCCGGATATTAGACACATAAGAAATAGATGTTGTCTATTTGAATAAACATGAAAATAACAATGCCTTCAAGCTATTCTCCCTAATTAGAAACATGTTCTACAATGGTGGTATTTTATTTGTCACACCGTTCGTTTCTATTCCTTCCGTCAATGCGGAATTCCGGTAGTGACAGTTCTCCTACCACTAATGAATGGGAGATACACAAAAGGTGATACCAGTCAAATAATTCATATGCCCTATTAAATATTTTGTAATAATATTATGTTTTTGCCCTAGCTACTGATCAAAGATGTCTTAGTTGTGCTCGTTTGATAAAATTGGCAATTTTCTTTTACCTGGTCGTTTATTTTTTACATACCTATCATACGCGAAGCAAAGCATGAACAGTTCTGAATCAGCAAGTGCATTAGTATAGCAGATTTTCATTAAAATATACTGGAATAAAAACTTTAAGTTGAGCAATCAATAAAAGTAAGACAGTCTGAGGGCGGAAAGTGGCTTCTGGTCGTGAATTTTCATATAAATGATTACGCATTTTTTTACGAAAATTATATATATATATATATATATATATATATATATATATATATATATATATATATATATATATATATAGGGTAAAACACTTGAAAGCGCGTCACCCTCATAGCTTTTTTAATTATGGAGCGATTTTAACTAAACTTTTTTGAATTCTGGAAGGGGGAAAAGTGTACTTTGAGGCCTCGTGGCATCTCGTTTGTCTTAAGAAACAAGGTCTATTAGATAACTTTTAGAAGTTGAAAATTTCAAAAACCTACTAGCGATTTTGTTACAAAAAATCTGCGAGCGCCATTAAATTTGACGTCTGGTAAAATGGAATTTTTCCGAATTTCCTGAAAAATTTTTTGGATATTAATGATTCTACGCCAACAAAAAGTATTATTATTATCGACTTTAGCCTGAAGGGATTTCACACTCCCTCAGAGGGGAACATTCACATCCCACGTATATCAGATACCAAAGGGACTAAGCTCAGATGGAAGCCCTTTCCAAGTGATTGGACCCTGAATGACAACGTGACACATCCTTATTTCCAAGGGATCTCCCCACGGTGTTGGCAGTTGCAATTATTACGGCCTTCTGCATAACCATAAGGTTATCTTTATAAAAAGATGCTCTCGAAGACCCAGTCTCTTAATGTTCTCTCTAATATTCTTAGGAACCACACCAGTTGACGACATGACTATTGGAATCACTCGGACACTATTTGCCATCCACTGTCTCTCGAGGTCTCTATACTTAATTATCTTCTCGTTGTACTTTATCTCTAGGTTATTAGTATTTGGAATGACCACATCGATCAGCGTCACTTCGTTGCAGGACTTATCCCCTATTATTATATCTGGCCTGTTGTGGGCAACTCGTTGATCTCTGAGCACGGTCCGATCCCAGTACAGCCTGCATCCTGAGTTATCTAGAACAGGCTCAGGTCTGTATCTATAGTATAATCTATATTCTGAGTTATCTAGAACAGGCTCAGGTCTGTATCTATAGTATAACCTGTATTCTGAGTTATCTAGAACAGGCTTAGGTCTGTATCTATAGTAGGACACCTTACTAAGATTTAAAAGTCCCAGTTTCAGAGCCAGTTCTTGATGAAGTATTCTAGCAACTGCGTCGTGCCTCTCTTTATACTCTTTTGCAGCAAACGCTTGGCATTCTCCAGTGACGTGCTGGATAGTCTCTGATGACTGACACCCAAATCTATATTTGTTATCTTAGACTGAATAATCTCCAACTATATACTTCAGGTAGTTACTTGTTGAGATGACCTGGTCTTGTGTGGACAGCAAAAAACCCCCTGTCTCTGGAAATACCTATCTGGATACCAACCAGTAGCTCGACGCCAATTTATCGACATGTGTCTGGGGGGGTCTCATTTAGATGCCGCCCACGGAGAGGCTTCTGCATCCAAGATTGCAGCTTATCCTGATCAGTCCGATGGTGACTTTGTATTTCGCTTTCCTGTAATTGTAGCAGTGTTGAATCATCTGCCAAATTCAGAAGTGACCGCCCGTTGGTGGAAATATGTACGTAGGTTCAATATCTGCTGGTCCAACTGTCAACCAATATCCAACACTTCTCTTCCACCTTGGTATATAGGTAGGGCTACTCGCAAGGTAGCACCACGGGGATGACGCTTGTTGGATTTTGTTAGAAGTGCTCGCACCTTCCGTTGTAGATTTTCGATGTCCGTTTTATCCCAGTTCACAATCCCAAATGAATACCTAAGTGAGTGCAGAAGATGCATATGTATTTAGAGCTTTAGTCAGGTTCTTGCCGTTAAGATGTGATCGCACCCCTTGCTTTACTCGTCCGGAAACTCTTTTGTCAGATCGTTCTTTATTACCGAGTGCTTTATTTTTCTCGCGTGCTGTATTCCCAGGTATTTATAACACTCCTCCACATCCATCGAGGCAAAAGCCGTTCTGCATTTCATATACAGCTGGTTGTATGTTCGTTCTGACTACACATAAAGTGAGACATTGGTCGAGCCCAAACTGAATGTCAATATCTCTGTAAAACCCTTCCAAGATTTTCAGGAGTTGTACTAGGTGGATCTTTGTGGAGGCCATCAGCTTACGATCATCCATATACAGCAGATGACTTCGCCTTATTTGCTCGCTGCCATTGCTCTTTTTACCGAAGCCATATATGGTGGAGTTCAGGAGGTTTGATAGGGGATTCAATGCGAGGCAGAACCAAAATGGGCTTAGGAAGTCGCTTTGAAATTTACACCTTCTAATTGGTATCGTGCTGGTTACGATGTTATCACCCGTTTGTACCCGTAACTGAATTATTGTTCTCCAGGTAGACATTGTGTGTCCAAGGAACCTCAGAATATAAGTATCCATCTGATAGATCTTCAGCACATTTATAAGCCATTCGTGTGGAACTGAATCAAGTGCCTTTTTGTACTCCACGTAGGCAGCAAAGATATTTCTTCGTCCATTATTATTATTATTATTATTATTATTATTATTATTATTATTATTATTATTATTATTATTATTATTATTATTATTATTATTATTATTATTATTATTATTATTATTATTATTATTATTATTATTATTATTATTATTATAAGCGTTACACTTTCTCAGTATTACTACTGCAAACCTTTTGACCGACCCCCCGCGCACGACGTTGGAGCTCGGCTCGGTGGATGGGAATGAAATTCATCATATCTCATTATGCCGATATTATCAGTTGAGTCTGACTTCCGGTGCTCCAACACAGCAGACGTGTTTGGGGTCGCCACTTAACTGAGGAATTTTCCGACTATGTGACATGTCTGCAGCAGAACCGCCCTCTGCCCCACGGTGAGGATGTTATTTGGTAGCCTGATTCCCTTTAGATTTCCCATGAAATTTTTGGTGACTATTCCTTCCGCCGACATTACGAAGGGACATATAGCCACCTTCTGGAGTTTCCATATGTTTTTTATTTCATATGTCAAGTTTTCATACTTGGTGATCTTTTTAATTTCAGTTTTCTGAATGTTATGAGACAGCGGTACAGCAACATCCATGATCACAGCAAGCCTCATCTGTTTGTCTATCAGGAAGTCCACAGTGCGGTACGTTATCATAGGTCAGTCCCAGTACAGGAAAAAGTCCGCAGACTCCAGCACCGCCTCCGGAGAATACTTGTAGTACGCTGGTGTTGTTGACGTATTCAGGAGGCCGTATTTCAAAGCAATTTGTTGGTGGATGATCTTGGCGAGCTGGTTATGCCTGCCTAAGTAAGCTGAGTCTGAGAGGGCAGGACATGCTGCCATGACGTGTTCAATGGTTTCTCCAACAACTGCGCATTTTCGACATTTATCCACCACTTCTAATTTTAGGCAGTGCTTCTCGTAGTTCTTAGTTTTTATAACCCTATCCTGAATGGCCATCACACAACCCTCCGTCTCCGGGTAGAGTTGCCCCTCAACCAACCACATAAGCGAAGAGGTTTTATCAACATTATTTGCCTGCAGGTGTCTGAGGTTCCTTCCATTCATAGCCTGGTCACTCCACTGGACTATACTGTCCTGGTCAGGTCAGGACGTCAGGACGTCCAACTCATAGTTGCGCTGACCCAGCCTAAGTGGAGTATAATCTTTATCCTTGAACACCACCAACTTCATCAGTTCATCATACGATGCAAGAAAACGTTATCCCATGTTTCTTTCCTGCTTAAAGCAGAGGTTCTTTATATGGATTAATCTTCTGCCGCCTTCTTTCCGAGGTGTGTAAAGTCTTCTAACAGATGAGTTGGTGTGAAGGCACCGGAATTTCGTAAGAAGCCTTCTCGTGAGTCTGTCCAGTTCATCCAAGTCGGTGTTATTATTATTATTATTATTATTATTATTATTATTATATAAAAGTTGACACCCTTATTTAAAGAAATTTGTCGAAAGCCTCAAGTCGTCATCTCGTAACCGAATTTTTTCTACGAAAATTGGTTAAAAAAGTAACGATAATTAGAAAATACCCACACAAATGAGCAAAAAAATGTTTAGAGAAATTCAAGCTAAAAAACATTTCCCACGGAAAATTGAAAAAATATTTTTCATTAACATTCCCTAAAGCAATTTTTTGCGCGAAAATTCGTAAGAACATTTTGTGAAAATTTCGCTAAAAAATGTTTAAACAAAACTCCGCTCAACACTTTTCTACACAAAAATTCTAAACAAATTTTTCTTTCCAGATAAATACACAAAAAGTTTTTGAAAGAATATTTAAATGTAATAAAATTAATTTTCGTACCTTTTAGTGAATGATATACAATAATTGGGTATCACTTTTTAAAGGGCACAATTTGCGTAACTATGTTGCTGCTTTATAAGAGTTTTGTTTTCTACGTGTATACGCACCTTAACACTATTAGTTTTGACCACCAACTAACATAGGATATCTATACTTTTACCAATCGTCTTCGCTGTAGGGGATATCATTTGTTGTATATAGTCTAATTTGTGTTGTGGGGCTGTAACAAATCGAATTATAACAAAACGAGTTAACTAGATTACTTCCAGATGATTCAACATAATATGCGTAATACAGAATGTCAAATAGGCTCTAATGATAGCCCATAATATACCAGTGGAAATTGTTTGTTGTAGCAAATCAAACTTATTTCATTACTTTTGAATAGATATCTAGGAAGTTGTCAGAAAAAGATCCATGACCGGCAGATTTCTCCTAAACCATGGATATCAGAGGAACTTGTACGAGAAGGGTGTTTATTTCATGAGTTTCTACTTCTACTAGATACGGTTACAGCTCCGCAATGTAAAGAGTTGCATAATAGCCTAAAGAAACAGCAGGGTGCTAGGTTAAAAGATGCCAAAAAAAGTACTATGAAATTAAATCTCTAAGGCTTCAAACAAAAATAAAGCTATGTGGGAAGCAATTAAAGAAAATGTCATCGCGGGAAAGATGAACAGCAAGGCGGCAAATATGAATAGTGTGTCTAGTGACGGAGTCGTTTTGTCAGATCCTAATATGATTGCTGACAGTCTCAATACGCACTTTGTCTTTAAGTATCTGACAAAAAACTGTCATATAATTTGTGCATTGAGAAATGGCTACAATCCCTATGATATGTTTTTATCCTGTCTCAGAGCACGATGTATTAGAGATAATAAGATCAGTTGCCTTTAAAAATCCATCAGTAATAGATGAAATGCCATGTAGTAGGCTTGGCAGGGTTGCTCATTTTGTGGTGGCTTCACTAACTTACCTTATAAATGTGTCATTTGAAATCAGTTGTTTTCCTGAGCGTCTGCAGGTGGCCATTGTTGTCTCTTTCTTTAAGAAGGAAGATCCACGTCTTTTGAACAACTACAGGGCGATCGCGTTGCTTTTTTTTCTAAGAACTTTGAGAAGGCATTTCTGCTACGGCCACAAAAAAAATGTACAGCTCATTGATTGTCAGATGCATACTCGCATTTTTCTACAATGCGTATCTATTGCTTTCCTCAATAATTCTGTGAACAATTTGCTGGTCGAAAAACAAGAAAAAAAGTTTGCTGTAGAGTGTTTGTCGGACACTGAGGTATGCTTTCTGATTCACAATGCTTTTTTATAGAAAAATTGGGCTCTTAGTTATTCCAGCCTATCTTTTCTCTAGTTACCTTTATCTTTTTGAAAGGTGGATTCGGCTTCTTATTTTTTGTCTCAGGAACAGTTTTTGTCACCATTGGCTAAATGAGCACAGAAACTGGTTGATCGTATTCATTACAATATGATTCCAAGGGAGAATAGTTTTGCTTCTGCCCATACAAAATTGCTTCACTTTCAGCTTTCAATGTAGCAGAACCTAAATGGTTTATGTTTCCATCATGCTCGTCGTCAGATCCGCCACTATCTTTATGTTTCCTGACAATCTTGCGGCGGAGTGATAAAAATATCAGCGGAATTAACGTCCTCTTTCTCTAAGGCGGCGATAAGTTCATGAAGTTATAGCCTAAAAAACAAAGACATCTGATTGCAACTTTGACAATAACGAACCGTCATGCATACGGTGCCTTAAAAGGGACATCAATTGAATTACTAAGTTATAACTACTTCAAATAACAAAATCGTATTTGTGAGTACAGGTACTGTACTACAATGTTTTGAGGTTAAGAAAACGCAAGAACCTCGAATTGATAAAGACTAGCCTAGTATTTATTTAATTTATTAGCAAAAGACTACTGCCATGCCTACTGCTGTATTGAGATGGGTCCATTGGTACTCACCAAATACAAAAGATACAAACTATTTGCAAAACAACCTCTTTACAAGCAAGCTGACACTCGAGGGATTATGACGTGGACATTTGAGGTTATTTTATGTGTCACAATGTACAGGTACGCCATCTAGAATGGATGCCTTCTATGAGGGACATTATGCACTAATGTGTTAAGCTTCCTTTAAAATCGCTTTTAGAGAGCATTCCTTTTATTCTATAGACGAGTATTTTAACTTTAATTTTAAATTTCAACGGTGATAAGCTATTTCTAGTGTTTTATGGGTTATTTATGGACTTTAAATGTTTTATCGTTTGTCTTGTTTGTTTATTTTGTTATTTATGCAGTTAACGCCTGTAATTAACGAATTTAAAACTCGTTTGGCGAGCACATACGATTTAAATTTAAGTGAAATTGAGGATGTAGACATGGCATTTAAAAAATTTTTCCACACTTTTGTCTGGTGCTTTAAGGTAGCCGGTTCGAAAACTAAAAAAAGTTGCAAATTCCGGTTATAACGTAAAATGTCGAATCAAGTTTTCACCAAATCTGCAACAAAAACTTAATTTAAATTCAATGCGAAAACAATCTAGACAGAGGGAGATTAACGCTATGTACAAAGTAATAAAAGCCGAGGTAAATAGCCTAATTAAACAGGAAAAAGAAAACTACACAGCATCTTATATTTGTAACGCCCCAAATAAAACTGAAGCCCTATGGCAGCTTGTTAATCTTAAGAAAAACAAACCTAGTGAGGAGCACTGCATTTCGAATTTACTATACGAAAACAAAAATATAACTAGTAGGGTAGAAATTGCTGAGGTACGGATATTTTTCATGTGTTGCTGAGAGGAAGCTCATGTTACATTTCGGGGGCCATATGTCTGATAACTGCACAGTCGAACAGTATAAGCCCAAAACACTTTTTATAACACCTGTAACTGAATGTAAAGTTATTGACATCATCAACGAACTTCCTAATAAAAAATCAAGCGGCTTTGATGATGTTCCAATAAAAATTATTAAGCAATGTGCTGCTGAACTTGCTGCGCCACTTTTTTTCCCCCTCAGAGCTCGTCCGCGGCTTTGCCGCCCCGATAGCACTATGCTACGCCACTTACAAAGATTATAAATTCCAGTATATATTTGGGGAAATTCCCTGACATATTGAAACTGGCTTTGGTTGTTGCTGTGTTGAAGGCGGGAGACAGTACGAATTTGGAGTACTATCGTCCCATCTCTATATTATTAAGCATTTTTTCAAAGATCATAGGAACGGCAGTACATAAATGATGGTCAAGTTTTTAAACGCTAATAATATAATATCACCATCACAGCACGGATTTAGAACTGATCATTCTACAGAAACTGCCCTTATCGAATACACTCAATGCGTAAACGAAAGAATTCTCAATTACATTGTGGTGACCTTATTTTTTGACCTGTCTCGTGCCTTTAACATAGTAGATCCTTTTTTTTTTTGTTAAGGAGAAGATGTGGTCGTTGGGGATAAGACGCACTTGCAACGACCTTTTACTTTCTCACCAACAGACGGTTACTTGTAAAAGCGAATAATATTAATTCCCAAAGATATAGCGTAAGTATGGGCACACCCCAGGGAAGTTTCATTGGCCCACTTTTGTTTATACTCTATGTAAACGATTTGCCGCAATTTATACAAGACGGAAAAGTCTTAATGTACGCCGATGACACTTCTATTGTTGTCTACGACAAGACGGTGGAGGAAACTGAATTAAAATTAAAATCATTAGTACAATCTTTTGATGAATGGTGTTATAGAAATCGACTAATTTTAAACTATGACAAGACTTTTTCTCTTGAAATGCATAACTACCACCGAAGAGAAAGGATGTGCGACAGCATTATTTTGGTGAACGGGAATACGGAAATGCGGTGCAATTCAAAAAGGTGACAAAATTTTTGGGTGCAAGAAATTAAATTCCGCGTTTTATGCAATTTTGATACTTAAAGATTCCCTAAACTCGGAACATCTGCTGAAAGTCTATTACGCGGCTGTCTATTTACATCTGAGTTACGGTATCGTTATCTAGGGCCAATACTCGGACCGCCATATAATATTTGTGCTACAGAAACGAATCCTAAGATTAATATACAATCTACCTTATGGGCACTCTTGTCGTGACATATTTAAGAAAAATAACATTATGACGTTAACATCAGTTTATTTGTTCCATCTGTTAACTTACATTCATAAAAATAAGAGCAAATTAGTTATCAACTCGGATTTTCATCGGTACAATACTCGTGAAAAAGATACTTTTCGACTGAATAAATGTCACCATTCTTTTTTTAAGAAGTCGCCATGTTATGCAGGTTGCTTTTTGTACAACCAGCTGCCTTGCTCTCTGAAGGACACAAATTGTACAAAAAAATTTAGAAAGCAACTGAAGGTTGCTTTAATTATTCATAGTTTTTATAGTTTGAGTGAATTTTATGAAGGTGCACTCTGAAAGTATGTTTTTTGTTGTGATGCGAAGCTCGTTATATTTTGGATTTTTGGGCACGCACCTTGTGATACGTTTTAATCTTTTTTATCTTGTAAGTTTTTTGACTTGTCCGATTTATAATAATTGCAACTAAAAGGCCTAATAAATATTACTATTATTATAATTTTAGACTGTTGATTGTGGACTATTTCCTATATCTTGTAGAGATTTACCGAGCAATATAAATAAATAAATAAACAAGCCCGTTTGTTGCCCGCAAACACAAAATCAGAAACACTCTCGTTGCGAGTTATCACCATTAGCAACAATTGAATTAAGAATACACGACGTATTCTCCAATTACAATAAAAAATGAGGTACAAAGTAACCTTCCAGGTTAAATTTATTGATAGACACTTGTGTGCCAGAGGGTTGAATAGGAAATTAACTCGCAGATAAATCAAACTGAATCGATGGTATCTCGAGCTCCCATCCGAGTGTGACCATGATCAATGCATCTATATGATAAATATACAATTATTAATCATTCATCAGTCACGGTGTAATTACAAGAGGTGGGCAGTGATTTCCCTCAAGGCTACTTAGGCTGAGATTCCACAATGGTACGGCCCATCTACTATAACAATATCCAACTACAAATTTACATTAATCGAGTAGCCTTAAATTGTTTTAAACTGCGCTTTAATAAATTTCTATTCAACTTTGCAATGTGCCTCGTAAGAAAAGCGCCAGTAAACACTGGATTTATCGTCTGGCGTATAACTTAAGTATTACAGCTATTTGACGAAGTCGTCGGTTAATGTTTAATCACTCTTGATAAAATAAAATAAGTTATCCTGAAAAGTACATAATGGCAAAATAAAACTATCTCTTCTAGTTCTCTGTGTCTAAAACTGCCAAACTATTGGCCCGCATAAGATTGCTATGAAATAATTACAACATTTAACGCCATGGAAAAAATAAATAATTTTATATACCGATAATAATCCCTTTTTTTCAAACAAATTTAAATAAGACACAGTTCAATTTAAAACGTTGATGCAATTTGATACATTCAATAATAAAACAATAAATTAATTAATGGGGAGATCTGTGCTGATATATATATATATATATATATATATATATATATATATATATATATATATATATATATATATATATATAACACCGATAACTCAAAAAATAATAGATTGATTTTGAGGAAATTTGGTAGGTACCTTCCCTTTGTAAGTGGCTTGGATAAGTTTGTTAATCAGGAAAATTGGACTGGTTTTTCCGGGAAATTTTTGGGGTTTCTTTCGGAAAATGTTAGTATCTTCGAAAAGAACAGAGGTATGACAACCAAATTCGGCATATACATTTCTACTATCAAAATTACCCTACGTGCCGAATTTCAGATCTCTGCGTAGAAAAAAAAACTATAGTAATTTAAAGCAAAAAATTTGGCGTGCCACTGGTGTTCAAAGGAAAACACAAGAACAAAATATTTTGTGTGGTTAACAAAACCATTTGAATATTACATCCAACGGTTAAGTTTTCTTGACGCAAAAAGGTCAAGAAGTAGCAGAAAAAGTATTTTTAGAATTTTGTAATTTTTCTTTTTAAAACGTCAAAGCCGCGATTTGAAACGTCAAAATTTGCAATTTTCAGACAAATAATCTGAAAGAAATACGGATTGTAAAGACGAAATGTCATAATACCTAACTGTCTTTTACAAAGCCTTAAGTTTTAGCTTCAACTATCATACTGTCCTTCATTTTACTAAAATATTATCGGAAAATCCATTTCAAATAGACCACTTTTCTGATGCTTTGGCAGTAGTTTCAGCTATAGGGTTTATGCTTGAATAGTCTATATTTTAGCAAATTTTAGTAGACTTATGAAATTTTAAAAGATTTCTTCAGATGAGCGCGAACTAGAACCCCTAAAACCCATATACGGCGTTAGTTTCAGTTTTTGTCTGTTTACACATATACAGAGTGAAGCATTTCTACGGTAAAACTCAATATTTTTGGTTATATGCAAGATACGAGCAAAGATTTTATACGTTAATTACATGGTGTTTTGAGCTGCCTCTTATAAAATTATTTTGATAATCACAGGCTGACCCATAAGACGTTCTTTCTTTAATGGAACACCCTTTATGTTATTGCATGTTTGCATTTTCCATTGAATTATAATGCATGTTTGTAAGGAAAAAAAAATTGATATCGTTCATCGTTTTTGAGTTATTTCAATGGTTGTGCAACTTTTTACTTTTTGGCACATTTCACAAAGACATATCAGAAATTGTAAAAAGGCGTTTATACCAATAGAGAGCTGAGCGCCATGGAAAAGACACATTCACAGAGCTTTTGCTTTATATTACTCGTCGAAAAAAATCGAGCTACCGTATAGAGGTACTCTCAAATAGTGGCTGAATTGAAAGTTTTCACAGAAATGTTTTTAGTGTTTCCGTAGAAATCATTTTTTGTAAAATGTTTGTGAAATGTTGCTAATTAATAATAAATGTTTAGTGAGTTATTGTAAATAAAAGTTGTCGAATTTTTGTGAAAAATAAAATATAGTGTAACATTACTGAAGGCAATTTCGGCCAAAAAAAAGGTAACTCTTGTAAAAGAAATTTTTGCAAAATTTCATAAAATTTAATTTTTACTTTGGCCATAAAGCTGTTTCTCAATAATTATATCCTGGTAGGTGTGTAAACAGCTCGAAGAGGTTCATTGTACAGGATAATCGGACTAGTTTTCTCTGGAAGTTTATTTTCGGAAAATGTTTGTACTTCTTGAAACAACAAAGCAATTTAATGGAATGTGGTATATTGTTACTACTATATAGGTTATACTGACAACCAAATGTCGCTTTCAAAACAATATATATTTGACATTAAAAACATAACGCACTTGCTGCGTCCAGACTTTTTATATAATTTGAAGTTGCACCTAAAAAAAACATAGTGGATTGTTTTCTACTGAAGTTCAATATATTTTAAAAAATCGCAATTTACACCGTGACCTTCGATTTTTGAAAAAATGTCTATAAATGAGCGCGGACTAAGGTACCTAGAAGAAAGGGAGTATCGATCCTCGGCAGCTGCGCCGTGTACACTGCGATCGTCAAATCAAGAGTCCCTTACGGGGTAGTGGTCTGGTGGTGCGGTATGAATCACAATGCTATCCGGAAGCTGGCCAAACTTCAAAGGCTAGCAAGTCTGGGTATCACCGGCGCTATGAGGACGACACCATCAGCCGCGTTAGAGGTCTTGCTGATGCTGCCACCGCTTCCCATCAGTATCAGAAGGGAGGCTATGGCGTCGCATCTAAGATTGCAAGACCCTGGCAACTGGTGCAGAGAGGGGGTAATAACAGGACATGCAAGAGTTGCCATGGAAGTAGAAAAGGATATTCCGAATTCCACCATCAAGGTACGAAATGCTGAGGGTTATATTAGGCTGACTAGAACATATACCCTCAGAATCGCTAGAGGGGATCAGTGGAGGAAATATGAGGTTGCGTTCCAGTCCGCAAGCCTGGTCTGTTTTACCGACGGATCACGGCTCGAGGAGCAGCAATCCTCTGAGGCAAGAATATACATCGATAGACTGAGGGGTCCGCGAGGGTTATTATTATTATTATTATATTTTTGTCTTTAACGGCGGCCTATTTCCGCGACCATGGCTAATCACCGACCCCAGGGAGCAGTTTCACCTCACTATCCCGGAAATTTTGCCGAACCCCTGTCTTTCTGTAAGGAGGGTAGGGATCTTTATCGTGCCCAACATCGCATGGACACGGAACCGACGGCTTTACGCCCCCTCCGACGGGCGGAACGTGCAGACATTCAACTTGCTCAAATACAATGCCAGAACCTCGGTTGATGTTAATTTTACAGTTTGTACTGAAAAAGTGAAAGGAGTACCCTGAGATCGAACCCAATACCCTTCGGTTCAGAGGCACACGTTCTTACCTCTGAACCACCGAGGTTCTATATGTCTGTACTTAATTGACTGCATGGGAATTTTCGTCTGCATAAATATGAAAACATAATTTCTGGAGAAGTTAGCTTCATCTGTAAACATTATTTTACGGTCAAACAAGGGATTATGCGCAATTTTCTCCAAAAACCATTGACAAAAATTAACTCGCAAAGGAAAGTCTCGGGGAGGTAACGCTTGGACCCATTTAATATGATACGGGTATAACAGAAAATCGTGCAAAATATTCAAGTTATTACCAATTTTTCTAGTACTAAGTTCAGGATTTTCATCAATCGAATTTAAAACTGCTTTTTGAATTTCTGGAGTTCTTATAGTTCGATGGGCGCCATTTAATTCATTATTTCCCTCAAACTACCAGTTTCAATCAATCTTCTATGAATATTTCCAAATGTTCGCCTATCAGGTATGACTCTATTAGGAAAGCGCTCTTGATAAAATTGCCTAGCTTGCGGTGATCTGCCATCAGCCAAACCGTACATGTAATGCATGTCTGCCACCTCCTCATTAGTAAATTGAACCATTTCTTTTCAAAATAACACACTGCTCAGATATTTTAAACATCGAAGACGCGAAGAGTTAAATTTAAAACTGAACTGTCAAAGTAAATGGCAACAGAATTAATCATTCTTACACACAGCCTACTATTTCTCTACATTGTGCTATTGTCATATAAACGATATTTTTATGACCATGCAGAGAAATAGAATTTTTTTTAGGCGAAAACCGTGCATCGGACTGAAAAAAACCAAGTAATCAAATTTGCTTAGAAATCAATGGGTATTTAAAAAATAATTTTTATTCTGAGAGGTATCAGTGGCGTACCATCAATGTCTGCCAAAATATGCAAGTAAGATTACGCACGAACGTCACTGGTGGAAATAAAAAGGCATGTGCTAGATGAAAAATTGCCTCTTGATGCGTTGTATCTGTATACGAAATTTCATTAAAATATCTAGAGTGGTTTAGAGATGTTAGTAAAAAATTACTTATTAGTGAATTTTTATTTTAAAAAAAGTTCACTAATAGAGAGGTATCGCTGGTGAGACTTTGCAAAATTTTTTTCAAATGAGCGCGAATTAGGACCCCTAGAACTCATATCCGGGGTCAGTTTCAATTTCTATATGTTTATATATATATATATATATATATATATATATATATATATATATATATATATATATATATATATATATATATATATCCATCCGATAACTCAAAAAAATAATTAACCGATTTCGATGAAACTCGGCTAGTGCCTTTCTTTTATTAGTTAGTGGCTTGGATTGAGTTTGTTAGCCAGGAAAATCGGACGGGGTTTTCCGGAAACATTTTGATTTTTCTTCTGAAAAAAAAATTTTTCTCCGAAAATTACAAAATTATTTTAATTAAATTTAATGGTTATATTGCCTTAGGAAATACCTTACTAGATACCAAAATTAAACTTTTTAAGTTAATAGAAAATTGAGTTATTCAAATTTGAGGAATTTACTAAAAATTCACTACCATAATGCACTTGCTGCGTCCCGAGCTTTTTATTTTTAAAAATAAGTTTTTCACATTAATGCCAGCGATCCAGCATTACACCCCGATTTGTAGCTATTTGTACGGCAAGCTTTACGAAAGAAAATGTTATTTTGAGTTTAAATGGCCACAAGTGTTTAATAATGTATTTAGGTCCTAATCTGTGAATATGCGAACGTGCTTCGTCGTGCATAGGGATCAGAGATCAATATTTTCAATTCCCTTATCCCAGTTTTGCAACTGTAAAACTTCATGCTCCTTTGAAATTTGCATTTGTTTAATCGATTGTGTTCATCTGATTAATAGACTCCACCCCCGCCTCACTGGCTAGATGCTTATTCTAACATCTAATTACAGAAACCTCTACGCCTTTCATTTGATAACAAACGCAGGCGTTATTCTGAAACACTTCAACAACCATGATCTTAAAAAGGAACTCGAGAAATGTTTGTTTAGTCTTTCACAGTGTAACTTGTCTTGATTAATCCTTTTCGAAGTGACGTAGAACCGCCACTTGAACTTGAGGTGTGTAGCATCTAGTTCAGCATTGATGGTTTCTTGAGTGCTCTTGACTGCCGACTTTGTCAGTTTGATGTCTTCCACGAACAAAGCTGCGTCTATACATTCATGATGTATTATTATAGAAGAACAGTGAATGACGATGAGATTAAATTCATTGTTTGTTATTTCAAAAGCTTCATCCGAAACATATCAGTCGAGGATCTTATATTTAGTAACCGCTGACATTGTTCTCCACACTTCACTAGAGGTATTCAGTTAATTAGTAATTTTTAATGTACCTACACTTGAATATACTGTAATTGTCTTATATTTGAAAAGCTTTTCGTTCTAAGGTAACTAAATTGAATTTTATTCAGCTGAAATATTGACCACAACGTTATACAGGATGGCGCGTTGAAAACGTAACAGACCGATTTGCGCCCAGAGAATTTTTATTAAGAAACGCTGAAACACGTCAATTTTAATATTGAGTGGGACATGTTTTGACATAAAACTTAATTTTGTCACATCAACCCCTTAAGGGTGGTGATAACAACCCTTATATTATAAATAATGAATATGGGTCGAGTGTTACATCATTTGAAAGACATTTCTTTTATGAATTCAGCACACAAATTTTTTTGAAAGTTTTATCAACTCGTTTAAAAATCATTCACAGTTGGAGTTGCAAGAACGTATTTCATTCATTGTGATAAGAAATGCACTAATTAGTCAATTTTTCGTTAAAAAAAAACTAAAAAACAAAATCAAACGGTCAAAAATATTTATTCAGTTAAGTAAGTGTTCAAATTGTAGACCACCAGCTTCCATACAAAAGTACAAATTTTGTTCAAAACGAGCTCTGACATTCTGGAGCATTTGTGGAGTTATTAGACGGCATTCTTCAACAATGTGTTGTCGTAATTCTTCCAGAGACTCCGGTTCTTTTGCGAAAATTCTACTCTTTAAATGGCCCTATAGAAAGAAGTCTAAAGGAGTTAAATGCGGTGATCTAGGGGACCACTCAATAGCACCTCTACGCCCAATCCATTGCTCTGGAAACTCTCTGGTCAAAAACTCCCTAACACGTTGTGAAAAATGCGGAAAAGCTCCATCTTGTTGAAATACTAATTGATTTTCTTGATAGCGATCATCATTTTCAACAATGTCAATTAGTAGAGGGTAAACGATATCTTCTATTAACTCCAAATACGTTTCGCCACTTAAATTTCCATCAAGAAAAATTTGCTCGATTAAATGGTCTTCAAAAATGCCAGTTCAGACATTCAATTTCTGTGGAGTTTGACTATGGACTTCGTGAAAATTTCTTGGATTATTATCTGCCCAATAACAACAATTATGACGATTGACCGTAGAGTTTAATAAATACGTACACTCGTCTGAAAAACAGATATTGAACAGAAAGTTCCCGTTATAAGCTATTCGTGCAGTCATAACTTCACAAAACTTCAGCCGCCGATCAAAATCATCTTCATTCAGTTGTTGTACAAGATGAATTTTATACGGGTGAAATTTATGATGCTTCAATATTCGCTGAATAATTCTTCTTTTGATGTTTGAAACAGTGGCCAATTTTCTCGTGTTCAAAGTTGGCTGTGCAGCAATTTGTCCTAAAACTTCAATCTCAGTAGTCTCATTTCTAACCGGAAATTCACGTTCAGGATCCCGTTATTTGTTGGCTACTGAACCACTTTGTCGAAACTTTGCAACTAACTCCAAAATGTATTTTCTGTTAACATGGCTGTTCGGATGTCATTCATTAAACAAATTTGCGGTACGATTGGCACAGTCATCGTTTTTGAAAAAAAGAGTAATTATTTCAACTCTTTCTTCTACAGAATACACCATTGTGAAATTAATTTTCGGTAGTACTATCAAGTATCAAACCGACCGATAAGCTCAAATAATAAACCGCATTTCTCTCATTCCGATAAGAAATGTTCTGATAGTCAATTTTTTGTTTACAAACCAAGAAAACATTGACTATCAGCACATTTCTTATCGGAATAAGTGAAATGCGTTTTTGCATCTTAAACTGTGAATAATTTTTAAACGAGTTGAACGTGTTTCAGCGTTTATTAAAAACAATTTCCCTCTACGCAAATCGGTCTACATACTTCCTTTAGAAATTATTAGATAATAGTTCAAGCAAAAGATTCAAGACCAAATAATCGACATGCACGATAGACGCTAATTTAAAGGCATCTTCCTCATTGTCTATAATTTCAACAACGAAGAATATTTTTTAGTACAGATATACAGGCCTCTTCCCTAGTTTCACAGATGATTGTTAAATATACATGTTAAAATGTCATTATTTGAATAATTAGCAAAGTAATTAGACGATTCTAATGAAACTTCGCAGATATTTGAGATTGGATGAGGATCGCAGACTCATGGAGGGTTCTGTCTCTGTGGATCTCCAAAAAATATTGGACTGGGGAAGTAGAAATCTTCTACAATTCAACTCCACCAAATCTCAGTCTTGCTTTCTATCTCATAAGAGATACACCAGCCTTAGACCCATCACAATGAACAATTAAGTTATTCAAAGTAACGAGTCCGTTTCACTTGTTGGCATTTATGTGGATTGAAATCTCAATTGGCACCAACATGTCACATCAATTGCAGAAGCGGCTGCTGAGAAATTATGTTTCCTCTTCCGGGCTCGCAGATATTTTTCACTAGATAATCTCTATACTTTATATACTTCACAAATAAGGCCAAACCTCAAATATTGCTCCCACCTGGGGTGCCGATGGCGCTTCTACACTCGCTATCCTGGACTCTATTCAGAAGAGAGCTATACGTCTCATCGGTGACCCTACCCTCACCCAAAGACTGTCATCCCTTGCCCACCGACGCGCCGTTGGTGACCCCTCTCTCTCTCTTTTATAGATATCTGCACGGGAACTGCTCAGAGGAGCTTTCTTCCATAATTCCTTCATCTTCTGTCCTTAACAGATCTACCAGAGGAACAGAGCGAATGCACCCTTTTACTGTCCAGGTCACTAGGCATAGAACATCTTGTTATGCCCGCTTTTTTGTCCCGGGGACTTCCAAGTTGTGGAATTCCTTGCCGGCACATGTTTTCCTTCTCCTCCGAACCTCCAAACCTTCAAGTCCAGAATTAACAAGTTGTCTCTTTCCTCCTTGTCTACACCCACGGTACGATAGTATTTAGGCTGTGAGCCCTCGTGGTGTTGTTGAAATAAAATAAAAATGTTGTCATTCCTTCTACCGCTTGGAAAAGTTTGTTATCCAGCAAAATCGGGCCAATTCTTCCTAAAAAACAAGCTTTAAAAATAGTGACATATTTTGATAAAATTTGATACACTTTTATGTTTTACGTTTCTGCGGATGTAAAATATTTTTATTAAATTTCGTTAACATATCGCACTTGCTGCGTTAGTACTTTTTATAAAATTGTTATTGAAGTTACCCATATAGCGTGCTGTAGAAATTACGATAATAGTAACTATGTCAAAATCTCAAAATATATAATGTTTACTAAACTTAACACATTTAATATGACTAAGATTAAAAGTAAGGTAATAATTTTTATATTTTCTTACAGGAGTATGTACAAATGCTACAGCCCCTTCAGTGAGCAGCATCAACCGAATATTACGAAATCGTGCTGCAGAACGAGCTGCTGCAGAATTTGCAAGAGCTGCAGGTTATGGCTTGTATCACCCCCACCCTTATGCTGCAGCCGCAGCAGCCTTCCCGTGGCACTCACCCCTTTGGCCCAACGGACCACTGGGCCTTCAACCACATGGTGCTTCTGCTTCCTCAGTCATGGCTGGTTCACCTGGATCATCTGGTTCTCCACATCCAGACCATGGTCTACTGAGTTCACCACCAGGTCATCTTGACAGCAAAGACGATTCAAGCCTGGACAGCTCAGAACAACCTAAATTCAGAAGAAACAGGACAACATTCAGTCCCGATCAATTAGAAGAATTAGAAAAGGAATTCGAGAAAAGTCATTACCCATGTGTCTCTACTAGGGAACGGCTAGCGTCAAAGACCTCTCTATCAGAGGCCAGAGTCCAGGTATGTCCTTAACTTTCTAGCTTAAACTAAACTAATTCCCGTATTGAAATCAGGTTTGGTTTTCTAACAGACGAGCGAAATGGAGACGCCATCAGCGAATGAACCTTCTAAAGCAGTCTTCGCCGGGTCCACAAGGCAGCCAATCTTCGATGTTCAGCGGGCGCTTAACTCCATCCCCACATTACACAGGAGGTTCCACCCCTGGCTCCCCCCTTACTACCCACCACCGTACAACGCAGGCATCTTCCCTTCTGCTTCAGATGGGGGGAGAAAATAGTGCCTTCAAAGCTTTGGTTCCAAGTTCGCTGCTTACGCAAGATGGTATAAGAAGACTAAGTGACTATGTTTCGGATTCCGAAGAGGAAATAAACGTAAATGATGAGTCGGATATAGAGGAAAGTCTGTCGAAGCAGAGGAGATCTAGGTCTTCAAGTCCCGTTGAAGTAGTCGATTCACCGTCCAAAGATCCACCGACATGTCAGCCTCTTCAATTGACTATGCACGATCGTGATTGAAACTACATTTTTAGTGAAATCTGTTAAGTTTCTGCAAGAGAGATCAAGAAATTTTTACCAAAAAAACTAAAAACAAAATCTAAGAAAATAATCAAAGTCGTAAGTAAGCTATACTGAAATAAACCGAAGACTATCCTCTATCTACTATCCCACTATCGCTCTATAGTGGGTAGGGAAAGTCGGAATCTCGTTAAAGGCTTTTTTCATCAGAATTTTTTTAGTTTCCTTGCCAGTTCATTTTTTTTCTCATTTAACGGCTTTCTTGAATTTCTTTCTTTGACTAGGCGACCCAGATTATCTGCTTCGTCAGTGTATTAGCAATGCCTTTCTTTTCTAGCAAAAATTCTTCATCGTTGTTTTTTATGACAACTTTTTTTATTCCTTTTATATGTTTCAATCTTTTTGCTTGTTGATAAATTTGATTTCGTCGTCTTTTGGTGAATTTTCGTAGAAAAAATTCACCAATAGGGAGATCCCGACTTTAGAATTTTGAAAATTTTTTTGCAAACGAGCGTGAACTAGGAACCCTAGAACCCACATCCGGGGTCAGTTTCAATTTTTATATGTTTATATATATATATATATATATATATATATATATATATATATATATATATATATATATATATATATATATATATATATATATATATATATATATCACACAGATAACTCAAAAAATCATGGGCCGATTTTGATAAAATTTGGCATGTGCCTTCCTTTTATAAGTGGCTTCGATAATTTGTTAACCAGGAAAATCGTACGAGGTTTTCCAGGAAAATTTTGAGTTTTCATTCGGAAAAATTTTTATCTCAAAAAATAAAAAAAGCTATTATAATCAAATTTGGTAGGTAGGTTTACGACATAAAAAGTAAACTATACACGAAAATTTAGATTTCTGTTACAAGAAAAAAAAGTTATAATAAAATATTTGATGCCAGGTCATTTCTATGAAAATTCACTACCATAACTTGCTGCGTCCAGACTTTTCTTTATGTGCTTTTCCATTTATTCGCTCTGTCTTTGCATTTACATTTATTCTGCTTCCTTACATTTTAGTCCGTTCATATTTTTAAATTGATTATATTTACCTCTTCGTTTATAACATTTCTCGACCTGCTTCATTCTTGTATTGCTTTGGTATTTTTGTTATCATCCACATGTTTCTGTTTCAGTTTCTCGCTAGTACTCTCCTGCTCTGTTTTTAAAACGATTTCTACGTTTGCTCACCTGAATATTTCTTCGTTAAGTCAACTTTACTAAAATAAATTTAAGAAATAATTTTATTTTATCATTCACTACATGTATATCAAACCAAGTTTACGCAAATGTTCCTGAATGGTGAATCCGAAAATAGTGTAATATTTTATCATACGTTCCGTATTAGCTGAGCAATTCCATTTTTTTCTTAACAAGTTATAAGGTGGTGACAACTTATGACGAATAAAGCAATAAAATTTAATTTAAACATGCTTTCCAGCCCCCCTTTCTACCGTTTTCCAAATCTGATCATATTTAAACAGAAAACATATTTGATGTGTGTACCTCCAATTTCTTCAAAGTTTTGGTGCATATTACTATAAAAATTTTATTAAATAATTGCAAACACACTCCATAAAACTCCACCGCGAAAAGCTCTATGACCGAGCTTCTTGCTTTCCAAATATGAGCATATCTAAACAGAAAAAATTGTGATGTGTGAATCTCTAATATTTTTAAGGTTCTGGTATTTATTTCTATAAAAAAAAAGAGTAGAACCTAAGAAAAACACTTCATAAAACTTCACATTGGAAAGCTTATTAAGCTCAGACACAATCTTTCGAGTTAACGACCTTTTCCGAGAAGCACTAAACAGAACTTCTTGTTTTTGTCATTTTTCATACTGAGCTGCTACCAAAAGCCTAGCAAAAATTTAAGGTCCTTTTTAGAAAATAGAAGATATGACGTATATAAGTAATTATATAAATGAAAAAAAGTCGTTGAATAATTTTTTGAACATTTATTTCTCTTGCAGGAGTGTAACAGTTTCCAAAACACTTTTACTACCAAAGCTATGTACTTAATTCCCTTAATTTTAATTTAATTTATTGTAAATATTTATTCAAATCACATTTCGTATATAATTTAATTGTCAGCGGCTGTGAATCGACTGACATCTGAACAAAAATGGTTCCTTGTGAGATTGCTCTCGTCCTTATCGTATTTGTAAAACAAAATAAACCTAATTTCCTGTACAAATATGAGAAACCAAAATCACTGTTGTTGTGAAAACGGATTGTTCACTGTTTCAAATTATTATGTTGCACTATATTTGTATATTTGTAAATTAAATCGTACATTCTCGAAACGTACTCAATTAGTTATAATAAATTATTGTAGTTAATTCAATAAATCATTCAGAATTAGCGTATTGTATTTTATTTTTGTTTTAATTAACATCGGACTTTCCATTAGCGATATTCAAATATGACGTCCCAAACATACGTCCACAAATCGTCGCCAAACTGCCGGTAGGTGTTGGAACAGATGTTTCTAGAGACAAGGACGTTTTGCTGCCCATCTAAGAAGAAGCCGCTTAAAATGGAAGATCGTTCGGTTCAAGATGACAAATGCAGGTTAAGGTGACAGACGTAAGAGACCATTCAGCATGTCACTGAAGTATCTCAAGCATTTGCTGCAACATAGTATAAAGAGAGGCCCCACGCAGTCGCGAAAATACATCACCAAGCGCTCTGAAATGGGCCTTTTAAAATCTTAGTAAGCTGCCCTGCCATAGACACACTTCTGAGACTGTTTTTGGATAGTAGTAGTAGCAGTAGCAGTGGCGGGGAGGCCAACGCCAAGAAAGTAGGCCACCATGGGCCCTTTTTGCCAACCCCAGCAACCATGCTCCTCTCCTCCTCGGTTCCGTCGCCAAACCGCCTCGACCTCGAGATGAAGGCCGTGACGGTGTTCAATTGGACAGTACTTACCTGATTCCTCTGCAGAGTCCTCGATCCGAACAATTCTGCTCGAAGACTCCCAAAAGCCTCGCATTCACACAGGTAGTGGTAGGACGTTTCCTCATCCTCGCCGCATTCCTGGCAAATGGGATCCTTCTCTACGCCTATCAATGTGAGGTGTATTTTAAGAGCGCAGTGGCCTGTCAGCACCCCAAGGATGCGGTGAAGCGTAGGTCAACTCCTTCCGAGTAGCCAGCCAGATTTATCTCTGTCCGGCCCCTCCACAAAGTCCCTCGCCTGCCTGCAGCCACCAACAGACCCCCAGTGCCTCCTCATTGCTTCCTCGGTCCACCTGTCTAAGGCGACAGAGACTGTCTTCCTTGTTTTGGATAATATCCGAATACAGGTTGTAATGGGATCAGACCGTGCTCATAGACCAATAAATTGCCCACCAAACGCCATACAATAGTAGCTAGGTCTTGAAAACAAGTGAGGATTAATGATATGGCCATCCTAAATACCATTAATTTGGAGACTAAGTACAACGCGAAGAACGCCAAGTGTAGAGACCTCGAGATCCAAGTCAAAGAGACAGTAGTGGGCAAATAGTATCCAAATAATCCCGATAGTCATGTCATCAACTTGTGTGGCTCCTAAGAATCTTCTAGATAAAGTTAAAGACTGCGCTTTCGAGAGAACTTTGCTAGGTAATCCTAGCAATTGCACACAATGTGCAGACATTTCTGGGAAATTAGAAAGTGACGCGTCGTTTAGGGCCCAATAACTAGGAAAAAGCCCTATCTGATCAATATTTTTGGTATCTGAGATACCTGGGATGAGTGAAGGAACATGATAGTGAATATGATAGTCGTACAGGCCGAGTTGATAATAACCACAGATAGGCAAGTCGAAGTCAATAGACTAGATCTGGTGGTGCTGGCCAAAAAGTCCGTTTGATGACAATGTCGCATGTATAAAGACTGAGAAAAGAATAAAATACCAACCACTGGCCACTGAACTGAAAAAAAAAACATGTACCACCTTTATGGAGTTAACCGCTGATTATTTCGGAGAATGGATTGGTTAGTAGAAATTGGGAACTGCAACAAAGAAGCTGGATCTTACCATGTTACGGTCGACTTTTGAGCTACCGTACCATTTTGCTTGCTCCACCAAAATTTAACTGACCCTTGCATTTTGTTCTAATTACTGAATGGCGGATAAATTATCTAATTAAAAGTTATAGGACAATTTTCAATATCTTAACATACTTCTGACGCATCTGGAATATTCTTTTGGGAGGGAATCTGGTTTATCAAGCATCGAAAGATTTAACCGCTGAAATGTCGAATACAGTGAAGGTTTGTTTGATCTATGGGTCTTTGTAGTCTCGGAAATAATATTCAACGGCGTAGTTAAGAGACTCTCGACCTAAAGAGAATACCATGTAACTTCCATTTAATATAAAAACGCACTTCTTTCAATAGCGACGTTATAGTTTTTATGTATAAGCAGAATAAAGATCAATATTTTAGCTAGTGAAGGTGACCCCTAGTTCTTTGCCTCTGTCTTTGTCTTTATAGTTGGATGAGTCCCTCGAAATGTAACAAGACGCAGTAGTTTACGGTTAAAATGCGCAAGTTAATTTGAATAATGGAAGTTTATAGTGGCACGAGTATGAGGAACGCGCCGATTCTCTCCTAATGGACTGGTGGGGTTGAAAGTTTATAAATATGGGTGATGACAAAGCAAAAGACGGGATTTCGACGGCAAAAGCGTGAAACACTACCTCTCGATTAAGGAGTATTTCAAAAAAAATTAAAGTTAATAATTACTAATGTCGTCCAATTGAGATTAGTGGTGTTCTCTGTTGCGTATTTGGTGTGTATGGCCTCATCTCGAAAACTTTGGTAAGCAATTCTATGTCTTTAATTAAGTTACAAGATTTTAAAGGACATTTTTCTCTTTTAAATAATGTAGAGGTCCTGACTCTGGGGTACAGATCACTTTTGATGAATAATATTCCTGGTTGCAGGATATTAGCTCTCAGTGAGTGATCTCCTGGCTCCGTGGTATTAGCTAGCTTAAAGTAATTATCATCCAGCTGCTGGCCTGAATACAGGGCGAAGCAAATTCTCTGACTCTTGGGTACAGGGTTATTGAAAAGTATTACCTGGCTGGATTTCACGGTAATTCAACTCAATGAATAAAAGTGAGTTTTTCTTTTCATCTAAACATTGGTAATGATCTTCCCGTCTAGAGAATTATTTTGGAAAAGAAAAAGCCAGATAAGAAACTCCATGATATATTTCTTTGCATTACTACTGTACCACTTTCACTCAATTACACTCATTTTTCTCTTACCGCGACATTTAATTTGATGTTATAATTTTAGCGAATTTTTCGTAAAACTCACTGATGGGGAAATTTGTGTTTATATATATATATATATATATATATATATATATATATATATATATATATATATATATATATATATATATGTATATATATATATATATATATATATATATATATATATATTACATACAGACTGGAGACTACTTCTCTGGCTTCACTGAAGTTTCACCAAGTAAGGGCAACAACAATCAATGAATATAAATATATATATATATATATATATATATATATATATATATATATATATATATATATATATATATATATCGTATCGATAACTCAACAAATAATGGACCAATTTTAATGAAATTTGGTACACCTTCCTTTTGTAAGTGGTTTGGATAAGTTCGTTACCCAGGAAAATCGGACTAGTTTTTCCGGGAAAATTTTGGATTTTCCTTCGGAAAATTTTTCTATCTCCGAAAATAACAGAGCTATGACAACCAAGTTTGGCATATACGTTTCTACTATCCGATTTACCCTACGTGCCAAAATTCAGATCTCTAAGTTAAAAAAAAAGTTATAGACATTTTAGGAAAAAAAAATTGGGTGCCACTGGTGATCAGAACCAATTGAATATTACATCCAACGATTAAGTTTTCTTGACGCAAAAACGTCAAGAAGTAGCAGAAAAAATATTTTGAATATTTGATACTTTTTCTTCTTCAAACGTCAAAGTCGCGATTTGAAACGTAAAAATTAGCAATTTTCAGACATCGAATTTGGAACAAATACGGATTTTTTAGACAATATGTCGCAAGAAGTGTGTTTTACAAAGCCTTTAGGGTTCAGCTTCAACCATCATTGTCCTTCATTTTACTAAAATATTTTCAAATAGACCCTCTTTCTGATGCTTCGGCAGTAGTTTCAGCTGTAGAGTTTATGGTTTAATAGTCTATATTTTAGAAAATTTACGTAGAAAAAATCCTTAATGAGAAGACAGTGATTTATGAATTTTAAAAAGATTTCTTCAAATGAGCACGAACTAGAACCCCCAAAACCCATATTTTAGTCAGTTTAAGTCTTTGTCTGTTTACACATATACAGGGTGACGTTTTTCTACGGCAAAGCTCAATATATCCGTTAGTATACAAGATATGACAAAAAAGTATATACGTTAATTATAGGGTATCTTGTGCTGCATCTTATAAACTTATTTTGACAATCACAGCATGGCCCATAAGTCGCTGGTGATACACATTATCTTTTTTTAACAGAACACCCCCTTTTTTATTGCATTTTTGTGTTTTATAGCGAATTATAATGCATGCTTGCAAGAAAAAAAAATGATATCGTTCATCGTTTTGGAGTTATTCCGATTGTTTTGTAACTTTTCACGTTTTTGGCACATATTTCAAACACATATCACAAATTGTGAAACGGCGTTTTAATCAATGGATAGCGGAGCCCAATAGAAATGACGCATCCCGAGAGGTTTTTCTTTTTATTACTCGTCGAAAAAATCAAACTGCCGTATACGGGCACACTCAAATAGTGGCTGAATTTTAAAAGTTTTCGTAGAAATGTTTTTAGTGTTTCTGTGGAACTTATTTTTGGAAGATTTTTGTGATATGTTGGTAATTAATAATAAATGTTTAGTAAGTTATTGTAAAAAAAAAAGTTGTCGAATTGTCGTGAAAATTATAATTTAGAAAATGCAATTTCTGTAAAAAAAAAATGGTGATTTTCTGTAAAAGAAATTTTTGCAAATTTTCATAATTTTTCTTTTCAGTTTTGGCCCTAAAGCTGCTTGTGAATAATTACATCCTGGCAGGTGTGTAAACAGCTTAAAGAGGTTCGTTGGCCAGGAAAATCGGATCAGTTTTTTTCTGGAACTTTTAAAGTTTATTTTCGGAAAATGTTTGTACTTTCTAAAACAACAAAGTTATTTTAATGAAATACGGTAGATTGTTACTAATATATAGGTTATCCTGCCAACCAAATATCCTTCTTTTAAAAACAAAATATATTTGCCATTAAAAGCATTTTCACGAAAATTTGCTACCATAACGCACTTGCTGCGTCCCGAACCTTTTTTTAGTGTTAAGAGTACGATTTTAAATTAAATTTTTTTTCTTTTATCTTTGTTCAATATCAATCAAAAATGCGTATGTGATTGTTTTAATTATTTATACTCACTGATTTGATAATAAAAGCTGCACATTTTTTAGAAATCATTATCATTGTTTTTACGGATTTTTTTTTTGCAAATTCAGCCAACAAGTAACTGTATAAATCTTTAAATAATTTTCATAAGAAAGGTTAAACATTTTATTCATTTTTACACACTAAATTCAGTAAAAGAATTAAAATTTGAGTTATGGGCTTTCAGCCTCATATTAGGTTTGATATAATTGGGCATGCTTCCGTAAAATAAATAAGAATTATCTGGCCAGATTGAGAACTTTTATTTAAAACGACTTTTCAGAATTTTTCTCATCCATTTAAGCTATTATTTGATACCTATCGTTAACTGATATATTTATTTTTACCTGAAAAAAACTCCTCTTATTACTGTGCATTTTTTGATGTATTAATAAAGGTGATTGTTGAGTTTTATTATTGATATTTATTGAAAATAGTATCACGACCCTTCATTTCTTCTCAAATTTAGAGACATGGGAATTATTATCTCTTTATCTAAATATCTAAACTAACGAATACCAACAGTAGAAAAATTTTTGCACTGGAAGTTTTAAGAATATGAGTTTATAGGCAAGACTGCTCCCCTACTAAAGTAAGTATAATGGTTCATTATTATTCTCTAATAAAAATAAATTTAATACCTTTGGTCATCCAATTGAACATTAAATATCTGTAAATCGCTAACAATAACCTTTTTTTACATTTTTAACAGTGTACGAGAGTGGGTCAATAAGTCTGTGACTTTTTGAATTTCCAGCCTCTGCACAGAAAGTGCAACACTGCTCCTATCAAGAAGCATCTGTCAGTTGACTACTGTTTTTAACAAGCTGCGTCATTTAGGTTGTGTTAGATAGCCATTGACAGCAGACAACCTCTTGAGTTATAACGAAAATGGAAAAAGTGAATTTCGTATGCTCTTCAAACATTATTTTTTGCGGAAAAAAAAACATCACTCAAACCAAGGCTAAGCTTGAAAAATACTACGGGGACTCTGCACCAACAATTTTCATGGTAAAAAAGTGGTTTACTGAATTTCGTTAAGCCGTACAAGCACAAATGACGCCTAACGTTCTGGACGCCCAGTTTACGGTCGCTACACCCGAAACAATTGAAAAAATTCCCGATATGGTGCTGGCCGATCGGAGATTGAAAGTGCGGGAGATTGTGGAAGCCATAGGCATATCACATGGCTCAGTGGTTTCGATTTTGCATGATCACTTGGGTATGAGAAAGCTATCCGCAAGATGGGTGCCGTGTTTGCTCACAATCGATCACAAACGCAATAGTGTGACAACTTTGAAAGAGTATTTGGCGTTGTTCAACCACAATATGGACGAGTTTCTGCGTCGTTTCGTAACCGTGGATGAAACGTGCATTCACCACAACACACCAGAGACCAAGCAGCAATCAAAACAGTGGATTTATCTGCGCGAATCGGCGCCGAACAAGGCCAAGGTGGGTTGGTCAGCCATTAAAGTCATTGCGACCGTGTTTTGGGATGCACGCCGTATATTCCACATTGATTACCTTCAAAAGAGAATAACAATCAATGGCGAATATTAAACCAACTTATTGGATCGACTCAATGACAATTTTAAGGAAAAAGGAACTTATTTGGCCAAGAAAAAAGTTCTTTTCCACCAAGAAAATGCAAGGGTGCACACAAGTGTAATTTTTATTGCATAAATTGAGCTACGAAGTGCTCCCTCATCCGCCCTATTCTACAGATTTAGCTCCGAGTGATTATTTCTTGTTTCCAAACTTAAAAAAATGGCTCGGCGGAAAAAGACTTGACTCCAATGATGAAATCAACTCACAAACAAATACCTAGTTTGAGGACCTCGACTAATATTATTTTAAGGAAGGGATAAAAAAATTTGAGAAACGTTAGGCGAAGTGTACAGAGCTCAAAGGAGACTATGTTGAGAAATAATCAAAAATTTTGTGTTTTATTCAAAAAGTCACGTACTCATTGAACCGCCCTCCTAACATCAAATAACAAATTTTTAACTTATTATAATATTAGTAGGATTTTGCTAAGACTTAATAAAATCGAAAAATTACTTTTAAATATGGGTAGCGACTATTGCAACAACATTCCCCAAACGGATTATGTGAAAGGCTTGTAACACAGTAAAAGTCATGAGAAAAGTACTAGAACTCTGTCACGCTGAGGCTGAAGCAGTTCTGGCTCACTAGGATCCCAGTACCGCTGTAAAAGATTTTCCACACTATCAGAGTATTCGACCTTATCAAGAATAACAATTTTGTTGTCTTTATCAGATTTTACTCTTCTATTCAGTCTTTTCTATTTATATTAACAACAGGTTCATAAAGTCATACATACGGAGTGTTATAATGTATGGGTCGGAAAGCTCGACTTTGAATAAGCGGGACATGAAGAGAAACGTTTTCAATGTGGGCATTGACAAACATTAGAGAGACGAGGTGGGCAGGTAGAAAGTTTCATATACGAGATTAGAACATAAAGATGGCGAAAGAAATTGAGAGGAGAAAGGTACAAACTTTTGGACATATTCTGCGACATAATAACTTGCTAACATCGTGTTAAGGATCATACTAGGAGAAATGGACAAAGTTGTACCAAGAAGAAAACATCTAGAAAACCTTGCCCAGTTCATGAAATGTGAAAAGGAGACCTGCTGGAGAGACAGGCAGACAAAGAGAGAGCGAGAGAGAGAGTCAAAGCTGCAACGAAGCGGCGTCATAGCCTTTAGTCTGTGATGCTCAGACTTGAGAAGGATGGAAAAGTATATAAACACCGAATTACTGAAATTTCTTGAAAAACACAGTCTAATCCACGACAGGCAGTATGGATTCCGTCAGCGCAGATCGACTGCCGACCTCCTTTCCTTTGTCACTCATTCTTGGAACAAGTCTATGGAACTACACGGTGAATCTCAGATTGTTGCTCTAGACATATCCAAAGCATTCGACCAGGTCTGGCACGCAGCGCTGCTTAATAAACTTCCGGCATATGGCCTACCACCAAAACTTTGTACCTGGACAGCAAATTTCCTCTCCAACAGGAACATTTCTGTTGTTGTGGATGGCCATTCATCTAAACTGTATCCAATTAATGCAGGAGTTCCTCAAGGTTCAGCTTTAGCCCCTACTTTGTTTCTTCTCCACATCAATGACCTCCTCTCTAGCACATCCAACCCAGTTCACAGTTACGCGGACGACAGCACCCTCCACTCAAATATACAATATTCTAAGCCTGTCTCTTTAGCCCAATTAGATGAGGATCGCAGACTCATGGAGGGTTCTGTCTCCGTGGATCTCCAAAAAATATTAGACTGGGGAAGTAGAAATCTTGTACAATTCAACCCCACCAAATCTCAGTCTTGCTTTCTTTCTCATAAGAGATACACCAGCCCTAGACCCATCACAATGAACAACCAAGTTATTCAAAGTAATGAGTCCTTTTCTCTTGTTGGCATTTCTGTGGATCGAAATCTTAACTGACACCAACATGTCACATCAATTGCAGAAGCGGCTGCTAAGAAATTAGGTTTCCTCTTCCGGACTCGCAAATACTTTTCACCAGGTAATCTCTATACCTTATATACTTCACAAATAAGGCCAAACCTCGAATAGTGCTCCCACATCTGGGGTGCAGCTGCCGCTTCTACACTCGCTATCCTGGACTTCATTCAAAAGAGAGCTATACGTCTCATCGGTGACCCTACCCTCACCCAAAGGCTGCAATCCCTTGCCCACCGACGTGCCGTTGGTGACCTCTCTGTCTTTTATAGATATCTGCACGAGCACTGCTCAGAGGAGCTTTCCTCCATAGTTCCCCCACCTGCTGCCCCCAACAGATCTACCAGGGGAACAGAGCGAATGCACCCTTTTACTGTCCAGATCACCAGACATAGAACATCTTGTTATGCCAGCTCTTTTGTCCCGAGGACTTCCAAGTTGTGGAATTCCTTGCTGGCACATGTTTTTCCTTCTGCTCCGAACCTCCAAACCTCCAAGTCCAGAATTAACAAGTTGCCTCTTTCCTCCTTGTCAACACCCACGGTACGATAGTATTTAGGCTGTAAGCCCTCGTGGTGTGTTGTTAAAATTAAAAAAAAAAAAAAAAAAAAAAAAAAAAAAAAAAAAAAAAAAAGAGAGATCAGTGATGGAATAATGTTTGCAAAAGACAAAGAACATATTTATAAGTACACCTGGAGAAACCCAAATCACCACAACACATATTGCAGAGACCTTACGATCGTTTCGTTGACAATGTCAACATCTTCAGAGGAAGAAATTTCTAAACTAAAAAACTAGCTCCCGTGTATTTATATCGCGTCAAGGTAAACGAACTAGTCCAAAGTAAAATTGTCATCCAAGATCGATCTTTTGTTTATTGTGTAGTGAAAATACGAGGTCGAAGACGTGCTTTAATTTTCTGGTCGACAAATTTATGAGCCATTATCTAATATAGGTTTGAAGGAACCGACTTATTTAAGGAATCTTCACGTTCCCTTTCGATCTAGAAATTTACTATGTGAATATTGGATCATGCCGACAAAGACATCTGGTGAGATAAACAACATCAACTCAACTCATCTTTTTTAAAAATAGAAAACTAAACCCGGGTGTCTGTCTCACCATGTTAACTCTAACAAAGGATAAATAATTCAACTAAAATACTACATAAAACTATATTTATATTGATTTTAATTCTTCGTGAAAGTATTTATATTGACTACATAGATACAAATAAAACGAACTTGTCTTTAAGTCGAGACAAACGTAGAGATTAGTATATGTAAAAACCGGCCGAGTTATTGACAGTAATTTATTATTCTACCAGACAAATTAGGAGTGTTTAAGCAGTCAAATGCAAAGTGAAAATAAAGGACTTGAAATTAAAGGTGCCGCACGATTCAATGAAGTTTTGTTCTTAATAGACCTTAATATAAAAATACTTTCTAATGAATCAAGCATAGTTTCATGTCTAACATTTTTGACCAGTCTCAAATTTTCTTTCTCAATGTGGTGATTATTATCCCACATATGTTGTGCCACACATGATTTGTCCACCGTACCATATCGTAACTGTGCGAGATGTTCACGAAATCTGGTGGCTATGTTTCTCCTAGTTTGGTCCACGTATTTTTTGCAATCTTTGCAACTAATCTCATAAATACCGGACATTTCAGTGACTTTGTCTTTGTCTTTCGGATTACCCAACAAAATTTTTTAATTACTTTTCGTCGGAAAAGTCAAATGTAAATCGGCTTTTTTAAAAATACCTTCCAAACCCTTTGTGATTCGTGGTTCATAAGGTAAACACACACATTTTTTATCTATTTTATCTTTCTTAAATGTCGTACATTCAGATATCATTTTCTTTGTTCTGTGTTTGTTAACAAATTTGTCTATTAAACCATCCGAGTAACCGTTACATCTCGCCACATTTTTTATGTATTTTAATTCTGTATTAAATCTATTTTTACTGAACGGAAATTTAATCAATCTATTTACCAAGAAATTTAAACTAGCCGTTTTTTGTGCAAAAGTATGATGTGAGTCATTAGGAATATAACTAATAGTAGCTGTTTCCTTCCTATAGACATCGAATTCAAGCGAGCCTTTATTTTTAATAACTAGTACATCTAGGAAAGAAAGTTTATTGTTGATTTCTATTTCGTGGGTAAATTTTATTGAATCAAAATGACTATTTAGTTTTTCAGTAAATTCTTCAACCTTACATATATTTGTTTCAAACACTGCAAAAATATCGTCGACATAACGAAACCAAACTCTAGGGAAATACCCATTTTTATTTTTTAAATCCGTCTCAAATCTACTCATAAATAAATCTGCAATAAAAGGAAATAATGGATTGCCCATAGCTGTGCCTTCAGTTTGTTCAAAAAACTCATTGTTAAACTGGAAAATATTTTGTTTTATACAAACGCTAGTTAGAGTTAAATATTCTTTGCAAACGTCTTGACTTATATTGTTCAATTTTAACAATTCTTCCAAATACTCCAACGTTTGTTTTGTGGGTACACTAGGAAATAATGACGCCACGTCGAATGACATCAAAATCTCACCTTCCAATAATTTAACAACTCTAATTTTATCAATAAAATCAAGCGAATTCAGCACCGAACAACTTTTCTGTTTAATATGTAGACTTTTAAACTCGTTTGACAACCACTTTGCCAAATTATATGTTGGAGAATCTATAGCCGAAATGATAGGCCTCATTAATTTTCCCGGTTTATGAATTTTCGGGAGACAATATTTTTTGGGGACTTAGGATTGGAAACTTGTAAACGTCTTCTTAAATCCTTTGTTATGAGATATGGACATTTTTTAAAACTGGTTTTAACTTCGTTAATCATTTTTTGTATCTGATTTTTATCTAATTTTCTATACGGCCCTGACTCTATTGCATTATTTACTCGTTCTTTATAATCACTTTTGTCCATTATCCCAACTTTATTGCCTTTATCCGCCTTAATATAAAAACATACCTTTTCTTGCAATTTTCACATAGTGAAAGAACAGATTTGTAAAGAAGTTAATAATTATTGTAACTTAAAATTATATCGAACAGTTTACCGATGTAGAAGAGAAAAGCTGTGAACAAAGATCTAAATTTGAGAATCTTGTTTTAATTTTCTTGTCTTACACAACAAGGAGTGCCTGTATCGGGCTGAGGGTCGATGGTAGCCTGTAAATTTACGATCTGAACTAATACTTGTAGATCGATAAGCTCGACATAACACAAACTCCAACTGTCGAGTTAGCAATAAACAACACCCCGAGAATGTTACCAAAATTTTTAGGTTACTTTCATTATCACATTAAAGCTGTCCATTTATTTTACTATAATAGCGAATAATGCAATATCAACAATAAAATGTTCGGGACGCAGTAAGTCCGTTATTGTAATGAATTTTTATTAGAATAATATATCATAGTGATTTAGCCTTATATTAAAAGTTAGGAAACGTTACTTTATTTAATTAAGAACGGTAAAAAAATAAGGAAAACAAAAACATGACGTTTAAGATAAATATTTATACAGTCATTTGGATACAAAACTCAAACAAAACTGTTGATAAACAGGAAATATGCTAAACAAAAAATACACTAGAAAGCGGAACATAAAAAGATTCCTGTGTTTCATGCATTGAGGGTGCATGTATGCATGCAGAAGGGCAAGAAAAACCCCACAGGAGGAAGAGGGTTTCTGCCCCCAAACCCCAAAAATACGGGGGGTTCTCCTTCCCCTTGTCCATGCATAAAACTACCTTCAAAGCATAGGGCACAAGAAAAATTCCTTGCGAGCAACCCCCAAGAAAGTTACTGGACCTGGGCGAATATGGGTGTTGTTCAGGGCAGACAGGGTTTAAAGGAAGTATTGCTGCAAAATGTGAAAAACGCATCTTTTCAAAGTCTGACTAAATGTTTTTTTAGTATTTTCCGCTAAGATTTCCTCCCCGCCCAGCGACCCTATTCATTCTTGGTCCCTTAAGTTTCTTAGGGGTTGTTTGCACCAAATTTGCCTTGTGGATTGTGCATCCAAGGGAGTTCTCAGCACGTTTCTGGAAAAGAAATCTAAAAACCCTCCTTGCAGTAAACTGTAAATTTACCGACCACATTGTCGCCTATAATGTCTTTTTTAGATAATATCGAATACAGCACTAAAGTAAATAAATTAACTTGCTGTTTCACTCCTTTTTATTTTTATATTACATATATAAGCACAAGATAAGTAAGTATAATAAAGGGGAGCCCTTAATTAACATTGGGGCTACACAAACTTAAAAGTAGAGTCTGTGTCTGTGTGCACACAAAAAAATAGTGAAATAAATTTATAAAATCTAATGAAGAACAACAGTTTTACGATATTATTTTAAGTAAACCAAGAGGCTTGCTTTTCGCGGCTATTTCGCAATTCGCGAGTGTATGAATCTAGGTTTTGTCCAAGACTACATTGAAATCCTGTCAACGCCGAAAGCAAGCACCTTTGAAATTAAGCTCGATAGGCTTGGACGCTAAACAAGCGTAGGTATGTTTAATTTTAAGTGGGACTGTACCTGTGTTAAACGTACAATATGAAAACTCTGTACGCAGCAAGTGCGTTATGGTAGTGAATTTTCATAAAAATGTTTTTAATAGCAAATATGTTTTTTAAAGAAAGCAGGCACCAAATTTGGTTACCAGTATAATCTATATATTAGAACCAATGTACCATGTTTCGTCAAAATAACTTTATTGTTTGAAAATGTACAAAAAACAGGTTTTCTGGTCAACCTTATAGGTTAATAGCAAATTGATTCAAAATTAGAAGCATTTAATGAAAATTCGCTACCATAACGCACTTGCTGCGTCCCGAATTTCTTTTCTTACAAATATGTATTATATTTCGATGGAAAATACAAAAATGCAATATGTTATGCTATGGGGCGTGTTCGATTAAAAAAATTCACTAAAAAAAAGAAAATTAGAATCACCAACGATTTATGGGCCACCCTGTAATTGTGGAAATATTTTTTAAGATGTAGCTTAAGACACCCTACAATTAATGTATACAACTTTTTTTCGTAACTTGCATAATAACGGATATATTGCGCTTTAATGATTTTTTACGAAAATTCGACAAAAATGATATACCATTAAACGATAAATTCTATAGCCAACACTACTGCTAAAGCATCAGAGAAAGGGTGTATTTTAAATGAATTTTCTGGGAATATTTTAGTAAAATAAAGGACAATGACGATTGAAACTAAGAGCTCAGGCTTTGTAAAACACTATTCTTGAGACATTTTCCTTCCATATATCATATTAATTTCAGGTTAGTTGCCTAAATATTAACAATTTTGACGTTTAAAATCGCGACTTTGACGTTTTGAGGTTAACCCAATTTTTTTTTTAAATGCCTGTAACTTTTTTGCCCTTTAATCTACAGCGCTAAATTTTGGTATGTAGGTTACCTATAATGATATAAATCCGTGTACCAAATTTAGTTGCCCTTACTTTGTTAATTCCGGAGATATAACTTTTTTTCGATTTTTTTCGAAGGAAAACACAAAATTTTCCGGGAAAACCTCGGCGGATTTTCCTGGCTAACGAACTTGTCCAAGCCACTCGCGAAAGGAAGGTACTCACCTAATTTTATCAAAATCGGTCCATAATTTTTTTAGTTACAGGTGTGACACATAAATATATAAACATATATATATATATATATATATATATATATATATATATATATATATATATATATATATATATATATATATATATATATATATATATATATATATATATATATATATATATATATATATATATATATATATATATATATATATATATATATATATATATAAACATATAAAGTCTGAAACTGACCTCGGATTTGGGTTCCAGGGGTCCTAAATAGCGGTCATTTGAAGAAATTTTTTCAAAATTCAAAAGTCGAGATCGCCTCATTAGTGAATTTTTTTTAAGAAAATTCACTAAAAATACAGAAATACGCTTTAAACAGCTATTTACTAAACTCACTAAAAAAACTAACCTGCGAAATCATCGATAATAAAAATGATGGATCTAGTAACTTATCTATCGGTATTGTTCTCATTTTGTGAGCAGCTTTTGATACTTGCAAAGAACATTGTCTCATGCTAAAATCAGCGCTTTTGAAAGCAGACATTGTCCCGGTATTATAAAGGAAATGAGCCAGGTCTGACAATCGACAAAATTGTTAGTTAAGTGTAGACATGTCACCATCTATAACATTTTGTGTTAACTAGAGCTGTTGTGACAACATACTACCTGGTTCCGCACCGAGATGGCGTCCCTGTCTACGCTCTGACGTGTTGCAATAATACATGTAACTTCCATTGTTTATATTTTTATTGACCATTTATTTAAATAGCATAGCAGTACAGGTAACATCATCTGTCTTTGTCCAACATTGTAGATATTACATTACAGAATCTGAAGTGAGGTCGAGGATTATTTTAATTTTAATTTTTCTTCCATAAAACGATTTGAAAATTGGTGCAGAACCATGTATATCTATGTCCTTTTAAGGTGTATATTTTCGTTTCAATCACTTAAATAATTTGAGAGATATTGCGTTTTAAAAATTTTTTTTTAAATTTTTTTGTTAAGAACAATTAAGATCTGATGAACGAACTCATCCAAGCCATTAACAAAATAAGGGCAATTTTTAAATATGGTCCAAATCAGTGAAGTATTTTTGGAGTTATCGGTTGGATACATATATACGTATATATATATATATATATATATATATATATATATATATATATATATATATATATATATATATATAAACATTTTAACTGACCATGAAAATGGGTTTCTGGGGCCCCAATTCACGTTAATTTGAGGAAATTTTCCGAAAGTATCACCATCGATACCTCTCTATTGGTGAATTTTCTTAATGAAAATTCACCAATAATATTAACTTTATTTTCTATTAGATTATATGACGTAATACTGGACTCGTTAAGTTATTGGACAGTAAAGCCTCAAGCCTAAAATGAACCATCAAATGATACCCAGCAGACAAGCTACACTTAAACGAGAATAATAAATAAACAATCAAAATACACAAAAAGGAACAAATACGATACAATAAAGATAAGGTAGGTAACAACATTTGTTTATACACTGTGTATAAATAAAAGATAAAATGGGATAGAAATCACAGCAGAAGATGGTTGATAATACTACTTATTAAAAAAATTCTTCAATACTATAAAAACATTTGTCTCAAAGATGAGATTTCCAAGTATTTTTGAAAGTTATGGATTTCGAAAGTATATTCATGCCACGTGGCAGGCTGTTATGAGCTTTAGTGCTTATATGATCGAGGTGACATGTTGTCAAACATATCTATTCAAAGAAACACACAACGACTTGCGCCACGGGTATTATAGTAATGAAATTCTGTATTCGTCTTTAAATTATTCTTGGTGCTATAAACGTCAATACAAAGCTGCAAAATATATAAAGAAGGCAAGGGTAAAAGGTTCTAATGGACCAGCATTCACTCAAGATCTCACAACATGCCTCTGCGTGGTAAATACTCAGAGTTACTTCAATAGACAGATTTGGTAGAGTCTTAGCCGATATAAAATAAAATTTCTTCAACTTGTTATAGTCTAGGACCTGTTTTAATTTCCAAAGAATATAAGATGAACTACTGAGTATCTTGCTAACATAACTACAATGTTGCCAACGCCTCTTTTCAAGTTTTTGATCACACAAGTATAGTTTGATGCCTAGAGTACTCGCCTGAAGTGTGCAAAACACAAGAAACTTGGTTTTATTGATATTACCGAAAAAAGTTTGAGTCCGAAAGTATACAATTCAGCTCGGAAAAGGCATGACCTGCCACGGCCTGCGAATATTCAAGCGTCCTACCAAAGACGAGAGCTTCCGTGCCTCTAGCATATATAGTTTAACGAAGGCAGGTCAGATAGATAGTTATTCATATGGACAACATAAATAAATGGTCCTAGTACGGATTCTTGGGGAACACCGATACGGTTTCCAAGATAGTGTGGTTTATAACGTGGAAATACGATAAAATCTCTATAAGACTACCTAACATATTGAAATGGCTCCGATAGAAAAGATTCGATGCAGTCCTGAGCCATACCTCTCGTTTCTAATGTATATAATGTATCCAACAGTATTTTGTGACTGACACAGTCAAGAACCCCCTCAAATCACAAAACTCGGGACGCAGCAAGTGCGTTATGGTAGTGAATTTTTATTAAATGCTTCAAATTTAAATAACTCAATTTTCTATAAACTTAGAGAGTTTAATTTCAATATGTAGTAAGGTTTTTCCTAAGGTAAGATATCTACAAAATTTCATTAAAATAACTTTGTAATTTTCGGAGAAAAAAATTTTTTTCGAAAGAAAATTTAAAATTTGAATAACTCAATTTTCTCTAAACTTAGAAAGTTGAATTTTGGTACGTAGTAAGGTTGAGGCAACATATATATAGTAAATTTCATTGAAACAGCTTTGTTACTTTCGGAGAAAAACAAATTTTTTTTCGAAAGAAAACTCAAAATTTTTCCGGAAACCCCCGTCTGATTTTTCTGCATAACGAACTCATCCAAGCCATTAATAAAAGACAGGCACTTGCCAAGTTTCATCGAAATCGGTTAATTATTTTTTGTGTTATCATATATATATATATATATATATATATATATATATATATATATATATATATATATATATATATATATATATATATATATATATATATATATACAAACATATAAAAATTAAACCTATTTACAAATGAACTTTAATAAGATATTATGCTGTGACAAAACCTCTCTCAAGCACCCTAAAATATAATCAAAATGTGCACAGTTATATATGTTTTATTAGTGAATTTTCGTAGAAAAAAATTCACTAATGGGGAGATCCCGACTTTTGAATTTTGAAAAAATTTTTGCAAATGAGTGCGAACTAGGACCCCTAGAACCCATATCCGGGGTTATTTTCAATTTTTATATGTTTATATATATATATATATATATATATATATATATATATATATATATATATATATATATATATATATATATATATATATATATATATATATATATATATATATATATATATATATATATGTATCACACCGATAACTCAAAAAATAATGGGCCGATTTTGATAAAATTTGGCATGAACGTTTCTTTTGTAAATAGCTTGGATAAGTTCGTTAGTCAGGAAAATCGGACGAGGTTTTCCGGGAAAATTTTGAGTTTTCATTCGAAAAAAATTCTTATCTCAAAAAGTAATAAGACGATTTTAATAAAATTTGGCATGTACCTTCCTTTTATAAATGGCCTTAATAAGTTTGTTAGCCAGGAAAATCGGACGAGGTTTTCCGGGAAAATTTTGAGTTTTCATTCAAAAAAAATTTTTATCTCAAAGAATAATGGGCCTATTTTGATAAAATTTGGCATGTACCTTCCTTTTGTAAATGTCTTTGATAAGTTCGTTAATCAGAAAAATCGAACGAGGTTTTCCGGAAAATTTTGAGTTTTCATTTGAAAAAAATTTTTATCTTAAAAAATAAAAACTCTATGATAACCAAATTTGGTAGGTACGTTTACGATATAAAAAGTAAACTATACACCAAAATTTAGATTTCTATGTTACAAGAAAAAAAAGTTATAATAAAATATTTTGTGCCAGATCATTTTTATGAAAATTCACTACCATAACGCACTTGCTGCGTCTTTTTATATTTCTTTTTCCCTTGTCTTAATACACTACATATTTTATGACAATCGATTTAATTTACCTATTTGATTTCATAAATAGTCGGTTAATAGTGAGTTGGAATAAAGTAGACACCACATCTTCAAACATATTAAGAGAATAATATGAGTAAATCAACAGCAACTGGGAATGAATTCGATCAGTCGCCCAGCCACGTGGTTAAAAAACACTGTTTGTATGAGTGGTTAGAACTCTAGCTCTAAATAAAAGGACTGTAACAGCGGCAGAAGCAGAAGTCAATGGAAGGTTTGTATATTCGTAAAGAAACTATTGACTATTAATAACACATGAGTCAATAAGAAAAGCATTGACTAACCAACAGCAACCACGTACTTATGATTTAAACATAAATGTTTTAAATTTGAATAGCTCAATTTTCTGTAACCCTAGAAAGCTGAATTTTGGCAAATAGTTAGGTATTTCCCAAAGCAATATGTAGACCAAATTTTATCGAAATTTTCGGAAAAAAAATTTTTTTTTGAAAGAAAACTCAAAATTTTCCCGGAAAACTCTGTCCGATTTTCCTGGTCAACGAACTCATCCAAGCCATTAATAAAAGAAAGGCACTTGCCGAGTTTCATCTAAATCGGTTAATTATTTTTTGAGTTATCAGACGGATATATATATATATATATATATATATATATATATATATATATATATATATATATATATATATATATATATATATATATATAAATATATATATATATATATATATATATATATATATATATATATATATATATATATATATATATATATATATATATATATATATATAAGCATATAAAAATTCAAACTGACCCCGGATATGGGTTCTAGGGGGTCCTAATTCGCGCTCATTTGAAAGAATTTTTGCAAAGTCTCACCATCGATACCTCTCTATTAGTGAATTTTTTTAATAAAAATTCACTAAAAAGCCCAACTGAAGGTTCGTGATCTTGTAAAGCTGTTAACTGAACAATTACATGTACACCATCAGTTGTCGCTTTATGTATTTCATTAGCATCTAGTTGGTCGATGCAATTGGTCACACGTTGACGTAGCTCCTCTTTAGTGTTCACCGGTGTCTGGTATACCTTTTGTTTTAAAGTACCCCAAAGGTAGAAATCGAGGGGTGAAAGGTCGGGGGCCAATCCCATGGGCCTAAACGCCTAAACCAGTGGTCAACAAATATCTGAAACAGCTCACGTGCTACCTCTGGCGTGCAATGTGCGGGTGCTCTATCCAACTGGAACCAAGAAGTACGGAAATCTCCTAATGTTAAATTTTTCAAAAAATTTGATACTACTGTCCTTAAAATGTGGAGGTATTGATTGCTATTTAATGGCTCATTGTAAATGAAAAATCTTATTTGGTTGTATTTTAAGAGGCAAAAAACATTACAACTAAATTTTTCTTGAAAGACCTCTGCTTGATCATGCGTGGATTTTGATCGGCCCAAAAATGTAGATTCCTTCTATTGATAATGCCTTCTCTCGAAAACTTGGCTTCGTCTGTCCATATTATTTTTCCCAAAAAGTTGGGATTCTCTTCAATTAAGAGAGTCTCACAATGTTGAATGCGACGTTGGTAATCATATAGCTTCAGGTGTTGAAGTGTTATATATTTAAAAGGATGCATGTTGTGATTGGCCAGAATCTTTTGCAACGCATAATAAGTTACGCCTAAATCATATGTTGCACTTTTGATGGAAGTTTGTGGATATGCGTGGAAATAGGCTAAAACGTTCACTATATTTTCTTCATCGGACGTTACATGTCTTTGCAAACTTCGAGTCGCCCCAAGTTTTGAACCATAATTGATAAAATTATCTTGTATTCGCATAAACTTTATTTTGTTCATTGGTTGCAATTCAGGATACATTTCATTGAATTTTTTACATGTTCTTGCTACAATTTTGTCACATTGTCCATGAAGAATAAATAGTGTCATCAAAACTTCATCAGATTAATTATTTCGCTCCATCGTAACTTGTTTTCAAATAAATATTAAGTGAAAAATAGTAAACGAATTTTAAAACTTCGGCGTCTGTCAAACACAGTAAACAATTAAGCAATTGTCAAATCACTTGGCGTTCCATGACCAACTAATTCAAATTATGTGAAGATCATGTGTTTTTTGGTAATTATTGCGATTATTTCGAAAACTTGACGAGTTAGGTATACCACTACGGTAAATAAATTTGGAGGAAATTTAATTGCCTTTCAGAATTTCAACTAATACACAGGTGTCCTAGTTGAAAAAATAAAGTTTAGGCTTTTTTTGTGTCACGTTAAAATCATCAATTTTAAACCGCCCTGTATAACAGACTAGATGCATTCTCGCAACAATTAGAACCGTAGACCGGTTTCGCTCTCATTAGAGCTCTTCAGTACGGCATACTAATTGCAGCAAAAATGCACCAAAAATAACACGGCCATCGTATAGCCAGTCTTAAAACACTAAGTGAGTGGCGAACGTGTCGCCACCTAGTTCGGAACCAAGTACTATGTTGTCACGCCCGCTCCAAATAATACAGAGTATTAAAAATAGAGACGGTATACAACTAACAATTTAAAAAATTGTTAGCCCTGGCCCATTTCTACCCCAATATAGGGACAAAGTATGTAAGACTAGATGCATTCTCGCAACAATTAGAACCGTAGACCGGTTTCGCTCTCATTAGAGCTCTTCAGTACGGCATACTAATTGCAGCAAAAATGCACCAAAAATAACACGGCCATCGTATAGCCAGTCTTAAAACACTAAGTGAGTGGCGAACGTGTCGCCACCTAGTTCGGAACCAAGTACTATGTTGTCACGCCCGCTCCAAATAATACAGAGTATTAAAAATAGAGACGGTATACAACTAACTAACAATTTAAAAAATTGTTAGCCCTGGCCCATTTCTACCCCAATATAGGGACAAAGTATGTAAGACTAGATGCATTCTCGCAACAATTAGAACCGTAGACCGGTTTCGCTTTCATTAGAGCTCTTCAGTACGGCATACTAATTGCAGCAAAAATGCACCAAAAATAATACGGCCATCGTATAGCCAGTCTTAAAACACTAAGTGAGTGGCGAACGTGTCGCCACCTAGTTCGGAACCAAGTACTATGTTGTCACGCCCGCTCCAAATAATACAGAGTATTAAAAATAGAGACGGTATACAACTAACTAACAATTTAAAAAATTGTTAGCCCTGGCCCATTTCTACCCCAATATAGGGACAAAGTATGTAAGACTAGATGCATTCTCGCAACAATTAGAACCGTAGACCGGTTTCGCTCTCATTAGAGCTCTTCAGTACGGCATACTAATTGCAGCAAAAATGCACCAAAAATAACACGGCCATCGTATAGCCAGTCTTAAAACACTAAGTGAGTGGCGAACGTGTCGCCACCTAGTTCGGAACCAAGTACTATGTTGTCACGCCCGCTCCAAATAATACAGAGTATTAAAAATAGAGACGGTATACAACTAACTAACAATTTAAAAAATTGTTAGCCCTGGCCCATTTCTACCCCAATATAGGGACAAACACGATGGCCGTGTTATTTTTGGTGCATTTTTGCTGCAATTAGTATGCCGTACTGAAGAGCTCTAATGAGAGCGAAACCGGTCTACGGTTCTAATTGTTGCGAGAATGCATCTAGTCTTACATACTTTGTCCCTATATTGGGGTAGAAATGGGCCAGGGCTAACAATTTTTTAAATTGTTAGTTAGTTGTATACCGTATCTATTTTTAATACTCTGTATTATTTGGAGCGGGCGTGACAACATAGTACTTGGTTCCGAACTAGTTGGCGACACGTTCGCCACTCACTTAGCGCCCTGTATAACATTAAATGGCTTTATTTATGTAACTATTAAATACCAGCCTTTTGAAAACTGTGCCCAAAATTTCAGCTTTCTATGGTTTCACATAGCAGCTAAATTAAAATTTTAGTGGTACAATTTTTATGAGAAAAAAAAATTAACTATTATCTCGAAAACCGGTGTAGATGGGTATAGGAAGCTATTAAGAAAAAAATGATCATAAAGAAATTACAATTCTAAAAACAAAATAATATACTGGTGTCCCTTTAAAATTAAGAAAGTTGTTACTACTTTTGAGTAGAAGCAGCAACACCGCCAAAATAAAAATATTTTAGAAAGACAGGTCGTGCCTATTTATGGCAGTGTCCAAATTTTTAGATTAATCCTATGTCCCGTTTTCCATTAACGTCTAACCTACCATCGACCATCAATGACCCTGTATATATATATATATATATATATATATATATATATATATATATATATATATATATATATATATATATATATATATATACAGCGTATCCAATTAAATCATCAAACTTTTGTATTGGTAGTTTTATGAAAAAAAGTTATTGTTTATAAAAAGTTCTGCATCGTCTTAAGATACAACCAGAATATAATAAAGGAATAGAGAAGAAACAAATATAGAAAGAGTGGGTTTATAAAAGCATCAAAAAGGTGAAATTATAACGTGCTGGTATTCAGGTTAACTAATATAAAAAAAATCGATTGCATTTCGATTTATGTTTTCATAAACGAAGTTGTCGGTCGTAATGAGCGCTGCAAAAGCAGTGAAATAATTTGCTTGCGATTTAAGCCTTATTCAATACCTCGTCCAGATTATAACGATCCAACTGACGCTATTATAGGAGAATTACCATAAATTAACAAGGAAACCACGTTATTATATTGAAACCAATAAAGAGATATCAGTAAAAGTTGACTATAAAACCGAAACTGGCAGTAAAATTTAACGGCAGATTACGGATACACGTCTAGGTGATTAATTTGTTAGTTTTATGAGGGTGATAGTAAACAAATTTGTAATAAATTCCATGACCAGCTCTGATCTTGAGAGGATTTTTTGAGAAGTGCCTGAAAGAGTCGATTCTGTGAGCTGCAATATCGTCTCGAAGTATCAGATAATGCCCTCCTTAATTAGGAAACCACATTGCGTGCTTTGGCTTCGGTAATCTTTGAAATTCGGTTTCATCTAATTTATGTTACACATCTTCGAGTGGAAATGAAGTTAATTTAGATGTTAGAGGACGACATACAGTTTATTTAATTGTGTTTGTTTCTTCTGTAATGAATACAGTTCTTCCATTATTCGACATAATTATAGACTCTACAGTAGTTTCCTTAATTGACGGTTTATTTCAATTAATAAAATATATTTTACAAGCAAATGTTTCATAATAAATACAAACAAGAGCTCCAGTTTAAATTATTGCTTCTTCATCTAGTGTGTTAGGATAGCGAAGTTCTATAAAACCTCACTTAAAAAATGTTTATTTTTTATTTATATTTTATTTCAAAACACACCACGAGGGCTCACAGCCTAAATACTATCGTACCATGGGTGTCGACAAGGAGGAAAGAGGCAACTTGTTAACTCTGGACTTGAAGGTTTGGAGGTTCGGAAGAGAAGCAAAAACATGTGCCGGCAAGGAATTCCACAACTTGGAAGTCCTCGGGACAAAAGAGCAGGCATAACAAAATGTTCTATGTCTGGTGACCTGGACAGTAAACGGGTGCATTCGCTCTGTTCCCCTGGTAGATCTGTTGGGGACAGCAGGTGGAGGAACTATGGAAGAAAGCTCCTCTGAGCAGTGCCCGTGCAAATGTCTATAAAAGAGAGAGAGGTCACCAACAGCACGTCGGTGGGCAAGGGATGGCAACCTTTGGGTGAGGGTAGGGTCACCGATGAGACGTATAGCTCTCTTCTGAATGGAGTTTAGGATAGCGAGTGTAGAAGCGGCAGCGGCACCCTAGATATGGGAGCAGTATTCGAGGTTTCGCCTTATCTGTGAAGTATACAAGGTATAAAGATTAGCAGGTGAAAAGTAATTGCGAGCAGGAGGAGGAAACCTAATTTCTTAGCAGCCGCTTCTACAATTTATTTGACATATTGGTGCCGATTAAAATTTCGATCCACAGCAATGCCAACAAGTGAAAAGGACTCATTACTTTCAATAACTTGGTTGTTCATTGTAATGGTTGTAGGGCTCGTGTATCATTTATGAGATAGAAAGCAAGACTGAGATTTGGTGGAGTTGATATGTACAAGATTTCTAGTTCCCCAGTCGAATATTTTTTGGAGATCCACAGAGACAGAACCCTCTATGAGTCTGCGATCCTCATCTAATTGGGCTAAAGAGACAGGCTTAGAATACTGTATATTTGAGTGAAGGGTGCTGTCGTCCGCGTAACTGTGAACAGGATTGGATGTGCTAGAGAAGAGGTCATTGGTGTAGAGAAGAAAGAGAGTAGGGGCTAAAGCTGAACCTTGAGTGACTCCTGCCTTAATTGGATACAGTTTAGAGGAATGGCCATCCACGACAACAGAAATGCTCCGGTTGGAGCGGAAATTTGCTGTCCAGGTACAGAGTTTTGGTGGTAGGCCATAGGCTGGAAGTTTATTAAGCAGCGCTGCGTGCCAGACCTGGTCGAATGCTTTGGATATGTCTAGAGCGACAATCTGGGATTCATCGTGTAGTTCCATAGACTTGTTCTAAGAATGGGTGACAAAGGAAAGGAGGTCAACAGTTGATATGCGCTGACGGAATCCATACTGCCTGTCGTGAATTAGACTGTGTTTCATAAGAAATTTTAGTAATTCTGTGTTTATATACTTTTCCATCGCGTAAGAGATGACTGAAAGGAGAGAAATAGGCCTGTAGTTGCTAGGAAGCGCTTTGGATCCTTTCTTGAGGACGGGTTTTACTCAAGCAGTTTTCCTGTTACTAGGGAATTAGCCTCTATTGTAAGATGTCTGAAACAGACGAGTCAGAACAGGAGCAAGTTCTGGTGCGCATTTTTTGAGAACAATTGCTGGGATCTCGTCAAGGCCAGAGGCTTTCCTAGTATTAAGAGAAGAAAGCATCTTTCGTGCCTTTTTAGTTTTAAAAATGATATCCGACATTTTATGCGCGACATTGGGGACTGTTGGTGTTTGAACATTTGGAGGTGGGTTGAGAGTAGAAATTCCGGGGAAGAACGAGCCAAAAAGTTCAGTCTTGCACAGGGCGGTAGAAACAATTTCATCCCCTGAAACAAGAGGTGGGAACGTGCTCTTGCAGAAATTATTCCGAATAAATTTAGCAAGAGCCCAGAAGAGTTTGCTGCCGTTGGAGCTTGAGAGGACTTTGTTTTTGATGTGGTTATTAAACGAGTTTTTCGCCTCAGAAAAAATGCGGACATAGCGGTTCTTGCTCCCTGAGAGACAGTTTAAACCAAAGTATGTATTTTCTTTGAGCTTCTAAATTGGGGACTCTGGTGCAAGGTACAGTGCTACGGACGTATGCGCGCACACCTCCATGCAATCAAAAGAAATTAAGGAGCTCATAGCTCGGGAAATTAAGGTGATTAGTGGCTGTTTTGGCACTGATTTGGGTTACGGTGAGGAAGAGGAGTTGGGGACTATTAGCCTGGAGGAAATGGTGGGCGGAGTTCAGATTAGAATTTAAGCCACACACACACACACACACACATATATATATATATATATATATATATATATATATATATATATATATATATATATATATATATATATATATATATATATGTTAAATATTGATGTCGGCGCCCTCCGCACACCCCTCTCCCGGAGATCCGAATGGAGGGGTATTTTATATCCGGAATCCTTTGAACAAGGAGGAGCCATCATCATTTTTGTTTATAAGGGAAACCGACTAATGCATCAGAACCGGAAACGTCCGTTGGGACTTCACCGGCCCCTTGATGTAAGGGGTGGTACCTCCTCGGGCGTGAAAAAATCCTTTACTATCACGTAAAGGAAAAGTCTACCTACCACCTGCCAAATGTTAAACTTTAAGAAAATTATTAACAAAATTGTTCAATTATTTAATAACTTAATGCTGTCAAAGTGGCGAACACCTACAGTATCTAATAATAAGTACAATTTGGAGAACGCAATCAAACATACAATATTGTTGATTATTTAAAACAACATGACCTCGTTAGTCACCCACAATATGGTTTCCGATCCGGATACTCCACAGAATATGATACGATTGATCTTGTTCAGCACATCTCCCATAATATAAACTTAAAAAAATATTCGATATGCTTATTTTTTGGATTTGCATAAGGCATTTTATTCGCTTAACATAGATTTTGTCTGTACCAAACTTGAACATCTGGGTACTCGTGGGTGTGTAAATCGATGGGTAAAATATTTTTGACTAACAGAAGGCTTTATCTAGAACTAAATGGGGAGAGATCAGAGGTTTGTTCTACAACCATGGGTACTCCACATGGTTGTAGTGTGCTGGGTCCACTTATCTTTCCTTTATATACCAATGATCTAAATGACTTTATTGTCAAGGTGAAAGTACTTAAGTATGCAGATGACACTACGATAATTGCTAGCAATGAGTCTAATGAAGGTCTACTTTTTGATATTAATATCATTCTTTTGAGATTTAAAGAGTGATGCGACAGTAATAGGCTTATAATCAACTCAAATAAGACGGACTGTATCATTAATTATGCCCACTACAGAAACCCCCAATAGAATTTTTGGTGGTACCCTTAAATTACGTTGAGAGTAGCAGTTTCCTTGGTATAATTATTAATGAACATTTATTCCGGCCAAACCATGTTGATCTTCTTTGTGGTAAGCTCAATAACGCAATGCTTTGGTCTGTCGAAACAAAAAGCCTCATTGGGAAAGGAGAACCTGCTTGCGTACCATTATGCATATGTGCACTCACGTCTTCAATACGGAATATGCGTTTGGGGTAAGTCACTTGACTGGGAGCGAGTATTTATTTGCCAAAAGAGAATTATTAGATTACTTTTGGACGTACCGTTTATAATTTCGTGCAGAAAACAAGGTCCTTACTGTTGTTTCAATATATTTATTAAAAATACTGATGTACGTGCATGAACACAGGTGGAAATATACTCGAAATAGGGAACTTCGTAGTTAACAGACACGAGGTGTCAACGGCATTCATTTGGAAAAGTGCAGTCTTGCCTTTCATTTCAAGGCTCTGAAAATGGCCGCTTGTAACATTTATAACCTGCTACCCGTTTCTATGACAAATGACTGTGGCATTTAGGCGTCATCTCAGGAATATTTTGCTAAATAACACCATTTACAGCTTTACTGAATTTCGAGTTCACATAGTGACCTTTTAGTGGCTTCTCCCACGACCTGTGCTTGTAGCTTTTAGGTTATAATTTTAAGTTGTTAATTGTTTGCGGCGGTATACTTGATGTGTGTTTTTCAGCTATTTTTATAGTGTTTTGTAAGAGTTTATATAGTTTATAAAAGCTTATATACTTCTCTGACGTGTTAAGTATAAATTTGTACATTTATGAGTAAATAATAAAAAATTCTGGACGCAGCAAGTGCGTTATGGTAGTGAATTTTCATAAAAATCTTTTTAATAACAAATATGTGTGTCTTTTTAAGAAAGCAGGCATCAAATTTGGTTACCAATATAACCTATATAGTAAAAACAATGTGCCATGTTCCATTAAAATAACTTTATTGTGTGAAAATGTACAAAAATTTCCAAAAGTTAACTTAAAATGTTCCCGAAAAAACACGTTTCTTGATCAACCTTATAGGTTAATAGCAAATTGAGCTGTTCAAATATGAAACATTTGATCAAAATTCGCTACCATAACGCACTTGCTGCGTCCAGAATTTCTTTTCGTACAAACATGCATTATATTTCGATGGAAAATGCAAAAATGCAATAACATAAGGCGTGTTTGATTAAAAAAAAGGAAATTTGTATCACCAACGACTTATGGGCCACCCTGTGATTGTAGAAATATTATTTTAAGATGTAGCTCAAGACTATAATTAATATATACAAATTTTCTTCATATCTTATATAATAACGGGTATATTGAGCTTTATTGATTTTTTACGTAAATTCGACAAAAATTATATACCATTAAATGATAAACTCTATAGCTAGGGCTACTGCCAAGCATCAGAGAAAGGGTCTATTTGAAATGAATTTTCTGCAAATATTTTAGTAAAATGAAGGACAATGACGGTTGAAACTAAGACTTTAGGGTTTGTAAAACATCCTTCTTGAGACATTTTATTTCTATAGCCCGTATTAGATTTAAGTTATTTGCCTAAATGTTGCCAATTTTGACATTTTAAATCGCCACTTTGACGTTTTGAGGAAAACCCCAATTTATTTTTCTTTAAATGCCTATAACTTTTTTATCTTTTGACCTACATAGCTAATTTTGGTAGGTAACTTACCTATAAGGATGTAAACCTGCGTACCAAATTTGGTTGCCCTTACTTTGTTAATTCCGGAGATATAATTTTTTTTCAAAAGAAAACACAAAATTTTCCGGGAAAACCTGGGCAGATTTTCCTGGCTAACGAACTCATCCAAGCCATTTGCAAAAGGAATTTTTTCACCAAATTTGATCAAAATCGGCCCATTATTTTTTGAGTTATCGGTGTGACACATATATATATATATATATATATATATATATATATATATATATATATATATATATATATATATATATATATATATATATATATATATATATATATATATATATATATATATATATATATATATATATATATATATATATATATATATATATATATATCTATATAAACATATAAAAATTGAAACTGACCCCGGATATGTTTTCTGGGGGGCCTAATTAGCGCTCATTTGAAGAAATTTTTTCAAAATTCAAAAGTCGGGATCTCCTCATTAGTGAATTTTTTTTAAGAAAATTCACCAAAAACCAAAAAACTTTACGTTGAAAAAGTCAAATGTAAATCGGCTTTTTTAAAAATACTTTTCAAACCCTTTTAAGAAAGCCGATTTACGTTTGACTTTTTCGATGAAAAGTAATTTAAAAAACGAAACGAAAAAACGAAAGACAAAGCCACTGAAATGTCGGGTATATATGAGATAAGTTGCAAAGTTTGTAATCTTAAATACGTGGGTCAAACCAAGAGAAACATAGTCACCAGATTTCGTGTACATCTAGCATATTTACGATATTGTACGAAGGACAAATCGTGTGTGGCACAACATATATGGGATAATAATCACCACATTGACAAAGAAAATTTGAAACTCGTCAAAAATATTAGACATCAAACTATGTTTCATTCCTTTGAAAGTATTTATATATCAAGGTCGATTAAGAAGAAAACTTCATTAAAGCGTGCGGCACTTTTAATTTCAAACCCTTTATTTTCGCTTTGCATTTGACTAGCTAATCACTCCTAATTTGTCTGGCAGAATAATAAATTATTGTCAATAACTCGGCCGGTCTATACTGATACTAAGCTCTACGTTTGGTTATCGACTTAAAGACCCCCCTTTCTTTGTATCTAAGAAGTTAATATAAATACTTGTTTTCTTACGTAGAATTAAAAATCAATATAAATACTTTTTTTTATGTACAATTTAAGTTGAATTATTTATCCTTTGTTAAAGTTAATATTGTGAGCCAAACACTCGTTTTTTTTTAAGATGAGCGGCTGTTATTGTTCTGTTTGCCAGATGTTGCTTGTCGGCTTTCTTTGCTCCAATATTCACAAAGTGAAATTTCTAGATAAAAAAGAACGTGTAGCTTCTTTAAATATCTCGGTACGTTTAATTTTAAGCACATTATCCTTAGATTAGATAAAAGCTCATATATTTGTCAACCAGAAGATTAAAGTAGTTCTTCGACCTCTTCCGTTAATACTGACACAATGGACAAGCGATGGGTCGACGACTACAATTTTTACTTCGGTTTAGTTCGTTACCTAGGTTTGATATAAATACTGTAGCTGTTTGATTGAACTTTTGGAATACTTTCATCCTCTGATGACGCTGATGTGGTCAGCGAAACGATCGTAAGGTCTTTGAAATATGTGTATAAAGTTAACATTGTGAGCCAAACACTTGGTTTGTTTTTTTAAAGATGAGCGGCTGTTATTGTTCTGTTCGCTAGATGTTGCTTGTCGGCTTTCTTTAGTTGCTCCAATATTCACAAAGTGAAATTTCTAGATAAAAAAGAACGTGTAGCTTCTTTAAATATCTCGGTACGTTTAATTTTAAGCACATTATCCTTAGATTAGATAAAAGCTCATATATTTGTCAACCAGAAGATTAAAGTAGTTCTTCGACCTCTTCCGTTAATACTGACACAATGGACAAGCGATGGGTCGACGACTACAATTTTTACTTCGGTTTAGTTCGTTACCTAGGTTTGATATAAATACTGTAGCTGTTTGATTGAACTTTTGGAATTCTTTCATCCTCTCATGACGCTGATGTGGTCAGCGAAACGATCGTAAGGTCTTTGAAATATATGTTGTGGTGATTTGGGTTTTCCAAGTGTACTTATCAGTGCTCATCACAGGTTCCAGTTTTCACATAGTAACTCTCGCCTGAAGAATAGTTCTCAATGACTAACAAGCTGGTGGGATTATTGACCACGAGCCTGGTGGACCATGTCAATGGCTATGACGTCATTATATTGGCAATTCTTCTCTACTGAATAAATATTGTAAGATGTATTTATGAACATTATATTATGGGAAAGGTTGCAAAACGTGTAACATGTTACAGGGTGGCCTTGACACCTCAGGAAATAGGTAAAATGGCCCCCAAAAAAATTGTAAACTATATAAAAAGTCTGACCGTTTGGGGAAATGGTTAGGAAATATAAAGGCATGTACAAAAGACCCAGCGCTGAGGGGACAAAGGTTTATACGACTCATCAAGCAATTGAGTCTACAATATGACGTTTTGTTTTAATTGTCGTAAGAACAGCTCCATGCCTGTATTTTAAAGTTTATTATTTATAATCAGATCTAAGGTAACCCAGAGAATATGAAGTTTCACAACACTGTAGAGATGAAGCATTTTATCACTAATTAAAAAAACTGTAAAGACAATACAATGTAACATTATGTCAGCATGCAAGAAACCATGTTAATAATTCAATAAAGCAGCGTGTTGAGCTATAAAATACCCATTGATTGCAATTAATAGGTCCACCGCAAATAAAATTAAACACTGCTGCGTTTATTTGCAGTTAATGCGAAAGTAGGCGATTAAATCTAATTTATTGAGTTGTTTCAAAAATGACATAAGTAGCTTATTCTAATCCAATGAGTGTCTATAATAATGATAATAATAGGAGATAGCGTTACATGCTCGGCAGTAAACTGGTCACATTTAATGGCAGGAATAAAACTTTATACACGGAATGTACTGTATTTGCAAGGTAGAAAAATTCTAAACAGCCTACTTGTCAATGGTTCAGTCAGCAAAATTTGTTTGACCCCTCCTAACAGATCTTTTCAGAAGAATGTTGATATAAAACAAAATGTGGCTACGCTTTTGAAGGACACAAACGGCTGGAGAAACTATAATTGGTAGATATTTGTTTCGTGTAAACTCAGCATTCTTTGATGTACAAGTTAAGTTGAAATTCTCTCAACAGCTCACGAATTTTTCGGATTTATAAAGTAAGGTAAAAATAAGTTAGGATTTTTTTTTAAAACGAGTTTTTAGGCAGGTGGTATGGGATTTTTCCTTTACGTGATAGTAAAAGATTTTTTTCACGTCAGAGGAAGTGCCACACTCTATATCAAGGGGCCGGTGAAGTCCCAACGGACGATTCCGGTTCTGGTGTATGAGTCAGTTTCCCTTATAAACAAAAACGATGATGGCTCCTCCTTGTGCAAAGGATTCCGGATATAAAACACCACTCCATTCGGATCTCCGGGAGAGGGGTGTGCGGAGGGCGCCGGCATCAAGATTTAACATATATATATATATATATATATATATATATATATATATATATATATATATATATATATATATATATATATATATATATATATATATATATATATATGTGGCTTAAATTCTAATCTGAACTCCGCCCACCATTTCCTCCAGGCTAATAGTCCCCAACTCCTATTCCACACCGTAACCCAAATCACTGCCAAAACAGCCACTAATCACCTTAATTTCCCGAGCTATGAGCTCCTTAATTTCTTTAGATTGCATGGAGGTGTGCGCACATACGTCCGTAGCACTCAAAATACCCATCCATTCGGATCTCCGGGAGAGGGGTGTGCAGGGGACGCCGGTATCAAGATTTAACATATCCCTCTCGAATATATGTGGCCTAAATTCTAACCTGAACTCCGTCCACCATTTCCTCCAGGCTAATAGGGCCCAACTCCTCTTCCTCGCCGAAACCCAAATCAGTGACAAAACAGCCACTAATCACCTTAATTTCCCGGGGTATAAGCTCCTTACTTCCTTTAGATTGCATGGAGGCGTGTACGCATAGGTCCGTAGCAACCTACCCTGCACCAGACTCCCCAATTTAGAAGCTGGAGGAAAAGACATACTATGGATGAATCTCTCTCTCAGGGCTGCAACTAAATTCATCTGTTGCATTTACCGGTCACCTGACAACAACTTTGTCCAGCACTCCGACTACTTTTCTGAAAAAACCGACCATCTGATTTTTTAATAACCTTCCTCGGAAGTCACTATTCCTGGTCACTTCAATGTACATAATAAGGAATGGCTAGGGTCTTTAAACACCAATCCACAAGGACATTGCAGTCAGCAATTCTTTAGCCAATATGGTTCAGCAACCTACTTACTTTCCTTGCATCCCAACACACAGCTCAAATTCCTTGTATCTTCTTCTTACTACAAAACCTGAATGCTATAAGACATCAGTCGCCGACCCCCTTGGCCGCTCAGACCACGGCATGGTCACTGCTTCCTGCGCAATGCAACCCGAGGTCAGACAGTCATCACACCCACGTATCGTTTCGGACTACAACTGCGCGAACTGGGACAAAATGCGGGATTACTTTTCCTCATTAACTGTCTGTTTCTCTCATTCTGTCATTCTGACCCCTCTGATATCTCACAAAACGTCACCGAAATTATCCAAGCTGGCATGGGTTTATTTATTCCACGTACACAGAAAACCACTTCAGCCACTCAAAACCCGTGGTTCTCTAAATCCTGCGACAAGGCCAGATAAAGCTCACAAAACGTTTTTACACAATCCCAGTCAAGAAAACCGTCAAGCATTTAACGACGTAAGAAACCGCTATGTCCGCATTCCTTCTGAAGCAAAAAACTGGTTTAATACCCAGATCAAAAACAAAGTCCTCTCAAGATCCAACGGCAGCAAACCTTTCTGGACCGTTGCTAAATCTACTGGGAATAATTTCTGCAAGAGCAGGTTCCCACCTCTTGTTTCAGGGGATGAAAATGTTTTTACCGTCCTGGGCAAGGCTTAAATTTTTGCCTCGTTGTTCGCCGGAAATTCTACTGTCAACCAACATTCAAATGGTCAACCACCAACAGTCCCCAATGTCGCGCATAAAATGTGGGATATCATTTTCAAAACTAAAAAGGTACGAACGATGCTTTCTTCTCTTAATACCAGGAAAGCCTCTGGCCTTAACGAGATCCCACTAATTGTTCACAAAAAATGCGCACGCAGCGCTGCTCAATAAATTTCCGGCCTATGGCCTACCACCAAAACTCTGTACCTGGACAGCAAATTTTCTCTCCAACCGGAGCATTTCTGTTGTCGTGGATGGACATTTCTCTAAACTGTATCCAATTAATGCAGGAGTCCCTCAAGATTCAGCTTTAGCCCCTATTTTGTTTCTTCTCCACCTCAATGACCTCCTCTCTAGCACATCCAGCTCAGTTTAAATTTACGCGGACGACAGCACCCTCCAATCAAATATACAATATTCTAAGCCTGTGTCTTCAGCTTAATTACATGAGGATCGCAGGCTCATGGAGGGTTCTGTCTCTGTGGATCTCAAAAAAATATTAGACTAGGGAAGTAGAAACCTTGTAAAATTCAACTTCACCAAATCTCAGTCTTGCTTTCTATCTCATAAGAGATACACCAGTTTTAGACCCATCACAATGAACAACCAAGTTATTCAAAGTAATGGGTCCTTTTCACTTGTTGGCATTTCTGTGGATCGAAATCCCAGTTGGTACCAACATGTCACTGATAGAGCCAGTACATCTGTTGGATGTTTGTTCCCCAGTTATTTCCACATATTCTACGGCATGTCCACAGGCACACCTTAGCTTTGCGGATTACTTTGCTTGTTCCGTAAATGGAATCGCTTCCCCCATAAGAATAGGTGGTTTTAATTTGTCCAACCTTCTTCTACTGGTAAGTGTAACAATGATCGTTTTGCGTGGGCTCACAGACATATGATCCCCCCGGCACCAATCATTCACTACATTTAGTGTCTCCTGAAGAGTACTTGCTAGTTCCTCCTCATATTTGCCCCTAACCATTATGACTAGATCATCAGCGTACGCCTGGATCTCACTCTCCCACACATTTTCGCAGGTAAGTTTTTTTGCAATTCTTGAATTTATAATGACATTTTTTCGAGATTTTTAGGAAACAAAATGCACTTGCTTAGCCCCGACATTTTTTTTTCGCATAAGAAAAAGCAACAAACCATAAGGTATAACATAAAAGTTGAAAACAAATTTTAAGTATAACGAAAATAAAATAAAATCCACATCTATTGATAACAACTTAAACTTGATATTGCTATATAATTTGGGAAATATAAATTCGAAATAAAAGGAATCTTAATTGATGGTCAGTTTTGAAGCGATAGCATCTTAATAAAGAGCTACCTTACACCTACACAAGTGGCTTGCGTCGCATTAAATTAACATTTATAAGCCCACAATACATACAAATTACACTTATTTAATACAAGTAACTCAATATACACATAAAATATATATAAACACTGATCCATAACAATTCAAGTCTCAGATTTTACTTTGGCTGAAACCTAACAACCAGATGAATATATAAAACGTTCAATTAAAACCAGAATAACATTTCAACTGGTCAATCAATAACATAGGTGCCAAGTTTTCTATAAATGTTGATCCTGAGTTTATTGCTTTGAGCAGTGGCGTGCTGGGAAAACTAACACATGATCGGGTAAGCAGATGCAAGTATCCAAATACTAAACAGACGTAGCAAAACTCCAGACTTTAGGTATTCTTATGTCACTTAATCTTATTATAGTCTAAAGAGAATGTCGTTTTGTCGCTCCAACCACAAGATTTGTCTTCAACAGATATTTTTAGTTAATTATAGCTTCCGCACTCCAGGTCAATATTAAATTGGCATGAATGTAGTGGTAGTGTTTACTTTGTATCGCCATTTTATGCCTGGTTGAGAAAAAGTTCGTTTTCTCATAGTGCGGACAGGGGCAGATTTAACGTACCATCGCTTTTGTTAATAATAATATTAGAGTTTAATTGCAAACCTGTAGAAAAATTCCACACTATATATATATATATATATATATATATATATATATATATATATATATATATATATAATACAATACCTTCGATAGACTACACACAAACAATGTAAACGCCACTAAAGCTTCAGGTAAAGAGCTGTATGTGGCTGATACGTATATTGCTAAAAGATTTTAATACATGCATCATCCATTTCTTACTGAAGAATGCTATCAAACAAGGTCAATAAGCACTAAAGGCTTGTAAACATCCCTGTTTTAAGTGCTAACACCAGCATTACATAAACACACCTATAAAGTATATAGCCGTGTAACTTTATAAGTGTGTTCTCGCTGTAATTAGTGTATCGTACTGCTGAGATCTAATTAGAGCGAAACCGGTCTTCTGTTCTAATTATCGTGAGAATATCTCTAGCCTTACATGTACTGTCCCTATATCATGAAATAAATGGGCCAAGGCTGACAATTTACAAAATTATTAGTTGGTGGTACATAGTCTCTATTTTATAACATTTTGTGTAATTTGGAGCTGCCGTGACAATATACTACTATCTGGTTCCGCACCGAGATGGCGACCCTGTCGTACATCTGACAATGTTCTGAGAGGCTGGCCACCATAGCCGTATTTTTTTTCAACAACACACCACGAGGGCTTACAGACTAAATACTATCGTACCGTGGGTGTCGACAAGGAGGAAAGAGGCCACTTGTTAATTCTGGACTTGAATGTTTGGAGGTTCGGAGGAGAAGAAAACATGTGCCGGCAAGGAGTTCCACAACTTGGAAATCCTCAGGACAAAAGACCTGGCATAACAAGATGTTCTATGTATATTGACCTGGACAGTAAAAGGGTGCATTCGCTCTGTTCCCTTGGTACATATGTCGGGTACAGCAGGTGGAGAAAATATGGAAGAAAGCTCCACTGAGCAGTGCCCGTGAAGATATCTATTAAAGAGACAGAGAGGTCAATAACGGCACGTCGGTGGGTAATGGATAGCAGCCTTTGGGTGAGGGTTTGATCGCCGATGAGACGTATAACTCTCTTCTGAATGGAGTCCAGGATAGCGAGTGTAGAACCTGCAGCGGCACCTCAGATGTGGGAGCAGTATTCGAGATTTGGCTTTATTTGTGAAGTATATAAGATATAGAGATTAGCTTGTATTAGGTAAAATATTTGCGACCCCGGAAGAGGAAACCTAATTTCCTAGCAGCCGCTGTTGCAATTGATGTGACATGTTGGTGCCAACTGAGATTTCGATCCACAGAAATTCCAACAAGTGAAAGAACTCATTACTTTGAATACCTTTTTAGTTTTCAAATTGATATCAGTCATTTTATGCGCGACATTGAGGACATTTGGAGGTGGGTTGAGAGTAAAATTGCCGGCGAACAACGAGTCAAAAAGTTCAGCCTTGCCCAGGGCGGTAGAAACAATTTCATCCCTTGAAACAAGAGGTGGGAATGTGCTCTTGCAGAAATTATTCCCAATAGATTTAGCAAGAGTTCAGAAGGGTTTGCTGCCATTGGAGCTTGGACTTTGTTTTTGATGTGGTTATTAAACGGGTTTTTTGTCTTAGAAAGAATGTGGACATAGCGGTTTCTTGCGTCGTTGAATGCTTGACGCTTTTCTTGACTGGGATTGTGTAGAAGCGTTTTGTGAGGTTGGACCATTTCAAGTCAGGCCTTGTTACATGATTTAGAGAACCAAGCCTTTTGAGTGGCTGAAGAGATTTTCTGTGTACGTGGAATAAATAATTCCATGCCAGCTTGGATGATTTCGGTGACGTTTTGCAAGATATCAGAGGGGCCAGGATAAGGGAATCAGACAAACGCCCATGGAAATGAGGAAAAATAATCCCGCAGTTTGCGGAGTTGTAGTGCCAATTGATACGTGGGTGTGATGACTGTGTGACTTTGGATTGTATTGCGCAGAAAGCAGTGACCATACCGTGGTCTGAGCGACCAAGGGGGGCGGTGACTGATGTCTTGTAGCATTCAGGTTTTGTAGTAAGAAGGAGATCCAAGGGATTTGAGCTGTGTGTTGGGATGCGAGGAAAGTAAGTAGGTTGCTGAATCATACTGGCTAAAGGACTGCTGACTGCGAAGGCCTCCGCTGCTCTTCCTTGTGGATCAGTTTTTGAAGATCCTAGCCATCCCTTATTATTGGCATTGAAGTCACAAAGAATAGTGACCTCGGAGGAAGGATATTCAGAAATCAGATGGTCGGTTTATTCAGAAAGGTAGTCTAAGAGCTGGATAAAGTTGTTGTCAGAAGGTGACTGGTAAATGCAACAGATGAATTTAGTTGCAGCCCTGAGAGAGAGTTTAATCAAAAGTATGTCTTTTCTTCCATCTTCCAAACTGGGGAGTCTGGTGCAGGGTAGATTGCTACGGAGGTATGCGCACACACCTCCATGCAATCTAAAGGAAGCAAGGAGCTCATAACCTGGGAAATTAAGGTGATTAGTGGCTGTCTTGGCACTGATATGGGTTTCGGTGAGGAAGAGGAGTTAGGGCCTATTAGTCTGGAGAAAATGGTGGACGGAGTTCAGGTTAGAATTTATGCCACATATGTTCGAGAAGGATATGTTAAATCTTGATGCCAGCGCCCCCTGCACACCCCAATCCCGGAGATCTGAATGGAGTTGTATTTTATCTTCGTAATATTTTGTACACTTAGGTGCCATCATCATTTTTGTTTATAAGGGAAACCGACTCATACACCAGAACCGGAAACGTCCGTCTGGACTTCACCGGCCCCTTGATGTAACGGGTGGTACCTCCTCGGGCCTGAGAAAAATCCTTTACTATCACGTAAAGGAAAAATCCACTACCACCTAAGTTGAATAGAATATTTTATCCTCTGAGGACGCTAAATTTGTTACTGAAACGATCGCCGGGTTTAGTATTAACTTTACTAATATGCCGTATAATAATAGTGTACAACACTTATGCAAATTCGCTACTATAACGTCATTGCTGCGTCCCGAAATTATATTGTTATTTTTTTTAAGAAATATATTGGCTTTTATTATGATTTTCCTTATATAAATGTTGTTTTTTCATGAAAATCGTTAATAAACTTTATTATTCTTGTTACAAGAGGCAACCCAGTCTGCATCAAAACTCAGCACGCTCCTGAGTGCCAGTTTAGTGTCCGAAAAAAGAAACCGAACTTTACAGTGTGTTCTACACCGAAAAGTGAATTGGACGACTGCCGAGCTGGGTTGTAAGTAATTAAAGAAAAGGTAACAATAAAAGTTGCCGATAAGGAGGATTGATTTACTGCAGTCATATTCAGTAGTGATTAGGTAACACTTTTGGGAGCGGATTTAGAGATATCGGAATGGCTTGAATTCATGATTACTATATCTCATTCATCTCCAACACTACAGACTAAAAAAGGCATTATTAGCTTATGCTCTTAGAACAGAATTTAAAATTTCTTACTAATTTTAAATTTATACAACTGGTTTTCGTGATAGCCCGATTCAGAGGCGTTCTTTGACACTAAGAAGACAACTTCATTACTTGTGGAAATAAGACGTGATGGAGTTAGAAAATAAATAAATTGTAGGTTTCTCTAGAACTAGATGTGGTTAGACGTAATTTTAGTTAAAAAGATCTACGGCCACTCAGTGTTTTGTCTATTAATGAATTTTCGTAGAAACAATTCACTAATGGGGAGATCCCGACTTTTGAATTTTGAAGAAAGATTTGTAAATGTGCGCCCACTACGATATATATATATATATATATATATATATATATATATATATATATATATATATATATATATGTATACATAAAAACGGACAGCAGTTTGAGCATTTGTAAATAATAAAAAGTTTTAGGTTTTTTACATTCATATAGTTTCGTTTTCATAATGTAATCACTTAATTTACGAATGCAACCTTAAATTCGGTTATTGGCTCTTGTGTCTTAGTTTTATGATAAGGTAATAAATATATTTCATATTAAAGTGATTAATTGTTATTAGTAACTATGTTAATTTGTATAACGATGCCTGAAAACAAATATTCTATAGAGATTTTGCTATATTCATATTCAATTATGAGAAATGGCATAGTAAGCACCAAAATACATAAAATTCAAGTTTATATATATATATATATATATATATATATATATATATATATATATATATATATATATATATATATATATATAGTTTTAGTTCTAAAAAAAAATTATTTCAAAAAATAAGAAGGCTATGATAACCAAATTTGGTATGTAGGTATACGATATAAAAGTAAACTATACACCGAAATTTATATTTCTATATTACCAGAAAAAAAATTATAATAAAATATTTGGTGCCAGATCATTTCTATGAAAATTCATTACCATAACGCACTTGCTGCGTCCAGGCTTTCTTATTAAACAAACTGGAAGGGTTTCCATATATATTTAGAAAACCTTTATTTGCATACAAATATTACGATATAAAACTATTTTAGCAAAAATTACAAATTCGATAACCTAATTGATCACAATACAATTTTAGGACCTGACGATCGCTTGGCTAACAAAGATACCGTTATCGGAGGGACGAATAAACTAATAAGTACACTTGAAGAACACAAATCAGATGATGGAATTCTGAAGACGTTAACTTTGTTAGTGAAACGATCGTCAGGCTTTTAAAAGATGTGTTGTGGTGATTTGGGTCCTGCAAGTGTGTTCGTCACAGGTTCCCATCTTCCTTTAATAAATAAACCAAGTTTTAGCTTTTTTAGGTTTGCAGTTTTAATGAATTTTCTTTAAAAAAATTCACTATTTAGGAGATTGAAATTTGAAAAAAATTCTTCAAATGAGCGCAAACTAAGACTCTAAAACCCATATCCGGGGTCGGTTTCAATTTTTATATGTTTATATATATTACACCGATAACTCAAAAAATAATGTTTGATCAAGTATGGTACCTTCCCTTTGTAAGTGGCTTGGATAAGTTCGTTAGCCAGGAACTGGTTTTCCGGGAAAATAATTAGTTTTCTTTCGAAAAAATTTTAATCTCAAAAAATGAAAAAGCCTCTGTAACCAAATTTGGTAGGTAGGTTTACGATATAGAAGGGAAACTATACACCAAAATCTAAGTTTCTATATTACAAGAAAAAAAAGTTATATAAAATACTTTGTGCCAGATAATTTCTATAAAAATTCACTACCATAACGCACTTGTTGTGGTCACACTTTTCGTTAATAGCTTGAACAAGTTCGTTATGCAGGAAAATCGGGCAAGGTTTTCCGGGAATATTTTGGGTTTTCTTTCGAAAAAAAAATCATATCTACGAAAATGAAAAAGCTATGGTAACCAAATTTGGTACGCTGGTTTATGTCATAAAGAGTATCTTTGTACCAAAATTCAGATCTCTAGGTGTGTGTGTGTGTTTTGTTTCTTTAACGTCGGCATATTTCCGCGACTACGGCCAATCACCGACGCCAGGAAGCATTTTGATCTCACTATCCTGGAAATTTTGCCGAACCCCTGCCTTTCTGTAAGTAGCGTAGGGTTCTTTAACGTGCATGAACACGGGACCGACGACTTTACGCCCCCTTCGAAGGGCGGAACGTGCAGATATTCAACTTGCTCAAATAAAATGCCAAAACCTCGGTTGATGTTAATTTTACAGTTTGTACTGAAAAAGTGGAAGGAGAACCCTGGGATCGAACGCAGTACCCTTCGGTTCAGAGGCACACGTTTTTGCCCCTGAACCACCGAGTCTCTCAGATGTCTAGGTTAAAACATAAAGAAATTACAAGCCTTTGATTAAAAAAAAGTTAAAACGTCAAAATTGATAATTATGGTAGTTGTACAATAGTACGCATTAGCGCTTTGTGAGTTAAAAATACGGCTCGATGACTCCAGTACAAATTCTGTACGTAAACTAGTATGTGTTTTTAGTAATAATCTTAATATATACGTTTTTATATTATTCTTATTTCCTTATATCAATGTAGTGGCAAGGCTGTACAGAATTTGTACCGGGAGTCGTCTTAAGAACAAAGTTCCTTGCTGCGTCCTAGATGTCAGCAGCTATCTATCTATCTATCTATCTATCTATCTATCTATCTATCTATATATATATATATATATATATATATATATATATATATATATATATCGTTCCGATAACTCAAAAAATATTGAGCTGATTATGATAAACTTTGGTAGGTACCATCCTTTTGTAAGTGGCTTGGATAGGTTCGTTAGCCAAGAAAATCATTTTTCAGTTTTTCCGGGAAGAGTTTCCTTTCAGAAAGTTATGGGAACCAAATTTGGTGGTGAAAGTGACCCTATCGAACTTACCCCCTATTCCTAAAGTCAGATCTCTATGTTAAAAGGAAAAACTATAAGCATTTAAAAACCATTTGGGTGTTACTGATGACCAGAGAACTGCACAAACACAAAATATTTTGTGGGGACAACAAAATCTATTCTATACTACAGACTAAACAAGATTAAGTTTTCTTGAAGCAAAATGGCCGAGAAATAGTAGGAAAATTACTTTAAAACTTGTGTAGTTTTCTTCTTAGAACGTCAAAGTCTCGATTTAAACGTCAAAAGTTGCAATTTTCAGACGGAAAATCTAAATCGAATACGGATTGTGTAGAAGAGATGTTGCAATAAGTGTATTTTACAAAGCTTTAACAGCTCCAAACATCACTGTTCTTTATTTTACTAAAATGTTTGCAGAAAATTCATTTCAAGTAGGCTCTTTCTCTGATGCTTTGACACTAGTTTCAGTTATAGTTTGTGGTTTAATAGTCTATAATTTTAAGTGAATTTTCGTAGAAAAAATTCGTTATTGACTTGCGACTTGTGAATTTTGAAAATATTTTTTTAAATAAGTGGAAACTATGGTCCATAGAGGAAATATTCGGAATCAACTTTGAGATGTTTACATATATACAATGTGGCGGATTTCTACGGTACAGCTCAGGATAGCCGTTATTATACAAGATACCGGAAAATACTAAAAAAATCAATTGTAGGGTGTTTTGAGCTACATGTTATAAAATTATGTACAAATCATAGGTAATCTATAAGTGGTTGGTGATACAAGTTTTCTTTTTTTAATGGAGCCCTTTTACGTGCTATGAAATAAATACTGACGTAGCAAATTTGTTATGGTAACGAATACGGTAAGGCCTAAATTGCAAACTAAATAAAAAATATGATCGTAGCAACTGTGTTATGGTAAAGAATAAGACATCAGTATGTATAATGAAAAAAAGACTGTGGTACCATGTGTGTTACGGTAACAAATAAAATATCAACAGGTATAATGAAAGAAATGCTGACTAATTGCAGCATATGACAAAATAAGTTGACAACCTGTACTTGCCCAAGTCTTAAGTTTAATGGGTTTATCCAAAGTAATGTAAACAAAACTTATGAGGATGCCATTGACTGCTAAAATGTTGACATGCCGAAATAGTTATTTTACTCCTTTAATTGATCCGTTTAGTTTTGGCCTCATCCAGTTCCTTCGTTTTTATAAATCAAAAAAACTTAAGTAACAATTTCTATATTGAATGGTCCTTTTTTGCCATTGCCATTAAGGAAAATCTAAATTCCGATTTAAAAAAAATGTTGCTAGACAATTATTTATACCTTTGTTTTAAACAGCAGAGAATGAAATCGCTTTTGTAAGATTTAACAAAGTGATTTTTGCCAACATTAGCTTGTTGACTTAAGAGAATAGAGTCATTAAAGGTGAACACGTTCACATAGTGGGTTATAAGGTCAATACATTGTCATGTCAGCCAGAAGTTGTAAGTGTAGGCAACAGTCACATTATAATAAAGTTTATAGTTTCAGATAAAGCTTAAACTCAACGATCTATCTCGTGAAATTGCTTCAAATTTATAGCTAGTATAAACATAAAAAAGACATAATTTATACTTTTAATAGATTGTTAACGCGCTTGACTGAGATACATCCTCTTTACGGAAGATATTTTAACGACACCTTATAATAAATTTCAGCATGTCGATGAGCTAAATTAACTGATCAACTTGATGCAGGTTGTTGTTCTTTGCCAAGACTATAAAATAACAAATATCGTAAAACTCGGGTTATCTATACATTGTGTACTCTTAGATATGTGAAATATTTAAATATACAGTAAAATTTTGATAGATAAATTAACCTTTTATATCTACAGCTGCAATATATATATATATATATATATATATATATATATATATATATATATATATATATATATATATATATATATATATATATATATATATATATATATATATAAACTGTAGGTACAGGGTGAGTGAATAAACTTTTTAAATAAAAGCCATGCAAAGTGCCTTGTATGGATTTCAGCGAGACAGGTCGTTAGAAGTTTATAGAGTTCTGGCCAAAATAAAATTAATGGCAGATATGTCTTTTTTTTAATGAAAGCAGGCATCAAATTTGGCTAAATATTTTTTACACAGAATTCTGCTAGAAACATACATAAAGTTCAAATTATATATCTAATCTGTAATTAAAATTGAAAATAAAATAATTTGTTTGCACAATAATCCATTAAAACCTTATTTTTAACGAATTGCATTTAAAAAATGTTCCATCAATTGAATAACTGTTCATACAAAAATTCTCAAATGTTTCTTCAAAGAAAATTCACCAAATTCATTTATAAGAAAATTCGCTATTAAAATTACATTTTGTACAAGAAAATTCGCTACTATAATTAAATTAAATAAATAAAATAGCCTATATAGTAGGAAGATCGTACCATATTTTATCAAAATAACTTGTTTGAAAATGTACAAAAACTTTTTCGAAATTAAACTTAAAACGTTTCCTAGAAAACTCGTTTCCTAGTTGATGAACCTTAGGTTAATAGCAAATTGAGCTATTGATTTTGAAGCATATAATGACAATTCGCTACCAAAACGCACTTACTACGTCTCAATTTTTTTACAATCATGCACTATATTTCGATGAAAATGCAAAAATCCGATGAGGAAGGTTCAAAAAAAATTAGGTATCATCAACGACTTATGGGCTATCCTGTGATTGTCAAAATAATTTGATATGATGCAGCTCAAGACACCCTATAGGTAATGTATACAATTTTTCTCGTATCTTGCATAATAACAATTATAGTGGACTTTACCGTAGAAATGCGTCACCCTGTATAGATGTAAACAGAAAGTAAACCCGGAAATGGATTCTAGGGGGCCTAGTTTGCGCTCATTTGAAGAAATATTTTCAGAATGCAACAGCCGCGGTCTCCTCCTTAACGAATGTTTTATACGAAAATTGGCTAAAAACTATAGATCGTTAAACCATAAACTTAACTAAAACTACTGCGAAAGCATCAGAGAAAGGGTCTATTTGAAATGAATTTTCTGGAAATAGTTTAGTAAAATGAAGAGCAATGATGGTTGATGCTGAAATTTAAGGGTTTGCAGAACACTATTTATACAATCCGTATTGCTTTTACGTTCTTTGCCTAAATGTTGCCAATTTTGACGTTTCAAATCGCGTTTTGAGGAAAACCCCCCTTTTTTTTTAAATACCTTTAACTTTTTTATCTTTAAACTTACAACTTAAATTATTCACCCTTTACATATACATATACATATACATATACGTATACATATACATATACATATACATATACATATACATATACATATACATATACATATACATATACATATACATATACATATACATATACATATACATATACATACACACACACACACACACACACACACATATATATATATATATATATATATATATATATACGTATCACACCGATAACTCAAAAAATAATGGGCCGATTTTAATAAAATTTGGCACGTACCTTCCGTTTGCAAATAGCTTAGATGAGTTCGTTAGTTAGGAAAATGGGACGAGGTTTTCCGGGAAAATGTTGAATTTTCTTTTGAAAAAACTTTTTAGTTCAAAAAATAAAAAAGCTGTGATAACCAAATTTGGTAGGTAGCTTTACGATATAAAAAGTAAACCATATACCATATATTTGATTTCTATGTTACATGAAAAAAAAGTTATAATAAAATATTTTGTGCCAGATTATTTCTACGAAAATTCACTACCATAACGCACTTACTGCGTCCAGGCTTTTAAATTTTTATTTACTGCTGCTTTAGAAATTATATATTTTTAATATATTGTTCAAACATATCCAGGATCAGTTTTAATATATATATATATATATATATATATATATATATATATATATATATATATATATATATATATATATATATATATATATATATATATATATATATATATATTATAGTTTATTGACAAAAATCATACAGTATGTTATTACAAGAAATTTTAGACTTGTACTGTATCATTACATAAGTTATAAGGTTAGCTCCAAATTGATTTGACACTTCTACACCAAATTCAGATAACTTCAAATTTTGACATACCAAATTACTTTTTGCTATACTAATTCTCTTTTTCTAATGCTTAAACCATTACCTTCAATTACCATTACACTCCAACACTCCACCAGCCCATAATGCCAACTAAACTACCATTCTTCTTAAAAACCCATATATTCACCAAAATGTTTAATTTTACGTGGTGCGAAAAGTGACTTTACTTTGACGGTTATATATATATATATATATATATATATATATATATATATATATATATATATATATATATATATATATATATATCACACGTATAACTCAAAAAATAATACGCCGATTATGATAAAAATGGGCAAGTACCTTACCTTTGCAAGTGGCTTGGATAAGTTCGTTAAAGCGTGACCCGTGTACCAAAATTTAGATCTGTAAGTTTAAAGACAAAAAAGTTATAGACATTTAAAGAAAAGAAAAAGGTCCAAATTGGCAACATTAAGCGAAGAACCTGAAACCAATACGGGTCATGTACAGAAAATATCGCCAGAAGAATGTTCTGCAAACGCTTAAGTTTCAGCTTCAATATTTTGAAAATTTTATAATTTTTCTTCATAAAAGTCGCGATTTGAAACGCCAAAATTTGCACTTTTCAGACAACGAATCTGAAACAAATACGTATTATGTAGTAGAAATGTCTTAATAAATGTGTTTTACAAAGCCTTAAGTTTCAGCTTCAAACGTCATTGTCTTTCATTTTACTAAAATATTTAGAGAAAATTCACTTCAAATAGACGCTTTCGCTGACGCAGCAGTTCTAGTTAAGTTTATGGTTTACTTCTCTATAATTTTTAGCTAGTTTTCGTAGAAACGATTCGTTAATGAGTAGACAGCGACTTTTGCATTTGAAAAATATTTCTTTCAATGAGTGCAAACTAGGCCTCCTAGAATCTATACCCGGGTCTAGTTTCAATTTTTATCTGTTTAGATATATACACGGTGACGCATTTCTAGGGTAAAGCTAAATATAATTGTTATTATACAAGATACGAAAAAAAAATTATATACGTTAATTATAGGGTGGTCTTAAGCTGCATCTTATAAAATTATTTTTACAATCATAGGGTGGACCATAAGTCGTCGGTGATACCTACATTTTTTTCCCTAATATTCCTTATGTTATTGTATTTTTGCATTTTTTATCGATATATGATGCATGTTTGTAATAACAAAAAGGCAGTACGTGCGCTTTGGTACCGAATTTTCGTTAAATGCTTCAAATTTCAATAACTCAGCCTGATATTAACCCAAGGTTCGTTGGCGAGGAAACCAGTTTTCTCGGAAATATTTAAAGTTTCTATTCGGAAAATTTTTGTACATTTTCAAAGAATAATTTGTTTTGAAAAAATATGGAAAAATGTTTCTACTCTATAGGTTATACTGGTAAACGCCTGCTTGCATTAAAGAGACATATTTGCTATTAAATTTTTTTATGAGAATTTTCTTCCATAACGCACTAGTTGCGTCCAGACTTTTTCAGTTGTATATCCATGGGCTAGACCGAATACTTCATTTTAAATTTTGTATTTGCTGCTACTTTAGAAATAATATATTTTCAATATATTTTTTTATTTCTATAAATAATTGTATACTATCTGCTCAGCGGCCACTGTTTTCCTCATAATTATGGGTACCCAGGAATTATACAAATAAGGAATTTTTCTGTTCCGTGACAGATAATTGATATCGCGTGTTCAGATCAATAATTCTTCAATAATTCTCAGTGGGTCATCGAAGACAAAAAATATTAATACCTACCATTTCACAAAGAGTGTTTTTGATCCAACCCCTGCCGATTCTGTTATTATCTAAATTATACATTTTGATATTTCGAAATTCTTAGATTATCTGAATTAATCTAATTTTTTCTACATATACATTATAATGATTTGTAAATTTTAAAAGTTCCTAATGCATCATTTATCTTAAAATTAATGTTAATTAATACTCTGAGTCAGCTACTGGGAAAGAAGGTTTCTGTTTTCAGGTAGTTTGGGCCAAACAAAACAAGATATTAATATAATAGGAATGTCTAGTCTGACTTAATCTGTGAGAAAAATATACAATTTTTGTTTGTAGAACTCAGGGAACTAATATACAAGAAGTTTAGTATTAGCCTAGTAATAATTATTTTTTTATATTTCAACAACACACCACGAGGGCTTACAGCCTAAATACTATCGTACCGTGGGTGTCGACAAGGAGGAAAGAGGCCACTTGTTAATTCTGGACTTGAAGGTTTGGAGGTTCGGAGGACAAGGAAAATGTGCCGACAAGGAATTCCACAATTTGGAAGCCCCCGGCATAAAAGAACGGGCATAACAAGATGTTCTATGTGTGGTGACCTGGATAGTAAAAGGGTGCATTTGCCTTGTTCCCTGGTAGATCTGTTGGGGGCAGCAGGTAGAGGAACTATGGAGCAGTGCCCCTGCAGATACCTATAAAAAAGAGAGAAAGGTCACCAAGGGTACGTCGGTGGGCAAGGGATGGCAGCCTTTGGGTGAGGGTAGGGTCACCGATGAGACATATAGCTCTCTTCTGAATGGAGTCCAGGATAGCGAGTGTAGAAGCGGCAGCGGCATCCCAGCTGTGAGAGCAGTATTCGAGAATTGGCCTTATTTGTGAAATATATAAGGTATAGAGATTAGCTCGTGAAAAGTATTTGCGAGGTCGGAAGACGAAACCTAATTTTTTAGCAGCCGCTTCTGCAATTGATGTGACGTGTTGGTGCCAACTGAGATTTCGATCCACAGAAATGCCAACAAGTAAAAAGGACTCATTACTTTGAATAACTTGGTTGTTCATTGTGATGGATGTAGGGCTGGTGTATCTCTTATGAGATAGAAAGCAGAACTGAGATTTGGTGGAGTTGAATTTTACAAGATTTCCACTTCCCCAGTCTAATATTTTTTGGAGATCCACAGAGGCAGAACCCTCCATGTGTCTGCGATCGTCATCTAATTGGGCTAAAGAGACGGCTTAGAATATTGTATATTTGAGTGGAGGGTGCTGTCATCCGCGTAACTGTGAACTGGGTTGGATGAGTTAGATTTGGAGAAGAAACAAAGTAGGGGCTAAAGCTGAACCTTGAGGGACTCCTGCATTAATTGGATACAGTTTAGAGGAATTGCCATCCGCGGTTGTAGAGGAAATTTGCTCCGGTTGTAGAGGAAATTTGCTGTCCAGGTACATAGTTTTGGTGGTAGGCCATAGGCAGGAAGTTTATTAAGCAACGCTGCGTGCCAGACCCGGTCGAATGTTTTGGATATGTCTAGAGCGACAATCTGCGGTTCACCGTGTAGTTCCATAGACTTGTTCCAAGAATGGGTGACAAAGGAAAGGAGTTCGGCGGTTGATTGGCGCTGACGGAATCCATACTGCCTGTCGTGGATTAGACTGTGTTTTTCAAGAAATTTTAGTAATTCGATGCTTATATACTTTTTCATCACTTTAGAGACGACCGAAAGGAGAGAAATAAGCATGTAGTTGCTAGGAAGCGCTTTGGATTCTTTCTTGGGACGGGTTGTAGTCGAACAGTTTTCCAGTTACTAGGGAACATGCCTCTATTGTAAGATGTCTGAAACAGACGAGTTAGGACAGGAGTAAGTTCTGGTGCGCATTTTTTGAGAACGATTGATGGGATCTTTCCGGGTATTAGGAGAGGTGAGCATCTTTCGTACCTTTTTACTTTTGATAATGATATCCGTGATTTTATGCGCGACATTGGGGACTGTTGCTGGTTGAACATTTGGAGGTGGGTTGAGAGTAGAATTGCCAGCGAACAACAAGGCAAAAAGTTTAGCCTTGCGGGTTGTTCCCAAGAACATTTTCTTGTTGACATTATTCTTGTTTATGCATTGAGGGTGGTTGTAGGCATACAGAAGGGAAAGGGGAACACCTGCAACAAAGCAGCGGACCAAGATTTTTAATTTATGTTTAAATTGTTACCCATTTCATTTGTTTAAAAAAATCCAAAACTGAAATTTAGGTTGCCTTGTTTGACATAGAGAGCTACAATATTTCATCATTTTTAAAAAGTGTCAATACAGCAACAGTAAATAAGTGTTGAAAAAGGTCTGGGTGCAGCAAATAGATTGAGGTAGAGAATTTTTGTAAAAGTATTTAAAATCCGATATCTCAATTTTCTATTAAGCCATAATCTTCAATCTTGAACCATAATAACACCTATGCAAACGCTGGGTGGGTACTAAATTGAAGACAAATAACATAATGAGCTTCGCGGATAACTCCAAGTTGCTTTTAAAAAAACCTTTTTTCTTTTTGTTTGCAAAACACAGTTCGATTGGGTTCACTAAAATAAAACCATCCAAGCAATTAAAAGGAAAATACCTGCCAAACTTATGATTTGGCAGGTACATTCCCTTTGTAAGTAACAATTTTTTTTCTAGAAAACTTTTGTGACTGTAATGAAATTTGTAACACAATTTTTTTAAAGATTTTTCGCAGTACTTCCATATATCTCTACCAAATTATAGTTTTCTAGCTTCTTAGAAAATAGAAACTTTTTCAAATAATCGTTAACTGGGAGCTCTAGAACCGGTCTCTTAGGTCCATTTAAATTTAAGGAATTAGTTTTAATAATATACCTTACTAACAGTATACAATTATTATGAAAATTCGCTATTATAATGCACTTGCTGCGTCCCAAACATATTCTTCAGTTGCACCTTTGTATCGCTGATGATCATGATGTTTTCATCTCGGAGTGCTGCGGCAAAATTGGCAGCTTGGTAAACGAAATGCATAATTGTAAGTATGCTTTTATTTAAATGTCTGCTTTGGTTTAATTTACAATTAGAATTAATTTTTCAGTCCACTCATTAGCAGTATATATATATATATATATATATATATATATATATATATATATATATATATATATATATATATATATATATATATATATATATATATATCAGTAGCGGATCGTGCCTTAATGTGTTGGGGGTGCGCAAGAAAAAAAAAATAGATCGGGACGCAGCAAGTGCGTTATGGTAGTAAATTTTTATTAAATGCTTCAAATTTGAATAACTCAAGTTTCTACGAACTTTGAAAGCTGTATTTTGGCTTATAGTAGGGCCTTACCCAAGGCAACATATCCACCAAATTTTACCAAATAAATTTTGTAATTTTCGGAGAATTTTTTTTTCAAAAAAAAATCAAAATGTGAATAACTCACTTTTCTAAAAATATACAAAGTTGAATTTTAGCGTGTGGTAAGGTCTGTTACAAGGCAATATATACACCAACTTTCATTAAAATACCTTTGTAATTTTCGGAGAAAAAGATTTTTTTTTGAAAAAAAACTCAAAATTTTCCCGGAAAACGTTATCCGATTTTCCTGACTAACGAACTCATCGAAGCCATTGATAAAAGAAAAGTTCGGGACGCAGCAGGTGCGTTATAGTAGTGAATTTTTACTAAATGCTTCAAATTTGAATAACTCAAGTTTCTATGAACTTAGAAAGTTTAGTTTTGGTATTTGGTAAGACCTTTCCCAAGGAAATATATTCACCAAATTTCATTAAAAAACCTTTCTAATTTTCGGAGAAAAAATTTGTTTTTCAAAAAAAACTAATTAAAATTTGAATAACTGAATTTTCTATAAACGTAGAAAGTTGAATTTTGGTACCTAATAACGCCTTACCCAAGACAATATATCCACAAAATTTCATTGGAACAGCTTTGTAATTTTGGGAAAAATTTTTTTTTCGAAATAAAACTCAACATTTTCCGGGAAAACGTTGTCCGATAGTCCTGGCTAACGAACTCATCCAAGCCATCAATAAAAGAAAGGCATTTGTCGAGTTTCATCAAAATCGGTTAGTTATTTTTTTAGTTATCGGTTGGATACATACATACATATATATATATATATATATATATATATATATATATATATATATATATATATATATATATATATATATATATATGTATGTATATATATATATATATATATATATATATATATATATATATATATATATATATATATATATATATATATATATATATATATATATATATATATATATATATATATATATATATATATATCTGTAAACATATTAAAATTGAAACTGACTCCGGATATGGGTTCTAGGGGTCCTAGGTCGCGCTCATTTGAAAAAATTTTTGCAAAGTCTCTCCATAGATACCTTTTTATTAGTAAATTTTTTTAAATAAAAATGAAGGGCTCGCCTATTTTTTCCCCGAAAATGAATTATAAAGAAACCTACTTACTGAACTTAATAATTATTAACTACTTACCAAGTTTTCCTCTAGTTAGTTATACGTCATAGTAGTTAAAAAGTCCCTTAAAAAGTTAACCTTTAAATTTAAAATATGCACTGAATTAATCACAGTGTTACAATTATTTTGTCCACTTATTAAGCAACCATCATAATAATAATAATTGTCTTGTTAGAACATGTAAACAACAAAATGATCTAATTAAAAATCAATCCGACGTGAAGACGAAAATTACTACGTAGTAGGTACACACGCTCTGCCAAAAGTCCACTACAAACTGGAAGTGTGTAATTTTATAGCGCACAACAGATTGCTTATTCGGTCGTTTTCGGCGAAGATCATCAAGATTCGGCGATCATTTCGCACTGAAGTATCGCATTTCGTGAGAGCTCCGAAAAATACACTCCGGCGCCCGAATGCTTTATATGGATATGAATGTATATAACGTCTGCAACGATTAACACTATACTTATTCTGATTCTGTATTCTGTATTAATGGCTGGCGACTCTTGCGATCCTCGATATACTAATTTTGTTTGTTGAATGCAGGAGGTAAAAAAGTAGATAAAAATTTATTAAAATATAGCATAGCAAAAATATTGTTTCTTCCACGGCAGGCTGCAGTGCGCGCGCACGGGCGCACTTATTGAGGAGCCGCCCCTGATATATATATATATATATATATATATATATATATATATATATATATATATATATATATATATATAATGATGTTTTGAAAGCAAGAAAATCTTAATAGAGCAATCAAGGATCCCGCTTGAATGTTAACAATTAGGAGTGAAACCAAATTGTGCAGGTAATTCCACGAGCATTGGTCTGCATATCTTATAAAAATTTGCATGAATTAACACTTAAAAGTGACTAAATTGAGATGTTTAATCTCTTTGAGTATTAGCTCATTTATATTCAATCAGTTTACGGTTTTATACCAAATAATTAACAGATAAATATGTTGGATTCTTGACCAGCCACTCAGTAAATTAAATCGAAATAGTCGTATTATGTTGACTCAAATGTGAGTTTAGGTTATAAAGCAGTTAGTTCCAATGTAGATTTCGATACATTGAAATCGTAAAGAATTCCTGAACACCAAGATATTCTTTGTACAGCTTATTTAAATGTTATAAGAAACACATTATTCTTTATTGGAAGTGTGCATACAACAAAAGCCACTATACACGTATCCCATGGAAGAACCAACCCAAAGCAAGTTCGCGTAGAAAGCCCTAAAACATAATAATAATATACAGGGTATGTCAATTAAAACTTCCCACCAGAAAATATCGTAAAAAAAATCTGGACGAAGCAAGTGCGTTATGGTAGCGAATTTTCGCAAACATGTTTTCAATGGCAAATATATCTTGTTTTTAAAAGAAGGACATTTGGTTGGCAATATAACCAATAATGTAGTAACAATGTACCACATTTTATTAAAATAGCTTTGTTGTTTCAAAAAGTACAATCATTTTGCGAAAATAAAATTAAAAATTTCCAGAAAAAGCTGGTCCAATTTTCCTGGCCAATAACCCTCTTCAACCTATTTACACACCTACCAAGATATAATTATTCACAAGCAGCTTTCGGACCAAAATTCTAAAAAAATTTACCATATTTTTTCATAAATTGCCTTCAGTTGTTACACAATTATATTTTCCACAAAAATTCGACAGCTTTTTTTTACAATAACTTACTGAACCTTTATTATTAATTACCAACATATCAGAAAAATCTTACAAAAAATGATTTCTACGGAAACACTAAAAGCATTTCTGCGAAAACTTTTCAAATTCAACCACTATTTGAGAGTGCCTTTATATGGCAGCTCGATTTTTTCGACGAGTAATACAAACAAAAAGCTCTCTGAATGCGTCATGTCCATGTGGCTCCGCTCTCTACATTGATAAAAACGCCATATCACAATTGGTGATAAGTGCCAAAAACGTGAAAAGGTGCAAAACAATTGAAATAACTCAAAAACGATGAACGATATAATTTTTTTTCCTTACAAACGTGCATTATATTTAGATGGAAACTACAAAAATGCAACAACATAAGGGGTTTTATTTAAAAAAAAGACTTATGGGCAAGCCTCTGGTTGTTAAAATAGGTTTGTAAGAGGCAGCTCGAGACACCACCCTATAATTAACGTATCTCAATTTTTCTCATATCTTGTATAATGACGGATATTTAGCTTTACCATAGATACGCGTCACCTTCTATATGCATAAACAGACAAAAACTGAAACTGACCCCGCATATAGGTTTTAGGGGTTCTAGTTCGCGCTCATTTGAAGAAATCTTTTTAAAATTCATAAGTCACGGTCTTCTCAATAAGGCATTTTTTCTACAAAAATTTGCTATAATATAGACTATTAAATAATAAACTCTATAGCTGAAACTACTGCCAAAGCATAAGAAAGAGGGTCGATTTGAAATGGACTTTCCGAAATTATTTTAGTAAAATGAAGGACAATGATGGTTGAAGCTGAAACTTAAGGGTAAAACATACTTATTATGACATTTCTTCTACATAGTCCGTATTTGTTTTAAACTCATTCTCTGTGAATTGCAAACTTAGACGTTTCAAATCGAAACTTTGATGTTTTAAGAAGAAAAAATTATAAATCTTTTAAAATAACTTTTCTGCTATTTCTTGACTTTTCTGCGTCAATAAAACTTAACCGTGGTGTGTAATATTTAATTGGTTTTGTCAACCACACAAAATATTTTGTTGTGCTTTCCTTTGGCACCCAATTTTTTTTTTCTTTAAATGCCTATAACGTTTTTCTTTTAACTTAAAGATCTCAATTTCGGTACGTAGAGCAACTTTGATAGTAGAAACGTATATCCTAAATTTGGTTGTCATAACTCTGTTATTTTCGATGATACAAAAATTGTCTGAAAGAAAACAAAAAATTGTCCCGGAAAACTGGTCTGATTTTCCTGGCTAATGAACTTTTATAAGCCACAAAAGGAAGGTACCTACCAATTTTCATCAAAATCGACTGATTATTTTTTGAGTTATCGCTATGATATATATATATATATATATATATATATATATATATATATATATATATATATATATATATATATATATATATATATACAGATCTCTCATTAGTGAATTTTTCGTTTTACGAAAAATTCGCTAAAAAGCCGAGACACGTTGATTTGTTTTCAAGGGTGAAATGAATCTTTAAAATTTATTAATAACCTTCACACAAATATTAAGTTTACTTTAGAAAAAGAAGCTAAGATTGTATAAGTTTTTAGACTTCATGATTAGAAACTAATTCATTTTACTTTTCAATATACAGGAAATCAACACTGACACAACCATATCATACGATTCATGTCACCCTTTCCCACAAAATACCTCAGCCGATCATTCTATGATACATCGTGCATTTTCAGCACCTATGTCCCAAAACATTTTTTAACAATTGAGCAAATAGCATTTAGTAATGGCTACTCTGCTAAAATAATAAATAAAATGATAGAAAGAAAATAATATAATGCATACAGACTTGAAGAAACGTTGAAGAACATCTTAGAAGATCTAGAATTCATAAGGGCCTCTTGCTCCAGTTAGCTTACGCGCTGGCTACGCCCTTCACCTACAGAAACGAAACACAGCAGTGAAGCCAGATAAGTAATCTCCAAGTCTGTATGTAGTATGGACCAGTTTCACCAAGTAACAACAATCAATGAAAAGAATATAAATTAGCGATTTATTCAGTTTATCCAAATATGAGAGACAAAAAAAACAGCAGGTATGTTTCGATAACTTATTTTGGAAGCATTTCAGAAAATATTTAAAAAAAATTAAATACCTGTACAAATCTAAAGATAGCTTTCAAATCTTACAACATCACGCGTGATTTGTTACTTAATGAGAAAGAAAAATCTTGTTTCTTGACAAAAGCTGGAGAAATTTTAACACCCAGCCTATGGCTTACCACCAAAACTCTGTACCTGGACAGCAAATTCCCTCTCCAACCGGAGCATTTCTGTTGTCGTGGACGGCCATTCCTCTAAAGTGTGTCCAATTAAAGCAGGAGTTCATCAAGGTTCAGCTTTAGTCCCTACTTTGTTTCTTCTCCACATCAATGACCTCCTCACTAGCACATCCAACCTAGTTCACAGTTACGCGGACGACAGCACCCTCCACTCAAATATACAATATTCTAAGCCTGCCTCTTTAGCCCAATTAGATGAGGATCGCAGACTCATTTAGGGTTCTGTCTCCGTGGATCTCCAAAAAATATTTGTAACTCCAAAAAATATTAGACTGGGGAAGCAGAAATCTTGTACAATTAAACCCCACCAAATCTTAGTCTTGCTTTCTTTTTCATAAGAGATACACCAGCCCTTGACCCATCACAATGAACAACCAAGTTATTCAAAGTAATGAGTCATTTTCACTTGTTGGCATTTCTGTGGATCGGACTTTGAATTGGCATCAACATGTCACATCAATTGCAGAAGCGGCTGCTAAGAAATTAAGTTTCCTCTTCCGGGCTCGCAAATACTTTTCACCAGCTAATCTCTATACGTTATATGCTTCACAAATAAGGCCAAACCTCGAATACTGCTCCCACATCTGGGGTGCTGCTGCCGTTTCTACACTCGATATCCTGGACTCCATTCAGAAGAGAGCTGTACGTCTCATCGGTAACCCTACCCTCACCAAAAGGCTGCTATTCATTGCCCGGCGACGTGCCGTTGGTGACCTTTCTTTCTTTTATAGATATCTGCAGGGGCACTGCTCAGAGGAGCTTTCTTCCATATAGGTCCTCTGCCTGCTGCCCCAACAGATCTACCAGGGGAACAGAGCGAATGCACCCTTTTACTGTCCAGGTCACCAGACATAGAACATCTTGTTATGCCTGCTCTTTTGTCCCGAGGACATCCAAGTTGTGGAATTCCTTCCTCCTCCGAACCTCCAAACCTTCAACCCCAGAATTAACAAGTTGCCTATTTCCTTCTTGTTGACACCCACGGTACGATAGTATTTAGGCTGTAAGCCCTCGTGGTGTGTTGTTGTAATATAAAAAAGGCTAGTTCTATCTTTATGTTAAATATTGACATACATCACAAAGACATATTGAACACGTTATCCGTCATTTTTATTTCATTTAATTTTCAATTCTTTTAAAGAATTTTTTTTCATAACATCATAACATAGCAGCAGATATTTATTTGTAGTTGTCACGATTTCGTGTTTGTTCAATTTTTAATTGCCTAAGGGTGCTGTCAAGCAGCGAAACCGGCTACAGAAACGTTAAAAACATCCTAGAACATCTAGAATTCAGAAGGGCCACTTGCTTCTTTTGGCTTACGCGTTGGCTAGATTCTTCACTTACCGAAACGAAATCTAACAGTGAAGCCAGAGAAGTAGTCTCCAAGTCTGTATGTAGTAAGTGGTAATACTATTTCAACCTTCCGAGCATCTTCTATTAAACACTGGACGCGGTTTAAAACGCAAGCAAACTGGCAGTTATATAATTATGTGAGATTCAAGAAAATAGCATAGTCCTCAGGTGACTGTTGAGCACAGTCAAGCTACCTGAATTAGTAAATATCTCGAATGCCCTGAAACAGCAAACCAGACTTATTACACATCTGCAACCTCATTTCATTCAGACGTGTCAAATGAGGAAGCAATCAGAATATTTGCATTGTGCCCCTCAGGCAATAAAATTCATAAAGTAATGCATTATGTATGTTGCACCCTGATTATTACTCTCATTCTGTACGCATATCTTGCCATAATTGTATGTTTCAAATGTGCGAAATCCATTTTTGTTAATACACAGACTGTATTATTACGTGCCTTTATGAAAGCGTTAAAGTATGTATTCGCTGGGGAATTGGAAGAAGCTTACTGACATTAGCATAAGTAGTTTTCGGTAAGAAGGTTGTTAATTTGGATATCTGGATTACAAGAAAATTATTGGGAATGCAACGTGTAGCTTACATTGATTATCCATAATAGTGTAAATTTTTATATCAGAAACTGTGTGTATGTAATAAAAATTTCGTGCGTTATAGTAGCGAATTTTCATATAAATTGTACACTATTATTATACGGCGTATTAGTAAAGTTAATCCGATTGACTTAGACAGATCTTGAAGATCGATTTTAGAGGTCCTAGTACGCGCACATTTGAAGAATTCTTTCGAAAGTGTTTCCATCGATATCCTCAAATTATCAAAAAAATCTAACTCTCATTCTAACTCCTTTTGAAAAAAATGTCTAAAACTCAAATTTATATGGAGCTAAAGAAGTAAATTTTACTATATCTATAGATAGTGTAAGTCTCTTTAATAGAAACTTGTATTATAAATTTCAATAAAATATGTAAGGCTAGATGCATTCTCGCAACAATTTGAACCGTAGACCGGTTTCGCTCTCATTAGAGCTCTTCAGGACGGCTACTAATTGCAGCGAAAATTCACCTATAAAGTAATACGGCTACAGTAGCCAGCCTTTCAACACTGAGTGGCGGACGTGCCGCCACCTAGTTGGGGAACCAAGTAATATGTTGTCACGCCAGCTCCAAATAACACAAAGTGGTAAAAAAATAGAGACTGTATACAACTAACTAACAATTTAGTAAATTGTTAGTCCTGGCTCGAATGAGAGCGAAACCGGTCTACGGTTCTAATTGTTGCGAGAATGCATCTAGCCTTACATACTTTGTCCCTATATTAGGGTAGAAATGGGCCAGGGCTAACAATTTACTAAATTGTTAGTTAGTTGTATACAGTCTCTATTTTTTTAACACTTTGTGTTATTTGGAGCTGGCGTGACAACATACTACTTGGTTCCGCAACTAGGTGGCGGCACGTCCACCACTCAGTGTTGAAAGGCTGGCTACTGTAGCCGTATTACTTTATAGGTGAATTTTCTCTGCAATTAGTAGGCCGTACTGAAGAGCTCTAATGAGAGCGAAACCGGTCTACGGTTCAAATTGTTGTGAGAATGCATCTAGCCTTACATACTTTGTCCCTATATTAGGGTAGAAATGGGCCAGGGCCAACAATTTACTAAATTGTTAGTTAGTTGTATACAGTCTATATTTTTTTAACACTTTGTGATATTTGGAGCTGGCGCGACAATATATTACTTGGTTCCGCAACTAGGTGGCGGCACGTCCACCACTCAGTGGAATTTCATTAAAGACATACAAAAGATTTCCAGAAGGAAACTTAATTCGTATTTAGAAAAGTAAAGTATCTGCGAAATTATAAACGTAGCTGTTATTTTTCCTTATTAATCGCCAGTATAATTTCGTTTAAGTCAACGCAATTAAACCGGTTGTTTCAATATAATCAATAACAAAATTATAATTTCAGACTCTAAAGTGACAAATTAATTGAGGGGATTTAAACAAAAATGACATCTTGTTCAAAACGTATGAAATCTGTGCACTATTTTTTCTCCAAATGTCAAAATAAAACATAACAAAAACATACAATCATCGAGCTGGATTCGATCACGTAACCTTCTGCTTAGGAGGTAAGCGCGATGTCCCTGCGCCATCTAGGCATACGTCAACTAAGGTTTTATTTGCGTGATACTTTATATCGGCTTTATGCCTGGGATATTATATTCAAACTATACGTAACAATTAATTACAGATTTAGTAGAATTACCATTGAAACACATCCCACGACTGTTTCGGTCTTATATGACGCCTTGTGTTTAAGTTTAAAGATAAAAGAAACTATTTTAGAATCATTGTTATAGAAACTTGGTTTGATTTTGTTTATATTTCTGTTATATTATGCGACAGCATAATATATCTGTGCTGCGCTAAAACTATATTTGGGGCCGTTAAGAAAGCTACAAATATACAATATCGGACTAGTCAAAATAAACAAAATAAAATTTCGAGACGCAGCAAGTGCGTTATAGTAGCGAATTTTCATAAGAATTGTACACTATTATCACACGGAATATTAGTAAAGTTAATACTTTAAACTTACACAGACCTTGAAGATCGATTTTAGAGGTCCTAGTACGCGCACATTTGAAGAATTCTTTCGAAAGTGTTACCATAGATATCTCTATATTATCAAAAAAATCTTGCGTTTTAACTCCTTTTGAGAAAATGCCCAAAATTCAATTTTCTATGAAGGTAAAGAACCAGATTTTGCTATATCTATAGATAGTGTAAGTCTCTGTGAAAGAACCTCGTATTACAAATGTCATTAAAGTTATACAGAAGATTTCCAGAAGTAAACTTAACTCATATTAAAAAAAAAAGGAAAGTATCTGCCAAATTATAAACGTAGCAGTTATTTTTCCTTATTAATCATCAGTATGATTTCGTTTCAGTCAACCCAATCACACCGGTTTTTTGAATAACAATTACAACAATAACAAAATTATAATTTCAGACTTTAAGGTGACAAATTTATTTAACCGTTTTACACAAAAATGAGTTCTTGTTCAAAACGTATGAACTCTGTGCAGTATTGTTTCTCCAAATATGAAGATAAAACTTAAAAAAAAATCCATTCATCCAGCTGTATTCGATCGCGTAACCTTCTGCGTGCGATGGGAGTGCGGTATTACCGTTTATTTTAATAAAATATCTACAGAAAATTCATTTCAAATAGACACTTTCGCTGATGCTTTGGAAGTAGTTTTAGTTAAGTTTATGGTTTAACGGTCTATAATTTTTAGCTAATTTTCGTAGAAAAAAAATCGTTAATGAGGAGACCGCTTTTTGAACTCTAAAAAGATTTCTTCAGATGAGCGCAAACTAGGCCCCCTAGGATCCATATCCGGGTTTACTTTCTGTTGACATATATACAGGGTGACGCATTTCTACGGTAAAGCTTCAATGATTGTTATTATGCAAGATACGAGAAAAAATTGTATACGTTACCTATAGGGTGTCTTGAGCTGCATCTTATAAAATTAATTTGACAGTCACAGTCGTTGGTGATACCTACAATTTTTTTGGAACATTCCCTATTGCATTTTTGCATTTTCAGCGAAATACGAGACGCAGTAAGTGCGTTTTGGTAGCGAATTTTTATTAAATGCATCAAAATTCAATAAGTCAATTTGCTATTAACCTAAGGTTCGTCAAATAGGAAACGAGATTTCTCGGAAACGTTTTAAGTTTATTTTCGAATTTTTTTTTGCATATTTTCAAACAAGTTATTTTGGTTAGATATGGTACATTGTTTCTACTATATAGGTTATACCGGTGACCAAATTGATGCATGCTTGGATTAAAGAGACATATTTGCTATTAAAAATATTTTTATGAAAATTCACTTCCATAACGCACTTGCTGCGTCCATACTTTTTTACTTAAAACTGTAAAGCGCAGACATAAATTACCTTGTTCTTCAAAGTTGCAATTGAGTTTGCCACTTAAAGAAGATTTTTATATACCCAGAGCATACAAACTTTTTTCTAAGCAGTTTTTCTAATTACAATAAAAAAAGTAATTAAAAGATTACATATCTTTGGTTGTAAAATTACAAATAAAAATAAGCAGGAATCCTATTATATTGACGGAAAGATGTATACTGCATGAACAAACGTTTGAAATAATAAACTTCGACATTCTGACTTAAGATAAATCTTCATTATGAAAGAGGTATCCTCTGGGCGTGTCACATTTTTGGTTCCATTCTGTGGCCCACACAGAAGTTCATCTAATTATTTAATATAGGCAGTCCGACCATGTTAATGTGTAATTCGATAATTAAAACTTGCGGTTGCTTTGTGGATGCCTTTACTATTTAATAAACTTTTCCATCATAGAAGACAGCTTTGAGAATTAATTTTGAAACCCACGTTTAAGTGATTTATAGGTATCATTGTTGTAACCATTTACTTAGCTTGATCAAAACAGTGGTGAGGTGGATAGGCTCTGGCAACAAGATTTACTTTATATAGAATGTATACATATACAGTCAGGTCCGGGTTTTACGAGTAGCAGATTTAACGAATTTTTCATTTAACGAGCAAATTTTGGTAATTTCAATGGACTTGTGTAAGAGACAATGCTAAAATGGTTGGAGAAACAAATTGATACGCCCCGTCTCTTTACTTTCATTCGGTTGCACTATCATTTAAGTTTCTACCTGGAATTATTTATCTCTGGATTTCACAATCTTTTCCAATTTGCTGGTAATCTTTATCCTCTAGACGTCTGTATTTCAATAGGTTTACGCATGAACAATGCGATACAAAGAATACTTATATACCGTTAGTTTTTATTGTAAATAGCTTTAGCTGCCTTAGACGCATTCTTTAGATGCACCCAGTGGATTTTCTTCAATTAGAATAATGCTTCTACCTAGTTGGCCATTCTGTATTACTGACATTATGTTATGTCAACTACGTCACCAAGCGTTACGCGAAAGCTCTATAAAAGCAAGCCTTTCGCAAGGTACAAGTCAGTTCTACGTTCGATCTCCTCTTCTTAAATTCTTGGGACTCCGAGTTCCCAATTTTCTACTTAAACACCGCTCGCGTGTTTAAGCCAGTTCAGTGCTACAGTTTTACGCCAGATATCATCTTCGCTTCTTCTATGCTCCTTGGAACCCTGAGTTCCAAATCTTCCACTTAAACATGGCTCGTGTGTTTAAGCCAGTTCAATTCTACAGTGTCGTTCTACAACGAATCTCATCTCCATCGCTTTTTGGGACTTCTAAGATCCCGATCTTCTACCTAAACATCGCTAGTGTGATTACGCCAGTTCAGCTCAAGCTCCAATCTTGCTACAGAAATTCCGTTCGTACAGTATTATAGTGAAAAATCAGTGTTTTCTTCGAAATTAGAAAGTATACGCGCAGTTAAATGCAATAGCAAGTAGCTAATAAGATTGTGAAATCTCCTGAATAACCCATTAAATCAAGTGTAAAACCGCAAATTGTAAATAAATGTAAGTTCAAAGTGTATATAGTAACAATACAACATATATAAATATAAAAAAGTGTATTATTGAAATCTTCTGGAATCCAGTGCACCTAGAGCTATAAATACAGTCCACATACAGTCCACATCTTCAACATATTCTTCTTCCAACGCTAATTAGCAAGGCCGACTAGTTAGCGAGGGTGGTATCAATCAACCTGCAAAACGTTGGGGCAAGAAAACAAGCTCTTTTTCCCCCAAAAATGTCTCTGATTTAACGAGACCGCTTTTTAAGTGATTTCGCTTTTAAGCGAGGTAACTAATGCACTGACCGGTTTACATTTTTATTGGGGTACACCGATGTGCGATAGTAAACAGGAGGGCTTCGTCTTTCCGTGAATTTCGTTGCCCCTATCTAAAAATATAACCACTTAGACACACTAGGATTAGATGCACATGTTTCTTGATTGAGACATGACACTAATGAGTAATACATTTGACTGTACACAACACAAGAGAACATGTTTATGGGTTCTTCCACTCAGACAATGATAAAATCCCTTTTACCACATGAAATCAAAGTTCGTTACAATTGTACATTTGTGCGGCTTTTTGTTTTTCTGTTTAAATCTTGAAATTTGCGCCGTATTCCGATCAAGTTTTAGATCACCCCGCGTTTGAGGCAGGTGAATAGAGTCTTGTTAGTGAATTTTTATTTAAAAAAATCAATCAATAGAGAGGTATCGATGGTGAGACTTTGCAAAATTTTTTCAAATGAGCGCGAACTAGGACCCCTAGAACCCATATCCGGGGTCAGTTTCAATTTTTATATGTTTATATATATATATATATATATATATATATATATATATATATATATATATATATATATATATATATATATATATATATATATATATATATGTATCCGTCTGATAACTCAAAAAATAATGAACCGATTTCAATGAAACTCGGCAAGTGCCTTTATTTATTAATGGAAAATCGGAAGGGGCTTTCCAGAAAAATTTTGAGTTTTCTTTCAAAATAACAAAGCTGTTTTAACGAAATTTACTGCATATCTTGCCTTGAGAGAGACCTTACTACGTATTAAAACTCAACTTTCTAAGTTTATAGAAAATTGAATTATTCAAATTTTAATATTTTTTTCGAAAAAAAATTGTTTCTCCTAAAATTACAAAGCTATTTTAATGAAATTTGGTGAGTATCTTGCCCTAGGAAAGACCTTACTACGTACCAAAATTAAACTTTGTAAATTTATGCAAAATTGAGTTACTCAATTTTGAAGCATTTAATCAAAATTCACTACCATAACGCACTTGCTGCGTCCCAAGATTTTTTTACACTATGTCCGCGTCCGGTGTTAAAAAAAACGCCTTGGCATTGAAGAGAAAATGTCGATATAAAATCAAGTGAAAATGGGAACGAAAATAGTGATGGTTGTAGGCGGTGCGGTATTACATGGTGCTATTTCATTATCAACAATTTTAAAGCGCGATAATGTTATTGTCCAAACTAGTGGTTCCAGCACTATTGACAACAAGAGAAAAAGTCTGAAAAGAACCGAGATGGAGGACTTGGAAAAAGCATTGTTTGATTGGATCAAATATCAGCGGCACGCAAACATTCCTATAAGTGGTCTATTTCTTCAGGAGAAAGCTGTTTCTCTTGGTAGATTAATGCGATATGGAGATAATTTCCAGGGTTCAACAAAGACATTCAATCAATTCCAAACAAGCCTCCAGGGAAGCAAAATCTGTAAATAAGGATGTCAAGTCTTTTTATCAAAGAAAAATAAAGTTATTCGAAATTAAAATTAAAATAATCCTCGACATCACTTCAAATTCTGTAATGCAATATCTACAATGTTGAACAAAGACAGATGAGGTTACCTGCACTGCTATGCTATTTAAATAAGTGGTGGATAAAAATCTAAGCAATAGATGTTACAAGTATTCATGCAAGATGTCAGAACGTAGAACATTGTGAAATGTACAACAGGGACGCCATCTCGGAACCAGGTAGTATGTTGTCACGATTTAACACACTTAACACAAAATGTTATAGATGGAGACATGTGTACAATCAACTAACAATTTTATAAATTGTCAGACCAGGCCCATTTCTTTTATAATACCGGGACAATGTTCGCTTTCAAAAACGCTAAATTTTAGCATGCGACAATCTTATTTACAAGTATCAAAAACTGCTCACAAAATGGGAACTATACTGATAAGCTACTGGATCCATCATTTTTATCGATGATTTCGCAAGTTAGTTGGTCAATATTTTTTTAAAGTAAATATCACTTTCAAAGGTATTTCTGTAATTGTCATATTGTCTGTTTCAAACAGGTACAGGCTCCCGCTTAAAATTAGAAAAATATACTTTTGTTAACCGTCCAAGCCTATCGAGCTTAATTTACAAGGTGCTTGCTTTCGGCGTCGACCGGATTTCAGTGTAGTCTTCGACAAAAGCTAGATTCATACACTCTGGAATTGCGAAATAGCCACGAAACGTATTCCTATTGGTTTATTTAAAATATTATCGTAAAGCTGTTGTTTTTTATTAGATTTTATAAATATACTAATTTTTACAAATTTTTGTGTGCACACAGACAGGATATAAATGTATTGTCTACTTTTAAGTTTGTGTAGCTCCAATATTAATTAAGGGCCCCTCTTTATTATTCTTACTTATCTTGTGCTTATATATGTAATATAAAAATAAAAAGGGAGTGAAACAGCAAGTGAATTTATTTACTTTAGTGCTGTATTCGATATTATCTGGAAAAGATATTATAGACGACAATGTGGAATGCAGTTTCAGTAAATTTACAGTTTACTGCAAGGAGGGTTTTAGAATTATTTTCAGAAACATGCTGAGAACCCCCTTGGATGCACAAGCCACAAGGAAAATTTGTTGCAATGAACTCCCAAGAAAGTTAAGCGACCAAGAATGAATGGGGTTGCTGCGCGGGCGGTAAATCTGAGCGGAAAATGCAAAAAAAAACATTTAGTCGGACTTTGAAAACATGCGTTTTTCACACTTTGCAGCAATACGTCCTTTAAACCCTGTCTGCCCCGTACAACACCCAAATTTTCCTAGGTCCAGTAACTTTTTTGGGGGTTACTCCCAAGAAATTTTCTTATGCTTAATGCTTTGAAGGTAGTTTTATGCATGCACAAGGGGAAGGAGAACTCGCCGTGTTTTTGGGTGTGGGGCAGACACCTTCTTCACCCTGGGAGTTCTCCTTCCCCTTCTGCATGAATACAATCAATGCATGAACCACAAGACTTTTTTTATGTTCCGCTTCCTAGTGTATTTTTTTGTTGAGTATAGTTCCAGTTTATCAACTGTTTTGTTTGGGTTTTGTGTCCAAATTACTGTATACATATTTATATTACTGGTCATGTTTTTGCCTGCCCTTCTTTAACCTATTTTTTACCGTTCCTAAGTAATTAAAGTAATGTTTTATGACTTGCAATGTAAGGCTAAATCACAAGAATATATTATTCTTATGAAAATTTACTACAAAAGCTCACTTGCTGCATCTCTAACATTTTTTGCTATCCCTAAAATAAAATTGTCACATTTCACATTGCCTACCCTTTTGTTAAACGGAATGTTTTACACAATAGGGCTCCGCTTGCTGCTCAATTTAGAAACGCAACTTAATCATTCTGCGAGCGCTGCAAATAATCCGACTTAACTGCACTATAATGTATAGGTAACAGTGCAAAAACCAACTATTTTATAAGCTCTCTAACCACAAGACGCATGTTCTCATATATAAGACATATATTTAAGAATAACGAAATCGCATTCCCGTATTTCTCAGCATTACGTCTCATATATTATCAGCACCTACTCGAATCAGAATTAAAAACCGGTATAGACGATAAACATACTTTATTGTGTCGGAGCGATTTAACATGAACTTCTACATAAAGATTTTGCGACTGTAATAACTCACCTCAAATGACACTAATCTCCGAAAGTCATATGTTATAGGGCTGCAGCTTAAAATTTCAGCGACGCTATTCAAAAGGCGTCATTTATCATCGATAAACTGCATGCTAACTAGATGACTTTATTATACAAAGCGATTTGTACGTATTTCAAAATCGTCTCAGTCGATAACGTGGTCTGATACGTACATGAGGTTTACAGTTTGAAACTGAACTCAATCTCTAATACTAAAATCATTTACATATGCAACTCTTGTTTTACAGTCTTCTGCTGTGATAACAAAAGCTCCCAAGGCAACCTTCCTGGTAAATTTTTCATCTAATATTGTACGTTTAATACCATTTTTTTAACATAAAGCAGTTTGACTTAATCTTAGTCTCTCTTACGTATTTTTATATTAAGATCCAGCCGCCTTCTCTAGAAGCATTAATTCAAATTAACACTCATAACACCAAAAAGCGATTTTGACAAGAACGGATTTTTTCCAGCTTAAGACACCCTATAATTAACGTATACAATTGTTTCTCGTATCTTGTAGAATAACAGTAATATTGAGCTTTACCGTAGAAATGTGTCACCTGTATATATGTATACAGATAAAAACTGAAACTAACCCCGGATATGGGTCCTGGGGGCCTAGTTCGCGGTCCATTGAAAAAAATCGCAGTGTCCTCAATAGCGAATTTCTTGTACGACCATTTGCTAAAAATTAAAGGGAATTAAAGCATAAACTTTATAACTAAAACTACTGCTAAAGCATCAGAGAAAGGGTCGATTTGAAATTAATTTTCTGGAAACATTTGAGTAAAATGAAGCAAAATGACGGTTAAAGCTGAAACTTAAGGACTTGTAAAATCCACTTTTTGCAACATTTTCTCTACAATGCCTGTACTAGCTTCATCGGTATTCCAATTTTGATGTTTCAAATCGCGACTTTGACCTTTTTAGAGGAAAAATTTCATTTTCAAAGTAATTTTTCTGTCATTTCTTGACCTTTTGCGCAAAAAAAACTTAGTCTTTGTCTACCACATACAATATATTTTGTTATCCACACAAAATATTTTACTTTTGTGAGTTTATCTGGTCATCAGTGGCACCCAAAATTTTTGTTTTTAAATGCCTATAACCTTTTTTTTACTTTCACCCTATAGGTCTAAATTTTGGCATATAGTTTACTTTTTGTGACATAAACCAGCGTACCAAATTTAGCTTTACTTCCGGAGATATAATTTTTTTCCGAAAGAAAACACAAAATTCTTCTGGAAAACCTGCGCATATAAAAAAGTCTGGACGCAACAAGTGCATTATGATAGTGAACTTTCATAAAAATGTTTTAAAAAATTCAAATATGTGTTTTTTTTCAAGAAAGCAGACAGCAAATTTGGTTACCAATATAACATATATAGTAGAAACAATGTATCATATTTCATCAAAATAACTTTATTGTTTGAAAATGTACAAAAATTCTTCGAAAATAAAATGTTCCCAAAGAAACTAGTTTCCTGGCCAACAAACCTTATAGGTTAGTAGTAAATTGAGCTATTCAAATTAACATATAATAAAAATTCGCTACCATAACGCACTTGCTGACTCCCGAATTTATTTTCTTACAAACATGCATTATAATTTCATGGTCGAAATTCCATACCTTTAAGGTCAGCTGAGAACTAACACTGAGCGGGGGAATCCGTCTGTCTGATTAAAACAAATCATTGTTTAATCTATTTCTGAGCAGATTTTCCTGGCTAACGAACCTGTTCAATCCACTTGCAAAAGGGAGGTACTCACCAAATTTGATCAAAATCGGCCTATTAATTTTTGAGTTATCGGTGATATATATATATATATATATATATATATATATATATATATATATATATATATATATATATATATATATATATATAAACATATAAAAATTTAAACTGACCCCGGATATGTGTTCTCGGGGGCCTAATTAGTGCTCATTTGAAGGAATTTTTTTCAAAATTCAAAAGCTGAGATTTCCTCATTAGTAAATTTTTTTAAAGAAAATTCAATAAAACATATAAAAACTGTAAATGACCCTGAATATGGTTTCTAGGGGGGTTAGTTCACGCACATCTGAAGATCTTTTTTTTTAATTCAAACATCGGGATCTCCTCATTAGTGAACTTTTTAAAAGAAAATTCACCAAAAGAAAAAAAATTATATTATTAAAGTTCCAAAACAATCGATAAGAGAAATGTGTAAAAACATTTTGTAGCTCCTAGGCCCTCACAGTTTCTGTCTGCCCTGCTATGGTGCCTAGTCGTGGACGGCCTGCTAGGGAGACTCTCGGGAGGGGGGTATAAGTACAGGGCTATGCGGACGACACTATCATGATAGTCCGAGGAAAGGTTACACAATTAGTGTGGGGCGCATGCAGACAGAACTGAAAGTGGGGAAAGGTGGACGGTTGGTCAAGGGCTCGGGGTGAGCCCTGAGAAAGCAACCGTCATACCGTTTACGAGGAGAAGGAAGTGGGAAAGCCACATAACTCTCACTCTATACGGTAGAAACATTCCAATGGCCAGGGAGGCCTTGGGGTCGTATTAGACTCTAAGCTAACCTGGAATGGTCACATTGGAAAAATACCGCGTAAGGCAGTCATGACCTTGGCCGTCACTCGCCAGATCTATGGAAAAATGTGGGGACTAAGACCTAGTATGGCCTACTGGCTGTACACAAGGGTGGTCAGACCATCGTTAACATACGCGGCACTGGTCTGGTGGCCTAAAGTGACACAATCCAATGCCAAACAAAAAGCCTGAACGCAGCAAGTGCGTTATGGTAGTGAATTTTCATAGAAATGATCTGACACAAATATTTTATAACTTTTTTTTAGTATTTAATTGAGCATTTAATTATCTTTCTGTAGCAAACTTATGTCAAAAATGTTGCTGGTCCATCCTTACAAGCTCAAAATGTGACGGCTTTTGTCTGGCGGTTGTGCATAGACGAGAGTGGTCCTGAAACAAAAATCAAGAAAATATTCTCAGGATGATTTAAAGTTTGGGTGTACCAGCTTTGAAGTAAATGAAGAAGAAAGGCCCTTGTATGTCATATGCTCAAACATTTTGGCAGCAGACAGCATGAAACATAATAAACTTAAACATTCAGAAACGCTTCACAGTAAGTACGTTAGCAAACCCCGAAATTTATTCGAATTACAATTAAACCCATATAAAGAGCAAAAACTATTAAAAAACTTTGTCAATGAAAAGCTTTACTTTTTTCTTACAGAGTTTTATATTTTATAGCCAGATGGAAAAAGGCTCACACTATTGGTGAAGAGCTTATTTTGGCAGCTGCAATTGAAATCGTATAAACTATGTTTGAAGATAATTTTGCCAAACAATTTCAGTCCATACCTCTATCTAATTATACTGTTGTCCGTAGAATTCGTGATGTAGCTGAAAACGTACCACATTAGCTTTTCAAGGAGTTGCCTGACAATTTTTTTCAGTTCAGCTTGATGAAGCAACAGATAGACATTAAGGTGCTCATTTAATTGCGTATGTTAGATTCTGTGATAGTATATCAGCAGTAGAAGAACTACTATTCTGCAAACCAATAGAACTCAAAGCAACAGCACTTGTATTATTTGCTACCCTAAACGATTTTCTAAACGAGGCAAACTTTTAATCGGGAAAACAGCATGCCTAAATGGTACCCTGCTAGGGAGGAGCCCCCTCAATAACACCTTGCTGAATGGAACCGCTAGGGAGCAGCCCTACCCATAACATCTTGCTAAATGAACCCATTAGGGAGCAGCCCCTTCAATGAGATCTTGCTAAATGGACCCGTTAGGAAGCAACCCTACGAGAGCAGCCCTATCCATAACATTCTGCTAAATGGACCCGCTAAGAAGCAGCCCTATGAGTAGAAGCCCTATCAATAATATCTTGCTAAATGACACCTTGCTGACCGGAGCCGTTTCTCCATGAAGTCTCTGAGGCACCTCCAGCATCCAAGGCTAGACGAATGTAATCACCACTCCGGAGGCAGCAGTCTGAACCTCGAGTTAAGTACATCATTTATCTGTAATTTTCTTTTTAAAGCAGTGTATGCTCTACAACTCATTTTGGCAATGCTATATGCCAATTAAAGTAGTTAATTTATATTTCTCCTTTGGTTAAATTTGCTTAATTAAATCCAGCTGCATTATATAACTTAAATAATCTTTTAATAAACTGATTTTACTTCTAACTCCTGACTTATTTGTACATCTTAAAACCCGCTGACTGCAAGTGCTGAAGCCCACGCCCTGCCTTAATTTATATTATATTTGTGCCCCGACTGAGTAGCCAAACTAATCATTAATTCTTTAATAAATACCTAGGGCATAAAAAATTTTGTTATACTGTGGAGCATTAGTAAGTTTTTTTAGTCATACTGTCTCCACAACGTGGGGTTCATTTCTTTTTTCGTTATACTGGACACATTGGATGATCCACAAAGAAGCTCTGGCTTTCAAAGTAATGAGTCCTGGAGTATTGTGCTAACATCCGTGGTAACCGCAGTAAATTATATAAACATTTGGCCCCTAAAATCAAGAATATTTTCTGCATTTTGTAAAGACACACCTTTTTAGGGGCCGTTTGCAAGACATTTTTCTTGCAATATGCGCATCCAGAAAGGGTTCTAAGCATGTCTCTGAATCTTTTTTCCTAAAAGTCCCCCGTGTGCTAAACTGCTAATTTACCGAAAATTTAATTTTCATTTCAGACTTTTTTTCTCAATATGCTCGCGGCCCCTATTCTGTTTCATCACGCACCCCTAGAGGGCGCGCCCTACATGTTGAGAGTCGCTGGTTTATTAAGTTTTAAATTGAAATTATTAATTATAAGTAGGTAACTTAGACACTTCTGGTATGTATGTTAATTAAAATTATATACTTATCATGTAATTGAGTTTATCTCATGATATCATAGAAATTCTAACTGTTCCTATAATAGCAGCCTACAGCAAACATTGCCTATACTAAACGATATAGATTAGTGAATATGTTACCCTGTAACAAATATCCTTTAGACTACCGAGTCTGCATGAAAGTATTACTCCCGGAAAAGTTGTAATGCCCGTTGTTGATGATGGACTCATCCGATTACTGTTAATTGATTCTAAGTAGTGAAGATGAATCGTGTTATGATACTAATAGTGCATGAGTCAGTAATATTTGAGATAACTGTGGGCTCCACAAACAAAGCCCAGGTATCAATGTAATCAGTTCTCTATCTAGAATATTACAAGCCTCTTATATGTCAGTTAATCGCTGATCTAAATGAGTTCAGATGCCATTACCTAAATCAATCCACAGGGTCCGTGAATTACAACAGTAGCCGATATGATTAAATAAGATTCAGAGGTGAGATTCGGTTCCTCTCGATTATAAATATAACACCACGTGATGACGCAGCTAACATTTAGATACATGTACTACCTTTTATGGATGCTGTTTGGCAAAGCCTATCAAATTTATATGAGACGCTTTGTTGAGATTTGAAAAAGAAGAAATATAAATTGTGTTGGCTTGAAATTGTTTTCCTAGACATGAACACTTAAACACTATTGGAACGTTTAATTTTACTCAGCGCCTTTTTTTCTAAGTAGACTTTATTTATGAGCTCAAAGCAGTACTTTGTACTGGTAACAGATTCTGCAATTAATTACAATATATTGAAACATGTATAAAGCGGAAACGAATGGGACTGAGCTAATCTTCCGTTTTAAAGAGGTTTCCGCTTTATCCTGTACCGGGTCTGTTTGTTTCGCAGATGATCACAGTGTTATGAATCATATGGGGGGACCGCTAGGTTTCACTTATCTTGATGCCATGGAAAATTTGATTATAATCTTGTGGGATACCCGATTATCCGTTGTGCTGATTCAAAATTAGAAATTGGGATTTTTTTTATATGGGAGGCTTTAAAATGATGGAAGAAACCCATAATCCACACACAAGCTGTGCTTTAGTGGATATTGTTTGGTTTATTTGTTATTTGTTGTAATTTTATTCTAAACAATTTATATTTTAGATGTATAATTATTATGGATGCAAATAAACCTATATATTATTATTATTATTATTATTGGTATTATCCGCTTTCCAAACTAGGAATGAAGTTATAAATGTGTACATATCTATAAATTTCTAGTTCCGTACATGTATTATGCGTGATAGTATAAACTACTGGTAGGTTACCTACTAGTAGTTTATACTGTATTACTTTATATTGCCTTTATATTTCAACAACACACGACGAGGGCTTACAGCCTAAATACTATCGTACCGTGGGTGTCGACAAGGAGGAAAGAGGCAAATTGTTAATTCTGGACTTGAAGGTTTGGAGGTGCGGAGGAGAAGGAAAAACATGTGCCGGCAAGGAATTCCACAACTTGGAAGTCCTCGGGGCGAAAGAGCGTGCATAACAAGATGTTTTATGTCTGGTAACCTGAACAGTAAAAGGGTGCATGCGCTCTGTTCCCCTGGTAGATCTGTTTTGGGGCAGCAGGTGGAGGAACTATGAAAGAAAGCTCATCTGAGCAGTGCCCGTGCAGATATCTATACGTCGGTGGGCAAGGGATGGCAGCCTTTGGGTGAGGGTAAGGTTACCGATGAGACGTCTAGCTCTCTTCTGAATTGAGCGCAGGATAGTGAGTGTAGAAGCGGCAGCGGCAGCGGCAGCGGCACGACAGATGTGGGAGCAGTATTCGAGGTTTGGCCTTATTTGTGAAGTATGTAAAGAATAGAGATTAGCTGGTGAAAAGTATTTGCGAGCCTGGAAGAGGAAACCTAATTTCTTAGCAGCCGCTTCTGCAATTGATGTGACATGTTGGCGCCAATTGAGATTTTGATCCACAGAAATGCCAAAGAGTGAAAAGGACTCATTACTTTGAATAACTTGGTCGTTCATTGTGATGGGTCTAGGGCTGGTGTATCTCTTATGAGATAGAAAGAAAGACTGAGATTTGCTGGAGTTCAAATGTACAAGATTTCTACTTATAATTTTTTGGAGATCCACAGAGACAGAACCCTCCATGAGTCTGCAATCCTTATCTAATTGGGCTAAAGAGACTGGCTTAGAATATTGTATATTTGAGTGGACGGTGCTGTCGTCCACGTAACTGTGAACTGGGTTGGATGTGCTAGATAGAAGGTCGTTGATGTGGAGAAGAAATACAGTAGGGGCTAAAGGTGAACCTTGAGGGACTCCTGCATTAATTTGATACAGTTTAGAGGAATGGCCATCCACGACAACAGAGATGCTCCGGTTGGAGAGTAAATTTGCTGTCCAGGTACAGCGTTTTGGTGGTAGGCCATAGGCCGGATGTTTATTAAACAGCGCTCCGCGCCAGACCTGGTCGAATGTTTTGGATAGGTCTAGAGCGACAATCTGGGATTCACCGTGTAGTTCCATAGACTTGTTCCAAGTATTGGCTGAGAAAGGAAAGATATATATATATATATATATATATATATATATATATATATATATATATATATATATATATATATATATATATATATATATATATATATATATATATATATATATATATATATATAAGAGGTCAATCTCATTTTTGTTAAGTGACTGCGAAGAAAGAAAAAAAAGTCGATTCCTCGAGGAACTGGTTTTTTGTTTTTAATCTGATACTTTGCAAGTTTCTTTAATTTTTTATTCTGTATATTGATTTTCTTAATTAACTTGGCGTTAATGACCACAAGCACGTTCCTCTGAAAATGCAACAGTCATCATACTTAAATTAAAAGTTAACTTTTTAAACAAACTATGTGCCCTTATGTCTAACATACTACGTTTTGAGTACAGATGATTGCATTTCTAGATCCAAAAATTCTTGTTTAGCAAAATTTTTAACTTTTTGACGACCTACCTTTGTTTTGTAGAAGTTTTAATATAGAAATTCGTGAAATTAGGAAATACTTATTTCTGTTTGCAAAATGTTAGAAAGGCGATATCTGCACCTAATAATCTAATTTTAGTACTTAGCTTGGATTAGATTCAGTTCCTTGGACCTGGAAGGCATAATTCACTATGTGAGGATTGGATCCTGTGCCGAGCACTGATACGTATACTTGGAGAACCCAAATCACCATCTCATCTTTTTAGAAACCTGAAGATCGTTTCACTAACAAAGTTACCCTAATCAGGGAATAAAAAATTCTAACTACCTACTACTAACATCATCATTTATACTGAATATTAGGTAAAGAACGATACCGAGAGCGAGACTAAATCGCAGGCAAAAGTTTAAGTGTATTATACGAGGACAGGTCAATAATTCCGTGACTTTTTTAATGAAACACGGGTTTTTTGACAAAAAATCACTTTATTTCTCAACATAGTCTCCTTTGAGCTCTATACACTTCGTCCAACGTTTCTCCAATTTATCCCTTCCAAAAATAAGATTTGTCGATGTCCTCAAAATAGGTATTTGTTTGTGAGATGATTTTATCATTGCTGTCAAATATCTTTTAGCCGAGCTATTTCTCTAAGTTTGGAAATAAGAAATAACCATCGGGGCTAAATCCGGAAAATAGGGCGGATGAGGAAGCAATTCATAGCCCAATTTACGCAATTTCTCCATAGAGACTACACATGTGTGCACGCTTGAATTGTCTTTTTTTACCAAATGCGGTCGTTTTTTCTTCAAATCGTCATTGAATCCCAATAAGTTGGTATAATATTCGCCATTGATTGTTCTTCCATTTTGAAAATAACCAATGTGGATTATACCGCGTGCATGCCAAAAAACGGTGGCCATCACTTTATTGGCTGACAAACCCACCTTGGCCTTCTTCGGCACCGATTCGCACGGAGAAACCCACTGTTTTGACTCCTGCTTGGTCTTTGGTGGGTTGTAATGAATCCATGGTTACGAAAGGCCGCAAAAACTCGTCCCCATTGTGGTGGAACAACGCCAAACACTCCTTGTCACACGATTGCGTTTGTGATCTTGCGGAAAGCTTTATCATACCCAAGTGATCATGCAAAATCGAAACCACTAAGCTATGTGATATGCCTATGGCATTCACAATCTCAGCCACTTTCAATCTCCGATCGGCCAACACTATATCATAAATTTTTTCAATTGTTTCGGGTGTAGCGACCTCAATTGGGAGTCCAGAACATTCGGCGTCATTTGTGCTTGTACGGCCGCAACGAATTTCAGTAAACCACTTTTTTACCATTGAAATTGATGGTGCAGAGTCCCCATACTATTTATAAAGCTTAGCCTTGGTTTGAGTTATGTTTTTCCGCAAAAAATAATGTTTGATGAGCACACGAAATTCACTTTTTCCATTTTCGTTATAACTCAAGAGGCTGTCTGCTATGGCTATTTAACACAAACTAAATGACACAGCTTGTTTAAAATTTGACAGGAGTCAACTGCCAGATGCTTATTGACATGGGCAGTGTTGCCCTTCCTGTGAAGAGGCGGGAAATTCAAAAAGTCACGGACTCATTGATTCGTCCTCGTATTTTAATTGCCGGACGAGGTTTTTGAACTCCCTTTATCACTTTGCCTGGCAAGTTTCGGAATGTTTATCTGCATCATAGACGGAGCGCAAAGATATTTTAAGATATTCACTTCGGTGCACCTGTCAGAAACGTAAAATCGACGCCACTGGTCTATACCTTATTATTACATAACCTAATCTGTGAACGAGGGATATTACATACAGCACCGTACGTTCCATAACCTGATTCGTGCCACATCACCCACCGTATTCCTGCCATTAAAGAACATCTGCTTTTAGTTAATTATAAATTTAAATTATTTCATGATTTTTTTACCTCATAATAAATATTATCGAAAGTAAGAGTTAATCTGGAAAACTCATTTAAGATTTGTTTGCATTTTTGCTTAATAATGGTGCCAATATTTAAATTGTGAACAGGTGAAATGAAACGGCAATGTCTCCTTTTTGCGTACCGTCTTATGTATAATTAATTTACCTACAGCGTGTTGTGTATTTACAGCAATATTAATGATGTTTATCGGCATTATAATAATTAAAAGTGTTCTGTTGCATATATAGTAACATTCTGTTGGTTTCCTTTAAAGACCGGTATGCAAAATTGTACATTTGTAAGGCAATATGCGTAGCCTCGATGGCTCAGTGTCCAGAGCGTTTATCTATTAGGCCAGGGATCCTATGTTCCAACACTTGCTTAAATCATTGTCTTTTAGCAATTTGTCCTCTTTTCGGAAGGCGTGTAAAGCTATCAATCACGTGTGTTATGAAACGTTGAGCACATTAAAACACTTATTTTACTCACGAAATATGAGGGTTCGGCGTTTTTGGGAATTGTCTAAAAAAATTTACATCCTCTCGCAATCGGCTTGGATAAGTTCATTAGCCAGCACAATCGGACTAGTTTTCACGGATAATTCTGTGTTTTCTTTCGAATTTTTTTTATTTCTCCGGAAAGGACAAAGCTATGGTAACCAAATTAATATCATAGAAATAAAACCATGCCATAAAATTTGGATCTACGGTAAAAGAAAAAGAGCTGGACGCAGCAAGTGCGTTATGGTAGTGAATTTTCATAGAAATGATCTGGCACCAAATATATTTTATTCGTAACTTTTTTTTCTTGTAACAGAAATCTAAATTTTGGTGTATAGTTTACTATTTATATCTTAAACCTACCTACCAAATTATATATATATATATATATATATATATATATATATATATATATATATGTATGTATATATATATATATATATATATATATATATATATATATATATATATATTTATGCATATAAACCTATCAAATTTCAAACCGACCCCGGATATGGGTTCTAGGGGTCCTAATTCGCACTCATTTGCAAAAAATTTTCCGAAATTCAAAAGTTGGAATCTTCCCTTAGTGAATTTTTTCTACGAAAATTCACTAAAATCTTATAAGCATTATAGTTCATATGAGACTCGCTGGTTCAGTGATAAGAACGTGTGCCTCTGAACCGAAGGGTACTGGGTTCGATCCCAGGGTATTCCTTTCACTTTTTCAGTACATACTGTACAATTAACATCAACCGAGGTTCTGGCATTGTATTTGAACAAGTTGAATGTCTGCACGTTCCGCCCTTCGGAGGGGGCGTAAAGCCGTCGGTTCCGTGTCCATGCAATGTTTGGCACGTTAAATATCCCTTCCCTCTTTACAGAAAGGCAGGGGTTCGGCAAAATTTCCAGGATAGTGAGATGAAACTGCTCTCTGGCGTCGGTGATTGACCATAGTCGCGGAAATGGGCCGACGTTAAAAAATAAACACACACACACACACAAGTTCATATAAAGTAGGAGAGCAGAAAGATAAAATGTATGTATAATATGTGTTATTTAATATTGAGGGAGACATGTTTTGACATAAAACTCGACTTTGTCACATCAATCCCTTAAGGGTGGTGATAACAATCCTTATATTTTAAATAGGGAACATGGGTCGAGCGTTACTTAATTTGAAAGCTCTTTCTTTTCAACACACAATTTTTTTGGAAGTTTTATCAACTCGTTTAAAAATTATTCACAGTTGGAGTTGCAAGAACGTATTTCATTCATTGTGATAAGAAATGCATTAATTAGTCCATTTTTCGTTAAAAAAAAACTAAAAAACAAAACCAAACGTTCAAAAATGTGTATTCCATTAAGTAAGTGTTCAAATTGTTGACTACCAGCTTCCATACAAAAGTACAAATTTTTGTTCAAAACGAGCTCTGACATTCTGGAGAATTTGTGGAGTTATTATACGGCATTCTTCAACAATGCGTCGTCGTATATCCTTTATAGACTCCGGTTCTGTTGCGTAAATTCTACTCTTTAAATGTCCCCATAGAAAGAAGTCTAAAGGAGTTAAATCCGGTGATCTAGGGGGCCACTCAATAGCACCTCTACGCCCAATCCATTGTCCTGGAAACTTTCTGTTCAAAAACTCTCTAACACGTTGTGAAAAATGCGGAGGAGCTCCATCTTGTTGAAACACTAATTGATTTTCTTGATAGCGATCATCTATTTCAACAATGTCAATTGGTGTTTCAGCGTTCCTTAAAAAAATTATCTGGACGCAAATCGGTCTGTTTCGTTTTCAATGCGCCACCCTATATAATGGGATCGCGGAAAGCAACATAGGGAAAACAACAAGAAACATGAAAACGTGGAGACAGTTGTAACCTCCAAATTTTTAAATTTTTTCTACGAAAATTCACTAAAATTTATGCGCTGAACATTTGGCGTGAGAAATTTAGATTTTTAAGTGAAACATGATACATTTCGTAACAGTATCTTATGCTTGTCGTCATTTGGAAATAACAATTAATGTAACCCAAGTATTCTAGTTTAATTAAAGAAACTATTGAATCCATTGTCGAAACAATAAACCTAATAAATACCTAATTAATTCAAGATAACTGAAAGGCTGAAAAATATAGGAAGTATTGTATGCTAAATAAAAGCGTTTACAGTCATTCAATCGCCAAGTTTCTGTAATGATATGTTTGTGTGTCCCTACATCATTCTTAATTGAGTCAATGTTAATTTGTTGTCAATTAATGTAACAACTAATTTATGGTTTTTAAATGAATTACTACCTCATTAACCATTTGATCCACGTGTCCATGTCAACCATGTGTTTGCACATTTATGTAAATATATGCTAAGGGCCTGATGTTTTGCTAAACGATTTGCTGCTGTATTTGCCTAACTGGTAGATATTTGTAGCTTCCGGGCATATTTAAAACATTGTTTCAATAAATTTTCAGTTCTTATTTTTTATTTTTTATCGGATAATAAAATGAAATGCCTACATTAAGCTACATCAAATCATACACATTCAATATTTTTTGAAAATCAAGCATTTAAGTGTGATTTCTTTGCCGCGTCTTAGCTTTAGCTCATTGGGCAATTGAAAAGTGAAAGAACAACTTGCTCTCATTGTTTGTAAAAAAAAAAATTCGGGACGCAGCAAGTGCGTTAGAGTAGTGAATTTTCATAAGAACTGTACACTATTAGTAAGATATATTATTAAAACTAATTCTTTAAATTTAAATGGACCTTGGAGATCGCGTTTAGAGTCGCATTTAGCGATTATTTGAAAATATTTATATTTTATATGGAGCCAAAAAATTAAAATTTGGTCTTAGATATAATATGCAAGTACTGCAAGTGTCTCTAAAAAAACTGTGTTACCAATTTCATTACACTTAAAGTAAAGTTTTTCAGAAAATAATGAATTATTTACAAAGGCAATGTACCTGTCAAATTATAAATCTGGTACGTATTTTCCCTATTAATTGCTTGGATGGTTTTGTTTTAGTCAACCCATCCAGTTTTTGCAAAGAATAAACTACAAAAAAAGGTTTTTTAAAACAAATTTGTAGTTATCTGCGAACCTCATTATATTGCTTTTCTTTAATTTAGTACCCACGCTGCGTTTACATATGATTCAAAATTGAAGATTCTAGCTTAATGGGAAATTATTGAGCTATGGAATTTAAAATAGTTATACCATAACATACTTGCTGCACCCAGACTCCTCCCAACACTTATTTACGGTTACTGTATCCATAATTTTTGGAAATGATAAAATATTGCAGCTTAGTATGTAATATTGACAAACAAGGCAACCTCAAAATTATTTTTGGTAAAAAAAATAAAAATGAAATCAGATAACAATTTAAACATAAATTGAAAATCTTGGTTTGCTGCTTCGTCGTGGGGGTGCTCTTTACCCCCTGAATGCATACAGTTACCCTCAATGCATAAACAAGAACAACGTAAACAATAAAAATTCCTTTGGAGCAACCCCTAAGTAAGTTACGGGACCTGCGGTGAATATAGAGGTTCTGCGCGCGGATTCTAAGGAGGTATAGCCACAGCATAATATTGATTGTACTGTGGTATAGCAGCAAAATGGGATAAAAGCAGCTTATAGCGGTCCAACTAAGCTGTTTCTTTCGCACTTTCCGCTCACACTTACTTCTTATATTCTTCTGCGCCCAGCACCCCTATTAACTCTTGGTCCCGTAACTTTATTGTGGGCTGTTTGCAGTAAATTCTTCTTGTGGTTTGGGCATCCAGGAGGGGTTCTAAAAATATTTCTGAAAAGATTTTTCTAAACACCCCCTCATGTGCTAATCTGCAAATTTACCGATAATTTAATTTTTATTGACAAACTGAATGCATATATGAAATTATAGGTGGCAGGTAAGTAGTTTTCCATGGTAATCGCTTGAATGATCGGTTTTAATCAACTCAATCGAATCAGCTTCTGCAAACAAAATAACAAAAGAGGTTTTTTATACAAATTTGTAATTATCTGTGAAGCTCATTGTGTTATTTTTTAAATTTAGTATCCACGCTGCTTTTATATACGTTTTACTATGTATCAAAACCGAAGATTCTAGTTTAATGGGAAATTGGGTTATCACTATTTGAAATATTTTATAAAAATTCGCTACTATAACACACTTAAACTTTTTTCAACACTTATTTACTCTTGCTGTATCCATACTTGTTTAAAATGAAATCAATATAACCAATACAAAGTTTTGAAATTAAAATTTTAATAATTTAACCCAAACATCTGTTTATATAATTTTAACTAGGGACGTATGTACTTTGTAGTACCTACCTGGATATTATAAGTACTTACTGTATTAGTTTGAGGTAGGTATATTTCTTCTTAAAATAATTTTTGCTTCACTTTTGTAACACCTACCAGTGAATTCTGTATAGAGTTCAGTAGGTAATACATACAGCATTTGAAATACCGTGAACGTAGAGAATGGAAAGCTTAATATTTATACATAATGAAATGTCGTTCTAGATTGCTTTTAAACAAATTGAATCACTTTCATTAAAATTTTTATTTATTAGTATACATTCGCATGCTAAAATTCAGCGCTTTTGGGCTCAAGCTTTGTCCCGGTATTATGAAATAAATGGTCCAAGGCTGACATTTTACAATTTGGTTGTACATTGTACACAGCTCTATCTATAAAATTTTGTGTAAACTAGAGAGGTGTCGTGACAACAAACTACCTGGTCCTGCACCGAGATGGCGTCCCTCTCACAATGTTCTCCAGTCTAACATGTTGCAATAACTTCCGTTGTTTAGATTTTTATCTACGATTTATTTAAATAGCACAGCAGTACAGATAACGTCATCTGTCTTTGTCCAACATTGTAGATATTGCATTACAGAATCTGAAGTGATGTCATGGATTAATTTCAAATTTCTTTATTTTCCTTCGATCAAGCGAATTGAAAATTAGTATACAGCCACGTCGGTCTATTTCCTTTTAAGCTATAAATGCTCGTTTCAACCACTTCGGTAATTTGAGAGATATTGTGTTTGAATTTTCTGTATTCTTTAGGCAAATTTTTTGTAAAAAAAAATAGTCAATTTTCGCAGAAAATTTTTTGTGTTTCCGCAGAGATCATTGATTGTAAGATTTTTGTGGCATTTTGGTAATAAATGTTTAATAGGTTATTGTAAAAAAATTACGTTCGGTTTTTCGTGAAAACATGCAAACCTTCAGGTATTTTTTTTTGGGAATTCTTGTGAATAATTATATCTTGCTAGGTGGGTAAATAACTTGAACAGGTTCGCATGGCCAGAAAAATCGAACCAGTTTTTTTTTGGGGAACGTCTCCAGTTTATTTTCGGAAAATTTGTGTACTTTTTCAAACAATAAAGTTATTTTGATGAAATACGGTACCTACATGGTTTTTACCATATAGGTTATACTGGTAACCAAATTTGATGCCTGTCTTCATTATAAGAGACATATTTCCTATTGAATTTTTTAATGAAAATTCACTACTATAACGCACTTGCTCCATCCAGAATTTTTGATAGTGTACGTAAGTGTCATTATATAGTATTTGGTTCAGGGTTGGGCAGAGTGACGTACCCATTTCTAACCTGCATTTATTCAATAATATAATAAGATGTAAATTTGATCCAAGTCGCCATGCGTTCTCGGTAAATCAGTTGTCAAACAGTTTACTAGAAACGTAAGTTTAGTTGTGAAAATGGATCGTTGGTCCAATACTTAACATTATTTTGCTGCTGAAGCTTATTTCAAGAATAGCAATTCAATTGTAACCTCCCAGCGTCTATTTGGCCGTCATTTTAATTTAAATCGAGGAGATCCTGTTACTACTCGAGTAACAATCGGAAAGTGAGGAACACGTTCTTACCCCTGGACCATCGAGGTTCTATTATTAGATCTGCTGTGAATAAACTGTTCATTGACAAGCCCCTACTTTGTTTCTTCTTCACAACAATGATCTCCCCTCTAGCACACCCAACCCAGTTCACAGATACGCGGACGACAGCACCCTCCACTCAAATATACAATATTCTAAGCCTGTCTCTTTAGCCCAATTAGATGAGGATCGCAGACTCATCGAGGGTTCTGTCTCTGTGGATCTCCAAAAAATATTAGACTGGGGAAGTATAAATCTTGTGCAATTCAACCCCACCAAATCTCAGTCTTGCTTTCTATCTCATAAAAAATACACCAGCCCTAGACCCATTACAATTAACAACCGAGTTATTCAAAGTAATGAATCCTTTTCACTTGTTGGCATTTCTGTGTTACGAAATCTCAATTGGAAACAACATGTCACATCAATTGCAGAAGCGGCTGCTAAAAAATTAGGTTTCCTATTCCGGGCTCGCAAATACTTTTTACCATCTAATCTCTATACCTTACATACTTCACAAATAAGGCCAAACCCCGAATACTGCTCCCACATCTGGGGTGCCGCTGTCGCTTCTACACTCGATATCCTGGACTCCATTCAGAAGAGAGCTATACGTCTCATTGGTTACCATACCCTCACCCAAAACTGCCATTCCTTGCCCACCAACGTGCCGTTGGTGACCTCTCTCTCTCTCTCTCTCTCTCTCTCTCTCTCTCTCTCTCTCTCTCTCTCTCTCTCTCTCTCTCTCTCTCTCTCTCTCTCTCTCTCTCTCTCTCTCTCTCTCTCTCTCTCTCTTATAGATATCTCCACGGGCACTGCTCAAAGAAGCTTTCTTCCATAGTTCCTCCACCTGCTTCCCACAACAGATCTACCAGGGGAACAGAGCGAATGCACCCTTTTACTGTCCAGGTCACCAGACATAGAACATCTTGTTATGCCCGCTTTTTTGTCCCGAGGACTTCCAAGTTGTGGAATTCCTTGCCGTCACATGTTTTTCCTTCTCCTCCGAACCTCCAAACCTTCAAGTCCAGAATTAACAAGTTGCCTCTTTCCCCCTTGTCGACACCCACGGTACGATACTATTTAGGCTGTAAGCCCTTGTGGTGTGTTGTTGAAATATATAAAATATGCTTTCATAAACTATTAATATTATTATATTCTTTTTATCTTATGTATGAGAGTATTGTACGTTTATTTAGTGTTGTATTGTTTGGTAATTTGGTTATCATTTAATGAAATTATTTTTGTGTGTTTTGTTACTTTAACGTCGGCCTATTTCCGCGACTATGGCCATTCACCGACGCCAGGGAGCAGTTTCACCTCACTATCCTGGAAATTTTGCCGAACCCCTGCCTTTCTGTAAGGAGGGTAGGGATCTTTAACGTGCCCAACATCGCATGGACACGGGACCGACGGCTTTACGCCCCCTCCGAAGGGCGGAACGTGCGGACATTCAACTTGCTCAAATACAATGCCAGAACCTCGGTTGATGTTAATTTTACAGTTTATACTGAAAAAGTGAATGGAGTACCCTGGGATCGAACCCAGTACCCTTCGGTTCAGAGGCACACGTTCTTACTTCTGAACCACGCAAGTTACTAAATTATTTTTAAACAGATACAAATCCCAAATAAATACGAATGGTTAGTGAACTTGTCTGGCAGCTCCTTAGTTATTTAAACTTGTTATCATGTTATAATTATACTACCGATCTGAAAAATAAAAACAAGTGAATAAAAGCGATCAAAATTCCTTTGCATTGTCTAAAGATTGTGCAGCTATCGTTTCTGTCAGATCGTTAATAACAACTTGTAATATGGTGTGGAGTTTTTGTTAATATTTCAGTCCGCCCTCATCAGTGCTAACAAAAGCACCCAATAACCTTTTTATGACGAGCTTTATAATAGCGTTAAGCTTAGGAGAACAGCAGGATCCCTGACGTCATCATTCATTATCACTAATACGCAGTTTCATATTGATAGGCTTTGTTTGCTGGACCTGACCATAAGATCATTAGACTGGGAACTGTTCATTTGTTTATGCCATATCTTTTTGTCTATTTAAAAAAAAGTTGTAATACAACAAATGCAGTTGCCAATTTTCCAAGAACCATTTAGATCTTGCAAATGTAAAGATACATTTCCTTCCCGGTGAATTACAGGTTTAATCGAAATTTTATTAACTCTATAAAGTACTATTTAAGTTTAGCACTTCTATAAACTATTGCAGTAGTCATCGGCTTTAGCCAAAGACTATTATTTCTTGTCATCACCGCCCAGACATATGATCAAAATTTTGTTTTGTTTTGTTTTGGATACCTATAGAGGCAAAAAAAGTTTGTCATTTTCAAAAGTGCATTGCAAATTGTCAGCTCAAAGTAAAACAATCGAGAGGCAGCAAGTGCGTTATGGAATTGAATTTTCATAAAAATGTTTTTAATAGCAAATATGTCTCTCTAATGCAAGCAGTCATCAATTTGGTTACCGGTATAACCTATATAGTCGAAAAAATATACCATATTTTATCAAAATAACTTATTGTTTAAAAAAGTACAAAAATTTTCCGAAAATAGGTTAATAGCAAATTGAATTATTGTAATTTGAAACATTTAATGAAAATTCGTTACAAAAACGCACTTACTGCGTCTATATTCTTTTTATTACAAACATGCATTATATTTTGGTAAAAAATGCAAAAATGTAATAATATAATGGATGCTCGAAAAAAATTGTATGTGTCACCAACGACTTATAAGCCTGCCTGTGATTATCAAAATCATTTTATAAGATGCAGCTCAAGACTTCTTATGATTACCATATACAATTTTTCTCGTATCTATATTTAGCTTTGCCCTAGAAATGCGTCACCCTGTATATATGTAAACAGATAAACATTGAAACTAAACGCGGATATAGATTCTAGGAGGCCTAGTTTGCACTCATTTGAAGAAGTCAAGGTCTCCTCATTAACGAACTTTTTCGACGAAACTGAGATAAATACTGCGGCAAATTGAACCATTACTTTTACATAACTGTGATAATTTATTCTCCTCAGAAAGACATTCCCATGGAATGAATTTAGGGTTCATGCCTTGACCACAAAGGAAATATTTGTATTCCTGTACCCATAAACTTTTGAAACGTTATGTTACTTGAGTTTTATCGAAAAAAGTGTCAATGTTCACAAAGTCACCCCTTATTTGGCACCTATCCCCTGAAGCAATCTTACCCAAAAACAATTCGAAGCTTTCATTTGTCGGGTGCTAACTGGATACCAAATTTGAAGATGATATCTTAATTCGTTTGAGAGTTATTGTGCCTATTAACAGACAAAGGTACATACCGACAGACCGACCGAACGAATGACCGACAGACAAAAAAATGTTCGTTCCAGAATCAAGTTTTCTATATGTTTTGAGACTTTTTACGCCGCTTTACCAACAAAAAAATTTCGAAATTTTTGACACCAATATTCCACCCCCACACATTCAATTTAGTTTTAGCACAGAATACCAGATGTTTGATGAAATTAAAAATCTTCTAATAAATAAACCCTAAAACGTTTATATTACTCGAGTTTTAACGAAAAAACGTCAATTTTCACAAAATCGCCCCCCATTCATCCCATATCCATATCCCTGGATATGGCTTCTAGAAGAGCCTAGTTCGCGCTTATTTGAAGAAATTTTTTAAAATTCAAAAGTCAGGACCTATTCATTAGTGAATTTTTAAGAGGCAAGACGCAGCAAGTGCGTAGTAGCGAATTTTCATAAGAATTGTACACTATTATTATACGGCATATTAGTAAAGTTAATAATTTAAACTTACACAGACCTTGAAGATCGATTTTCGAGGTCCTAGTACGGGCACATTTTAAGAATTCTTTCGAAAGTGTTACCATCGATAGCTCTCTATTATCAAAAAAATCTTGTGTTGTAATTCCGTTTGAGAAAAATACCCGAAACTCAATTTTCCATGAAGCTAAAGAATTAAAGTTTGGTATATCTGTAGGTAGTGTAGGTCTCTTTAAAAGAAACCTGTATTACAAATTTCATTAAAGTTATACAAAATATTTCCAGAAAAAACTTAATTCATATTTAGAAACGTAAAGTATCTGCCAAATTATAAACGTATTTTTCCTTATTAATCGCCAGTATGATTTCGTTTTAGTCAACCTAATCAAACCGGTTTTTTCAATATCAAAATTATAATTTCAGGCTCAAGGGTGATAAACTCATTCAGGCGTTTTAAATAAAAATGAGATCTTGTTCAAAACGTATGAAATCTTTGCACTGTTGTTTCTTCTAATGTCAAAATAAAACATAAAAAAAACATACGTTTATCAAGCTGGATTTGATCGCGTAACCTTCAGCTTAGGAGGCAAGGGCGATATCCCAGGCGCTATCTAAGGATACTTCAACCAAAGTTTTATTTGAGTGATACTTTAGCTCGGCTTTATGCTCGGGATATTATATTTGAAGTATACGTAATTAATTACAGAATTAGTAGAATTACCATTGAAATACATTTTTTCGGTCTTATATGACGTCTTACGTTTAAGTTTAAAGATAAAAGAAACTATTTTAGAAACATTTTTATAGAGAATTGGCTTGATTTTGTTTATAGTTCTAGTACATTATAAGACATCATAATATATCTATGCTGCGCTAAAACTGTATTTAATGGCGTTCATAAAGCTACAAATATAGTGTCTTTTAATAATTACTTGAATCTTCTAGTTAAATAACAATCAATTGGCAAATTTTTAATTTCATGTCGATTGTCATTTTCCATAATAGCGGCCGAGATTTCCAATTGTTGGTTCGGGTAGTATGTATTATGCCTGGTATCGATTAAATTTGGTCACCGTTGATGTATGGTTTATACCTGTTATATGAATCAATCAACGCGTGGCAGCTAACTAGTCTGTCTGTCAGGCGTCGGACTCTAACCAGTAAGTCGTCTCAACGCATGTCTTTGGTATTTCATATTTAATTTGGAAAAAACTCTAAATATTGTGTATCAAATTACTTAAAATTCACAACATAGGTTTACTGGCACTATTTATAGCCACATGTAAAGTCTCATTCCAGTTTATAGAGTAACTGGAATGAGACTTTACATGTGGCTATAAATAGTGCAAGTAAACCTATGTTGTGAATTTTAAGTAATTTGATACACAATATTTAGAGTTTTTTCCAAATTAAATATGAAATACCAAAGACATGCGTTGAGACGACTTACTGGTTAGAGTCCGACGCCTGACAGACAGACTAGTTAGCTGCCACGCGTTGATTGATTCATATAACAGGTATAAACCATACATCAACGGTGACCAAATTTAATCGATATACTCTATAATCTATACTCATACTCGGAAAAACTTGAGTATAAAGGCTGACTAACGAACTCGACCTCGGTTTTTTCCCAAACAAAATTTTTGCCAAGTTTGATTGCCATCAGTTTAGTATGTTTTGAGTTATGGCTGGGCTATATATATATATATATATATATATATATATATATATATATATATATATATATATATATATATATATATAAAATTAACGGACCTTGGTTTTGGTTTGTAGAGACCCAAATTTGCGCCTATCTGAAGCATTTTCTCCATAAGCCATACATCGTGACATCTCTATTAGATAATTTTTCTTAATGAAAATTGGCTAAAAATAGTTTTTCTGGAGTTTTTATAGTTGTATTTGAACGCATTGGTACTATACAGTATTTATAAGCTTTATTTTCTATATTACCAAATAAAATCACGTGCAGAAGCCAAGGTTCAGTCAATAACTTGCAAAACAGGATGCAAACACAGAGAAGCAAGTCAATTGTTGACATTTGTACTGTGCAATGACGTCATAGATCGTGGCGGAAAAATGGTGGTGTTTGAAATCAATTATGAAATTCGCAGTTTCAAACATTTTTGGCGTCGTTATTTTTGTAGTATCAAAGTATTAGAAATCATCTTTGTGGGATATCTATCAGATGTGATAAGAAAAAAAGTCTTGACACAGCAAGTGCGTTATGGAAGTGAATTTTTATAAAATGCTTTAATGGCAAATATTTCTTTCTAATGCAAGCAGGCATCAATGTGGTTACCGGTATAACTTATATAGTAGAAACAATGTACCATTTTTTATTAAAATTACTTATTGCTTGAAAATATACAAAAATTTTCCGAAAATAAAATGTTGGTTTCCTAGTCAACAAACCTTAGGTGAATAACAAATTGAGTTATTGAAATTTGAAGGATTTAACGAAAATTCACAACCAAAACACACTTACTGCGTCTCGATTTTTTTCTTACAAACATGCAGCATATTTTAATAAAAAATGCAAAGCTGAAATAATGTGACGGTGTTCGAAAAAACAATTGTAGGGATCAACAACGACTTATGGACCAGCCTGTGATTGTCAAAATATACTTATAAGATGCAGCTTAAGATCTAAAAAAACTCGGGACGCAGCAAGTGCGTTATGGTAGTGAATTTTTATTAAATGCTTCAAATTTAAAGAACTCAATTTTCTATAAACTTAGAGAGTTTAGTTTTAATACGTAGTAAGGTCTTTCCTAAGGCAAGATATCCACAAAATTTCATTAAAATAACTTGGTAATTTTCGGAGAAAAAATTTTTTTCGAAAGAAAATTTAAAATTTATATAACTCAATTTTCTCTAAACTTAGAATGTTGAATTTTGGTACGTAGTAATACCTCTCCTGAGGCAACATATATAGTAAATTTCATTAAAACAGCTTTGTTAGTTTCGGAGAAAAAAATTTTTTTCGAAAGAAAACTCAACATTTTCCGGGAAACCCCGTCCGATTTTTCTGAATAACGAACTCATTCAACTCATTAATAAAATAAAGGCACTTGCCAAGTTTCATCGAAATCGGTTATTCATTTGTGGAGTTATGAGACGGATACCTATACATATACACACACACACACACATATATATATATATATATATATATATATATATATATATATATATATATATATATATATATATATATATATATATATATATATATATATATATATAAACCTATTTACAAATGAACTTTAATAAGATATTATGCTGTGACAATACCTCTCTCAAGCAGTGGCGATTGCTGCTAGTGAGCTAGGATATAAAATATAATCAAAATGTGCACAGTTATATATGTTTTATTTCTTTTTCCCTTAGTCTTAATACACTACATATTTTATGACAATCGATTTAATTTACTTATTTGATTTCATAAATAGTCGGTTAATAGTGACTTGGAATGAAGTAGATACCACGTTTCTAACATATTCAACGAATATGAGTAGACCAAAGCAACTGGGAATGAATTCGGTCAGTCCCCCGCGCACGTCTTTATACAATAGTGAGGAAAATACTTGATTTTAACACTGCAGTGAGCTATAAAAATTTGATTAACTCAGTTTTCCATAATCTTAGAAAGTTTAATTTTGGTAGGTAGTAAGGTATTTCCTAGGACAAGATATCCACCAAATTTCATTAAAATAACTTTGTAATTTTTGGAGAAAAAAATTGTTTCAAAAGAAAATTTAAAATTTGAATAACTCAATTTTTTATAAACTGAGAAAGTTGAATTTTGGTACCTAGTAAGTCCTCTCCCAAGGCAACATATATAGTAAATTTAATTAAAGCAGCTTTGTTATTTTCGGAGAAAATTTTTTTTTTAAAGAAAACTCAATTTTCCCGAAAAAACCCGTCCGATTTTCCTGCCTAGCGAACTCATCCAAGCCATTAATAAAATAAAGGCACTTGCCGAGTTTCATTTAAATCGGTTAATTATTTTTTGAGTTATCAGATGGATACACACACACACACACACACATATATATATATATATATATATATATATATATATATATATATATATATATATATATATATATATATATATATATATATATATATATATATAAACATATAAAAATTGAAACTGACCCCGGATATGGGTTCTAGGGGTCCTAAATCGCGCTCATTTGAAAAATTTTTTGCAAAGTCTCACCATCGATACCTCTCTATTAATGAATTTTTTAAAATAAAAATTCACTAAAAGGATATAAACAGATAAACTGAAAATAAACGTGGATATGGATTCTAGGGGGCCTAGTTTGCGCTCTTTTGAAGAAATCTTTTTAAAATTCAAATGCCGCTGTCTCTTTTTTAACCAATTTTTTCTACAAAAATTAGCTAAAAATTATGGACCGTTAGACTTGACTAAACCTACAGCCAAATCATCAACATAACTAAACCTACAGCGAAAACATCAGAGAAAGGGTCTATTTGAAATGAATTTTCTGTAAATATTTTATGAAAATGAAGGACTATCATGGTTGAAGTTGAAACTTAAGGGTTTGCAGAACCTTGCGACATTTTCTTGACATAATCCGTATTTGTTTCAGGTTCTTTGCCTAAAGTTTCAGATCTCGACTTTGGCGTTTTGAGGAAAACTCATATTTTGTTTCTTTAACTGCCCATAACTTTTTTTGTCTTTAAACTCACATACCTAAATTTTTCTTCACGGTTCACTCTTTTTAGTGAATTTTCCTTAAAAAAAATTCACTAATGAAGAGATCCCGACTTTTTTTAATTTTGAAAAAATTTCTTCAAATGAGCGCTAATAATGAGAATACATATTCGGGGTCAGTTTCAATTTTTATATATATATATATATATATATATATATATATATATATATATATATATATATATATATATATATATATATATATATATATATATATGTATATATGTGTGTGTGTATCACACCGATAACTCAAAAAATAATGGGCCGATTTTAATAAAATTTGGTGAATAAATTTCTTTTGAAAATGGTTTGGATAAGTTCGTTAGCCAGGAAAATCTGCCCAGGTTTTCCCGTATAATTTTGTGTTTTCTTTCGAAAAAAATTTATATCTCCGGAATCAACAAAGGCAACCAAATTTGGTACGTGGGTTTATATCCTTATAGGTAAGTTACCTACCAAAATTTAGCTATGTAGGTCAAAATATAAAAAAGTTATAGGCATTTAAAGAAAAATAAATTGGGGTTTTCCTCAAAACGTCAAAGTTGCGATTTAAAACGTCAAAATCGACAAAATTTAGGCAAAGAATTTGAATCTAATACGGGCTATGGAAATCAAATGTCTCAAGAAGGATGTTTTACAAACCCTGAAGTCTTAGTTTCAACCGTTACTGTCCTTCATTTTACTAAAATATTTCCAGAAAATTCATTTCAAATAGACCCTTTCTCTGATGCTTGGCAGTAGTCTTAGCTATAGAGTTTATCGTTTAATGGTATATAATTTTTGTCGAATTTTCGTAAAAAATCAATAAAACTCAATATATCCGTTATTATACAAGATATGAAAAAAATTCTATATATTAATTATAGGGTGTCTTGAGCTACATCTTAAAAATATTTCTACAATCACAGGCTGGCCCATAAGTCGTTGGTGATACAATTTTTTTTTTTTAATAGAACACGCCTTATGTTATTGCATTTTTGCATTTTTTATCGAAATATAATGCATGTTTGTAAGAAAATAAATTCGGGACGCAGCAAGTGCGTTATGGTAGCGAATTTTGATCAAGCGCTTTATATTTGGATAGCCCAATTTGCTATTAACCTATAAGGTTGACCAAGAAACGAGTTTTTCCGGGAACACTTTAAGTTTACTTTTGGAAATTTTTGTACATTTTCACACAATAAAGTTATTTTTATGAAACATGGCACATTGTTTTTACTATATAGGTTATACTGGTAACCAGAATTGATGGCTGCTTTCTTAAAAAGAAAACACACATATTTGCAATAAAAACATTTTTATGAAAATTCACTACCATAACGCACTTGCTGCGTCCAGAGTTTTTATAATATAAACAGGCCTACCAAATTTGGTTGCCCTTACATTATTATTCCCCAAGATATAATTATTCTCTGAAATAAAATACAAAACTTTCAGGGAAAACTTGGGCCGATTTTCCTGGCTATTAAAGTGATCCAAGCCACAACTTGCAGAAGGAAGGTACTCACAAAATTTGATCAAAATCGGCCCATTATATATAAAATTCACTAACAAACATGCAATTTTCTATTGCCTGCTAGAAAACAATGTTTTCTCACAGACGTTTTTATTGTGATATTAGAATTACCCCTGAGGATGGCTACTTAGATAACTGAAACGCGTAGGGACTAATAAATTTTTATTCTCTGAAAGAGAAGCCTTTTAATTTTATGACATTTGCCTGCTACTCCGAAGTTATATAAGTTTCGAAATACATGCAAATAGAGAACCGAAATCCGAATGGACTTTACACTAGCATAGCTATTATATTATTAAAACTAAAGCAGATGTCAATATCTGTTTAAAGCAAACTGTGATACAATCAGGACAGGTGAGGACTGTCATATATTTATTATATATGTGAGTTATTCGATCTTTAAACAATCATGTTGTTATAATAAAGCACGAAAGTGAAAGCAAGAGATTTGGTGCTAATTTAGCAAATCTTTATTCCGGCATATGTAACCAGAACGGCTTTAATGCGACAATATTAAGGTCTTAAGATAATTAATTTCGCATAAACTTTCATAAGGTACCACAGACAAAGACTAATTATCATTTTATGGTGGAGCGTGGACTCCTTTCAATTATTACATTACGCTTATCCAGCAATCTGCAGATTGCGGTCGATTTTTAAATTACCGTGTTAAAATAAGCGTCATGCACGCTGCACGAAGGTCCGAAGATAAGAAAAACCGCAGGCGACGTTCGATATCCGTATATTATTTTCATGATTTGAATTTTTGGAGAAAATTGCATTTTTCTGCAGTTCTACCCACGATATACATGGCTCTATGTTCATCAAAGCTTGCAAATTGCAATAACAAAGAAAGTGCAGCCTGCAATTAAATAATAAACGTTGCCTGTGATTTTGTACTAAAGAAAACTTGTAAAAATTAATGACCCAGTAAGTCGGATTTCCATTCCCCACATATGTTTGTTTTTGAAGTTTATTTCTGAAATAGTATATTTTCCGTGTGAAAAAATTGTATTATATATATATATATATATATATATATATATATATATATATATATATATATATATATATATATATATATATATATATATATATATATATATATATATATATATATATACAGTGTGTCCCAAACTGGATGGGAATGTATTGCTATCTCCGTTATTATTAGAGTTAGGGAGACGGTTTAATAAGCTACCGCCCTGGGCAAGGCTGAACTTTTTGCTTCGTTGTTCGCCGGAAATTCTACTCTCAACCCACCTCCAAATGCTCAACCACCAACAGTCCCCAATGTCGCGCATAAAATGACTGATATCATTTTCAAAACTAAAAAGGTACGAAAGATGCTCTCTTCTCTTAATACCAGGAAAGCCTTTGGCCTTGACGAGATCCCAGCAATTGTTCTCAAAAAATGCGCACCAGAACTTGCTCCTGTCCTGACTCGTCTGTTTCAGATATCTTACAATAAAGGCATATTCCCTAGTAACTGGAAAACTGCTCGAGTACAACCCATCCCCAAGAAAGGATCCAAAGCGCTTCCTAGCAACTACAGGCCTATTTCTCTCCTTTCAGTCATCTCTAAAGTGATGGAAAAGTATATAAACACCGAACTACTAAAATTCCTTGAAAAACACAGTCTAATCCACGACAGGCAGTATGGATTCCGTCAGCGCAGATCGACTGCCGACCTCCTTTCCTTTGTCACCCATTCTTGGAACAAGTCTATGGAACAACACGGTGAATCCCAGATTGTTGCTCTAGACATATCCAAAGCATTCGACCAGGTCTGGCACGCAGCGCTGCTTAATAAACTTCCGGCCTATGGCCTACCACCAAAACTTTGTACCTGGACAGCAAATTTCCTCTCCAACAGGAGCATATCTGTTGTTGTGGATGGCCATTCCTCTAAACTGTATCCAATTAATGCAGGAGTTCCTCAAGGTTCAGCTTTAGCCCCTACTTTGTTTCTTCTCCACATCAATGACCTCCTCTCTAGCACATCCAACCCAGTTCACAGTTACGCGGACGACAGCACCCTCCACTCAAACATACAATATTCTAAGTCTGTCTCTTTAGCCCAATTAGATGAGGATCGCAGACTCATGGAGGGTTCTGTCTCCGTAGACCTCCAAAAAATATTAGACTGGGGAAGTAGAAATCTTGTACAATTCAACCCCACCAAAACTAAGTCTTGCTTTCTTTCTCACAAGAGATACAGCAGCCCTAGACCCATCACAATGAACAACCAAGTTATTCAAAGTAATGAGTCCTTTTCTCTTGTTGGCATTTCTGTGGATCGAAATCTTAATTGGCACCAACATGTTACATCAATTGCAGAAGCAGCTGCTAAGAAATTGAGTTTCCTCTTCCGGGCTCGCAAATACTTTTCACCAACTAATGTCTATACCTTATACACTTCACAAATAAGGCCAAACCTCGAATACTGCTCCCACATCTGGGGTGCAGCTGCCACTTCTACACTCGCTATCCTGGACTCCATTCAAAGGAGAGCTATACGTCTCATCGGTAACCCTACCCTCACCCAAAGGCTTCCATCCCTTGCCCACCGACGTGCCGTTGGTGACCTCTCTCTCTTTTATAGATATCTGCACGGGCACTGCTCAGAGGAGCTTTCCTCCATAATTCCCCCACCTGCTGCCCCCAGCAGATCTACTAGGGGAACAGAGCGAATGCACCCTTTTACTGTCCAGGTCACCAGACATAGAACATCTTGTTATGCCGGCTCTTTTGTCCCGAGGACTTCCAAGTTGTGGAATTCCTTGCCGGCACATGTTTTTCCTTCTCCTCCGAACCTCCAAACCTTCAAGTCCAGAATTAACAAGCTGCCTCTTTCCTCCTTGTCAACACCCATGGTACGATAGTATTTAGGCTGTAAGCCCTCGTGGTGTGTTGTTGACATTTAAAAAAAAAAAAAAGCAATATTTTGTATAATTTAATGCTCTTTGGGTGATGAATAAAATGCCTTTTCTTTCCAAACAAGTCAGAAAAACTGAGTTTTCCGGTAGGCTACTTCTGCGAGGGTACAACGCAGGAATATAAGATAAAATGAGGTAACAACAGCTAACCCCAACACTAAGTCAAAAAGGTTAATAGTTAAAATGTCAAGCTACAAAGCTATAAGATCACAAGTATACAGTCACTAAGTACTACATGTAATAAAAATGAAAAACAACTACAAGTCAAATTGAAACACAAGAAAAGCTAATTTGTCTCTAGATCTTCAAAAAATTACAATACATCTAATACTAAAACTCATAAAGCTTAAAAAAATTCTCCAAATTTTAAGTTTAAGCTGAAGACAACAACAGGAGTGAGAGCAAACAGCAAAAACATCAGCAAGCTATGCAGCTGAGAAGAAACTTTCAGAGAACATCAAACTCATCAAGTGAATGGGAATTGAAACAGAAGCGAGGTTTTTTTACCGTTTTTTGAAACATGAAAAAGCGCCAAAATGGCAAACTTACTTGTCTTGTTAAACAGGACTAAAAACTATACAGTTGAATGCCCAAGGAACATGCTTCATCTGTTGTTATAAGACTGATCCATTTTGTATCAGAAGTTTGCCATTTTGGCGCTTTTTCATGTTTCAAAAAACGGTAAAAAAACTCGCTTCTGTTTCATTTCCCATTCACTTGATGAGTTTGATGTTCTCTGAAAGTTTCTTCTGAGCTGCATGGCTTGCTGATGTTTTTGCTGTTTGCTCTCACTCCTGTTGTTGTCTTCAGCTTAAACTTAAAATTTGGAGAATTTTTTTAAGCTTTATGAGTTTTAGTATTAGACGTATTGTAATTTTTTGAAGATCTAGAGACAAATTAGCTTTTCTTGTGTTTCAATTTGACTTGTAGTTGTTTTTCATTTTTATTGCATGTAGTACTTAGTGACTGTATACTTGTGATCTTATAGCTTTGTAGCTTGACATTTTAACCATTAACCTTTTTGACTTAGTGTTGGGGTTAGCTGTTGTTACCTCATTTTATCTTATATTCCTGCGTTGTACCCTCTCAGAAGTAGCCTACCGGAAAACTCAGTTTTTTTGACAAGCCTTTTATAAATTATAGATTCCCCTGAGGATGACCTGTTAGGTATAGTCGAAACGCGTCGGGACAAGGAACAAAGTATTTGTTTGGAAAGAAAAGGCCTTTTATTCATCACCCAAAGATGCCAACCCCAAACATTTTGACGTTTAGGAACAATTTAATGCTCGTTCCAAATATAACTTTTATTTTGCCCTGCCTATTTTAGTTTTCGTGTTATTTAAAAAAATTGTTGATTTCTTTTTTCTTCAATATCTAAGTAGGCGTTGATCTGACATGTCTAAGACTTGCACATTATCAGGACACTTTTTACAGAGTAATCTTTTTATGCTATTATCAACTTTGGATTCTCATTTGTTGGGAATTACCCTTATTTTGTTAATGGCTTGGATGAGTTCGTTCATCCGATCTTAACGTCCAATTATTCTTAACAAAAAATTAAAAAAATGTTTTTTAAAACGCAATATCTCTCAAATTCTCTAAGTGATTGAAACTAAAATTTACGACTGAAAATAACATAGATGAGCATGGTTCTGTACCAATTTTCAAGTCTTTTGATCAAAGAAAAATAAAGTTCTGCTAAAGTAAAATTAAAATAATCCCCGACATCACTTCAAATTCTGGAATGCAATGTCTAATAGGTAAAAGGTAAAGGTAAGATGCTTACTGGCAATTAGGCCATTGCTGACCCTTTTTGCTCATCTAAACTAACTTACCCTCCACCTTGAGCTCGATCTCAACGACGACAGTGATATGAAAAATCATCCGCCACTGGTGAATGTCGAACCGTCGACCCTCGAGTCCGTATTGGAAAGTCATCGACTTTCCCGCATGGCCACGAAGGCGCTTAATGCAATGTCTACAATTCTGGACAAAGACAGATTATGTTACCTGTACTGCTATGCTATTTAAATAAATAGTCAATAAAAATATAGACAATGGAAGTTACAAGTATTATTGCAACATGTTAGAACGTAGACAGGGGCGCCATGTCGGTGCGGAACTAGATAGTATATTGTCACAAAAGCTCTAGTTAACACAAAGTTTTATAGATGGAAACATGTGAACAATCAACTTAGAATTTTGTAGATTGTTAGACCTGGCCAATTTCTTTTATAATACCGAGACAATGCTTGCTTTCAAAAGCGCTAAATTTTAACATGCGACAATGTTCTTTGCAAGTATCAAAACCATCTCACAAAATGAGTACGATACAGATGGGTAAGTTACTAGATCCTTAATTTTTATTATCGATGATTTCGCAGGTTAGTGTTTTAGTGAGTTTAATAAATAGCACTTTAGAGCGTATTTCTGCATTTCTCATATTTTACGTTTCAAACAGGTACAGTCCCGCTTAAAATTAGACCCACGTACGTTTGTTTTGCGTCCAAGCATATCGAGCTTAATTTAAAACGTGCTTGCTTTCGAAGTCGACCGTATTTCAGTGTAGTCTTGGACAAAACCTAGATTCCTATATTCTCGAATTGCGAAATAGCCGCGAAATATATGCCTATTGGTTTATTTAAAGTAATAGCGTAAAACTGTTGTTTTTATTAGATTTTACTAATTTTTGTGTGCACACAGACCCGATCTAAATGTCTACTCTACTTTTACGTTTGTGTAGCCCCAATTTTAATTAAGGGTCCCTCCTTTAATATACTTACTTATCTTGTGCTTATATATGTAATATAAAAATAAAAAAGGGGTGAAACAGCAAGTGAATTTATTTGCTTTAGTGATGTATTCGATATTATCTGAAAAAGACATTATAGGCGACAATGTGAAATGTAATTTCGGTAAATTAACAGTTAACTGCAAGAGGGGTTTTTAGATTATTTTTTCAGAAACATGCTGAGAACTCCCCTTGCATGCACAAGCCACAAGGCAAATTTGGTGCAAACAACCCCTAAGACACTTAGGGACCAATAATGAATAGGGGTGCTGGGCAGGGAGGAAATCGGAGCGGAAAATGTTAAAAAAACATTTAGTCAAACTTTGAAAAGATCCCTTTTTCAAATTTTGCAGCAATACTTCCTTCAAACCCTGTCTGCCCCGAAAAACACCCATATTCGCCCAGGTCCAGTAACTTTCTTGGGGTTTGCTGCCAATAAATGTTTCTTGTGCTTTATGCTTTGAAGGTAGTTTTATACATAGACAAGAGGAAAGAGAATCCCCCGTGTTTTTGGGTGAGGAGGCAGAAATCCTTTTCGTCCTGAGGGTTCTTCTTCCCCCACTGCATGCATGCAATCACCCTCAATGCATGAAACGCAGGAATCTTTTTATGTTCCGCTTTCTAGTGTATTTTTTGTTGAGTATATTTCCTGTTTATTGACTCTTTTGTTTGAGTTTGTATCCAAATTACTGTATAAATATTTATGTTAGAGGTTATGTTATTAACTGCCCTTCTTTGCCTGATTTTTTACCGTTCCTAATTAAATAAAGTAACGTTTTCTAACTTTTAATATAAGGCTAAATCACTACGATATATTATTTTTATGAAAATCCAACACAATAGCGCACTTGCTGCGTTCCGGACATTTTTACTATAAGCGGCTACGCCGCGCCGCATCGCTGAAAATATTTTAGATAGATAGATAGAATACTCTTCGATATTTACTTCTTGCTGTTTTGTTCTGCATAAAGAATAAATTGTTGGTATCGCTTTTATGAAAAAGCTTTGGCAGTTATCCCTAAAAATCGGTAAAGGATCTCTTAAAGCTCATTCGTTGACACGATTCTCCTTTAAGGGAATAATTTTCATGACGTCGGGTGTTAGATGATACTTTTAACCCAATGAAAGGCTCAAAATACCGAAGAATATATTCCAAACAGATAAGCAAACTGAAAGAAAGTCAGATGATATTTTCTCATCACCATAAGCTCTTTGATAATGGATCAAGTTACCCGAAATCAAATGTTAACATTCTTGAGTGATGTAGCAGAAAATAATTTTTAATAGTTTGTGATGCTCGCAGCTTCTTTATTGTACGTTGGGAGGTCTGGGTTTAGAATGTGACAACGTTTTAATAACATTGCCACACAAATCACTGTCTAGTGTTCTAGTTTTTGTGTTATGAGATGAGATCAAATGAGACAATGTAATTTTCTGGTTTGATAGACAAGATCGCTACGGATTTTTAACGAGTAGGTAACAAGCACTGGATATTTTGTCCGAGCCTTGTTAGCCATCTATTTTGTTAATTCACACTTGTAACGCCTCGATTTATTGTCAATTATTTTTTGTTTCCAGTTTCAATTAATATGAGTTTTTGTGTGTTTAGCTGTATAAAGATGATCACGTAGTGATGCTTGAATTTAATCTATAATAGTATTACACGTTCCTGCTGGATTCGATGTAATCGTTGAGAATATCAATAATAACAGTATGTATACAAGGTGGGTAAAATGGATTGAACTAATATGTAAACGAGTTGACAATATTTTTGACATTTAAATTTAAAGCTTAACCAGGTTAAAATCTTTATTAAAGCTCATAGTTTACAAAAGCTAAGCTTCATTTTGTTTGTGCAACAAGTGGCTGTTGCAATTGTCATATTGAATTTTTTGAAATAGCAATGTGCTTTGCATAACTGGAAAATTCAGCGCATAGTAAAAACTCTGGACGCAGTAAGTGCGTTATGGTAGTGAATTTTCATAAAAATATTTTTTAATAGCAAATATGTGTGTTTTTTTTAAGAAAGCAGGCATCAAATTTGGTTAGCAGTATATGACATGTTTCATCAAAATAACTATATTGTTTGAAAATGCAAAATGTAAAATTTCCGCAAGTAAACTTAGTGTTCCCGAAAAAACTCGTTTCTTGGTCAACCTTATAGGTTAATAGCGACTTAAGGGTCAGCCTGCGATTGTAGAAATAATTGTAGAAATAATATTTTTAAGATGTAGCTCAAGACACCCTATAATTAATATATACAAAAATTTTTCATATGTTGTATAATAACAGATATATTGAGCATTATTGATTTTTTACGAAAATTCTACAAATATATTAAACGATAAACTCTACTGCCAAGCATCGGAGAAAGGGTCTATTTGAAATTAATTTTCTCGAAACATTTTATTAAAATGAAGGAAAATGACGATTGAAACTAAGACTTCAGGGTTTGTAAAATATTCTCCTTGAGACATTTTACTTCCATAGCCCGTATTAGATTCAAGTTCTTTGCCTAAATGTTGCCAATTTTGACATTTTAAATCGCGACTTTGACGTTTTGAGGAAATTCCCAACTTTTTTAATGCCTGTAACTTTTTTGTGTTTTGACCTACAGAGACAAATTTTGGTAGCGATATAAACCCGTGTACCGAATTTGATGGCTTTCACTTTGTTATTTCCGGGGATATAATTTTTTTTCGAAAGAAAATACAAAATTTTCCAGGAAAAGCTGGGGCGATTTTCCTTGCTAACGAACTTATCCAAGCCATTTGCAAAAGAAAGGTATTCACCAAATTTATTCAAAATCGGCCCGTTATTTTTTGAGTTATCGGTGTGATATATATATATATATATATATATATATATATATATATATATATATATATATATATATATATATATATATATATATATATATATATAACATAAAAAAATTGAAACTGACCCCGGATATGTGTTCTGGGGGGCCTAATTAGCGCTCATTTGAAGATTTTTTTTCAAAATTCAAAAGTCGGGATGTTTCTTCAAAATAACTTTATTGTTAGAAAATGCACAAAAATTTCCAAAAGTAAACTTAAAGTGTTGCCGAACAAACCGGTTTCTCGGTCAACCTTATAGGTTAGTAGCAAATTGAGCTATTCAAATATGAAGCATTTAATGAAAATTCGCTACCGTAACGCACTTGCTGCGTCCAGAATTTCTTTTCTTACAAACATGCATTATATTTCGATGAAAAATGCAAAAATGCGATAACATAAGGCGTGTTCTATTAAAAAAAAATGTATCACTAGCGACTTATGGGCCAACCTGTGATTCTAGAAATAGTTTTTTTAAGATGTAACTCAAGACACCCCATAACTAATGTATAAAATTTTTTTTCGTATCTTGTATAATAAATGATATATGGAACTTTATTGATTTTTTACGAAAATTCGACAAAAATTATATACTATTAAAAACAGTGATCTCGATAGCTAAGACTACTGCCAAAGCATCAGATAAGGGGTCTATTTGAAATGAGTTTTCTGGAAACATTTTAGTAAAATGAAGGACAATCATAGTTGAAGCTAAGACTTCAGGGTTTGTAAACCATTCTTCTAGAGACATTTTCTTTCCATAGCTCGTATTAGTTCCAGGTTCATTTTTTAAATGTTGCCAATTTTCACGTTGTTTTTTTAATTTTCTTTTTTTGCTTTTAATTTTGATGTAATTTTAATTTGATTTAATTTTGATTTGTATTTGATTTGTTTTACCCGGGTTTGTGTTTTGCATTTATCTCATTTGATTTAATTGTAATGATTGATTGATCAATTGATTAAATTCTGGTGCAACGTTCTGTGAATTGAATTTGTTTCGTTGTCGTATATTTATTAGAAATATAAGAACAGTTGCAATCAGACCTGAATTACAATTTGAAAGGCCATCAAATGACTACGAGGATCGGCTTTTTCGAGTTGTGTGTGTGTGTGTGTTTCATTTCTTTATCGTCGGCCTATTTCCGCGACTATGGCCAATCACCGACGCCAGGGAGCAGTTTTACCTCATTATCCTAGAAATTTTGCCGAACCCCTGCCTTTATGTAAAGAGGGTAGGGATCTTTTAACGTGTCCAACATTGCATGGACACGGGATCACGGCTTTACGCCCCCTCCGGAGGGCGGAACGTGCAGATATTCAACTTACTTAAATACAATGCCAGAACCTCGGTTGATTTTAATTGTACGGTATGTACTGAAAAAGTGAAAGGAGTACCCTGGGATCGAACCCAGTACCCTTCGGTTCAGAAGCACACGTTCTTACCAATGAACCACAGAGACTCTGCTTTTTTGAGTTATTTGATGGCAAAGAAAATACTGCACACTATTTTACGGTTTATTGTATTGTATGGTGAGTAACGCTAAAGTAAATTTTCGAAATATTTTCACCTGAATTTAAAAACTCGGTAATTATTGTTGTGTGCTTTTTTTATGCAACTTTATTTGGATGCCATAAATTATTATTATTATTATTATTATTATTATTTATTTTATTAACTCTAGTTTTATCTTATTTCGGTAGATCAAAGCATCCTTTTTAGCCCCATCTCCTGCAACAGAATGTACCCACTGATCCAACTGATAAACCCATTCTCGTAATTAACATTAAATTAAGCTCGCTTCTAATAGTATAAGACAAGTAAATGTATAAAAAATTGTACCACGCGAGCTGTGATCTTTTCAACGCACCTGCTCTTATGCATTTAAAGCTCCCTAAGAGAATGATATGTATTTTTTTTTACATTGAAGTAAAATAGTGACAAGGTGCAGAGTAATATCAAGATAATAACTAGATTGCTTTTATAATTATCCTACTTAACCAAGCTCTTCCTCATCTGCCCTAGAGACTGAAGAAAAGAACAAAAAATTATATACCTATATCGTTGGATAAAGTATCCTACGAAACTAGGAATTGAATATTCAATGACAATAAAATATTGTTTGACATTTGTTAAATTAAACGCTTGTCAGTCTGTATTGATGGTCTTCGATATGTTCATTTTGAAGAATTGTAAGCAATTATTCATAATTTAAAAATGTTAATAAAAGACATTAGGTTTCACTGTAAACGTAGATTAAAAACTCATATTAGGCTTTAAACAGAATGGCTATCTTGTTCGAAAAGCAGAGCTTATCATTCTTTTCGCGGTACTCTAAGAAACTAATTAATTGTTTCGGCCTTTAGAAAAAAAATATTTTAAGGGAACTCAGATTTGCCTGTCTTAATCAATTTAGTAATATATTATATATATATATATATATATATATATATATATATATATATATATATATATATATATATTGTTATGATAAAAAGGCTAAGGTAGGTTGACATTGAATTAGAAAATTTAAAACCTAATTGAAAAGTTAAGATTATGTATTTCCAAAAATCAAAATGAAATATTTATGTGTAACTTTGGAGCTGAGCAGAAGCAGCAGTTCCATTGTTTTCGACATAAACAGAAAACCCACTCAAACAGCCCACCTTATCCCGTTCAAGTCATGCCACCACATCTCTCACAAGTTAGATTTAATCAGATTCCTAGTCGACAGACTGTTCAGAGTCCCACTGTCGGAGACGAATTTCACTAAAGAATTGAACCTCATCAAGCATCTCGCAGTCAACAACGAGTATCCAATCAATATCGTCGATATGATGGTCAGAAAAAAGAGCCGTCAGCTCTTAATAGAACTCAGCACCAGTTTACCGCTCACCCAGCCAGAGGGAGTCTTATATTTCCCCTTCACGTTTTGTGGTCCAGTTTCCAACACTATAGTTAAAGCCCTCAAGAGAGACAATGTGAAGTATTGATTCAAATCCATGAACACAGTTAGTAATATGTTCATTCATAACAAGGACAACATCCCAGACCTTAAGAAGTCAGTTGTCTATCGTTTAACATGTGGTGCCCCCGATTGCAATGCTGTTTACATCGGGAGAACATGAAGATCATTAAGCACCAGGGTGTCAGAACACCTCAGAAGCAGAAATCAGGTCAACAATGACACGTCAGTCTTTGGTAGTCATTTAAGAGAGAGCGGTCACTGCTTCAATAAGAACACTTATGCCAAGATTCTACATCCCTCAAGTTTTGGAGTGGAACAATTAATCTTAGAAGAAATGGAGATTTTCAAACATGTCAAATGTTACAACAACGAAGTTTTGAACATGTCCAACACCGACATTTCGAATTTTCCTTCACCGTATTATCATTTAGTGAACTAATATTACCAGTAGTCTATGGTTCCTCTATGGCCAAATTATAACGTATACGAAGTTGGCTGTTCTGTGCCCCCCCCCCCCCCCCTCGTCTTCGCGATTTGTCTCTGACATGTCGGCTATTCTGTCCTCGTTTTTGGTTCGCCGTTGCGCCGTCTAACCAGCGCCATCTGCTATTCTTGCGGTTTTCATTAATGGCCGACGTTCACTCCCATCTTGTGGTTTAAATTGCCGTTTTATATTGATTTGATGACACCATGAATCGATTTTCCGGCACATTTGGGTGCGTTGTTGTTGGACCACTGGTACAATAGATGAAGATTCCAATCTTGGCAACCTGTGTATAGTTTGAATCTAATTTTTCAAGAATTAGAAAGTAAGTATGGATGCCATTTCGTTTTCTCGTATCACTTCTTTAAAAGATTTTTTCAATCTCCTTATGAGTTCTCATGGGGTTTCTGCTTAACTGTGTGGCCTCCTGTTATGTTTTGCTCTGTCAGTTCACTCCAGTGCTTTTTTCGCTTTGTCGATTCAATTTGAATTTTTCGCTGTTGCACTAACTAGCCAGCTTGTTTACCTCTTTTAGCTTTTATTCTGTTCTGATAATGATGGCCTTTAGCCTGTTTTGGCTGCATGTTTTTGACTGTTGTGTGACTTACGTAACTTGTTTAATTGTAGCTTGTAGTTCTTGCTTTGTATTTTTATCATGTAATATTGATTTTTTTACCTATTTTACTGTTTGACTGTAGATTTTTAGCCTTGATGATATATGTAAAGTTTAACTTGAGATCATTGTGCTTAAACTGGCACAATTGCCTACCAGAAGACAATGTTTTCTGACAGACCTTTTTATTACAATTTTAGATTTGCCCCTGAGGATGGCTATTGGATAGCCGAAACGCGTAGGGCTCCTTATCAATAAATTTTTGCTGCCTGGATGAAGCCTTTCATTAAGTACCTTAATTATGTATAACAAAACTAATTGTATTTATTAAGCTTCAATATGTAAACAAAGACAGTAGCAAGTGTTGTGTAAGAGCCTCGGTGGTTCAGAGGTAAGAACATGTGCATCTGAACCGAAGGGTACTGGGTTCGATCCCAGGGTTCTCCTTTCACTTTTTCAGTACAAACTGTAACATTAATATCAACCGAGGTTCTGACATTGTATTTGAGCAAGTTGAATGTATGCACGTTCCGCCCTTCGGAGGGGGCGTAAAGCCGTCGGTTCCGTGTCCATGCGATGTTGGGCACGTTAAAGAACCTACCCTCTTTACAGAAAGACAGGGGTTCGGCAAAGTTTCCAGGATGGTGAGGTGAAACTGCTCCCTGGCATCGGTGATTGGCCATAGTCGCGAAAATAGGCCGACATTAAAGAAAGAAAACACACACACACACAAGTGTTAAGTGATATGTACAATTAGCTGAATGAGTAATGTAAAAAGTGTAAACAAATCTTTTTAGGCTAACTAGAGTGTAAACAGTGAATTAGAAATTTTGAACCTAGCGCCAATAAACATAGTGTAGAACTAACATTAAATCACGCAGTTGTTAATAAAAATTAATGAACTTCAAGGGGAAGTCATTGTTTTGAGTAATGTGTAGATAAACTGCATTTTCATTGGATCAGATGACATAACTATTTGAACTTTTGAATTAATCCAATCAGATTGGCACATAAGAATGGGACGATTTCCGGCATTTTGAAGATAAAGGGAGAACGTTTGTAACCAGCAGCGCGACACCACGCTTAAAGAAACATCTATTGTGTAGTCTCAAAATTGATAATAAAAGTTGTGATAAATGTTCAGCCATCGTGTTTAAAAGGTACAGTGAAGTCGGCAGCATCGTCGCAGATGTGTCAACGACAAAGATTAACCTCTACAGCAATGAATTCAGTGTAAACAGTATGTATCTGAACTAGAAGCCGTCGCGGAAGCAAAAAGGTATTTATGATACAGATCACATATTGAAATATAACTCTATTTCTCACAAATGTAAACAAAAACTACTCAGACAAGTAAAACAAGTGTCAATGAGAATATTACGGTATAATTGTCATTTCAAGAAAACTTTGCCAGAAAGAATTTCGACCGATAAATAGGAAGATTCAAAATAGTATCAATAGAGGTCGCAACGATATTGTCTCGAGAATATCGTCACATCAGCCATTGTAACAACGGAGCCTGTTGTCAGGGAAACGGATCAACAGTTTTTGCAGAAGCGTACAAAAAACGACAGTTTAATTAAAGTCGGTTCGAAACGCAAAATAAAAACTTTTAAGGAATAATTAAAATTAAATGGAAAATAAGTTAGGGGATCCAATTAGAAACTAGAATTGTTAAATGCTAAATGAATTGTTTGTATTGTTTGGAAATGTGTTTAAATAGAAAACTTTTGTAATAGAAATTAAGTTATTAACCTAAAATATCTTGTGGTTTCATTTCATTTAATATCAGTTTACATAATTTTAATAAAACTTTAAAGAAAATTAGGTAACAGGTCTAAAAGGTAAGAATTTTCACTGGATTCCACTAAATCCCTGAAAATAGATTCTACATAAAGCCGGGGATCAAAAGGAGAAAACAATTAAGTAAATAAAACGGTGAATTTATTCAATTTGATATAAATATAAATCTGTTTAATATTGATTATAATTCTTAAAGGATAATAAAAGTTTTTAGGACTACAACCAATATTATTTTCAAATATCCAGGGTGATCCAAAAAAGTATGACACCTCAACGTTATGTTTTTTCTAATAGAACACCCGGCATTTGACAACGTTTTTGAATTATTTGGGAAAAATGGAGTTTATGGGGGTTACTTACTCCGTGGATACCTATACCTAGCTATTACAGTTTCCAAGATATCTTGATATGTCGACGAATGTGAGGTTTTCGAGAAAAAAATGTCTCCATTGTAGGATGATATCGTAAAAGCAATCATTAGCTTTTGATGGTGGATTTGGTACTTCATCAACTACTGTAGTCAGTATTTTGTAATAATCTACAGGACACTCGTCTAACACCATGAGCATATCGAAACCTTCCTCGTTGGAGAAAATCTTTGTCTTGTCAAAAATGACACTTAAATTATTTCACAAAGCAGTGACTAGATAATTGATAATGTTGGACAGCAATGTCTATGGCTGACATTTCCATGTTTATACCCGGTCTTGGTTTGGTAGATATTTGTTTGCGTTTTTTGAAAACCACGTATGTGTGGAACAAGGTGGCAGAGGCTTTAAATATTTATTAACGCTTACATTTTCTGCTATCCAGTCCCCCCACACATAACAGCAACGTCCTTGTCGTTGGGTCTTGTTTGTGTTAATAGCAGTTAGAATTTATTTTCAAGGTTAATGGTGAAATATATCGGAAAAGTGGTTCTTATTTTTTAACGTGTAACCTAAATCTGTTATAAAAAATACCATGTTCCATTTAAAAATGCAATATTTAGGTCAGAACAACCCATTTCCCATTTGTTCCAGAAATTGACTCTATCACCAATCGATAGAGCGTACCCGAATTGAGTATACACATATATCTTTTTTTTTCCTTGGAGCATCCAGTAGGTTAATAAACGACTGGTACGGGTGCTCTGATTCACCCTGTATATACAAACACATATAAAAAATTGAAGCTGACCGCTGACGATATGTGTTCTAAGGGACTGGTTCACGCTCATTTGAGGAAATTTTTTCAAAATTCAAAAGTCTAGATCCCCGCTTTAGTGATTTTTTAAAATAATATGACTGATACACTAATATGACATGATACATATTTAATTGTCAGAATGAAGCGGTTTGGGTTTGTATAAAATTTTATAAATTTGGTATAAATATGGAAAGTAAATGAAGAATCATGATGGGAAAGTAACGATGGATTTGTAAAGATTAGTAGTAAATGAAGGCAGTGATTGAAAATGTAAGATGGAAGAAAAAATGGTATAATAAACTTTATTTTAAATGGTTTGTCAAAATTCGAAGTATGTCATATTTGGATAATGCATTGTCAAGTTTTTTTTAGAATAAACTGTTTAAATTATGTCACTATATACAACACAAGTCAAAATGGACTTACTGTATAGACATATTGTGTAATTTCAGCCAATAAAGTATAAGTAAAGTATAATTTAGACGTTTGTAGTTGACATGGCATATGAGGGGTATAGATGCAAAACGCGACATATCACAATAAATACAAAAATTAGATATTCACACCAATGGATTTGTCTAGTAGTCTGTCATCTTTTCAACACTCGTTTAAATTCAAAAGCTGACATATCTCTTATAAATTCCCGTTTTAAAACCATGGTAAGATGCAAAGTGCGACATGTGTTGCTAGCATTCAAATGCAAACAGCGACATATCCGACAATATCCGTATTAACCAATAGGAAAGCAGAATGGATGTCACGTGGTTTTCTTTAGATCATGGCGGATTGTTGTCTAATTTTACAAGAGAAATAGGCATTTCTGTTAAGTTAAACAAAGTTTTATAGTGTTTTAAGAGAATTAAATAAAAAACAAACATGGAACTCGAAACACCATGTAAAAAAACTGTTGAAGACACTAAAAATCGGTCGCGGAAAAGGCGTCATCAACCCGAAGAATGGAAAAGAGCTAAAGCAAAACAAGCAAGGTACACTGAAAAGTTCATTTTTATGTTATTAATAATTTTATTAACGGAACTATTTATTTTTAGGTACTTGCCTAAAAGTTTGCCAGTATTTCCTCAGTGTAGGCACAATGGAAAGCCATATCAGCCTTATCAGTGTACATCACATTTAAGTATGAATGACGTTAAACATTTTCACAAATTATTTTATGCCAATAGAAATAAAACTTCTCAAGATGCATTCATTCTTCAATTTTGCTCTGGGACAGCTCCTAAGAGAAGGAGGCTTTCAGAAAATAATGAAATAAATAGCAAACCGCACGCTATTAGTGTTACCTATTCGATTCCGACTGTAGATGGAATTAAAATCCCAGTTTGCAGAGAAGCATTCCTAGGAGCACTGAAATGCAGTGAAAGCCACTACTGTCGCAGCAATTTACCACATAGTGTTTATTTGCCGTGCGAGCTTAACATCAAGACACTCTGGATCATGTACAACGACCAAGCCCAAGACAATTTGAAGGTACGTCAGTGTTACTTCAGAAACTATTTTAATAGGCATTATAATGTGGGTTTTGGAACTCCTCAAACGGATTTATGTTCTACCTGTTTAAAATTTAAAGAAAAGATAAAAAACTGTATTGAACCAAAAGAAAAACAAGACTTAATAACATACCATAGAGTACATAAATTGCAAGCTAAAAGTTTTTATGACATGTTACAAAGAGATGACCCTCAAACTGCTATTTTCTCTTTTGATTGTGAGAAAAACATGCCTTTGCCTAAGTTACCGGACCAACAAGCATACTTTTCAATGCAGGTTAATTTTTATAACTTTTGTGTAGTTGCTGGAAATTCTAAAGAAAATCTTTCAAACAAAAATGTGTCCTGTTTTGTTTGGACTGAAGCTGAGAGACCTAAAAGCTCAAACGAAATCGCATCTGCAGTTTATCACACTTTAACACATTTTGAATTTTCCGAAGAAGTAACATCAGTACGTCTCTTCTGTGATGGGTGCGGGGGACAAAATAAGAATTCAACTTTAATGGCGATGCTTTCTTATTGGATGAAATCTTTGGCTTCATCTCAAATTAAGGAATGTGAGGTAGTTTTCCCTATTGTAGGTCACTCATACATACCACCTGATCGAGTTTTTGGTAACATAGAAAAAGAGATACGAAAAAAGACTGAAATTTTGTCACCCGAAGATTACATAAATATAATTAAGTCTCGAGCCAAAGTCTTAAAAGCAGGAAAGGACTTCAATGTTCTTGACTGGAAATCAGAGGCTAAGAAATTTCTAAAAAATACATCTAGTTGGCATTTTCAATTCAAGCCGTGCAAGAGGTTTATTTTTACAAAAAGTGGGTATAATAATAATATTTTAATTAGAGGAGAGGCTTTGTATAGGAGTGACCTGGGACAGGCTAAAGGGAATTCTAAAAGAGGAATGAATATTGAGCGGATGAAACCACAAAAACTAAATATAGGAGTACCACTTAAACCAGATAAAATCAAAAGCGTAGAAAGTTTATTAAGTAATCATTATGGAGAAGAATATAAAGAAATCCCGAATTTAAAATACTTTGTTCAACTCTTTGATCGAAATACTGATATTGTTGCTGATAGAAACGAAGAGTCATTAGAAATAGAAGATGAAGAGGAAGTTTATATTATTTAAGATTAGGTGCCTAAAATGCAATTTCATTATTGTAACAAATTAATGTTATACTAAATAAAATGATATTTTCATACCTACCTAGTAGTAGTAGTAGTAGTAGTAGTAGTAGTAGTAGTAGTAGTAGTAGTAGTGATCCCTTATTCAGATGCAAAAAGCGACAAATCCTATGTTTAGATGCAAAACACGACATATCCACTCATTTCCTTTAAATTTTAGTTTTGTGTGGTCAGTTCGATTCCAACTTTATAATTTTCCTAATTTAGACTAAAGTATGCAAATAAACGAAAGTTGAATGAAGTAAATATCTCCAAACATAAACATATAGCAATTTTTTGCGATTTTCTCAAAACTTGTTTACTCGGATATGTCGCGTTTTGCATCTATACCCCTCATATTTTAAATTTTCCATAATAAGCTAATATAGTTATAGTGTTAATAATAGTCAAAAGTGCTTTGGCATTATGTTCTCCATAAACGCAGCCAATTTCTTATCCTGTTAAGACACTGGCACGCTATTAAATATTGTCGAGGCATTTTAAAGATACATTGTTTCGCACCGTAAAATGACGATTATAACCTGAGCAGCTGTGAAATAATCGTGTTGCGGTCCCACCCTCGATTATGACTGGCGAAAAGCTAGCCACATCTTGCTAGTTGTTGATAATTGACTAACAATAATCATCCTCAAAAATACAGACAAAATGACGAAGCAAGTTGTGAACGTATTGCTCATGATTTCTATTAATAAAAGCTACTGATTAATCTGCATCTTGTTTATTATATTACATTATAGCTGGAGCTTCCTGCTGAGTACACACTGTAAATTTAAATTACGATCTGTCCACAAGAAAGTTTAAAGAGAAAATGTAAAGTCAGAGCCTCGGTGGATCAGTGGTAAGAACGTGTGCCTCTGAACCGGAGGGTACTGGGTTCCAACCTAGCATACACCTTTTACTTTTTTAGTACACACTGTAGCATCAACATAACGCTTGGCACTACAACTCCACGAACTGGGACGAAATGCGGGATTACTTTTCTTCATTTCCATGGGCGTCTGTCTGCTTCTCTCATCTTGAACCCTCTGATATCTTACAAAACGTCACCGAGATTATCCAAACTGGCATGGCATTATTTATTCCACGTACACAGAAAACATCTTCAGCCACTCAAAAGCCCTGGTTCTCTACATCCCGTGACTTGAAAAGGTCAAATCTCATTCTACACAATCCCAGTCAAGAAAACCGTCAAGCATTTAACGACGCAAGAAACGGCTATGTCCGCATTCTTTCTGAGGCAAAAAAACTCGCTTAATAGCCACATCAAAAACAAAGTCCTCTCAAGCCCCAACGGCAGAAAACACTTTTGGACTCTTGCTAAATCTATTGGAAATAATTTCTGCAAGAGCACGTTCCCAGTTCTTGTTTCACGGGATGAAATTGTTTCTACCGCCCTGGGCAAGGCGAAACTTTTTGCCTCGTTGTTCACCGGCAATTATACTCTCAAGCCATCTCCAAATGTTCATCCACCAACAGTCTCCAATGTGGCGCATAAAATGACGGATATAATTTTCAAAACTAGAAAGATACGAAAGATGCTCCCTTTTATTAATACCAGGAAAGCCTTTGGCCTTGACGAGATCCCAGCAATTCTCAAAAAATGCGCATCAGAACTTTCTCCTGTCCTGACTCGTCTATTTCAGACATAATACAATAGAGGCATATTCCCTAGTAACTGGGAAACTGCTGGAATACAACGCACCCCCAAGAAAGGATCCAAAGTGCTGCCTAGCAACAACAGGCCCATTTATCTCCTTTCAGTCGTCTCTAAAGTGATGGAAAAATATATAAACCTCAAATTACTAAAACTTCTTGAAAAACACAGTCTAATCCACGACAGGCAGTATCGGTTCCGTCAGCTTAGATCAACTGCCGATCTCCTTTTCTTTGTCACCCATTCTTGCCACAAGTCTATGGAACTACACAGTGAATTGCAGATTGTCGCTCTAGACATATCTAAAGCATTCGACCAGGTCTGGCACGCAGCGGTGCTTAATAAACTTCCGGCCTATGGCCTACCATCAAAACTCTGTACCTGGACTGCAAATTTCCTCTTCAAACGGAGCATTTCTGTTTTCGCGGATGGCCATTCCTCTAAACAACTGTATCCAATTAATGCAGGAATCCCCCAAGGTTCAGCTTTAGCCTCTACTTTGTTTCTTCTCCACATCAATGACCTCCACTCTAGCACACCCAACCCAGTTCACAGTTACGCGGACGACAGCACCCTCCACTCAAATATACAATATTCTAAGCCTGTCTCTTTAGCCCAATTAGATGAGGATCGCAGACTCATGGAGTGTTCTGTTTCTGTGGATCGCCAAAAAATATTAGACTGAGGAAGTAGAAATCTTGTACAATCCAACTTCACCAAATCTCAGTCTTGCTTTCAATCTCATAAGAGATTCACCAGCCCTAGACCCATCACAATGAACAACCAAAATATTCAAAGTAATAAGTCCTTTTCACTTGTTGGCATTTCTGTGGATCGAAATCTCAATTGGCACCAACATCTCACATCAACTGTAGAATCGGCTGCTAAGAAATTAGGTTTCCTTTTCCGGATTCGCAAATACTTTTCACCAGCTAATCTCTATACCTTATATACTTCACAAATAAGGCCAAACCTCAAATACTGCGCCCACATCTGGGGTACCGCTGCCGCTTCTACACTCGCTATCCTGGACTCCATTCAGAAGAGAGATATGCGTCTCATTGGTGACCCTACCCTCACCCAAAGGCTGCCTTTCCTTGCCCACCAACGTGCCGTTGGTAACCTCTCTCTCTCTCTCTCTCTCTCTTTTATAGATATGTGCACGGGCACTGCTCAGAGAAGCTTTCTTCCATAGTTCCTCCACCTCGTGCCCTTAACAGATCTACCAGGGGAATAGAGTGAATGCATCCTTTTAATGTACAGGTCACCAGACGTAGAACATCTTGTAATGCCCGCTCTTTTGTCCCGAGGACTTCCAAGTTGTGGAACTCCTTGCCGGCACATGTTTTTCCTTCTCCTCCGAACGTCCAAACCTTCAAGTCAAGAATAACAAGTTGCCTCTTTCCTCCTTGTCGACACCCACGGTACGATAGTATTTAGGCTGTAAGCCTGGTGTAGTGTTGAAATATAAAAAAATTAATCGGGGTTGTGGCATCGTATTTGAGCAAGTTGAATATCTGCACGTTCCGCTTTCCGGAGGAGGCGTAAAGCCGTCGGTTTTGTGCCCATTCAATGTTAGAAACGCTAAAGATCCCTAACCTCCTTACAGCCAGGCAGGGGCTCGGCAAAATTTCCAGTATAGTGAGGTGGAACTGCTCCCTGACGTCGGTGATTCGCCATATTGACGGAAATAGACTAACGTTAGAGAAACAAACACGTTCACACACAAACACATCGCTCACACTACAAACGTATGAATTGATGAACCGCTGCCTCAACTGCCAGTTAAAAGGTCTATTAGTGAGAAGTGTGCTTTCTATTGAATAAGTTGTCGTCGCAATTATTGTTCTAAGTTCTATACTATATTCTTCTAAGTTAAAACTGGCATGGCTATACTTACAGACTGTATTTATTGATAAAGGCCGTTCGCGTTTCGGCTCATATAACCTAAGCCATCTTCAGGGGCTTCCAGAAGAATTATAAAAGCGGTTGTATCAGAAACAAAGTTTCTGGTGGGTTGGCAAGTATCCCATGACACAAGCGGTTACACAATTCTAAACAGTCTTACAAACAAAGTCTACATTAAAAGTAAAGTCAAAGCTAAAATAATTTGTAACAGTTACATTTTCAAAAATTAAAGCCAGAAAGTTAAAAATCTGAAAAGTTAAAACGCCCAAATATCAAAGCTTGGTCAAAGCACCTCCATGCGGTAAAAACAACAATACAAAAGTGATAAAACGGGTCAGAACCCGTGCAAATTAAGCGTAAAGTGCACTGACACACTACAATCTAATGTCTTTAAACAAATAGCAACAGGTAGAATTGCTTATACTTCTGATGCTGTCCCTGAAAATATAAAGCTTATTTCTTCTTAGTGCAACTTATGTATTTAGCAGAGGAGATTAGTTTGTTGCAAACAAGGGATGCAGAAGCTGCGAATCGAATGTTTAAGAGGTCAATCAATCACTTATGAAATGGGTGCATTAACTTTATCTAATTGCCGATGGCTAGTGAAGTCATAATCTCTGAACGCAACTTTAACGATCTTTTTAACTGTTTCTACTTAGTTAGCAACCATTCACTGGCTCAAATGTCTATATGAACATCATTAACATGAACTTACAGCGTTGAACTGTTTTGTTTCTCGCCTGAAACAATTGCAAATGCCTAACCATCACGGAAAAAAAGTTTGCCACAGATAATTCAATTTTGAATAGCGATGCTTTTAAAAGTTCGATGTAGCTATCAAAGATGAAAAGAGGTAAGGGCTTCGATAGGGATGTAGATACTTTTTAGCGAATTTTCATTAAGAAGAGGTCACGATGAAAAACTTTTGGAAACATTTCTCCAGACGAGCGCGAATTTGGGTTCCTAGAACCCAAAACCAAGGTCCGTGAAATTTTTTATATGTTTATATATATATATATATATATATATATATATATATATATATATATATATATATATATATATATATATATATATATATATAACTAATTTGAACAAACTTGACACATATTTTCATTGTATTAAGACCGCAGACGCGTTCGTATATCAGCTATCCCCCAAAAAAATACAAAATATTTTTGAAGAGGCTATATTTTTTTAAGTAGCAGAGTAACTGGAATGAGACTTTAAATGTGGCTATAAATGGTGTAAATATACCTATGTTGTGAATCTAAAGTAATTTGGTAAACAATATTTAGTTTTTTCCAAATTAAAAGAAAATCTAATAGACCTGCGTTGAAACGACTTAGTGATTAAGGTTAAAGTTCAATGCCTGACAGACAGAGTAGTTAACTGCCACGCGTAGATTGATTCATACAACAGGTATAAACCATACATCAACGGTAACCAAACACAATAAATAACAGGTATAAAACATACTACCCGAATCGTGAAATCTCGGCCAAAAATATCGCAAATGACAGACGACATGAAATTAAAAATTTGCCAAGTGATTGTTATTTAAATAGGGGATTCGATTGATTTTTAAAATACACTATATTTGTAGCTTGATGAAAGGCCCCAAATACAGTTGTAGGCTGAAAGTGTAGCATAATATAGTGTAAATGTAAACAAAATCAAGTAGAGTCTCTATAAAATTATTTTAAAATATTTTCTTTTTTTTTATATTTAAACATAAACATAAGACGTCATATAAGAACGAAAGAGACGTTGAATGTGTTTCAAATGACTAATTCAGTAATTAATTGTTACGTATGCTTTTAATAATATAATATAATATATCTAGGGCATGGGGCCGGTGTCAAGTATCATGTAAACAAAAGGTTAGTTACGTTTCCTTAGATAGCTCAGTGGTAGGGTGCTTGTCTTCTACGCAGAAGATTGCGTGATCGATTCCGGCTCGATGAAGGTATGGTTCTTTTGTTTGTTTTATTTTGACATTTGGAGAAATAATAATATACAGATTTCATACGTTTCCCGGAAAATTTTGTGTTTTCTTTCTAAAAAAATTCATATCTCCGGAAATAACAAAGTACGGGCAACCAAATTGGTACACGTGTTTGTATTATAAAGGGTGAACTCTGTACCAAAGTTTATGTCTTTGCCTTTAAAGACAAATAAGTTATGGGCAGTTAAAGAAATAAATTTTGGGGTTTTCCTCAAAACGTCAAACTCAAAATTTTAAACGTCAAAATTGTCAATATTAAGGCAAAGAACGTGAAACAAATACGAATTTTGAAAAGAAAATGTTGCAAGAAGAGTGTTCTGCAAACCCTTAAGTTTCAGATTGCCCTTCATTTTACTAAAATATTTACAGAAAATTTATTTCAAATAGACCCTTTCTCTGATGCTTTGGCTGTCGGTTTAGTGAAGTTGATGCTTTCGCTGTAGGTTTAGTGAAGATTATGGTTTAACGGTCTATATATTTTTTTAACTAATTTTCGTAGAACAAATTCGTTAATGCGGTTTTGATTTTTTTATCGAAATATGATTCGGGCGATATGCGTTTGTAAGAAAAAAATCTGGACGCAGTAGGTGCGTTTTGATAGCGAATTTTCGGTAAATTTGCAGTTTAGCTCCCGAACGCTTTTCAAAAAACTATTTTCAGAAACCTGCCTAGCCCGCCCTCTGAATCCACAAACCCCAAGAAACATTTCTTGTTCACACCCCCAAGGAAGTTACAGGACCAGGAGTGAGTAGGGGTGTATAATTTTTTTAAATTTTCGTAGAACAAATTCGTTAATGCATTTTTGCATTTTTTTATCGAAATATGATGCGTTTGTAACAAAAAAATCTGGACGCAGTAAGTGCGTTTGGGAAGCGAATTTTCGGTAAATTTGCAGTTTACCTCCCGAACGCTTTTCAAAAAACTGTTTTCAGAAACCTGCCTAGGCTCCCCCCCCCCTGGATTCACAAACCCCAAAAAAAATTCTTGTTCACACCCCCAAGGAAGTTACAAGACCAGGAGTGAGTAGGGGTGCTGGGCGGGGTAGGTAGTAAAAAGGAAATATGAGCAGAAAATTCGAATAAAACGGGCTTGAACGCTATCTTTTTCACATCTTGAAGCTATATCCCCCTTAAACCCTGCCTATCGGTGGGTAGGAACAAGACATTTTTCTTGTGGTTTATGCAGCAAGGGCGGTTGTATGCACGCGAGGGGGAAGGAAAATCCCCACGACGAAGCAGACACCACCCAACCCCCCACCCATTCCACAATGCGAGGTGGGCTGCTTCGTCGTACATACAACTACCCTCGTTGCATAAACCACAAGAAAAACATCTTGTTCATACCTCCCAAGGAAGTTACGTGACCTGGGGCAAATAGGGGTGCTGTGCGGGGTAAGCACGGTTTAATGGGGATATGGCTTCCAGACAGCTTCCAAGCAGTTTTCTTCGCATTTTCTGCTCATATTTCCTTTTTACTACATACCCCGCCCAGCACCCCTATTCACTCCCAGTCCCGTAACTTCCTTGAGGGGTGTGAACAAGAAATTTTTCTTGTGGTTTGTGCATCCAGGTGGGGTCTTAGTAATGTATCTGAAAACAATTTATTTAAAAGCGTTTGGGAGACAATCTGCAAATTTACCAAATTTTCATTAAATCCTTCAAATTTCAATAACTCAATTTGCTATTAACGTAAGGTTTGCTGGGTAGGAAACCAACATTTAAGTTTATTTTCGGAAAATTTGTGTATATTTTCAAACCATAAATAATTTTGTTAAAATATAGTACATTGTTTCTACTAGATAGGCTATACCGGTAATCAGATTGATGCCTGCTCGCATTTGCTATTAAAAACATTTTAATGGAAATTCACTTCCATAACACACTTGCTGCATCCAGACTTTTGAAAAATGTTTATATTTTCAAATAATAAAGTTATTTCGATGAAGTATGGTACATTTTTAGTGAATTTTTATTAAAAAAATTCACTAATAGAGAGGTATCGATGGTGAGACTTTGCAAAAATTCTTTCAAATGAGCGCGAATTAGGACCCCTAGAACCCATATCCGGGGTCAGTTTGAATTTTTATATGCTTATATATATATATATATATATATATATATATATATATATATATATATATATATATATATATATATATATATATATATATATATATATATATATATATATATATATGTATCCGTCTGATAACTCAAAAAATAATTAACCGATTTAGATGAAACTCGGCAAGTGCCTTTCTTTTATTAATGGCTTGGATGAGTTCGTTGGCCAGGAAAATCGGACGGGGTTTTCCGGGAAAATTTTGAGTTTTCTTTCAAAAAAATTTTTTTTTTCCGAAAATTTCGATAAAATTTGGTCTACATATTGCTTTGGGAAATACCTAACTATGTGCCAAAATTCAGCTTTCTAGGGTTACAGAAAATTGAGCTATTCAAATTTGAAACATGTTTAAATCATAAGTGTGTGGTTGCTGTTGGTTATTTATATTTCTATTGACCGCAGCTTCAAAATCTCGTATTATTCAATGACTTTGTAGTTCTCATTCTCACTTTTATTGACTAACATTTCAATTCTTGGTCTCAATGGTTTTATATTTTCACGTTTGACCAGCAGATGTCGCTCACTGTAAACATTGTTATTATTAATAAATGCATAAGTCAATTCGTAGCGTGTTAATCGGTAACGTGAAAATACTAGGCGGTCCAAGTCGCAGATAGAGGTTCCATCGCAGTTGCAGTAAGATCCTCCATGCCAGTTCGATGCAGATGAGATTTATATCTACCGTGGTTAAATCTCATTCTAATTATGGTAGTTGAAGTTTTTCTTGGTAAATTGAGATCTTTAATTTGATTTTCTAAAGACAATTGCGAGTAGAGCAAGCTATCTCTGTTATTTGATTTTAGTGAATTTTTATTTTTAAAAAAATCACTAATAGAGAGGTATCGACGGTGAGACTTTGCAAAAAAATTTTCAAATGAGCGCGAACTAGGACCCCTAGAACCCATATCCGAGGTCAGTTTCAATTTTTATGTTTATATATATATATATATATATATCCGTCTGATAACTCGAAAAATAATTAACCGATTTCAATAAAACTCGGCAAGTGCCTTTCTTTTAATAAGGGCTTGGATGAGTTCGTTAGCCAGGAAAATCAGACGGGGTTTTCCGGGAAAATTTTGAGTTTTATTTCAAAAAAAAAAATTTTTCTCCGAAAATAACAAAGCTGTTTTAATGAAATTTACATGTATTGCCTTGGGATAGACCTTACTAAGTAACAAAATTTAACTTTCTCAATTTATCAAAAATTGAGTTATTAAAATTTTATATTTTCTTTCAAAAAATTTTTTTTCTCCAAAATTTACAGTTATTTTAATGAAATTTGGTGGATATCTTGTCCTAAGAAAGACCTTACTACATACCAAAATTAAATTTTCTAAGTTTATAGAAAAATTTGTTATTCAAATTTGAAGCATTTAATAAAAATTCACTACCATAACGCACTTGCTGCGTCCAGAGTTATTTCTATTATATAGGCAACCAAGTTTGATGCCTGTTTTCATCAAAGAAAGACATTTGCCATTAAAAACATTTAAAAAAATACGCTACCATAACGCACTTGCTGCGTCCAGAAGTTTTCTAAATATGAATTAAGTTTCCTTCTGGAAAGCTTGTAAAACTTTAATGAAATTTGTAATGAAAATTTCTTTTAAAGAGATAGTGTTTATAGATACAGCAAAATCTAATTTTTTTAGCTTCATAGAAAATTGAATGTTGGGCATTTTCCTCAAAAGGAGTTATAACACAAGATTTTTTTGATAATAGGGAGATGGTAACACTTTCTAAAGAACTCTTCAAATGTGCGCCTACCTCTAAAATCGATCTTCAAGGTCTGTTAAGTTTAAAGTATTAATTTTAGTGATATGCCGAATAATAATAGTGTACAATTCTTATGAAAAGTCACTACTATAACGCACTTGCTGCCTCCAGAATTTATTTATGAGTTTTTAATAGCGTTTGTTAAATTTCAGACATGTTAATGTTTAATAAAGTTTTCAAGGGACATAATTTTGTTTTGATCTCAATTCTAAAAATCTAAATTTTCACGAAAACGGGTGATTTGTCAAAAAATTTACAAGAGGAAAAAAAAGGTATAAAATGCAATTTGCTATAAAATGTATTAACTTTGGCCCTAAATTAGGTCAAGGTTTAAACAAGCATGTCATTTAAAGGGTGACCCACCCCTAATTCACACCTTTTTGAGTTTATATCTACGTCAAATTCTTGCCAAATAACGACGTTGAGAAAAGAAAACCACCTACCAAATTGAGTTGTTCTCTGTTGGGGCATTGCTACAATACAGCTTTTTCTTTTAGTTATTGAATAATCTTCCGACGTCATTATCTTACCAACTATGGGCGTCAGGAAAACATTTTATTTAAAAAATCGGCATCTTTTCATGCCCTCTACTCGCATACATTATGTGTCCATTGCGTTGCAAATCAGCCTGTAGAGGTATCTTGACTATTTTATTAACTGTTATAACTTACAAAATAAGGACATTTTATTTTTGGAGGTCAACGAAAACGAAATTATCAATCGATTAGTAAATATTACTTCTAGCGTTTTTAGCATTTTTCTCAGAAGAAAATATTAAAGAAAGTGTAGCAACTTATCCCAAGGGAAGCTATATCCAGTCTTTACATGAGTAAATCGAAACTACATTATGGTTATAATTAAGTATAATTTGATTCAAGAGTGACAGGCAGCGCCCCTGCTGAGTTAGTAATCAACTAGAGAAATAATAGGGCTGCTCTGACTTGCAATAAATTTGAACAACACTTCTTGATTCTTGTTCATTTCTTTAACAGAAATGTTTCCACTTAGCTCACTTCTTCACACGCCGAATACCTATTGTGGAATTCACGAGATAATTTTATTTGCAATATATAGTTGGCAATACGGTATTGTAAAATATTATCGGCAATTCTTTTCCGCCTTAAATATAATGTAATGTCTTTGGGGATATCGCGTTCGACATGAAATGCCAACTTTTTTTAAAAAAACGACGTCTATATTGCAGTGTATTCTTAAGTATAGTTAGCTAATTGTTTTCTTGTGAGTTTAATTTAGTTGATTATGGTAGCAATATATCAGGTTAGTTAATTGCAAGTAAGAACACATTGTAGTTGAATTAACTATCAGTCAGGGCAGCATAATGAGTTTTTTCTGTGTGAATAATTATACGTGCTGACTGTATTTACATATAATATGGTTTACCGCATCGTAAATTTCCTTCAGAAGCTTTAATGGAGATATTTGGCTTTTTTCAGTTTTCATAACTCTTAATTACTTTTGTATTGCCTAAAGCTAGATATCCTTTTTGTAATTACCGTATCACCTACCGTCCTGTGATTTTTTAATCATTATATAGGGTGATAGTGATAACATTGGATAGCAAAAATAATATAAAAGCCATTATGCGTAATCATGACCATTACAGCATTTTTTATTTATTTCAACAACACGCCACGGGGGCTTACAGCCTAAGTACTATCGTACCGTGGGCGTCGACAAGGAGGAAAGAGGCAACTTGTTAATTCTGGACTTGATGGTTTGGATGTTCGGAGGAGAAGGAAAAACATGTGCCGGCAAGGAATTCCACAACTTCGGGACAAAAGAGCGAGCATAACAAGATGTGTTATGTCTGGTGACCTGGACAGTAAAAGGGTGCATTCGCTCTGTTCCCCTGGTAGATCTGTTGTGGGCAGCAGGTGGAGGAACTATGGAAGAAAGGTCCTCTGAGCAGTGCCCGTACAGATATCTATAAAAGATAGAGCGGTCACCAACGTCAGTGGGCAAGGGATGTCAGCTTTTGGGTAAGGGTAGGGTCACCTATGAGACGTATAGCTCTCTTCTGAATGGATCCAGGATAGCGAATGTAGAATCGGCAGCAGCACCCCAGATGTGGGCGCAGTATTCGTGGTTTGGCCTTATTGGTGAAGTAAATAAGGTATATAGATTAGCTGGTGAAAAGTATTTGCGAGCCCGGAAGAGGAAACCTAATTTTTTAGCTGCCGCTTCTGCAATTGATGCGACATGTTGGTGCCAATTGAGATTTCGATCCACAGAAATGCCAACGAGTGAAAAGGACTAATTACTTTGAATAACTTGGTTGTTCACTGTGATAGGTCTAGGACTCGTGTATCTCTTATGAGAAAGAAACCAAGACTGAAATTTGGTAGGGTTGAATTGTACAAGATTTCTACTTCCCCAGTCTAATATTTTTTGGAGAACCACGGAGACAGAACCCTCCATGAGTCTGCGATCCTCATCTAATTGGGCTAAAGGGACAGGCTTAGAATATTGTATATTTGAGTGGAGGGTGCTGTCGTCCGTGTAACTAGGTTGGATGTGCTAGCGAGGAGATTATTGATGTGGAGAAGAAACAAAATAGTGGCTAAAGCTGAACCTTGAGGAACTATTGCCCTAATTGGATACAGTTTAGAGGAATGGCCTTCCACAACAACAGAAATGCTCCGGTTGGAGAGGAAATTTGCTGCCCAGGTATAGAGTTTTGATGGTAGGCCATATGCTGGAAGTTTATTAAGCAGCGCTGCGTGCCAGGCCTGGTAGAATGCTTTGGATATGTGTACAGCGACAATGTAGGATTCACCGTGTAGTTCCATAGACTTGTTTCAAGAATGGGTGACAAAGGAAAGGAGGTCGGCAGTTGATCTGCGTTGACGGAATCCATACTGCCTGTCGTGGATTAGACTCTGTTTTTCAAGAAATTTTAGTAATTCGGTATTGATATACTTTTCCAGCACTTTAGAGATGACTGAAAGGAGAGAAATAGGCCTGTAGTTGCTAGGAAGCGCTTTGGATTATTTCTTGGAGACGAGTTGTACTCGAGCAGTTTTTCAGTTACTAGGGAATATGCTTCTATTGTAAGATGCCTGATACAGACGCGTCAGGGCATGAGCAAGTTCTGACGCGCATTTTTTGAGAACAATTGCTGGGATCTCGTCAAGACCAGAGGCTTTCCTGGTATTAGGAGAAGAAAGCATCTTTCGTACCTTTTTAGTTTTGAAACAATTGGAGGTGGGTTGAGAGTAGATTGCCAGCGAACAACGAGGCAAAAAGTTCAGCCTTGCCCAGGGCGGCAGAAACAATTTCATCCCCTGAAACAAGAGGCAAGCTTGCCGTATCGTCTCCATCGTGACCCCTTTGCCATTGCCTTTCTGATAGAAAGGTGTTAACATCATAGGGTGTTTCCAGTTACTGATCGTCGACATTGCTCAATGTTTATAAATTAGACAGGTTGTCTGGTAACTCTGATGGGGAAGAGACGCGAGAGGAGGGCAATACGTCATTTGTGTTTTAAATAACATTTATTAGAATGTTGTATAACCTTGCTTAAATATTTTCAAATAAAATCAGTTACAGATTTATTTTAATGTTTATTTTGTACGAAACAGCAGTTAAATCAACACTATTGTCTTAAAAACAATATTTCATTTTTGAGGTGTTGTGTTGTAAACATAACTTCAGGGGAATCAACGGTATTACGAGTTGAACGTTATTTATTTAATATTATTTTTATATTCAAGCAATAAATCCGTGAATCGTCTTAAAGGTAGATATATGTTGAATGAAAAATAAAGGTTATATATACTAAAAAAAAGAACTCAATAAATAACTTGACCTCAATATGTCTAAATGCCTGGTAGACTTGTTTGTACTGTTTTAATATAAAAAAATAATTCTAAAAGAGAAATGAAAAGTGGAGATAAACTTTCCTTCTTTTCTTTTCCAAAAGAAGTAAAAAGAAAAGTATTAAGTATATTTGCAGCTCACGGAGGGTTTTTATTTAAAAAAAATTAGAAATATGCCTAGAACCCCACTTAAATGTCTAACTCACAAGAAAAGTTTCCTGCAAACAACCCCCAGGTACCAGGAGTGAATAAGATTGCTTCGCAGGGAAGAAGACAAAAAAGAAGTATAAGCGAAAAATGTGAAAAAACCCAACTTAGCTGTACCTATATACGCTGCCTTTACCCCATTTTGCAACTACACCTGCTTAAAATCTTTTACCCCGCACAGATCAGGTCCCGTAGCTTTTTTGGGGGTTGTTCCCAAGAAATGTTTCTATTATTGAGAGTGGTTGGGTGGGGGTGGGTGCTTCGTCCAAGGGGTTTTCCTTCCACCACTGAATGCATACAACCACCATCAATGCATAAACCGCAAGAAAAATTTCTTGGGAACAACCACGCAAGAAACCGCTATGTCCGCATTTTTTCTGAGGCAAAAAAATCGTTTAATAACCACATCAAAAACAAAGTCCTCTCAAGCTCCAACGGCAGCAAACCCTTCTGGACCCTTGCTAAATCTATTGGGAATAATCCGCAAGAGCACGTTCCCACCTCTTGTTTCAAGGGATGAAATTGTTTCTACCGCCTTGGGCAAGGCTGAAATTTTTGCCTCGTTGTTCGCCGGCAATTCTACTCTCAACCCACCTCCAAATGTTCAACCACCAACAAACCCCAATGTCGCGCATAAAATGACGGATATCATTTTCAAAACTAAAAAGGTATCTCTTAATACCAGGAAAGCCTCTGGCCTTGACGAGATCCCAGTAATTGTTCTCAAACAATGCGCACCAGAACTTGCTCCTGTCCGGACTCGTCTGTTTTAGACATCTTACAATAGAGGCATATTCCCTAGTAACGGGAAAACTGCTCGAGTACAACCCGTCTCCAAGAAAGGATCCAAAGCGCTTCCTAGCAACTACAGGCCTATTTCTCTCCTTTCAGTGGTCTCTAAAGTGATGGAAAAGTATATAAGCACCGAATTACTAAAATTTTTTGGAAAACAGCCTAATCCACGACAGGCAGTATGGATTCCGTCAGCGCAGATCAGCTGCCGACCTCCTTTCCTTTGTAACCCATTCTTGGAGCAAGTCTATGGAACTACACGGTGAATCGCTCTAGACATATCCAAAGCACTCGACAAGGTCTGGCACGAAGCGCTGCTTAATAAATTTATGGCCTACCATCAAAACTCTGTACCTGGACAGCCAATTTCCTCTCCAACCGGAGCGTTTCTGTTGTCGTGGATGGCCATTCCTCTAAACTGTATCCAAATAATGCAAGAATATCTCAAGGTCCAGCTTTAGCCCCTACTTTATTTCTTCTCCACATCAATGACCTCCTCTCTAGCACATCCAACCCAGTTCACAGGTATGCGGATGACAGCACTCTCCACTCTAATATACAATATTCTAACCCTGTCTCTTTAGCCCAATTAGATGAGGATCGCAGACTCTTGGAGGGTTCTGTCTCTGTGGATCTCCAAAAAATATTATACTGGGAAAGTACAATTCAACTCCACCAAATCTCAGTCTTGCTTTCTATCTCATAAGAGATACACTAGCCCTAGACCCATCACAATGAACAACCTAGTTATTTAAAGTAATGAGTCCTTTTCACTTGTTGGCATTTCTGTGGATCGAAATCTCAGTTGGCACCAACATGTCACATCAATTGCAGAAGCGGCTTTTAAGAAATTACGTTTCCTCTTCCGGGCTCGCAAATACATTTCACTAGCTAATCTCTATACCTTATATACTTCACAAATAAGGCCAAACCTCGAATACTGCTCCCACATCTGGGGTGCCGCTGCTGCTTCTACACTCGCTATCCTGGACTCCATTTGGAAGAGAGCTATACGTTTCATCGGTGACCCTACCCTCACCTGAAGGCTGCCATCGCTTGGCCACCGACGTGCCGTTGGTGACATTTCTCTCTCTCTCTCTCTCTCTCTCTCTCGCTCTTTTATAGATATCTACACGGGCACTGCTCAGAGAAGCTTTCTTCCATAGTTCCTCCACCTGCTTCCCCCAACAGATCTGCCAAGGGAACAGAGCGAATGCACGCTTTTAGTGTCCAGGGCACCAGAAATAGAACATCTTGTTAGGCCCGCTCTTTTGTCCCGAGGACTTCCAATTTGTGGAACTCCTTGCCGACACATGTTTTTCTTCTCCTCCGAACGTCCAAACCTTCAAGTTCAGAATTAAGAAGTTGCCTCTTTCCTCCTTGTCAACACCCACGGTACGATAGTATTTACGCTGTGAGCCCTCGTGGTGTGTTGTTAAAAAAATATATATATATTAAAAAAATACAATGCCACCACATCGGTTGATGTTAATTTTTCAGTATATACTGAAAAAGTGAAAGTGGAAGCCCGGGAGGTTAAACGTTCTTACCCCGGGACCCCCGAGGCTCTGAAAGACTGCGATTGAGTGGGTTAATAATTGTTGAAAATGATACTCTTTGTAGGTGTTTATTTCTTTACGATTGTAGTGGCTGTTGGTTTTTTTTTGGGTTTGGTATCTCAATAAAATTTTATTTATTATAATTTAATAGAAAAATGATTCTTGCTTTTTGCTGAAAATTTGCTAGGGTAGCGGACTTTCTGCGTTTGAATTTTTTAATTCTGCATACCAATGTATTATTGCATGAAAAATAAATGTAATCTAAAGATATTATACAACTTAATGAGGGTAGGGTGAAATGTACTTTATATGATGGATACACCGGTAGTCGGCCACAATAATTAATCATATAACAATTGATTGAAAATTAATCAAAACTGTAACTAGACAGGTGATTGGTTGTGATCGTTCACGCTATAGGCGTCAAATTAGGTGTTTATAAGGCAACTCCTTTATAATTACACAAGTGTAACTTCTCTGGCCTTTTGTATTCTCCTCATGTGCATCTTGCCTCCCTTTACCAATGCATTGTTCTTTCTAGAATACACAAAACACACAAGTCATCATTATCGTTACGCTGTCGTTTATTGTACGAGTATGGGCAATTGCAATATATATTACTTCTTTTTTGATTGAACATTGTGGGGAAGATCTGACATTATTAAACAAGGGTGTGTATGTGTGTGTGTTTTGTTTCTTTAACGTCGGCCTATTTTCGCGACTATGGGCAATCACCGACGCCAGGGAGCAGTTTCACCTCACTATCCTGGAAATTTTGCCGAACCTCTGCCTTTCTGTAAGGAGGGTAGGGATCTTTAACGTGCCTAACATCGCATGGACACGGGACCGATAGCTTTACGCCCCTCCGAAGGGCGGAACCTGCTGACATTCAACTTGCTCAAATACAATGCCAGAACCTCGGTTGATGTTATAATAATAATAATAATAATAATAATAATAATAATAATATTTATTTGGTCCTTTAGTTACAATTATTGTAAATCGGAGTCAAAAACTTACAAGATAAAAAAGATACAGAACGTATCACAACTTATCACAAGGGTACGTGCCCAAAAATCTAAAATCTAACGAGCTTCACATCACAACAAAAAAGACACGTTCACAGTACAGCTTCACAAAATTCACTCAAACTATAAAAACTATGAGTAATTAAAGCAACCTTCAGTTGCTTTCTAAATTTTTTTGTACAATTTGTGTCCTTCAGAGAACAAGGCAGCTGGTTATACAAAAAGCAACCCGCATAACATGGCGACTTCTTAAAAAAAAAGAATGGTGACATTTATTCAGGTGAAACGTATTTTTTTCACGAGTGTTGTGCTTATGAAAATCCGAGTTGATAACAAATTTTCTCTTGTTTTTATGAATGTAAGTTAACAGATGGAACAAATAAACTGATGTTAACGTCATAATGTTATTTTTCTTGAAAATGTCACGACAAGGGTGCCCGTAAGGTAGATTGTATATTAATCTCAGGATTCGTTTCTGTAGAACAAATATTCTATGGCATTTCGAAGATTGGCCCCAGATAATGATACCGTAACTCAGATGTGAATAGACAGCCGCGTAATAGACTTTCAGCAGATGTTCCGAGCTTAAGGAATCTTTAAGCATCAAAATTGCATAAAACGCGGAATTTAATTTCTTGCACACGTGATCAATCTGGTCTATATATATCAGGCTACTGTCAATTCTAACACCCAAAAATTTTGCCACCTTTTTGAATTGCACAGCATTTCCATTCACCAAAATAGTGCTGCCGCACATCCTCTCTCTTCGGCGGCAGTTATGCATTTCAAGAGAAAAAGTCTTGTTATAGTTTAAAATGAGTCGATTTCTATAACACCACTCATCAAAAGATTGTACCACTGATTTTAATTTTAATTCAGTTTCCTCCACCGTCTTGTCGTAGTCAACAATGGAAGTGTCATCGGCGTACATGAGGCAAAAAACTCGTTTAATAACCACATCAAAAACAAAGTCCTCTCACGCTCCAACGGCGGCAAACCCTTCTGGACTCTTGCTAAGTCTATTGGGAATAATTTCTGCAAGAGCACGTTCCCACCTCTCGTCTCAGGTGATGAAATTGTTTCTACCGCCCTGGGGAAGGCTGAACTTTGTGCTTCGTTGTTCGCCGGAAATTCTACTCTCAACCCACCTCCAAATGTTCAACCACCAACGGTCCCCAATGTCGCGCATAAAATGACTGATATCATTTTCAAAACTAAAAAGGTACGAAAGATGCTCTCTTCTCTTAATACCAGGAAAGCCTCTGGCCTTGACGAGATCCCAGCAATTGTTCTCAAAAAATGCGCACCAGAACTTGCTCCTGTCCTGACTCGTCTGTTTCAGATATCTTACAATAAAGGCATATTCCCTAGTAACTGGAAAACTGCTCGAGTACAACCCATCCCCAAGAAAGGATCCAAAGCGCTCCCTAGCAACTACAGGCCTATTTCTCTCCTTTCAGTCATCTCTAAAGTGATGAAAAAGTATATAAACACCGAACTATTAAAATTCCTTGAAAAACACAGTCTAATCCACGACAGGCAGTATGGATTCCGTCAGCGCAGATCGACTGCCGACCTCCTTTCCTTTGTCACCCATTCTTGGAACAAGTCTATGGAACAACACGGTGAATCCCAGATTGTTGCTCTAGACATATCCAAAGCATTCGACCAGGTCTGGCACGCAGCGCTGCTTAATAAACTTCCGGCCTATGGCCTACCACCAAAACTTTGTACCTGGACAGCAAATTTCCTCTCCAACAGGAGCATATCTGTTGTTGTGGATGGCTATTCCTCTAAACTGTATCCAATTAATGCAGGAGTTCCTCAAGGTTCAGCTTTAGCCCCTACTTTGTTTCTTCTCCATATCAATCACCACTCATCAAAAGATTGTACCACTGATTTTAATTTTAATTCAGTTTCCTCCACCGTCTTGTCGTAGTCAACAATGGAAGTGTCATCGGCGTACATGAGGCAAAAAACTCGTTTAATAACCACATCAAAAACAAAGTCCTCTCAAGCTCCAACGGCGGCAAACCCTTCTGGACTCTTGCTAAGTCTATTGGGAATAATTTCTGCAAGAGCACGTTCCCACCTCTCGTCTCAGGTGATGAAATTGTTTCTACCGCCCTGGGGAAGGCTGAACTTTGTGCTTCGTTGTTCGCCGGAAATTCTACTCTCAACCCACCTCCAAATGTTCAACCACCAACGGTCCCCAATGTCGCGCATAAAATGACTGATATCATTTTCAAAACTAAAAAGGTACGAAAGATGCTCTCTTCTCTTAATACCAGGAAAGCCTCTGGCCTTGACGAGATCCCAGCAATTGTTCTCAAAAAATGCGCACCAGAACTTGCTCCTGTCCTGACTCGTCTGTTTCAGATATCTTACAATAAAGGCATATTCCCTAGTAACTGGAAAACTGCTCGAGTACAACCCATCCCCAAGAAAGGATCCAAAGCGCTCCCTAGCAACTACAGGCCTATTTCTCTCCTTTCAGTCATCTCTAAAGTGATGAAAAAGTATATAAACACCGAACTATTAAAATTCCTTGAAAAACACAGTCTAATCCACGACAGGCAGTATGGATTCCGTCAGCGCAGATCGACTGCCGACCTCCTTTCCTTTGTCACCCATTCTTGGAACAAGTCTATGGAACAACACGGTGAATCCCAGATTGTTGCTCTAGACATATCCAAAGCATTCGACCAGGTCTGGCACGCAGCGCTGCTTAATAAACTTCCGGCCTATGGCCTACCACCAAAACTTTGTACCTGGACAGCAAATTTCCTCTCCAACAGGAGCATATCTGTTGTTGTGGATGGCTATTCCTCTAAACTGTATCCAATTAATGCAGGAGTTCCTCAAGGTTCAGCTTTAGCCCCTACTTTGTTTCTTCTCCATATCAATGACCTCCTCTCTAGCACATCCAACCCAGTTCACAGTTACGCGGACGACAGCACCCTCCACTCAAACATACAATAATCTAAACCTGTCTCTTTAGCCCAATTAGATGAGGATCGCAGACTCATGGAGGGTTCTGTCTCCGTAGACCTCCAAAAAATATTAGACTGGGGAAGTAGAAATCTTGTACAATTCAACCCCACCAAAACTAAGTCTTGCTTTCTTTCTCACAAGAGATACAGCAGCCCTAGACCCATCACAATGAACAACCAAGTTATTCAAAGTAATGAGTCCTTTTCTCTTGTTGGCATTTCTGTGGATCGAAATCTTAATTGGCACCAACATGTTACATCAATTGCAGAAGCGGCTGCTAAGAAATTGGGTTTCCTCTTCCGGGCTCGCAAATACTTTTCACCAACTAATCTCTATACCTTATACACTTCACAAATAAGGCCAAACCTCGAATACTGCTCCCACATCTGGGGTGCAGCAGCCGCTTCTACACTCGCTATCCTGGACTCCATTCAAAAGAGAGCTATACGTCTCATCGGTGACCCTACCCTCACCCAAAGGCTTCCATCCCTTGCCCACCGACGTGCCGTTGGTGATCTCTCTCTCTTTTATAGATATCTGCACGGGCACTGCTCAGAGGAGCTTTCCTCCATAATTCCCCCACCTGCTGCCCCCAGCAGATCTACCAGGGGAACAGAGCGAATGCACCCTTTTAATGTCCAGGTCACCAGACATAGAACATCTTGTTATGCCCGCTCTTTTGTCCCGAGGACTTCCAAGTTGTGGAATTCCTTGCCGGCACATGTTTTTCCTTCTCCTCCGAACCTCCAAACCTTCAAGTCCAGAATTAACAAGCTGCCTCTTTCCTCCTTGTCAACACCCACGGTACGATAGTATTTAGGCTGTAAGCCCTCGTGGTGTGTTGTTGATAAAAAAAAAAAAAAAAAAAAAAAAAAAAAAAAAAAAAAGAAGACTTTTCCGTCTTGTATAAATTGCGGCAAATCGTGTACATAGAGTGGAAACAAAAGTGGGCCAATGACACTTCCCGGGGGTGTGCCCATACTTACCCTATATCTTTGGGAATTAATATTATTCGCTTTTACAAGCAACTGTCTGTTGGTGAGATACGAAAGTAGAAGGTCGTTGCAAGTGCCTCTTATCCCCAACGCCCACATCTTCTCCCTAACAAAAAAAGGATTTACTGTGTCAAAGGCACGAGACAGGTTAAAAAATAAGGTCACCACAATGTAGTTGAGGTCCATTCTTTCATTCACATATTGAATGTATTCGATAAGGGCAATTTCTGTAGAATGATCAGTTCTAAATCCGTGCTGTGATGGTGATATAATATTATTAGCGTTTAAAAACTTGACCATCCTTCTATGTACTGCCCTTTCTATGATCTTTGAAAAAATGCTTAATATAGAGATGGGACGATAGTTCTCCAAATTGGTACTGTCTCCCGCCTTCAACACAGCAACAACCACGGCCAGTTTCAATATGTCAGGGAATTTTCCCAGACATATACAGGAATTTATAATCTTTGTAAGTGTTAATGTTACAGTTTGTATTGAAAAAGTGAAAGGAAAAGCATGCGATCGAACCCAGTACCCTTCGGTTCAGAGACACACGTTATTACCTCTGAACCACCGAGGCTCTTTTAAACAAGGGTTTTTCTAAAATTTTAGCGATCATATTGAGCTAAGTAAAATCAAATTGATCAGCAGCATGTCTTTATTTAATCGAGCTGTCAACTGCAAATAACTACGAATTTAATATTTCATAATTATTTCATTACAAATGCAATAACATAAAATTTCGTGTCGCAGCAAGTGCGTTATAGTAGTGAATTTTCATAACAATTGTACACTATTATTATACGACATATTACCAGAAAATTAATATTTTAAACTTACAGATCGATTTTAGAGGTCCTAGTACGCGTACATTTGAACAATTCTTTCGCAAATGTTACCATCGCTTTCTCTCTATTATCAAAAAATCTTGCGTTCTAACTCCTTTTGAGAAAAATGCCCAAAACTCAATTTTCTATGAAGCCCAAAACTCAAATTTCTATGAAGCTAAAGAACTAAATTTTGCTATATCTGTAGATAGTGTAAGTCTCTTTAAAATACACTTGTTTTACAAATTTTACTAATGTTATACAGAATATTTCCAAAAGGAAACTTAATTCATATTTAGAAAAGTAAAGTATCTGCCAGATTATTAATCGCCAGTATGATTTCGTTTTAGTCAACCTAATTTAACCGTTTTTTCCCTATCAACAATAACAAAATGTCTGCTGAAAATCATAATTTCATACTCAAAGGTCATAAAGTTATTCAGGCGTTTTAAACAAAAATGAGATATTGTTTAAAACGTATGAAATCTGTGCAATATTGTTTCTCCAAATCTCAACTATATATATATACATAACATATACTTTCGTAAGCATCTAGCTAAGGCGACTGCCTGACATTTTTGATTAGCTTTTATGGGTAGATGTGAAACAGACCTAGCAAATGAAAATGAATATTTTCCTAGATATTGATTTCGCTATGTGGACGAAGTTTTTGCAGTATTTAATACAAATGTATGCAAAGTACATGATTTTATAGCTAAATTAAACAGTAAATTTCACTCCATTAAATTCAAGCATGAAATAGAAACTAAAATCAAATTACCTTTTCTTGTGTATTGGTCGTTACAAATAGGGATACTTTAGAATTTGACAGCCACATAAACGAAACCACTATTGTGGTTTACATTTCGATTGACTCACACCAAAGTTTTCCACAAAAAACAGCTAGCTTGAATTTTCTGGTCCATAGATTAATATAGTTTCACTTAAATAAAAAAGATACAACAGAGAACTTGAATACATGAAAAATGTAGCTGAGTATAATGGTTACTCTGTCTAATTAGTGAAGACACTAGAAATAAACATAAAACAAAGAAAATGTTAGCGGAATCTAGGAATTTCAGAAAAGATAAACCAGACAAAATCGTTGTCTGTTTACCATTTGAACCGCGAATTACAAGAGGTTTTAATAGCATTTTTAAGAAAGCCAATGCGCCGCTCACATCTTCTACAAAACAAAATACATTAAAAAATTTGCTAGGTAACGCAAAAGATAAAGATAAAACCACAGAGGTATTGGGAATCTATGAAATAGGTTGCAATGATTGTGAACTTAAATATGTTGGGCAAACTAAAAAACTATTGAAACTAGATATAAAGAACACTTAACCCAATTGAGATATGGTACTATTGACAAATCATGTATTGCTTAACACATTTGGCATAATAGTTATCATGTAGGTAAAGAAAGCCTCAAGCTAATCATAAATGTCAGTCAGTCGCGTCAGCTACATGTTTACGAAAGTATATATGTCGTTATATATTTGAACAAAAATGTGTCGATGAATAGAATAGGTCCGGTTTTATGTAGTCCATTGTTCGAACTGTTATCTTAATAACCATGTCCTTCTTAGAAAAAATATTTGATAACGACACGCAGTATCACAAAGACAGGTATGTAGTTTTAATTATAGGGACTTAAGACTCACCAGTGGGGGTCTAATTGTATATCTTCCTAGAGGAAGCTGCTCGCAACTGCTTGACAACTAACGTATAAATAAAACTGACCCTGGAGATGTCTTCTAGGGGGCCTCATTAGCACTCATTTGAAGAAATTTTTTCAAAATTCAAAAGTCGAGATCTCCTCATTCGTTTTTTTAAATAAAATTCACTAACAGTAGTTTTAGTATTTATCCATTTGATTTAGTTATCCCTCTGATGACGCTAACTCTGTTAGCGAAACGATCGTCAGGTCTAAAAACTGTATTTTGATGAATTAGGTTCTCCAAATTGTACTTAAAGTCCGGTATTTCACGGTTGGGGGTTTTAGTGGGTGGAAGTCCCACACTATCTCAAACTTCCACAAACTTAGGTCGAAATGTTCATAATAAATTTGTAGATTTTCCTCTTCCGTTTATTCAATTTAATGTCTTAACAGTGCCAATTTACGATGCGAGGAAGCTAAAAGAAATTTAAAAAACTCTGGACGCAGCATGTGCGTTATGGTAGTGAATTTTCATAAAACTATTTTTCAATAGCAATAATGTGTGTTTTTTTAAGAAAGCAGGCATCAAATTTGGTCACCAGTATAATCTATATAGTAAAAATCTATATAGTAAAAACAATATGCCATGTTTCATCAAAATAACTTTATTTTTTGAAAATGTACAAAAATTTCCGAAAGTAAACTTAAAGTGTTCCCGAAAAAACTCGTTTCTTGGTCAACCTTATAGGTTAATAGCAAATTGAGCTATTCAAATATTAAGCATCTGATCAAAATTCGCTACCATAACGCACTTACTGCGTCCACTTTTTTTTTCTTACAAACATGCATTATATTTCGATGGAAAATGCAATAACATAAGGCGTGTTTGATTTAAAAAAAAAAAGAAAATTTGTATCACCAACGACTTATGGGTCATCCTGTGATTGTAGAAATAATTTTTTAAGATGTAGCTCAAGGCACCCTATAATTAATATATACAATTTTTTTTTCATATCTTGTATAATAACAGATATATTGAGCTTTATTGATTTTTTTACGAAAATTCTACAAAAATTATATACCATTAAACGATAAACTCTATCGCTAAGATTACTGCCAAGCGTCAGAGAAAGGGTCTATTTGAAATGAATTTTCTGGAAACATTTTATTAAAATGAAGGACAATGACGGTTGAAACTAATACTTCAGGGTTTGTAGAACATTCTTCTTGAGACATTTTATTTCGATAGCCCGTATTAGATTCAAGTTCTTTTCCTAAACGTTGCCAATTTTGACGTTTAAATCGCAACTTTGACGTTTTGTGAAAAACCCCAATTTATTTTTCTTTAAATGCCTATAACTTTTTCGTCTTTCGACCTACAGAGGTAAATTTTGGTATGTAGCTTACCTATAAGGATGTAAACCCGCGTACCAAATTTGGTGGCCCTTAATTTGTTAATTCCGGAAATATAATTTTTTTTCGAAAGAAAACACAAAATTTTCTGAGAAAACCTGGACCGATTTTCCTGGCTAACGAACTTATCCAAGCCATTTGCAAAAGGAAGGTATTCACCAAATTTAATCAAAATCGTCCCATTATTTTTTGAGTTATCGGTGTGATACATATATATATATATATATATATATATATATATATATATATATATATATATATATATATATATATATATATATATATATATATATATATATATATATATATATAAACATATAAAAATTTTAACTGACCCCGGATATGTGTTCTGGGGGGCCTAATTAGCGCTCATTTGAACAAATTTTTTCAAAATTCAAGTCGGGATCTCCTCATTAGTGAATTTTTTTTAAGAAAATTCACTAAAACTGCTGTGGACAAAGGGTCACGCTTGCAACCACCGACGACAATGCGACATAGCTTTTGGACTTGGATAATGATAATGATCAGTGGCGCTTGCCTTTTGATGTGCTGCAATCGACGCCTGTGGAAAAATACATAACACGTCTCAGATTAAAATGACGACAAAATACTCATTAAAACCTCTTCGCAATTTTTACCATAATAGTTATTCGTGTATAATTGTGTACATCAGCTCTGATAAGAACAGATGTATATCGACAGATTGCGACTCATATTTCATTATTATTGGATAATTACACTTGTTAATTTTTAAATGTCACACCGAACACATTTTGACCCAAATACAATTTTAACATTAAATAGCTGATTAACTTATACTCTTGATATTATTTATGGTAATAAATAAAATACACAAAATCAGTTAATTAAAACTTGCGGCAGACAATCTGGGTAAAGCCCGATGGCTCAGATGCTATAGTAAACATATTATATTTAATTGGTCGTTTATTAAAGTTGGTTACAAAGTAATCGGCTTAGGGCAAATTTTTGCTTTCTATAAGACTTAATAAAGTCCTAACGCGTGCATTATAATATAGCTAGCTAATTTAAAAAAAAAAGTTAGGACGCATCAAGTGCGTTACGGTAATGAAGTTTCATGAAAAGGCTTTTAATAGCAAATATGTCTTTTCTTTCAAAGAAGGCAGGCTTCAAATTTGGCTACCAGTATAATCTATATAGTAGAGACAATGTACCATATTTCATTAGGATAATTTTGTTGTTTGAAAATTAAAAAAAAATCGAAAATAAACTCAAAATGTTCCCAAAAAACCGGTTCCTAGCCAACGAACGTTAAGTTAACAACAAATTGAGCTATTGAAATTTGAAACATATAATGAAAATTCGCTACCATAACGCACTTTGTAACGATTCAGTTTTTACGTGGAATCATTACTGGTTTAAAAACACCTAGAAGACCCCCAAGCATGATAAACAACACCAGAAACCCTATCTATATTTAATATTTCACGTTTTGATTTCAAAATAATGTTGATGAAAATTCGCTAAAATATTCTGTATCGTAAGAAGCGTACTGAGCTCCCTATAATACACGTTAAGATGTAAACATTGAAAAACGTTGCATTTTGTTAGGGATAATAAACATCTCTATTGTCCTGAAATTCTAGGTAAAAAGCTGACGTAATTATGATGAAATTGAGAAAATCGGTTAGTAAATGAACGGACGAGTCCATTATTGTGGAGGTGTGTATAGAGGACGTTGGTGACTTCGCCAAGGATTGGGGCTCTCGTTCTATCCCATTCGAAGAACAAAGGCTAGAAAGAGCTCGCAAATAACGACTAACGCTCATAACACTGAAAATTGCGTGCTGGGATCAGCTGCAGCCGAACGCTCTCTGCCTCTAGGAGTCTAACGCTGACGCCTGCGATGTAAACATCGTTTACTTGAGGTGGCTCTCAAATTGTCTTATAAACGGGGTTTTTAAGTCTTTCTGTTACCTATACTACCTTCTAACAATGCTCCATGATTGTTTAAAGTGTTTTAATAATTTTCGAGTTTAAATAAACATAGTGTTCAGCATAAAAGCGGAACTTAAGTTGTGGTTCTTTGTTTCAACCTGTTGCCTTGCTGCTTTAATTTACGTTTAAGTTGCGATTCGCGAAGTTTCCAACAAGCGAATTCAGAACATCGGCCTAGGTGTCAAATGGTTTTCTACACGTGACACAATAAATCCACCGGCTTAGTAACCATCAATGGGAACCATCACTGTTTCTCCCAGCTTCTTTTCTCTTGTTGGAGTCACTGAGACTTGTGTCAGCTACCGGTATTTGATTCAGTCTGGAGATCGTCCCCAAAGAGAAACTAGGCAATTCAAGGCAGAAGATTCGGTGAGTCAAAATTTTTCTCTGAACCAGCAAACTTTCTCTTACACACTCATCTGACAACTGAAGTTTTATAATCTGAAGTTTCAAAGACACTCAATCAAGTTTAATTTTGAATAACGTCAGGGAGCTGCTATTAGAATGATTATGAATTTCCTGTTTTAATCTCTGAAATTATCTTAGTTTTTGTAAATTTATAACACGTCATCTTTGAAATCATAATCAGTGAATCTTGTCTGTAAAAATATTTAACCTGTACATTGTCTTTAATATCACCTGTTTTTCAATAATTAGTATATAGTTTTTACGTAGACATACATATATGTATATTTTTCAAAATTGAGCTTCACTCGAGAACTGGCCAGGATCTAACTAAAACATTAACAAAAGTGATTGACAAACGTCAAATAAGTTACATATTAATTTGCTTATTTTTGATCTGCAACACACAGCATCTGATTTTTAATGTATATCTCGATAATAAGTGTTTAGATTTCTTTAGAAATAAACAAACCACATTTGTCTCATTATTCTGTCACATGTTTCTAAATTAACAATTTCTTGTCATTGAAGTTCCTGCTATTATTTTATTTCTATTTGTGTAAAATTAATGTTTATTTTGAGAGTTACCAACCATTTAATTTTATTTTGTTCACCATTTCAAATTCAATCCACATGAAAAAATTCCAAATTTTGTTACATTGACATGTCTGTTTGATTGAAGACTAATTCCTCTTTAAACCCTTTTGACTTTTTGGTGACAACCAAATTAGGACTCTTTAATATCGCATTCCTAGACATCGAAGAAAATTTTTTAAGTAAAGATCATTGTAACCAGGCACTAGTTTGGAGCGCTGATAAATATGAGACTTCAGACAGTGCAACAACACAACAACAGCGTAAGTAGTAAACAATATTAAGATCTTCTAACCTTATAAGCTATTTCTAATCTTCCTAGTTATAAATCTGATAGATAGAAACCTTTTAGGGTAGGACTTATAGGAAACAGTGACCTTACTACTGACCAGATTTGGGTTCACTTGAGGCCCCGCATATATTACTACTACTGCTTGCCTATTACCGAGTAAATAAATCCCTTATCTTTTTATGTTGAGGAGGTTTCCACTTGCTGCGTCCTGATTTTCTTTTCTTACAAACATGCATCATGTTTAGATGGAAATTGCTAAAATGTATTAATATAAGGTGCGTTCGACTTAAAAAAAAGAAAATTTTTATCACCAAAAACTTATGGGCTACCTATGATTGTAAAACTAATTTTATAGGATGCAGCTGAAGTCAGCCTATAATTAACATAGACAATTTTTCTCGTATCTCGTATAATAACGGATATATTGAGTTTTACCGTAGAAATGCGTCACCCTGTATATATGAAAACAGATAAAAACCGAAACTAACCCCGGATATAGAATTTAAAGAGCCTAGTTCGCGGTCATTTCAATAAATCTTTTCAAAATTCAAAAGAGATAATCTCTATAATTGAAACTACTACCAAAACATCAGATAAGGGGTATATATGAAATGAATTTTCTCCACATATTTTAGCAAAAAGGACAATTACGGTTAAAGCTGAAACTTAAGGGTTTGCAAAACACTATTCTTGCTTTATTTTCTCTATATAACTAGTATTCGTTTCAGATTCTAAATATTGCCAATTTTACGTTACAAATCGCGACTTTGAAGTTTCAAGAGGGAAACGTTGAAGTACATCCTAGAACATTTATAATTCAGAAGGGTCACTTGTTCCAGTAAGCTGAAGTGCTGACTACGTCCTTCAGTTACAAAAACGAAACCCAACAGTGAAGCCAGAGAAGTAGTCTCCAAGTCTGAATGTAGTTAAATGATACAGGTAAGTACACTTGGAGAACCCAAATCACCACAACACATCTTTTTAAAGACCTGACGATCGTTGTTTCACTAACAAATTTAACGTCACCAGAGGATGAAAAAAATAATTATCAGTGCTCATCACAGGTTCCAATCTTCACTCAGTGAAATGTGACGGTTTCTGAGCATTCAGCTGATTGTTAGTTATAAAAACAAAACGTAACTAAAAGACGGTTGTGTATTCCAGTTATTCCTAGCAAAGTCATTAAACGAAAACAGTTGTTTTCATAATATAGGCTAAATTTTGGGTTTTCTGAGTTTTAAATTCAGTCAAATAGGATTTAAGATACACAATGCTTATTAAATTAAATTAAATCAACGTATCTTTCATTTTTATGAATTTTCTTTAAAAAAAAATCACTAATGAGGAGATCCCGACTTTTGAATTTTACAAAAGTTTCTTCAAAAGCGCTAATTAGGCTCCCCAGAACACATATCTGTGGTCAGTTTCAATGTATATATATATATATATATATATATATATATATATATATATATATATATATATATATATATATATATATATATATATATATATATATATATATATTGTTACAAAGCACTTCAATAGACGTAGGTGCGGTGTTGCCACATCTCCAGAATTTCCCCAACATCTGGGAATTTTTGCACAGTCTGGCAACACCGCCTCCCCACCCCCTGGGGGTGCCTGGGGTGACCCCCCTCAGGCGAAGTCTCAACCCTCTAGGACCAGAAATAACGAAGTTACCAACTTGTACCCCGTCGGAACGGATAACTGAGGTCTGCACATTCCGAACACCTTGTATATACACCCTATATACGCAGAGAACCCTTACACCCTGTATACGCAGAGAGATCTTATAGTTCGAGAAACACCTCTTGTGTAACATAGGAGTGGTGACCACATTTGGATCATCCTGTATACACATCCCCCTGTATACACACGGGACCGATCTGTATTCACAGAACCTTCTAGTAAAAGAAGGTCCTGGAACGTTCTGGAATGGAACTCTCTAGAAAGGAGGGGAAGGTACGGCGAGTATATAAAAGCGAGAGCAAGCCAGCCCGAGTTAGTTCAGTTCAGTAAGATAATGTGGTAGTGACTTGAAGAAGCAGTGTAAAGTGTTAAGAGAGTAGTGACTGTAGTACCAGATTAGTGACTTTTGTTGAGAGTAGTAATTGTAAGGCCAGTAAATGAAGTGTTTTGTGAGAGAGACATTCTAGAAATTTTATTGTATCCATATTTAGAGTGTAAATAAAGTTGTTTTGTTAAAATTAAAAGTCTCACTTATCCAGAACCCGGAGAAAACGTAACAATTTGGTGTCAGAAGTGTGGGATAAGTGAGTGAAGAAGTGAACAATTAAGCTAGTTGTAAATGGTAAACACTAGATCGACTGAATACGACAAGATGGCTGAAATCAAAGAGTTGATGGACTTACTGAAAAGACAACGCGAAGAAGACGAGAGAAGACGACAAGAAGATAAAGAAGACCTCAAGAGGCAACGCGAAGAAGACGAACAACGGCGACAGGAAGATGAAAGAAGACGACGCGAAGAAGACGAACAGCGGCGACAAGAAGATAAAGAAGACCTCAAGAAGCAACGCGAAGAAGACGAGAGGAGACGACAAGAGGAGGAACAGAGGCGTCTTGAAGATAAAGAAGAACTCAAGAAGCAACGCGAAGAAGACAAAGAAGACCTCCGAAGTATGTTCCACAATATGAGAGTTGATGTAAAAGAAGAAATTGAACAGATCAACGAACAAATAGAAAATGTGGACAAGAAAGTAGAAAATGTGGACAAGAAAGTAGAAAATGTGGACAAGAAAGTAGAAAATGTGGACAAGAAAGTAGAAGATGTGGAAAATACAATAGGAGTGGTAAACAGGAAAGTAGAAAATGTCACAGAGGATTTGAACAAACGATGGGAAGAAGTGGAGGGGTTGAAAGAACAAATGAAGATGATGATGAAAGGCACAGAAGTCAGACATAGAGAACTGACAGAGCAGGTGATGAGCCAGACTGACAGAACTCAACCAAGAGGAGTTACTGGAATGTCCCCAGTTCAAAATCGTCCGGAAGAAGATATGCCAATCGTGCAGCAGCCTCATGGAACCTTGAAGCCGCCGACTTTTGACGGAGAAACATCGTGGCCCATGTACAGGAGGCAGTTTGAGGCGGCAGCTCTCAGCAATGGGTGGAGCGAACAACAGGCAGCAACTGCTCTAATTCTCTCGCTTCGAGGTAAAGCCCTAGAAATCCTCCAGAACATCCCGGAGTCGAAACAGCAAAACTACTTAACAGTGATACAGGCCCTAGATTTGAGATATGGTAACAAGTACATGAGCCAGGTCTACCAGACACAACTAAAGTCAAGGGTCCAGAAGCCAAATGAGACGCTGCAAGAATTTAGTGCCGAAGTGGAGAAACTTGTGCGACTGGCATATCCCCAAGCCCCAGAAGAATTTGTCAACCAGATAACCGTCCAGACCTTCATCGATGGGGTACTTGATAATGAAATGCAACAAGCTTTAAGGCTCGGAAGGTTCAAAACACTTACGGACTGCGTAATTTATGGCTTGGAATTTGAAGCAGCGAAGAATGCATCTCAACCTCGCCGCAACAGGCTGCGCGAAGTGAAGGAGATAGAGGACTTTGCAGACACGACAGCGAAACTAAGGCAAGAAATGAAAATGATAAAAGAAGCCATAAGCAAGCTCACTGTACCGGTTGGGGCACGTAGGACGAAAGCAGATTGGTCAGACATAGAATGTTACAAGTGTGGTAGGAAAGGGCACATAAGTAGGCATTGCTCACAAACCCAACAGGTGGCTCGCAGAAGACAAGAATACACCAACAGGGAGCGCCATCAGGGAAAACTACCTGACGCCAGTGTAGGTGGGCGACACGTGGCATGCGAGACCCAAGGCCCCAAAGTCAGGGTCTCCACTATCCGACGCTACCACGAGAGCCTCGTTATACCTGGTAGCATAGACGGGAGACAATGCAGTTTCACCATCGATACTGGCGCCACTAGATCCGTTGTACGCCCAGACATGTTGCCAAACAGGTCCGTACTCACGACCAACAAACAGCCTGTGTTGGAGACGGCAAAAGGAGATAGGATACCTGTGCATGGAGAGGCCACTGTTTTCATTAGGCTGGGCAGTACTGAGCTACAGGTAAGGGCTGTCGTCGCAGAAATCGTCGACGAATTTATTCTGGGCCTGGATTTAATGGAAGATTTCGATGTCCTGTCAGTAGACTTCCAGAATAAGATCTTGAAAATCGGTAACGAAGAGTTGTATTTATCTCCACTAGCAGGCGAAGCTAATCCCAGGGTGAGACTTATTGTCGACGAAGATACACGGATTCCTGGTAACAGTGAGAAGATTGTCAGAGCCAGACTAGAGAAGAAACTTGATGGTATGTCTGCTCTCATAGCGGAACCCCTAAAAGATAGACATGATGGTGCCCTCGTCGCACGATGCTTAGTAGACCCGAAGAGGACAATACCCATAAGAGTGGCTAACGTGCAAACTAACAGGGTCACATTGAAGAAAGGTGAGGTTATCGCCACTTGCGAGCCCATTGACCGAGTGACGTTGTCAAGAAAGGTGACACCCACGGCATTGGACAGAAGACTGCCAGTAGAAATGGTAGAGCGGTTCAAGAATTCTTGGGGCCAATTGAACGACATGGAGATGGAAATGGCCCTGAAGTTCGTATTGGAGGAGGCCGATATTTTCGCTCAAGATAAAATCACAGGTCGTACGAGTCTAGTGCAACACAGAATTAATACTGGCGACGCAAGACCAATTAGACAGCCGCCGAGAAGACTGCCTTTTGCCAAGCAATCAGAAATCAAGGCGATGGTTAACGAAATGCTGGAAGATGGTGTGATTGAGGAGTCTAATAGTCCTTGGTCGTCCCCAGTAGTTTTGGTCACCAAGAAAGACGGCACTATGAGATTTTGCGTGGACTATAGGAAGCTGAATGATGTCACCAAGAAAGACAGTTATCCCCTGCCCCGGATCGACGACACTTTGAACACTTTGGCCGGATCAAAGTGGTTCTCTACATTAGACCTGAAAAGTGGCTACTGGCAAGTAGAACTCCATAAAGACGATAAGGAGAAGACTGCTTTTTCAACCGGGAATGGGTTGTACCAATTCAAGGTCATGCCATTCGGCTTATGTAATGCTCCTGCCACCTTCGAGCGACTAATGGAGTTAGTGCTGAGAGGACTTACATGGGAAACATGCCTGGTGTATCTCGACGATGTCATGGTGATTGGAAGGACTTTCGATGAACACCTGTCGAATCTGAAGCAGGTTTTCTCCAGGCTGAGAGGTGCCAATCTGCAACTCAATCCCAAGAAATGCGTCCTCTTCCAGAAGAAAGTGAGTTTCCTCGGACATGTCGTTTCTGAGAAAGGGATAGAAACTGATCCAGAGAAAATAAAGGCAGTAAGAGACTGGCCTGTGCCGAAGAACAAACATGAGGTCAGAAGTTTTCTGGGACTTTGCAGCTACTACCGACGCTTTGTGAAGTACTTCAGCAGCATTGCGAAACCTCTGCATAGCCTGACTGAAAATAAGGCCGAGTTCATCTGGTCACCAGATTGCCAAGAGTCTTTTAGAGAGCTCAAACATCGTCTTCTCACTGCTCCTGTGCTGGCTTATCCTCAGGACGAAGGACTGTTTATACCGATGCTTCCCAGTATGGCATTGGGGCAGTGCTCTCACAGCTCCAAGCCGGAGAAGAAGTTGTGATAGGCTACTTCAGCAAAACGTTCGGAAAAGCAGAAAGAAATTACTGTGTAACCCGGAAAGAACTGCTGGGAGTTGTAAGATCCATCGAACATTTCCACAGCTTCCTGTACGGAAGAACATTCCGCGTGAGGTCAGATCACTCGGCTCTGCAATGGCTTCTGAACTTTAGAAATCCCGAAGGACAGATAGCCCGATGGATAGAGAAACTGCAGAGCTACGACTTCCGGATTGAACATCGAAGAGGAAGAAGTCACGCCAATGCAGACAGCCTGTCAAGAAGACCATGTTCAGTGCATGAATGTAAATTTTGCGAGCGACAAGAGAACAAAGAGATCGATAAAGTAACTCATCAGATCAAACAACTGGTGACGGAAAAGGAGAATAATACCGATCTAGACGTAAATCTTGAATACATCAGAGACGCACAGAAGACAGATCCAGACTTGAAAAATATTAGAGAATGGCTACAAAAAGGGAAAAGACCTGAGTGGCATGATGTGTCCCGGTTTGGGGCGGAGGTTAAAGGCTACTGGCTACAATGGGACTCATTGTGTCTAAAGAATGACATGATCACTCGAAAATGGGAAACTGCCGATGGTAGAGACTGTATATACCAGACCGTTGTGCCAAGTGAGTGCATAGACAGTGTTCTTCAAGAGTTACACAATAGTAGAAGTGGAGGCCACTTTGGGGTCAACAGGACTCTTGCCAGAGTGAGAGACCGCTTCTATTGGATAAACTGCCGAAGAAGCGTGGAAGAATGGTGCAAAAGGTGTGACCAATGTGCTTCAAAGAAAGGACCAAAGACCCGATCCAGAGGAAAAATGATGCAGTACATCTCAGGTACACCGTGGGAGAGAGTTGCCGTAGACATCGCAGGACCTTTTCCCATCACAGAGTTTGGGAACAGATACATAATGGTGGCGATGGACTACTTCTCGAAATGGCCTGAAGTTGCGCCGATCCCCAACCAAGAGGCAACGACCGTAGCAGAAGCCCTGATGGAAAATGTCATATCACGGCATGGCGTACCCTTGGAGATTCACACCGACCAGGGCCGGAATTTCGAATCAGAGGTCTGGAAAAGCCTAATGGACTTGTTAGGCATAAAGAAAACGAGAACAACGCCACTCCACCCTCAATCAGACGGCATGGTAGAACGGCATAACAGGACCATCAATCAGTATCTTGCTATGTTTGTCGACGAGAATCAGAGAACCTGGGACAAGCTGATACCTCTGTTCCTCCTAGCTTACAGAAGCTCTCAGCATGAATCTACCGGCTACACTCCATCCATGATGTTGACCGGCAGAGAGATGCGGTTACCAATCGACATGACGAGACCACCACCGAACGAGGACATAGCGGACCTAGCTACGTTACCTGAGTATGTCGCCGACCTAGAAGGGAAACTGCGCACTATACACAGATGTGTCAGAGATAGGCTCCTCTTAAGCAGTGACCGGATGAAGATGCGCTTGGATCGCAGAGCAACACCCCATACATTCAAGGAAGGTGATGCAGTGTGGCTGTACCAACCAACAAGGAGAAAGGGTCTCAGTCCAAAACTTCAGAAACCATGGGAAGGGCCATACTTGGTGACTAAGAAAATTAATGACCTAGTCTACAGAATCCAGCTGTCTCCAAGAACTAAACCCAAAGTTGTTCACATAGAGAGGTTGAGTCCCTATCGGGGCAACGAACCCCCAAGTTGGCGGCCGGTAAATACTGTTCGGGACGAACAGTCTTAAGGAGGGGGGCAGTGTTACAAAGCACTTCAATAGACGTAGGTGCGGTGTTGCCACATCTCCAGAATTTCCCCAACATCTGGGAATTTTTGCACAGTCTGGCAACACCGCCTCCCCACCCCCCTGGGGGTGCCTGGGGTGACCCCCCTCAGGCGAAGTCTCAACCCTCTAGGACCAGAAATAACGAAGTTACCAACTTGTACCCCGTCGGAACGGATAACTGAGGTCTGCACATTCCGAACACCCTGTATATACACCCTATATACGCAGAGAACCCTTACACCCTGTATACGCAGAGATCTTATAGTTCGAGAAACACCTCTTGTGTAACATAGGAGTGGTGACCACATTTGGATCATCCTGTATACACATCCCCCTGTATACACACGGGACCGATCTGTATTCACAGAACCTTCTAGTAAAAGAAGGTCCTGGAACGTTCTGGAATGGAACTCTCTAGAAAGGAGGGGAAGGTACGGCGAGTATATAAAAGCGAGAGCAAGCCAGCCCGAGTTAGTTCAGTTCAGTAAGATAATGTGGTAGTGACTTGAAGAAGCAGTGTAAAGTGTTAAGAGAGTAGTGACTGTAGTACCAGATTAGTGACTTTTGTTGAGAGTAGTAATTGTAAGGCCAGTAAATGAAGTGTTTTGTGAGAGAGACATTCTAGAAATTTTATTGTATCCATATTTAGAGTGTAAATAAAGTTGTTTTGTTAAAATTAAAAGTCTCACTTATCCAGAACCCGGAGAAAACGTAACAATATATATATATATATATATATATATATATATATATATATATATATATATATATATATATATATATATATATATATATATATATATATATATATATATATATATATATATATATATATATATATATATATATATATATATATATATATATATGTATCACACCGATAACTCAAAAAATAATAGGCCGATTTTGATGAAATTTGGTGAATACCTTCCTTTTGCAAATGGCTTGGATAAGTTCGTTATCCAGGAAATTCGGCCCACGTTTTCCCGGAAAATTTTTTGTTTTCTTTCCAAATAAAATTATATCTCCAGAATTAACAAAGTAATGGCAACAAATGCTACGCGGGTTTACATCATTATAGGTGAGCTACCTACCAAAATTTAGCTCTGTAAGTCAAAAGGCTAAAAAGTTATAGGCATTTAAAGAAAAATAAATTAGGGTTTTCCTCAAAACGTCAAAGTTGCGATTTTAAACGTCAAAATCGGCAACATTTAGGCAAAGAACTTGGATCTAATACGGGCTATAGAAAGAAAATGTCTCAAGAAGAATGTTTTACAAACTCTGATGTCTTAGTTTCAACCATCATTGTCCTTCATTTTACTAAAATGTTTCCAGAAAATTCATTTCAAATAGACCCTTTCTCTGATGCTTGGCAGTAGCTTTAGCTATAGAGTTTATCGTTTACTGGTATATAATTTTTGTCGAATTTTCGTAAAAAATCAATAAATCTTAATATATCCGTTATTATACAAGATATGAAAAAATATTGTATACATTAATTATAGGGTGTCTTGAGTTACATGTTAAAAAATTATTTCTACAATCACAGGGTGGCCCATAAGTCGTTAGTGACACAAATTTTCTTTTTCTTTTTAATCAAACACGCCTTATGTTATTGCATTTTAGCATTTTCCATTAAAATATAATGCATGTTTGTAAGAAAAGAAATTCTGGATGCAGCAACTGCGTTATAAGGTTGACCAAGAATCAAGTTTTTTCCGGAACACTTTAAGTTTACTTTAGGATTTTTTTTTACATTTTCAAACAATAAAGTTATTTGATGAAACATGGCACATTGTTTTTACTATATAGGTTATACTGCTATTAAAAACATTTTTATGAAAATTCACTACCATAACGCACTTTCTGCGTCCCGAATTTTTAATTAAGCATAATCCAATTAGATCAGGGTTACTAAACAAAAATTCCTAATTGTTGAAGAATTCAGTGAATACTCGTTATAAAATACAAAAGGTAGCTGAACGGTACTTTTCAAGTTGGGACAACATGCTAACACAATGCCTGTCAAAGTCTTAAAATTAATAGGGCGTGTGTCGGTGGTGTTAAATGACCAATACCACCCCCGTTACAAATTTAACAGGTAGTCATTCTCAAATATCATCATCCCTTATTTAGCATTTAAGAAGTGGTCGTTTTTTTAAACTTCAGGTAGGACAACAGGTGCTTGACGGTCAGTAGGCATTTTACTCTTGATTTAGTTACTTGGCTTGATCATTATTGTCAATATCAGCCTGGTGATTTTAAAATGAACTATGAATTGAATTCGCATTTCTTATGAGTTTTATGCATTATTTTATGTAATCAAATCTGCACAGTGGGCGGAAAAATTATGGAATAAGTTTATTAAAATTTGAGCGACATGTATTTTGACGAAATGCTCAGACACGTCAGCTGAAGTTTCCAAAAATACACATTTTTGCATAAAATGTACCTTTCTCCCACCCCTGATTTTCAAATATGACGTCATCGAAATTTTGTTCAACTGACAACCTCTTTTTTTATTTTATTTTGATGGATCATTGAATCGTCTGTACGGTACCATTACAATTTGGACAAGTCGTTATAACCCCTTTTTAAATTTTCGAATGAAAATCATTCAAAGAATGGAAAACATAAACTCTATTCATAACAACAATCAAAATATAAAGGCTCTTATTGACCAAATTAAAGTATTGTTACTTTTAATTATAATGTTCGAAATGCAAACCACCTGACTTCTTGACAATTAGAAAATCTATGGACACATCGCTCTTGTACATCATTCCTCCAGTGATTGTTATTTAACTGGGGAATTCAATCAGTTTTTAAAATGCATTCTATTTGTAGCTTTACGAACGGCCCTAAATACAGTTTTAGCGTAGCATAGATATTTTATGCTGTCGCATAATATAGTAGAAATGTAAACAAATTGAAGTCAAGTCTATAAAAATGATTTTAAAATAGTTTATTTTATGTTTAAGCTTAAACATAAGACGTCATATAAGACCGAAACAACCCTAGAATGTGTTTCAATGGGAATTCTACTAATTCCGTAATACTACCCCGGGCATGAAGCCTGTATCAACTATCATGTAGACAACGTCAGTTGGCGTATTATCAGATTGGAAGCGTGCTGGACTGCTACGAATCGGGCTCAAGGAATGTATGTTTTTTTAAGTTTTATTTTGACATTTGGAGAAACAATAATACACAGATTTCATACGTTTTGAACAAGATCTGATTTCTGCTTAAAACGGCTGAACTAGTTTGTCACCTTTGAGACTAAAATTATAATTTTCAGTACATATTTTGTTATTGTTGATATTGGTTTGGTTAGGTTGACTGAAACGATATTATACGGGGGATTAATAGGGAAAAATAACTGCTACGTTTATAATTTGGTAGGTACTTTAGTTTTCTAAATATGAGTTAAAGTTCCTTCTGGAAATCTTTTGTATAACTTTAATTAATGAAATTTGTAATACAAGTCTGTTAAAGAGACTTACACTATCTACAAATATAGCAAAATTTAGTTCTTGAGCTTCATAGAAAATTGAGTTTTGGGCATTTTTCTCAAAAGGAATTAGAACGCATGCTTTTTTTGATAATAGAGAAATATCAATGGCAACACTTTCGCAAGAATTCTTCAAATTTGGCCATACTAGGACCTCTAAGATCGATCTTCAAGGTCTGAGTAAGTTTAAAGTATTAATCTTACTAATATGCCGTATAAAAATAGTGTACAATTATTATGCAAATTCGCTACTATAATGCACTTGCTACGTCCCGAAATTTTAATTGATTTGTATTGATTTTAAAAACTCCCATAAAAAATCTAGTGCCGTAAGATATGAATACCTGGGGGGCTACACAATTGGTCCTCGCCTACTGCTGACGTACCCGCACACCTGATTATTTCTTATTATTGAATAGTATCTAGTTGTGGATAAAATTTAGAACATTTTATTGACAGGAATTAATCTTATCTTTTTCGTTAACTTTTGATTGTTGTTAGGAATAGTTTATGTTTTCCACTATTTAAATGAGTGTCTCGGTCGTTCAGTGATAAGAACGCGTGCCTCTGAACCTAAGGGTACCGGGTTCGATCCCAGAGTTCTCCTTTCACTTTTTCGATACATACTGTACAATTAAGATAAAGCGAGGTTGTGGCATTGTATTTGAGTAAGCTGAATGTCTGCACGTTCTGCCCTTCGTGGGGGCGTAAAGCCGTTGGTTCTGTGTTAATGCGATGTAGGGCACGTTAATGATCCCTACCCTCCTTATAGAAAGGCAGGGGTTTGGGAAATTTTCCAGGATAGTGAGGTGAGACTGCTCCCTGGAGTCGGTGATTGCCCATAGTCCCGGAAATAGACCGACGCTAAGAAAACAAAAAAAAAAACAAAAAACAAACAAAAACTATTTAGATTACTTTTATTCGCAAATTTAACAATGTGAGGCATAAAAATGTTGATGATACCGTGTAGAAAATATAGTAATGATCTAGCAAAATAAGAAATAAAAGGCGGGGTTGTCATTTAAAAAAAAAAACGTCATTGACGTGATATATTTGAAAAGCAGGAGTGGGAGAAACGTAAATTGCATGCAAAAATGTGTATTTTTAGTGAATTTTCGTAGAAAAAATTAACTAATTGGGAGATCCCGACTTTTGAATATTGAAAAAAATTCTTTAAATGAGCGTGAACTAGGTCACTTTCAATTTATATATATGTATATATATATATATATATATATATATATATATATATATATATATATATATAAACATCAGCCTATTTCCATGACTATGGCCAATCACCGACGCCGGGGAGCAGTTTCACCTTACTATCCTGGAAATTTCCCGAACCCCTGCATTTCTGTAAGGAGGGTAGGGATCTCTAACGTGCCCAACATTGCATGGATACGGGATCGACGGATTTACGCCCCATTCGAAGGGCGGAACGTGCAGACGTTCAACTTGGTAAAATACAACGCCACAACCTCAGTTGATGTTAATGTTACAGTATGTACTGAAAAAGTGAAAGGAGAACCCTGGGATCGAACTCAGTACCCTTCAGTTCAGAGACACACGTTCTTACCGCTGAACCACCGAGACTTTGTGATATATATATATATATATATATATATATATATATATATATATATATATATATATAGTGTCACATCGATAACTAAAAAAACAATGGGCCGATTTTGATAAAATTTGGCAGATACTTTTCTTCTGTAAGTAGCTTGGACAGGTTTGTTAGCCAGGAAAATCGGACCAGGTTTTCCGGGAAAATTTTGGGTTTTGTTTCGAAAAAAATCATATCTCCGAAAATTAAACAGCTATGGTCACCAAATTTGGTAGCTAGGTTTGCGATATAAAATGCGAACTATATACCATAATTTAGTTCTCTATGTTACAAGAAAAAAAGTTATAAGCATTTAATGAAAAAATGTTTGGTGCCAGATCATTTCTATGAAAATTCGTTACCACATCTGCGTCCAGGCTTTTATTTAAATTAAAATCCTCGTGTCTGAGAGTTTCGTAAAACACAAATCGCTCAAATTTTAATGAATTCATTCGATAATTTGCCGCTCGCTGTATATTGTTTTGGAGATATGTTCTTCAGTGTCGACAAAGTTATAAAAAAAATTGAAAAGCCGTGTGCGGTTAATAAAGAAATATCTGTAAAACCATACACTTCCAGTTTTTGAGTAAGCCATGATCAATTCGGTCAAAGGTTTTTGAAAAATCCAGGTATAGCACGTCGACCGGACCTTTATTAACTAAAAGTTTGCAGGTTCTGTTTGAGTTTCTTCTGTGTAAGGACTGAAGGTCAACGAGTGACATGACTTCTGAAACTAAACGTTAAAAATTGCAATATTAATAACCTAAACACAAGAATTAGAACGTGTCTAGTCTTTTAGTGTGACTTGCCGAATAAACTCATCAATGCAAAGAAAATCAAAGGTTAGTTAATATTCCAACGGTTGGCATCGCTCTATCAAAAGTCCCACATGATTTATCCCTCAATTTGAAACGTCATTACGGTATCCTATATGAGGGATTACGGGACCGCCACATGAAATATAACGTGCATTAAGCTCTCGTATGCTTTAACTTGTGCCACCTACGGCTGCTGATCTCTCACAACATTCTCGATAAGTTCGAGGTATCGCTCAATCTTGGGCCCGGTTATATATTGCATTTTTGATAGTTACTCATTAACATTCACAACTCAACGACAAGACAATTTATATCTACGGAGTGTCAAAATATAGAAACTAGAAAATTGTTTAGTGAATTTGTGAATTTTCGTGGAAAAATTCACTAATGAGGAGATCGCGATTTTTGAAACCATTTCTTCAAATGAGTGAGACCTAGGCTCCCTAGAACACTTATGCGGAGTTAGTTTCAACTTTTATGGCTATATATATATATATATATATATATATATATATATATATATATATATATATATATATATATATATATATATATATATATATATATACAGGCTGTTTCAAAAAACATGCACCATCGCTCGTGGGGCAATTCCTTACTAAAAAATAAGAAAAAAAGTTCCTGTGCACATGGGCCCGGAAACGCATAGTTTCCAATATACAGGGAGTTGAATTTTAATTTTTTTTTAAATTTTTTATAAATAATTTCAAAACCACTGGATTGATTTTAATGAAACTTGGAACTTGAAAGTGTATTATGATAGTGCATATTTTCAAGTAAAAATCTGCTTACAACTGCGTCAGTGGCGTGCGTACGGGGTAACTGTAAAAATTCATTTGGGGAAAAAATATGTGCGCCACTGTCTTTTCTCAATTTTGATACATCAGTTATGAAGCTTATTACATAAGCCACAAAAGCTACCTCCTGGTATTTTTTCGTTCAGGGTATCCCTTAGGAGATATGATTAATTTTATAAAAAGGGGCAAAATACCGATTCGTTGGAGTAATGAAAACAGTAATCGTAAAGTGCCATGAAACTATAATTTTTGACAGTTCTCTAAATTCTACAATTTTGAAGTGCTTTGTAGGCGTCAAAAGAGTTTTCGTGCTATTCTTTAAATTTTGATACGGTGCAGTATTTTCGTTTTTAGTTATTTGTTGATACTGAGCTGCTCATTAATATTATTTCCTCCTCTCAAGATGGTTTTCATTAAGTACACTTCAGCGAATTTGACTGATATTTTGTTAATTTATGGACAAACAAATCAAAATGCTAGACAAGCTGTGCGAGTTTATCAGGAAACTTATCCGCAAAGAAGAATTCCTGACAAAAATATTTTCCCACGTATTGTAAGACATTTGAGAGAAACTGGTTCTTTAAAACCTTTAAAAGCTGACTCTGGACGCAGAAGATACCGCCGAACTGTACGAGTTGAAGAGGCAATATTAAATAGAGTTGAACGTGATCCTAGTACAAGTACGAGAATTATTGCCACCGAACTGGGTAATATTTCGGCATCATCAGTTCACAGAACTCTGAAGGATCAAAGTTGATATCCCTATCATTTTACACGTGTCCAGGAACTTCTACCTAGAGACTTTCAACCAAGGGTAATGTTTTGTCAGTGGTTCTTAAACAAACTTAGGCACGACCAACATTTTTCTAAACGTGTACTATTTACTGATGAGGCGTCATTTACGCGAAAAGGTATCGTAAATTTTCACAATTTACATACATTGGCCGATGAAAACCCACACTCTCTAAGAGTTGCAAATTCGCAGTATCAATTTTCCATTAATATTTGGGCTGCTATTATTGAAAATCACATTATTGGTCCTGTTGTTCTACCGAATCGTCTTGACCATGAATCATATTTAAACTTTTTATAAAATGATTTGCCGTTGTTACTACCGCTTTTTATGAGAAATGGTACAATGTGGCTCCAGCATGATGGTGCGCCCGCACATTTTGCAGCAGTTGTAAGAACATATTTAGCCAACACATACGGTCACCGATGGATTGGTCGTGGAGGTCCGGTGTCATGGCCACCTCGATCTCCCGACCTGAATCCTCTCGATTTTTATTTGTGGGGTCACTTAAAAGAAATAATGTATAAAACACCAGTAAATACACGAGAAGAATTGTTGGGAAGAATAGAATATGCATTTGACAGCATTAGAGAAGATCAAAATATTTGCAGAAGAGTAAGAAGATCTTTGCGCAGAAGGTTAAATAATTGTAACGACGCTAATGGTGGTCACTTTTAACATTTTCTTTAGCTTTGTTATTAAAGTCAATTGAGTAATGTACAAAAAACAAGTGTTTGGAAAAATCATGGTGTCTTTACAATTACTTTTTTCATTTTTTATTTTTATTTTTTATTTATCATTTTTTATCAATGTTTGTAATATTCATTTCAATGTTTATCACCAATAAGTTTTACGTAGGTTAGTTATTTGCACGTTTATTGCTGTAATGTTTACTGTATGTTTTGTTTTTCATATTCTTATGGTTGCAGTAAACATATATTATTATTATTATTATTATTATTATTATTATTATTATTATTATTATTATTATTATTATTATTATTATTATTACGCCGACTAATCGGTATTTTGCCTAGGGGATACCCTGAACGAAAAAATACCAAGAGGCAGCTTTTGTGGCTTATGTAATAAGCTTCATAACTGATGTATCAAAATTGGAAAAAGACAGTGGCGCACATATTTTTTCCCCAAATGAATTTTTACAGTTACCCCGTACGCACGCCACTGTCGCAGGTGTAAGCAGATTTTCACTTGAAAATATGCACTTTCATAATACACTTTCAAGTTCCAAGTTTCATTAAAATCAATCCAGTGGTTTTGAAATTATTTATAAAAAATTAAAAAAAATAATTAAAATTCAACTCCCTTTATATTGGAAACTATGCGTTTCCAGGCCCATGTGCACAGGAACTTTTTTTCTTATTTATTAGTAAGGAATTGCCCCACGAGCGATGGTGCATGTTTTTTGAAACAGCCTGACAGCCTGTATATATATATATATATATATATATATATATATATATATATATATATATATATATATATAGTGGGTGGCCAAATTATTAGTTACACTGTAGTTTTTCTTAATAATTAACATTCAAACATTATTAATGCACCTATAAATTTATTTCTTCTGCGAGATATTTTTGTATTGCAATCCTGACAATACTCTTTGACATTTTTTGCTGTGGTAGCACTGATTGGTGACATTAGAGTGAAGTTGTAGATCTATATCTGTCACTTCGGTGTCAAATGTGAAAATTGCATTTTGAGGTTATATTGTTCTGAACAGTGCATATTCGTTTCTTGTGCTTTTTGTGCGTAGGACTTTTGAAATAATATTCTGAAAGTGTAGTTCTGTATAAATATAGTGCATTCAATTATTAATATTTCGATTTTTTTGTAAAAAATGGGAAAAACCAAAGATATTTCCCCCAGAAAAGATTTCAGAAATTTCTGCATTATTAAAGCATTTAAATCATTCCCAAAGAAAGATTGCTTCACTTACAGGTGTGAATTCGATGACGGTGTCAGGTCAGGTCAGGTCAGACGTCAGAGAACTGGAAAATGTGGACGTAAGCGAATCACTACGCCTCGATATCCGAGAAATACGTTTATTGCCTGACAACAGGAGAAAGTGTACGAAGGAGTTGACGAAAATTATAAACGAAGCCTGCATTACCATCTCTACCAGAACAACTAGGCGTCGCCTTGTAGAAATGGGATTCAAATGCTGCAGACCAGCAAAGAAACCAAAACTGACTCCGGCCATGAAGATTAAACGTTTGGCATGGGCTAAGCAACATCGGGAACAGATTGGGAAAATGTGAATATTCCTTTTTTATCCTTAATTTTGGTTCTTTTAGTAATATTTTATTCATTGTGGTCCATTTGTATTTAATATTTTCATTTTGTTCAAGGTTTGCTTCTCAGACGAATCTCAAATTGAGATGATGATGGATAAATCTACATTTGTTTGGCGAAGACAGGATAAGAAATATCACCCTGACTGTGTCGTCGAGACTGTCAAACATGCCCTGAAGATTATGGTATAGCCAGTTATCAGTGGAAGAGGTACAGGACGCCTTTACATAGTGGAGGACATGAGGAAACAGGAGCAGTACAAAAAAGTATTGGAGACAAGACTGATTCCTCAGATCAGCGAATGGTTTGTTAATCCTTCTGAATGCACTTTTATGCATGATTCCGCTCCTTGTCACAAATCTAAATCAGTAACAGCATTCTTAGAGAAGGATCATATCAAGGTTTTGCCTTGGCCGGGCAACTCGCCAGACATGAACCCCATCGAGAATTCCTGGGAGTTCCTGAAACGGAAAATATCCAAAGAAAACACCAAAAACAAGCAAAATCTTATAGAGGCGTTAATTAAAGTTTAGCATCATGATGAAAAATTAAAAGAAAATATAAAATTCTGGACGCAGCAAGTGCGTTATGGTAGTGAATTTTCATAAAAATGTTTTTAATAGCAAATGTTTTTTTTTCTTCAGAAAGCAGGCATCAAATTTGGTTACCAGTATAACCTATATAGTAAAAACAATGTGCCATGTTTCATCAAAATAACTTTATTGTTTGAAAACGTACAGAAATTTCCGAAAGTAAACTTAAAATGTAACCGAAAAAATCCGTTTCGTGGTCAACCTTATAGGTTAATAGCAAATTGAGCTTTTCAAATATAAAGCATTTAATCAAAATTCGCTACCATAACGCACTTGCTGCGTCCAGAATTTCTTAACTTACAAACATGCATTATATTTCGATGGAAAATGCAAAAACATAAGGCGTTTTCCACTAAAAAAAATATTATTTGTATCACCAACGACTTATGGGCCACCCTGTGATGATGGCAATAATTTTTTAAGGTGTAGCTCAAGACACCGTATAATTAATGTATACAATATTTTTTCATATCTTGTATAATAACGGATATATTGAGCTTTATTGATTTTTTACGAAAATTCTACAAAAATTATATACCATTAAACGATAAATTCTATAGCTAAGGCTACTGCCAAGCATCAGAGAAAGGGTCTATTTGAAATGAATTTTTTTAGAAATATTTTAGTAAAATGAAGGACGATGACGGTTGAAACTAAGACTTCAGGGTTTGTAAAACATTCTTCTTAAGACATTTTCGATTCAAGTTCTTTGCCTAAATGTTGCGAATTTTGACGTTTTCAATTGTCACTTTGACATTTTGAGGAAAACCCCAATTTATTGTTCTTTAAATGCCCATAACTTTTTTGTCTTTTGACCTACAAAGCTAAATTTTGGTAGGCACCTCACCTATAATGACATAAACCAGTGTACCAAATTTAGTTGCCCTTACTTTGTTAACTCCGGAGATATAATTTTTTTTTTAAGGAAAACCCAAAATTTTCCGGGAAAACCTGGGACGATTTTCCTGACTAACGAACTTATCCAAGCCATTTGCAAAAGGAAGGTATTCACCAAATTTAATCAAAATCGGCCCATTATTTTTTGAGTTATCGGTGTGATACATATATATATATATATATATATATATATATATATATATATATATATATATATATATATATATATATAAACATATAAAAATTGAAACTGACCCCGGATATGTGTTCTGGGTGGCCTAATTAGCGCTCATTTGCAGAAATTTTTTCAAAATTCAAAAGTCGGGATCTCCTCATTACTGATTTTTTTTTAAGAAAATTCAGTAAAAAAATGTATTCAGAGCCTGCCAAAAACGGTTCAAGCTGTAATTAATGCCAAAGGAGGATCTACTAAGTACTGAGCGATTGTACTAAATATTTTGTACTTTGATTTTTTAATAATTACTGATTTAAAAGAAATATAAAGATTCCCAATTGTACAAGGAATAAATAATTTACCGAAAAAGTATAATATGACCACTATTTTAGAACGTTATATCACTTCAAACTGTTGAAAATGAAATTTTTGCACGTTTAACTAATAATTTGGCCACCCACTATATATATATATATATATATATATATATATATATATATATATATATATATATATATATATATATATATATATATATATATATATATAGAGAGAGAGAGAGAGAGAGAGAGAAAAGTGACATAATATTAGGATAGCTCATAATATTGGACAGCGTTGTATTTGCCAACCCAGATACATATGGAGCGCCATCTATTAACAAGGACTAAGTGAAGATTGGAACATGTAATGAGCATCGATAAGTACACTTGGAGAACCCAAATCACCACAACACATCGTTTTAAAGACCTGATGATCATTTCACTAACAAGGTAAGCGTCATCAGATGATAAAAAATTCTCAACTGCTTATTAATAAGCATCATCTTATATACTGAGTTTTAGTTAGAGACCGACACCGAGTCGGAGCCCAAATCGCAGGCAAATTTTCTATGTACTGTATTTTTATTGCCGGACAAGGTTCTTGAACTTTCTTTATCTCTTTACCTGACAGGCTTAGGAATGTTTAACAGCTTCAGAGACAGAGCGCAAACAGCGGACTGCAATCCAGTGGCGGAGCTCGATTTAAGGAATATTTGTTTTTTATTGCCCTAGAAATACGCATCTCTCGTACGCATCAAGCTTCGCTGGCTGTCTAATATTTTTGTTAAGTTTCACAGGTTCTTTATCAATGTGGTGGTTAAAATCCATAAATAAGTATTATTATCCATAAATAAATATGTTGTGCCACGCATGATTTGTCTACACTACCGTTTCTCAAATGTGCCCGATTTTTACGAAACCTAGTCTCAATGGTTCTCCTAGTCTGCCCTACGTATTTAGGAGTACAATCTTTACAACGTCTCTCATAAATATCCGACAATTCAGTGACTTTATCTTTCGGATTACCTACCAAATTTCTTAAATTATTTTGTGTCGACAAAGTACGGCTCTCTTTACAATGCTTTCGAGACCCCTTGTGATATGCGAGATAACAATAAAGTTAACTCGCGCTTGAAAGGGTAGGGAAACTTATTTTTCCTGAATGTCGTGCATCTCGTTAACATTTTCTTTGTTCTGTGTCTATTAATTAATTTTTCCACTAAGCAATCCAAATATGTGTTATATTTAGCCACGTTTTTGATGTCCTCTAATTCTATATTATATCTACTTTTACTTAAGCAAAATTTTATCAATATATTTACTAAGAAATTTAAACGGCCGTTTTTTGTGCAAACGTATGATGTGAGTCATTTGGAATGTAACTTAGAGTGGTAGTTTACTTCCTGTGGACATCGAATTCAAGAGAGTCATTATTTTTAATAACTAGGACATCTAGAAAAGGAAGTTTACTTCTAATTCGTGGGTGAATTTTATTGAATCAAATTGACAGTTCAGTCCTTTAATTTTTTATTTTTATTTCAACAACACACCAGGAGGGATCACAGCCTAAATACTATTGTACCGTGGTTGTCGACAAGGAGGAAAGAGGCAACTTGTTAATTCTGGAGTTGAAGGTTTGGAGGTTCGGAGGCGAAGGAAAAACATGTGCCGGCAAGGAGTTCTACACCTCTGACAAAAAAACGGGCATACAAAGATGTTCTATGTCTGATGACCTGGACAGTAAAAGGGTCCATTCGCTCTGTTCCCCTGGTAGATCTGTTGGGAGCAGCAGGTGGAGGAACTATGGAAGAAAGCTCCTCTGAGCAGTGCCCGTGCAGATATCTATAAAAAAGAGAAGGGTCACCAACGGCACGTCGGTGGGCAAGGGATGGCAGCCTTTGGGCAAGGGTAGGGTCACCGATAAGACGTATAGCTCTCTTCTGAATGGAGTCCAGGATAGCGAGTGTAGAAGCGGCAGCGGCGCCGCAGATGTAGGAGCAGTATTCGAGGTTTGACCTTATTTGTGAAATTTATAAGAAAAGGAAACGTAATTTTTTTAGCAGCCGCTTCTGCAATTGATGTGACATGTTGGTGCCAGTTGAGATTTCGATCCACAGAAATGCCAACAAGTGAAAAGGACTCATTACTTCGAAAAACTTGGTTGTTCATTGTGATGGGTCTAGGGCTGGTGTATCTCTTATGGGATAGAAAGCAAGACTGAGATTTGTTGGAGTTGAATTGTACAAGATTTCTACTTCCCCAGTGTAATATTTCTAGAGATCCACAGAGACAGAACCCTCCATGAGTCTGAGATCCTCATCTAATTGGGCTAAAGAGACAGTCTTAGAATATTCTATATTTGAGTGGAGGGCGTTGTCGTCCCCGTAACTGTGAACTGGGTTAGATGTGCTAGATAGGAGGTCATTGATGTTGAGGAGAAACAAAGTAGGGGCTAAAGCTGAACCTTGAGGGAATCCTGAATCAATTGGATACAGTTTAGAGGAATGGCTTTCCACAACAGAAATGCTCCGGTTGGACAGGAAATTTGCTGTCCTGGTACAGGGTTTTGGTGGTAGGCCATAGGCTGGAAGTTTATTAAGCAGCGCTGCGTACCAGAACTGGTCAAATGCTTTGGATATGTCTAGAACGAAAATCTGGGATTCACCGTGTAGCTCCATAAACTTGTTCCAAGAATGGGTGAGAAAGGAAAGGAGGTCGGCAGTTGATCTGCGCTGAAATTCATTAAAAAGTCAATATATATTATTGTGCTTTTAATTGTTTATAAATTTACTGCCGACAACAACATTTGTAATAAGGGTGTAATAAACCTAGCAACAGTCACCTGTTAATTCAACGGATCTTAAATAAACATCGACAAAAAACATCGGTGATTTTAATTTAAAAATTCAAATTAGACACGTGCTGTAAAAGTTATACAATCAGGTAATAGACGTTTGGGTTGTTTAATTTTCTTTAAACTAAATGCTGTACATAAGTGAGTTATTTCACTTGGAAGGGTTGATTGATAACCCTAAAATCCACGAGGCCACACACAAGCTCCGTTTAATTAGTTCTAATTATGTATTAGATTCTTTCTGTCACAGTAGGTATTCTCTAATTAATTTAACTAGCATGTTGTTGATATTATTCTAGAAGACTGCACTTGAAGCATATGACATGTTTACGCTATTAAAAGTAGACATTAGGGATATCACTTAATATAAACATAACCTCAGTTAGCATAAGAAATTAAAATGTAAGCATGCTTTTAATTTTATTTTAGTTAATTAATTAGTTAAACGTCTCATAACGTAAACATAGATTTGTAGAAACACAGCATGTAGCAAGTATTAGATAATATTAAAATATTTTTAAAAACAAGAATGAAAACAGAAAATGACAAGCTTTGTTAAAATTAACCTAAACAAATCATTCTCTCGCTTAAAATAATAAGAGGAACTAGGCTTGAAAGGAATATAGGTTAATTGTTCTTGTATAATTGGAAAACTAGACTCGCTTAAAATAAAAAGGGGAAGCAGGCTTGAAAAAAATATATGTCAATTATTCTTGTATAATTAGAAAACTAGACTCGCTTAAAATAAAAAGGGGAAGCAGGCTTGAAAAAAATATATGTCAATTATTCTTGTATAATTGGAAAACTAGACTCGCTTAAAATAAAAAGGGGAAGCAGGCTTGAAAAAAATATATGTCAATTATTCTTGTATAATTGGAAAACTAGACTCGCTTAAAATAAAAAGGGGAAGCAGGCTTGAAAAAAATATATGTCAATTATTCTTGTATAATTGGAAAACTAGACTCGCTTAAAATAAAAAGGGGAAGCAGGCTTAAAAAAATATATGTCAATTATTCTTGTATAATTAGAAAACTAGACTCGCTTAAAATAAAAAGGGGAAGCAGGCTTAAAAAAAATATATGTCAATTATTCTTGTATAATTGGAAAACTAGACTCGCTTAAAATAAAAAGGGGAAGCAGGCTTGAAAAAAATATATGTCAATTATTCTTGTATAATTGGAAAACTAGACTCGCTTAAAATAAAAAGGGGAAGCAGGCTTAAAAAAATATATGTCAATTATTCTTGTATAATTGGAAAACTAGACTCGCTTAAAATAAAAAGGGGAAGCAGGCTTGAAAAAAATATATGTCAATTATTCTTGTATAATTGAAAAACTAGACTCGCTTAAAATAAAAAGGGGAAGCAGGCTTGAAAAAAATATATGTCAATTATTCTTGTATAATTGGAAAACTAGACTCGCTTAAAATAAAAAGGGGAAGCAGGCTTGAGAAAAATATATGTCAATTATTCTTGTATAATTGGAAAAATAGACTCGCTTAAAATAATAAGAGGAAGCAAGGTTGAAAGAAACAAAGGTTAGTTTTTCTTGTAGAATTGGAAAAATAGACTCGCTTAAAATAAAAAGGGGAAGCAGGCTTAAAAAAAATATATGTCAATTATTCTTGTATAATTGGAAAACTAGACTCGCTTAAAATAAAAAGGGGAAGCAGGCTTAAAAAAAATATATGTCAATTATTCTTGTATAATTGGAAAACTAGACTCGCTTAAAATAAAAAGGGGAAGCAGGCTTAAAAAAATATATGTCAATTATTCTTGTATAATTGGAAAACTAGACTCGCTTAAAATAAAAAGGGGAAGCAGGCTTAAAAAAAATATATGTCAATTATTCTTGTATAATTGGAAAACTAGACTCGCTTAAAATAAAAAGGGGAAGCAGGCTTGAAAAAAATATATGTTAATTATTCTTGTAGAATTGGAAAAATAGACTCGCTTAAAATAATAAGAGGAAGCAAGGTTGAAAGAAACAAAGGTTAGTTTTTCTTGTAGAATTGGAAAAATAGACTCGCTTAAAATAATAAGAGGAAGCAGGCTTAAAAGAAATAGAGGTTCTGTGTTCTTGTAGAATTGTAAAAATAGATTCGCTTAAAATAATAAGACGAAGCAGGCTCAAATGAAATAGAGGTTAGTTGTCTTTGTACAATTGTTAAAATAGACTCGCTTAAAATAATAAGGGAAAGAAGGCTTGAAATAATTGTAGTGTTAATTGTTCTTATAGAATATGAAAAAGTTCTAGACGCAGCAAGTGCGTTATGGTAGTGAATTTTTATTAAATCCTTAGACAGTTGAATTTTGGTACGTGGCGAGGTCTTTCTCAAGGCAACATATCCACCAAATGTTATTTAAATAGCTTTGTAATGTTTGGAGAAAAAAATTTTTTTCAAAGAAAATTTAAAATTTCAATAACTCAATTTTCTATCAACATAGAAAGTTGAGTTTTGGTATGTGGTAAGGCCTTCGCTGAGGCTATATATGCACCAAATATTGAAATAGATTTGTAATTTTTGGAAAAAAATTTTTTTTTGAAAGGAAACCCAAAATTTTTCCGGAAAACCTTGTTTGATTTTCTTAGATAACGAACTCATCCAAACCATTAATAAAATAAATATATGTTAATTATTCTTGTAGAATTAGAAAAATAGACTCTCTTAAAAGAATAAGAGGAACCAGGTTTGAAAGAAATATATGTTAATTATTCTTGTAGAATTAGCAAAATAGACTCGCTTAAAAGAATAAGAGGAACCAGGCATGAAAGAAATAGATCTTAATTATTCTTGTAGAATTAGAAAAATAGACTCTCTTAAAAGAATAAGAGGAACCAGGCTTGAAAGAAATATATGTTAATTATTCTTGTAGAATTAGCAAAATAGACTCGCTTAAAAGAATAAGAGGAACCAGGCTTGAAAGAAATAGATCTTAATTATTCTTGTAGAATTAGCAAAATAGACTCGCTTAAAATGATAAGAGGAAGCAGGCTTGAAAGAAATAGATATTAATTGTTCTTATAGAATTTGGAAAAATAGACTCGCTTAAAATAATAAGAGGAACCAATCTTGAAGGAAATAGCTGTTAATTGTTCTTATAGAATTTGAAAAAATAGGCTCGCTTAAATAATAAGAGGAAGCAGGCATGAAAGAAATAGAGGTTACTTATTCTTGTAAAAGTGGGAAAATATACCCCCTAAAATAAAAAGATGATGCAGACTTGAACTTGAATTAAAATATCTTTGTAATTTTTGGAGATTTTTTTTTCATTTTCCTACAAAACCTTGTCTGATTTTCCTGGCTAACAAACTTAATGAAGCCATCAATAAACGAAAGGCATTTGCCGAGTTTTATCGAAATCGGTTAATTATTTTTTTAGTTATCGGTTGGATATATATATATATATATATATATATATATATATATATATATATATATATATATATATATATATATATATATATATATATATAACAGAATTTTTAACACGGCATTTCTGTATACTATACAAGGAAAAAGGTTAAGGGCAAGGCCGCAAGGAAACAACCGCCATACACGTGTTTCAAGCTTATTAGCTATCATCAGTACGGTATAGCTAGGTGATTATGAGAACATTCTGGATGAAGAAGCAAAAATACACGGACTAAAAATCCTGTTATAAATAGTATGACTCCTGGGCTCCGGATGGTCACGCAGGTGATTTCTTTGCCTCCGTGGCGATTTTTGTTGTTGCCCTCGAATTGAGGGTCTTCCTAATGTAAATGTGCACTGGTTGCCTGTTGTGACTCCGTGCTTCTTCATCCAGAGTGTTCCCACCATAAAGACGTGCATGCGGTTGTTTCTTTTTGGCCTTGCCCTTAACCTTTTTCCTTGTATATATATATATATATATATATATATATATATATATATATATATATATATATATATATATAAACATAGTTCGCGCTCATTTGAAACTACTTTTCTCACCATCGATACCTCTCTATTAGTGTTTTTTTTTAAACAAAAATTCACTAATAGGCTCGTTTAAAATAAGGGGAAGCAAGCTTGAAAGAAATAGAGGTTACTCGTTCTTGTAGAAGTGGGAAAATATACCCTCTTAAAAAAACAAGAGGAAGCAGGATTGAAAGAAACAGATGCTAATTGTTCTTGTAAAATTGGAAAAGTAGACCCGCTTAAAATAATAAGAGAGAGCAGACGTAGACAAGTTCTAGTAAAAATGGCTATTATCCTGCTCCACCGCGGATTTGATATCTTTGGTTTGATAGGGCAGTACTAATGTCTGGTCGACATCGCATGATTATTATTATTTTAAGATAATTTATGTAATTTCCGTATAGAAACTGAAGACACTATGCAAAATGTTCACTTCTGTTTTGACTTTTCTTTTCCTGTATATCTAGTTTTTGGGCATTTTTTATTATAGAGCTCCTAAATGGTTCTAGGTTTCCAGTACAACAATCGCAGTCCTCGTGCTACTATATATTTACACACTCGACCGCGATTATCGTCAACATTTTATCCAGCGATGTAAACTAGCAGGAATTACAAGGATGATTTAGTACACAAGACAGATTGTTATAATAAAGTGTGGCTCATAGGACAGTTGCAGTGGTGAATATGAGTTAGTACTGTAGTGTATTATGCTGTAAATTCTTAGATTATACTCCTTCGTGATTTCGATAAGTTATGAACAGATTATTAAGTTATGTTTGCAGGTTTATTTATTGTGCTGGCCAATAAATACGGGTTGAACTTACTCCCGCTAAGCTAAATCATGCTGGAGCCGGTTGCCTCCCAGTCTTCTTGTAGCTTCTGTAGAATTATAATGTTTATTTACACATTAGTTGTGGGAAAATAAATAACCGTTGTCAAATATGAGTTTTGACTCGGCGTATTTGCTGTATTATCTTGATTATACATTTTCCTAAATCACGATATCGGTCTGATCTAGGTATACGTGCTCCTTCTTATTAGGGAATTTATCTCTCTCTCTCTCTCTCTATATATATATATATATATATATATATATATATATATATATATATATATATATATATATATATATATACAGGGTGGCGCATTGAAAACGAAACAGACCGATTTGCGTCCAGAGAAATTTTATTTAAGAAACGCTGAAACACGTCAATTTTAATATTAAGGGGGACATGTTTTGACATAAAACTCAACTTTGTCACATCAACCCCTTAAGGGTGGTGATAACAACCCTTATATTTTAAATAGGGAACATGGGTCGAGTGTTTCATTATTTGAAAGCTCTTTCTTTTCTGAATGCAGCACACTAATTTTTTTGGAAGTTTTATTAACTCGTTTAAAATTTATTCACAGTTGGAGTTGCAAGAACGTATTTCATTCGTTGTGATAAGAAATACACTAATTAGTCAATTTTTCGTTAAAAGAAACAAAAAAAATAAAACCAAACGTTCAAAAATGTTTAGTTGAGTTAGTGTTTAAATTGTTGACCACCAGCTTCCATACAAAAGTTGAAATTTTGTTCAAAACGAGCTCTGGCATTCTGGAGCATTTGTGGAGTTAATAGACGGCAATACGTCGTCGTAATTCTTCCAGAGACTCCAGTTTTGTTGCGTAAATTCTACTTTTTAAATGGCCTTATAGAAAGAACTCTAAAGGAGTTAAATCCGGTGAACTAGGATGCCACTCAATAGCACCTCTACGCACAATCCATTGTCCTGGAAACTCTCTGTTCAAAAACTCGTTGTGCAAAATGCGGAAGAACTCCATCTTGTTGAAACACTAATTGATTTTCTTGATAGCGATCATCATTTTCAACAATGTCAATTAGTAGAGGGTAAACGATATCTTCTAGTAAGTCCAAATACGTTTCGCCACTCAAATTGTCATCAAGAAAAATTGGTCCGATTTAACGGTCTCCAAAAATGCCAGTCCAGATAGTCAATTTCTGTGGAGTTTGAGTGTGGACTTCGTGAAAATTTCATGAATTATTATCTGCCCAATATCGACAATTATGACGATTGACTGTAGAGTTTAATAAAAACGTACACTTGTCAGAAAAACAGATATTGAACAGAAAGTTCCCATTATCAGCTATTCGTGCAGTCATAACTTCACAAAACTCCAGCCGCCGATCAAAATAATCTTCATTCAGTTGTTGTACAAGATGCATTTTATACGGGTGATATTTTATGATGCTTCAATATTCGCTGAATAGTTCTTCTTTTGATGTTTGAAACAGTGGCCAATTTTCTTGTGCTCAAAGTTGGGTCTGCAGCAATTTGTCCTAAAACTTCAATCTCAGTAGTCTCATTTCTACCCGGAAATTCACGTTTAGGATCGCGTTTTTTGTTGGCTCTCAATATTAAAATTGACGTGTTTCAGCGTTTCTCAAAAAAAAAATTCTCTGGACGCAAATCGGTCTGTTTCGTTTTCAATGCGCCACCCTATATAATATATTGAGTTAATGAATGGTATCTATCTATCTAAATTAATATAATAATAATAACATTGATTGATATGAATTAAGCCGTGAAAATAAGTGACAAATAAGTTAGAATCTCTGTGCTTGTTGGTTTAATGCAATTTTAACCAAATAATGCCACCAAAACTTCCAAAATAACATTTCAAACTTAAATTTTAATTAACCAAAATAATCAATTCCTTTTCTAAAAGTTATTCATTCTACATTTTATCTTTATCACTGCCTTCATTCCCATGTATACTTTTGCCACTTGTATTGACAACTTAGTTTTGATTATGTTTTCCTCTTCTATATTTCTTGAAAAATATTAACATTTTTATTACGAATTTTGAAGGGCTTGATAATTTCAACTGTATTAGTTATACATTAAATAATATACATAATAAGAATACATAATTGAAATAAAGTAATTTTTGGAGCTTAAGAATTTTTCTATTAACTAAATACTGATTTCGTTTCTATACAAGGCAACATTAAAATTGACTTTTATTCGATTACTCGCTTCAAACAGGAGACGAGTCCATAAAATAAGGATAATTAAATAATTAGACGAATGAAGTATGTCATTCCAGAGTCCTAAATACTATCTTCGTAATGCACCGTGTTACAGGTGAGAGTTTTTTTGATACATATATAGTGGCTCACCTGCCCATTAAATATCAACCTAGTATTATGCCCCACGCATTTGAATTCTATTTTTTAGTGATGTCTAAATTTCTACAATTTGTCGCTCTAATAACTAAATATCAACCCTTTCTCTATCTCTCATTTCAATCTAAAATTTTGTTTGACAGCAGATTCATTATATTATGTTATTTAAACATTCATATCATGTGAAGTTAATTTATTACCTGTAAACGATAGCTACTCGGAATCAAATAGTTTGATAGTGTATTTAATAACTGCTGTTTTAGTGCATTTTTATAAAAAAATCACTAATGAGGAGATCCCGACTTTTGAATTTTGAAATTTTTTTTTCAAATGAGCATATATGTATGTATCACACCGATAACTAAAAAAATAATGGGCCGATTTTGATCAAATTCGGTATATACCTTCCTTTTGCAAGTGGCTTGGATAAGTTCGTTAGTCAGGAAAATAGGCCTAGGTTTTCCCGGAAAAATTTGTGTTTTCTTTCGAAAAAAAAATCTCTGTAAATAACAGAGTAAGGGCAACTAGATCTAAAGGGCAACTAGATCTGGTATGCTCATTTCCGTTATAAAGCGTATTCTACATCCAAAATTTAGATCTCTATGTTAAAAGACAAAAAATTAGGGGTTAAATAAATTTTTAAATAATTAAATCTGATTGAAGAAAGTTAATCAACCAATCATCATATATGGCGCCCCTGTTTGGTGTAGCATATCAAATACCAAATACAGAAAAAAATAGCGTCTTTGAGAACATGTGTTTAAGACTAATCACCGGGGGCAACAGATACTCAAAAATCTTTGATATGATAAGCACAAAGAACATCACTGTAATCAAGGAATATGTACTGTCTTTATCAGAAAGCTTTTACGAGAGGCAAACAAAAAACAGTCAACTAACAAGAAGCATTCTTGCAACCAGAAAAGAAAATCCCCACATAAAATTTAGGCATAAACTCTCATTTTCAAGAAAAAAATTCGGAACTTAAACAACCCCAACAATCAACAGGCAGTACCGTAAATATTAGGCAGCACAACCAAATTTATGTATATAAGATATACATATATGTATGTAGGCTGAATAGTTATAAGATAGTTTGGTCATTTTTAAATCAAAAACAAAACAATGTTAAGGCAGGTTTTTACTAATTTTCCTGCAAATTAAAATTAAGGAACTTAAGAACACATTAGGAATAACATAAAAAGCATAGATATCATTTTTGTTAGGAATATATATATATATATATATATATATATATATATATATATATATATATATATATATATATATATATATATATATATATATATATATATCACTTCAAAACGAGAATTATCCGCGAAGCAATCGAGATTGAAAAACGTCCCGATTGTTTAAATAAGATAGATGATGGTCTTCGCCTTCCGACTACTTGGAAACCTATTATACCTTCTTTACAAACACACAAAAAGAAAATAAATTCCACAGACAATTTTGTTTCCCCACTATCTGCCTCAACAAATGCCGGTGACCCTCTTAATCCTCCATATCCTCTAAGTTCCGTGACCAAAGCCCCCACTTAATTGACGGTGACCCCACTACATTCATTGATAACGAATCAAGTAGACGGAACGACATATATAAGACAAGACTTGCAACGAACTGCCAGATCGCTCTGAGGCCTAGGGTTGAACACACTGAGACCTCACAGACAATTTCGGGCGAGATTTGGGGAGTAGGCAGATTGAGGCCCCGTAATCGGGCTACAACAACCCAACTCACATTTGTCCACCGCTCTAAGGAGTAGGCAGATTGAGGCCTTAGAGTGTCCTTGCATATTTCCTTTACCTACCTTTGTCCACCACTCCAAGGTGTAGGCAGATTGAGGCCTTAGAGTGTCCTTACGTATTTCCTTTACCTACCTTTGTCCACCACTCTAAGGAGAAGGCAGATTGAGGCCTTAGAGTGTCCTTACATATTTGCTTTACCCACCTTTGTCCACCACTCTAAGGAGTATGCAGATTGACGCCTTAGAATGTCCTTACATATTTTCTTTACCCACCTTTGTCCACCACTCTTGAGGCCTTGGAGTGTCCTTACATATGTCCTTTATCTCTTGAAAATGGCTCCAAAACAGGAGCCGAAACGTCGAGTTTTCATAAATTCTGGACACGGTTCAACCCGAGAACCAAGTATGTTGTCTCACATTAAAAACCGCGGAAATCTTTCTGAATATATATATATATATATATATATATATATATATATATATATATATATATATATATATATATGTATATATATATATATATATATATATATATATATATATATATATATATTATGTTCAAAGTATGTTAACATAAACCGTGGATGAATCTAAAGATAGGAGCCATGTTTATACTAAGCAAATTGTAAGATGTTAGATGTCTAGTTTTCTCTGCTTATAGACTAAAGCTTACAACCTAACATATTGTAATATTTTGTACCTATGTACTATGAATAGATATTTTGAAATTGAAATTGAATTGGTCGCTACACAGAGTATCCGGGTTCAACTCCTGGTAGTTTCTGTCACTGTGTGTTGGGTATTAAGGTATGAAAAGTGGAAATAGATGTGGATTAAATTTTACGCAAAATCCCTATTGGTTTGCTAGTTCACAACTTAAATGTTTATTGCCTCAGAAGGTTGGTAATCAATATATTTTGATATGCATATAAACGTCATAAAGACGAGTAAAACAAATTTCTTGGAATAGTCATCCTACCACTTGCACAAGGTGCACGACGCGTGCTGTCTATAATTAAATAAAATAAAACAAGGGATGATTTAAGTTTTCTATTTTGTTTTGTCTATTAACATCTAAGAGATTTTAATGAATACCTAATATACAGATGCACCATCCTTATCAACCAAAGTTAACGTGTGTATGAAGCCAATGACCTGTATTTTAATTAATTTTTTTACATTACATTTGTTTTTTATATTACAGTATGTATGGTGTGACAGCTGCTAGCTTTAGTGGTCTAGTGCTAGAGCAGACGCGCGAGTTAACTAGATCTTAAGACAAGTGGTTTGGTGGTAGCAAGATTCTATAGACGATTTAATGCATTTATGTATATTTAATTAGTATGCAATTAGTACTATTATTAAAATATAACGTATAAAGCTGATATTCGAAAAATAAAAAAAACTCAAAGACGAGCAAGTGCGTTATGCTAGTGAATTTTCAAAGAGATGATCTGGCACCAAATATTTTATTAGAACAATTTTTTCTTGTAACATAGAAATCTGAATTTTTGTGTATAGTTTAACTTTTATATCGTAAACCTACCCAGAAAATTTGGTTATCATAGCGTTTTTATTTTTTGAGATAATTTTTTTTTGGATTGAAAATTCAAAATTTTTCCTGAAAACCTCGTCCGATTTTCCTGACTAACAAACTTATCAAAGCCACTTACAAAAGGAACGCACATACCAAATTTTATCAAAATCGGCTTATTATTTTTTGAGTTATCGGTGTGATACATACATACATACATATATATATATATATATATATATATATATATATATATATATATATATATATATATATATATATATATATATATATATATATATATATATATATATATATATATATATATATATAAACATATAAAAATTGAAACTGACACCAAGTATGGGTTCTAGGGGTCCTAGTTCGCGCTCATTTGCAAAAATTTTTTTTAAATTCAAAAGTCGGGATCTCTCCATTAGTCAATTTTTTCTACGAAAATTCAGTAAAACGTTGGGAAATAGAGGAGATAAGCAATAGTTATAAAAAAGTCTGGACGCAGTGCGTTGTGGTAGCGAGTTTTAATTTAAAAAAAATAAAATTGAAGAAACCACAAAATAATCAAGTTTAAAGAAACATACTTCCAAAGTTGGTGTGATGAAATTTAATACACATGTGGCTTATACAAACGTTGTAACGTATCAATATTGAATTTTCTGGGCAGTGGCGCCTGGTGCTTAAGATTTTTGGGCGTGCTGCATGAAAAAAGGTAAGGATAAATATTATTCTGATTTAAGATAACTGATTATTTTATCACACAACAGTTACCTACATTGATTTTCTCTGAGGATATAACAATTTTTATTTTCTTACTCAAAAATAGCATATTGCAGGAAAACAACTTAAGAGAACTCTTTGTTTACAATAGAACGAGGATATCAAAAATAATTTTAAGGTGGGAAAAATCATGGACATACTATTTTTTTTATTCAAAATTATCAAAGTCGGTGTCCGTACGAACGCCACTGTTAAAGCTGAAAATTATGTTTCTATTGAAAGAAAAACTCTGGACGCAGCAGGTGCGTTATGGAAGTGAATTTTTATAAAAATGCTTTGAATAGCAAATATGTCTTTTTAATGCAAGCAGTCATCAATTTGGTTACCGGCATAACCTATATAGTAGAAACAATGTGACATATTTTATCAAAATCACTTATTGTTTGAAAATGTACAAAAATTTTCCGACAATAAACTGTAAATGTTGGTTTTCTAACCAACAAACCTTAGGTTAATAGCAAATTGAGTTATTGAAATTTGAAGCATTTAATGAAAGTTAGCTACGGCGTCTTAATTTTTTTTCTTACAAACTTATTTCGATAAAAAATGCAATAAAATAAAGGTGTTCTAAACAAAATTGTAGTGATCACCAACGACTTAGGGGCCAAACAATTTTATAAGATGCAGCTCAAGACATCCTATAATTAAATTATACAATTTTTTCTCGTCTCTTGTATAATAATAATTATATTGAGTTTTACCGTAGAAATGCGTCACCCTGTATGTATGTAAACAGATAAAAACTAAACGTAAGCCCGGATATTGATTATAGGGGCCTGGTTTGCGCTCATTTGAAGAAATCTTTTTAAAGGTCGCGGTCTCCTCATTGTGGAATTTTTTGTACGAAAATTAGCTAAACATTATGGACCGTTAAAAAATAAAATTAACTAAAACTAACGCCAAAGCATCAGAGAGAAAATAACTAACCTGTTGCATATCAGCCCTTTTTGTAAAACTTCGATCCTTTATATCTGTTGACAAAACATAACAAACACTGTTTAGTCCTACCCACTAACATTAGTCAAATCGTGAAGTAATAATTTGCACTTGTATATTAAAATTACCAAATAACACAAATAATTTGTCAACTGAAATTGAAAAGAGATAAACGATCTAATAATATACGATAAACGCCAGTTACAGCGTGTAACTGACCTGCGCAATGATATCAAATGTTCCGTTGCTAGATAACGACTCTGACATACTAGATATGATATACCTATAAACCAATTTTTACCACTGTCCATAAAAAGCGGTGATATTAAAAGTAAATGTTTCAAATTTGAATAGCTCAATTTTTTGTAAACTTAGAAAGCTGAATTTTGGTACATAGTTGGATATTCGCCAAGGCAATACTTTCACCAAATTTCATCGAAATATATTTGTACCTTTCGGAGAACAAAATTTTTTTCGAAATAAAACTCAAAATTTTCCCGGAAAACCTTGTCCGATTTTCCTGGCTAACGAACTTATCCAAGCTATTAATAAAAGAAAGGTACTTCCCGAGTTTCATCAAAATCGGAAAATTATTTTTTGCGTTAAAAATGATCCGGATATGGGTTCTAGCGGCCCAAATTCGCATAAAGCAAACTAGCATTAATTTTTATTTGGGAATTTAAAAAAAATCACTAATGAGGAGATTGCGACTATTGAATTTTGAAAAAATTTCTGCAAATGAGCGCGACTTAGGACCTCTGGAACCCAAATCTGAAGTCTGTTTAAGACTTTATACGTTTGTATATATATATATATATATATATATATATATATATATATATATATATATATATATATATATATATATATATATATTATTTATGTGTCCCACCAGATAACTCTTTTATTACAATACAATTGACAAACGTACTTTATAGTACAACCATTAAGTTTGACGTTTAAAATGTTCATCTCCTAGGCAAAACTCACTGATAATTATTTCTTATCGCAAACATGCCTCGACGTGAACATTGCAAATTTCGAACACTTATTGTGAAGTGATAACACACAAATCTCCTTGTTCTCTAATAATGCTTTACTCTTATGAAATTTTGGACAAAACACTCCATTTGTAGGAATTTTTTAGTAGTATTCTGATCATGTAACGAATTGATCTGTGTTTAATGTGGAAATCTCGTTGCAACCACATGACATCTTCTGTTAATAATTCGATTATACTCCTTGTAAATAAAAGTTATATTCAAAAGTCGTCGCATATTTTCCTTATGTCGGAAGATGACTTTTAAAATGTTCATCTCCTAGGCAACATGATAAACTGACTAATAATTATTTCTTATCGCAAATAATGTTTAAATATCTTCAAATCGGTAGGACTTAGGTATAGGGAATGCTGAAATGCCGAAAGAACAATAAAAAGTACATGAACTAACGTTATAAAATATAGGTTGTTTTATTTAAAATAAGAGAATTATTAGGTGTCAAAATTGTCACGATTGACCGGTCTATTTCGGACACGCTGTCTAAATTGTACTAGCTTTAGTAAATCAAAAATATTTCGTGGCATTTCAGAATTCGCATTTTAAAATTTCAACTCTTCAGGTTGAAGAATAAGAGAGATACAGGTGTGTAAAGGTTACAATGTTTTTAAAGAAATTTTTGAAAAAAGTCAAATATCTAGAAAATGGTTGAGAAAAATGCCATAACATGTTAGTAAAACCTACCATAAAATTGGACGAGCAATCTAGAACACCACCTTCCATTTGAAATAAGAAAGTTGACGTCTACTTCCGGTATAACCGGAAGTCCCATACTAACGTCAATATTTTCAGTGAACTGAAAATTTCTAGAAACCCACGTGCGTGAATTTTAGTAATCCAGAATCGGCTAATGGAAGGTCTACGTGGGACACCCGGTATATATATATATATATATATATATATATATATATATATATATATATATATATATATATATATATATATATATATATATATATAAGCATATAAAAATTGAAACTGACCCCGGGGTCAGTTAGGACTTTAGGAAAAAAAATGGAAATTAAGTAAATAATATTTTTAAACCGCTTGAGATATTCCAGTGATATCTAGGACTTACAGACATAAAGATGCATATTTTTCAACACAAAAATAATTTTCAGTTTTAACAGCGGCGTGTGTAGGTGTACCAACTTTGATAATTTTGAATAAAAAAATGGCTAGCCAATAGATTTATCTCATTTAAAAATTATTTTTGAATTCCCAGTTTAGTTTGAAACATAAGTGCTTTCTTGAGTTGCTTTCCTGATATGCGCTGCTTTTTAGTAAAAAATAAATAAATACCGTTGTATTGTCTGAGAAGATATGTAATCATTGTGCCATAAATCTAGTGCTCGTAAGCACGCCACTGTTGAAGCTGAAAATTATATTTACATTGAAAAATATGCATCTTTATCAACTTACTCTACGTACTAGATATCACCGAGCTATCTCAGGCGGTCTCGAAAATATTAATTAATTTCCATTTTTTTTCCTGAAAATTACCACCCCGTATACATATAAAAATGCAAACAAACCCCGAATATTGGTTCTAGGTGATCTAATTCGTGGTCAATTGATTTGTTTTTAAATTCAAAAGTCGGGTTCTTTCAAGGGATATTCTTTTCGACGAAAATTCGCAAAAAGTGATATGGATTTTTTGCATAAAATCACTTATTTAATAAAATTTGAGGCTTTTTATTCCCTTTTTTGATTTTTTTTTTGCCTTCACAACTTTAAATTTAAATTTTCCCCCGAAGACATGTTAAAAGTTTAATGTAATTAAATGTAAGGGGGATAATAAGTATTTAAAATAGGCCTTTTATCTGCAAAATTATAAATTTCTTAATGAGAAAGCTATAAAGTTGTGATTCATCGAACATTAATGTAAAAATAAATAATTGAGAAATTAATGTGTTAAAAAGTAAAGTCTCCCGGTTATTTTTACTTCAAACAGTATGCATTATCAGAAAGTACATATCGTCGGCTTAGAATGAAAACCTCGTATCTCAAAAAAAATCTAAAATTATTTTATTGCATTATTGTATAGAAAACCTTGTATCTCATCTATTCGCAAGCCGTTATAAAATAATGACTTGCGTGCTGCCCTCTAGAGACGAAAATAGAAACCACGTATATCGCTAGGCAACTGAGTCAAGTGAGAAAACCACGTATAACTTGTGAACTTTTCTGCAGGTGTTTCAGTGATTTTTGAGGTGTTTTTTGCAGCTAAAGCATACAAGTAATATTACTAAGTAAGTATATTTATATTGGTTTGTCTTTCAGTTGTGATATTAGTTACCATTCCTTGTAATTGTACCACCAAAACATTAAGACTGAATGTGAAAACCTTGTATTTGAGGTTAGGTCCGACTGACTAAGAATGAAAACCTCTTAATTCAAATATACGTGGTATTCATACTTATCATGCGTGTGTTGATATTGGGGTATCTATATGCACCAATAGCCTTCAGCCTTGAATTACGAGGTTTTCTTTGCAAACGCCAATATAATAGCAAACGAAATATTTTAGTTGTTGATAAAATAAAACCTAATAAGCGATCTCGAGGCATGTATAACAGTTCAAAACCTATTATGTATGATTGATATCTTTTCAGAGAGCGAAATTATGAGTCAATTCAGTCGAACTAAATTGATATTAGAGTTGGCTTTGAACCAAGCATCACGTTCTAACAGAGATGTGAGAAAAAAAGGTAAGTGATGAATTATCATGGAACATAATGTTTAATGTAGGGGCACATGTTTTCTATGTAATACTATACTAGTACTTGATAGTAATTTATATTATTGGTAACAAAACGTTCTGTTTTTACTGAATTCATTCATTACAGATGGCGAAAAATTCATTGATATATCAGATACAAATCAAGCTACCTACATTGAAGATGTTACTTCCACTGAGGATTCCACTCTTCCTAAACATACAGATGACAACATAGTTCCAACCATATCTAATTACATTTTAGTTCCAAATGAAGATGACAACAGCTTTGTCTTGGAACCGAATGATGGTAACCCCGGCATTTTAACAGACCTAACTAACTGTATTATATTCGATGAAATCCCAGAACAGCCGAAAGCTGAAAGCAATTTCAAAGAAAATAGTTTATTGTCAACTTCGAACTCAAACTTAGTTGCAAACTACTTAGACCTAGATACTCTGCCTGTAGTTGATGTTGAAAACAGTGTGACTCTAATGGAAACTAATATTGCGAACGTAGGAGAAATTGACAGAGTGCCCGAAAGAGTTAATCATGAAGATGAGGATTACATACCCTCGGGAGATGAAAGTGATGTGCCTGAAGACCATACTTATAGCAAGGAAATTTCCTCCCAACGTAAAAGAGCTAAAAGAGGAAAAGGCAACAAAGAATCGTGGATCGCAAATGATAATAAACTAAAGAGGTCTCAAGGACTAGAGTATTTTGGTAGACGTAAAACTGAAGCAGGTAAAGCTGTTTTCGATGTGAAGAGGCCAAAAAAAATCATGAAGAGCCGTTGTTCATGTGTGGAAAAAAACTTGAGAGGCTTTGGCTGTGCAGAGATTGTTGACAGTATGAGAGAGAAGATCTTCAAACAATTTTATAGGTTGAACCATGGTGAGAAACAAGTTTTCATAAACGGCTTAGTTGACAAGAGACCTGTGGCACAGCGAACAGTTGAAGCTGCAGGAGCTTCACGGCGCCATTATTCTTTTGTCTACTATTTGAAACCGGATGAAGCTGGCGAGCGTGTTAAAGTATGCAAAAGGATGTTCCTATCTACACTCAGCATTGGAGAGTGGGCGGTACATGATTGGGTATCAAAGTTACCAGAACAAAATGATTCTGAAAACAATGCACAGAACGCAAGAACACATAAAAAAAGCAATGGAAAAGAAGTCTCACCAAGGAGACCTCAGACCGACAGAGTTAGAAAACTTTTATCAGATTTTTTTGAAAGCCTGCCTAAGCTTGAATCTCATTATTGTCGGAAGAGTTCAACAAAACTTTATCTTGAGCCTAGGTGGCAATCAAAGGCAGAACTGTTCCGGCTATATAAAGATTTCTGTAAATCTCTAAACAAAGATAACCCTGTAACATCCATTTTTACTTTCTACTCTGTTTTTGATGAGTTCAACTTAGCATTGTTTAGCCCCAAAAAAGACCAGTGCGACACTTGCTGTGCTTATAAAAGCGGAAATGTATCAGAAGAAGAATTTAAAGAGCACATTAGAAGAAAAGATGAGGCAAGAAAGCAAAAAGAGAGCGATAAGACTAGCGATGACAATAATACATCAGTATTCACAATGGACTTACAGGCCGTTTTACTTTGCCCATCCCTAAAAGCGTCGGCGCTATACTATCGCACTAAACTAAAAGTGCACAACTTTACTTTGTATGATCTGAAAACAGGGGCTAGCTACTGTTATTTGTGGGACGAAACTGAGGGGGAACTGAATGCTGATGAATTCGCAAGCATTCTGTATAACTTTATTATAAATGAGGTGGAGAATGGTAACAATATTATTATATATAGTGACGGTTGTACATACCAAAACCGGAACACTATCATGGCTAACACACTTCTTCTGATTTCAAAGAAATTAGGTATCGTTATTACTCAAAAATTTTTAGAAAAGGGACACACCCAGATGGAGTGTGACGCTATGCATAGTTGCATTGAAAGAAAAATAAAAAATCGTGAGATTTATTCTCCAGTTGCCTACATTGAAGCTTGCAGAACAGCAAGAATTCATCCAGCACCATTCAAAGTGCAATATCTAGAACATACTTTTTTCAAGAAATTCAGTGATTTGAAGTTCGTAACATCCATCAGACCTGGACAAAAGAAAGGTGACCCAGTTGTAACTAATCTCAAATGTATAAAATATACACCTGATGGAAATATTCAGGTAAAATTAGACTTCAACGAAGATTTTTCAAATCTCCCTAGAAGGTTGAAAAATATATCAAGTGAGACTACAGTCAGATGCTTATATGAAAACAAAATTCCACTCCAAGCAGTCAAATTTAAGCATCTACAGGAAATGAAATCCGTGCTTCCACGACAAGTTCACAGCTACTATGATGCATTACCTCACATGTCAAACGCTGAAAACAAATTATGTGACAAAGGAACTTGTTGTTGCATCATTCCAGTAAATGTAAAGATTTAAGGTAAAATGTAAATCAAAGAAATTTTTTATTTTCTAATAAAACACTTTTTCTGATCTCAGTCTTGGCTTTTATTGTATCCTATCCTATGCTTGAACTGATTAAATTTAAAATGACTATGAAATTATATTGAAATCATACACTATACAATAATAATCTGCCATTATATTTTGATATTCATCATGATAAACCAGATTTTTTTTTAAAAACATCAAATAAACAAAGTTTTGTATTAATTGAAACACATTGAACACTTGTGCAACAACTTTTGAGCCTTGCAAATATTTTGTCAACCTCGGTAGATATTACATGATGAAATGAAACTTGAAAATTAATTAGTTAAATTAATAAAATCAATCAATGTAGTTCTGATCAATTTCATTATAAAGATGAAAACCTCGTATGTCCTTTCGGACCACTAGAAGTTAAACCACGTATATCAACGTTAAATATGAAAAGCACTTATATCTTGTAATCACAAATTGTAAAACCACGTAAATCGATTTTCAATATGACAAGAAAAGGCAAACTTCTGTTAAGCACATGAATAATCAGAAAATGAATAATATTAAGTCATGTGTACTTCAAATTATTCAAATCCTACTTAATATTTCCCAAAATCACTTTTTTTCGCCTCCTGTAAAATTTGCATTTTCTGAGATACGAGTTTTTCTTTCTAAGGCGACGATATCATTTTCTGTAGTATTATTCGCAGACGTCTGCGACATCTCTTAATCAGAAGTGAAAACATGTGAATGTTCTATTAGTTCCATTTACTTCCATTTACAAAAAGCCAGGTTGTTTTTCATGATATGATATTGTCGTATAAGAGATTGATTATAAATAAATGTTATTAGATATTGTTGTATACTTTTACATCACTTTAGTCAATTAGTTTTGTTGGAGAACTGTAATTAATTTAAAAATTGGGCGGCATCTAGTGATGAGATCCCAAATGACATTTTCTTGGAAGCAGCAGAGTTTAGAGCGTCCTGATCGCTCTGTTCACTATAGTCGTTTCACCCCCGCACGCCAGATGGAGACGTCAACTTATAAGGCTTGCAGACGGTTTTTTAAGCCTTACATTATTTTCAAATGCAGATATTAATTAGTTAGGAAATTTTCCAATTCAAATTCGAGTTTATATAGGAATTTTCCTATAATAATGTGATCTTTTCGACATACTGACTACAGTTTTAAAATAAAAAGATGTTTAAATGAGCCGAACTACATATCTAGAACCCAGAACCTCGATGGTTCAGGGGTAAGAACGTGTGCCTCTGAACCGAAGGGTACTGGGTTCGATTCCAGGGTTCTCCTTTCACTTTTTCAGTACAAACTGTAACGTTAACATCAGCCGAGGTTCTGGCATTGTATTTGAGCAAGTTGAATGTCTGCACGTTCCGCCCTTCGGAGAGGCGTAAAGCCGTCAGTCCCGTGTCCATGCGATGTTGGGCACGTTAAAGATCCCTACACTCCTTACAAAAAGGCAGGGGTTCAGCAACATTTCCAGGAGAGTGAGGTGAAACTGCTCCCTGGCGTCGGTGATTGGCCATAGTTGCGGAAATAGGCCGACGTTAAAGAAACAAAACAAACACACACACACATATCTAGAACTAGTATACAGGGTCAGTTTCAAATTTATATTATACAGACTGGTCTGAATGGTCCACAACCAGAGCTGTAGCTAGAGTGAATGTTTAGGGTAGGCAAAATTAATTTTTGGAGAATCTCGAACCTTGCTATAATTTATTTTATTAAAACAACTTGTATTTTGTTTAACATTATACTTCATATTATGAACTAATTAAATAAAAAACTCAAAGACGTATCAAGTGCGTTATGATAGTGAATTTTCATAGAAATGATCTGGCACCAAATATTTTATTATAACTTTTTTTTCTTGTAACCTAGAAATATGAATTTTTGTGTATAGTTTACTTTTTATATCGTTAACTTACCCACCAAATTTGGTTATCATAGCCTTTTTATTGTTTGAGATAAAAAAAATTTTTGAAGGAAAACTTAAAATTTTCCTGACTAACGAACTTATCTAAGCCACTTACAAAAGGAAGGTACATGCCAAATTTTTGAGTTATCGGTGTGATACACACACACACGCATATATATATATATATATATATATATATATATATATATATATATATATATATATATATATATATATAAACATATATATATATATATATATAAACATATAAAAATTGAAACTGACACCGGATATGGGTTCTAGGGGTCCTAGTTCGCGCTCATTTGCAAAAATTTTTTCAAAATTCAAAAGTCGGGATATCTCGTTAGTGAATTTTTTCTACGAAAATTCACTAAAAGGGAACTTCTCGGAAAATGCATTAGTGATATTTCAAAAATTCATACCTTTCAAACGAATAGACCGATTTCAAAAATAAAAGAGCAGTGTATAGGGAATCAAAAGCTACGCCTCACATGACCCCTATTTCCATAAAAAAAATTGAGGGATGACACCCCCGCTTAGAAGGGTAAAGTTTAGGCTATAAGTTTGCGTCAAAAGTTGTCCCCCTCACTACCAAACTGAGGTGTTTCAGGTTTTTTTTCGACAAAATCTTTTCCTGGCAGTTATGGTTACGAGTTTGTTTTCAGTGGGCCACATTATATATATATATATATATATATATATATATATATATATATATATATATATATATATATATATATATATATATATAGCCATAGTAAAGTTCCAGTTGCTCCGATGCTTACAAAAATATAGTGTTTAAAAATATTTTTTTGTATATTTTTGAGGAAAAAAATGGCCGTTATAGCTGATATATGAACTCTTCCGCGGTCTTAATGCAATGAAGATATGTGCCGAGTGTCGTTCAAATCAGTTGAGTATTTTTTGAGTTATCGTTTGGTATATATATATATATATATATATATATATATATATATATATATATATATATATATATATATATATATATATATATATATATATATACATATATATAAACATAAACTTTTTAAAGGGCCTTGGTTTTGTGTTTTAGAGAACCAAATTCGCGCTGTTCTGAAGAAATGTTTTCAAAAGCTTTTAATCGTCAGCTCTCTATTATCGAATTTTTCTTAATCACAATGCGCTAATAATTGAACTTTGCAATAAAAATCTATAAATTTAACTACATACATTGAAATACTGTTTGCCGTCGCCATGCTACAACAATGACAAATTAAACACATCACTGTCAGTTAAGCAGCTTAATATTGTATGGATTACAAAATGATATTTTTATTATGGCTTTTGTTTTATCAGATACTCAACGCAGGCACGTAGCCAGAAAATTGTTTCGGATGGGGTCCGGAATTTTAGAATAAAGACAGCTATTTCTGCGTATTTAAATTAAAAAAAAACCAGTCTTCTTTATTATTATTTTTATTTACTCTTTCATGTAAGTACAACTGCAAAATAGGTACACTTATAATATCAAATGAAATATGTATGTGAAGTAGAAATACCTATAAAAAAACTCTGGACGCAGCAAGTGCGTTATGGTAGTGAATTTTCATAGAAATGATCTGGCACAAAATATTATTATAACTTTTTTTTCTTGTAACATAGAAATCTAAATTTTGGTGTATAGTTTACTTTTTATATCGTAAACCTACCTCCCAAATTTGGTTATCATAGCTTTTTTAGTTTTTAAGATAAAATTTTTTTTCAAATGAAAACTCAAAATTTTTCCGGAAAACCTCCTCCGATTTTTCTGATTAACGAACTTATCAAAGCCATTTACAAAAGGAAGGTATACGCCAAATTATATCAAAATCTGCCCATTATTCTTTGAGATAAACATTTTTTTCGAATGAAAACTCAAAATTTTTTAGGAAAATCTCGTCCGATTTTCCTGACTAACACACTTGTCAAAGCCATTTACAAAAGGAAGGTACATGCCAAATTTTATTAAAATCGGCTAATTACTTTTTGAGATAAGAATTTTTTTCGAATGAAAACTCAAAATTTTCCCGGAAAACCTCATCCGATTTTCCTGACTAACGAACTTGTCAAAGCTATTTACAAAAGGAAGGTACATGACAAATTTTATTAAAATCGGCTTATTACTTTTTGAGATAAGAATTTTTTTCGAATGAAACCCAAAATTTTCCCGGAAAACCTCATCCGATTTTCCTGACTAACAAACTTGTCAAAGCTATTTACAAAAGGAAGGTACATGACAAATTTTATTAAAATCGGCTTATTACTTTTTGAGATAAGAATTTTTTTCGAATGAAAACTCAAAATTTTCCCGGAAAACCTCATCCGATTTTCCTGACTAACGAACTTATCCAAGCCATTTACAAAAGAAAGGTACATGCCAAATTTTATCAAAATCGGCCTATTATTTTTTGAGTTATCGGTGTGATACATATATATATATATATATATATATATATATATATATATATATATATATATATATATATATATATATATATATATATATATATATATATATATATATATATATATATATATATATATATATATATATATATATATATATATATATATATATATATATATATATATATATATATATATATATATATAAACATATAAAAATTGAAACTGACCCCGGATATGGGTTCTAGGGGTCCTAGATCGCGCTCATTTGCAAAAATTTTTTCAAAATTCAAAAGTCGCGATCTCTCCATTAGTGAATTTTTTCTACGAAAATTCACTAAAATAAAATTGTTTGTTTTTGATTTCCTTCACTAGTTTTTCTACCGTTTTCTTGTCGAATCCATTTCTTTGTGCTACTTGTATTTTGAGGTTGTATTCCATTTCCCGTTCGTCATTATGGAGTGGCACATTTAGCATTATGTTTATTAAGTATCTGTATGCGGCCATTTTTTGTGTGGGTAGGTGTATTGAGTGTTTAGGTATAGTGATGTCTGTTTGTGCAGGTCTTCTGTATATTTTGTACCCAATCTGGTTTTATTTTCTGATTAGTGTTGAGCCTAGGAAGTTTATTGTGTTTGATTCTTTTTCTATTGTGGATTTTATGTGGTTGTTGCTTTGGTTTTGGCTATGTTGGTTTTTAGTGAATTTTTATTTAAAAAAATTCACTAATAGAGAGGTGTCGATGGTGAGACTTTGCAAAATTTTTTTCAAATGAGCGCGAATTAGGACCCCTCGAACCCATATCCGCGGTTAGTTTCAATTTTTATATGTATATATATATATATATATATATATATATATATATATATATATATATATATATGTGTGTGTATCCGTCTGATAACTAAAAAAATATCTAACCGATTTAAATGAAACTCGGCAAGTTCCTTTCTTTTATTAATGGCTTGGATGAGTTCGTTAGCCAGGAAAATCAGACGGGGTTTTCCAGGAAAGTTTTTAATTTTCTTTCAAAAAAATGTTTTCTCTCAGAAAATAACAAATCTGTTTATATGAAATTTACTGCATATGTTGCATTCTGAAAGGCCTTACTACATACCGAAATTCAACTTTCTAAGTTTGGAGAAAATTGAGTTATTCACATTTTAAATTTTCCTTCAAAAAAAATTTTTTTCTCCGAAAATTTCAAAGCTATTTTAATGATATTGGGTGGATATCTTGTTTATATTTGATTACTTGCGAGTTTGATCCTTAAAAGCTTTATCTATGGCTAAAATCCTTTACATGTACTATTTAAGATTTCTCGCATTGTAAACTGACGTCCAAACTGCGACACATTACATAGAGCAACACTTAAAAGAAAGAACACAACGGTTTTATATGTTGTGTATTGTGTGTTGCCTAAGATATCATACTAAGTTCAGCAGGTCCAACACTATAGGATTAAAAATGCATTGCAAAAAAAAAACAAATTGCTTATCCTTTAACCAAAATATTAGTGAATTTTTATTTACAAAAATTCAGTAATAGAGAGGTATCGATGGTGAGACTTTGCACAAATTTTTTCAAATTAGCGCGAATTAGGACCTGTATATATATATATATATATATATATATATATATATATATATATATATATATATATATATATATATATATATATATATCCATCCGATAACTCAAAAATTAATTAACCGATTAGGATGAAACTCGGCAAGTGCCTTTCTTTTATTAATGGCTTGGAAGTGTTCGTTAGCCAGGAAAATCGGAAAGGCTTTTCCGGGAAAAAAAATTTCCCCGAAAATTACAAAGCTGTTTAAATGAAATTTAAAGGGTATGTTGCCCTGCGAGAGACCTTACTACGTATCAGAATTCAACTTTCTAAGTTTATAAAAAATTGAGTTATTCAAATTTCGATTTTTCTTTTGTAAAATTTTTTTTTTCCAAAAATTACAAAGGTACTTAAATAAAATTTGATGTATATGTTGCCTTAGGAAAGACCTTACTACGTACCAAAATTAAACTTTCTAAGTTTATAGAAAATTGAGTTATTAAAAATTGAAGCATTTAATAAAAATTCACTACCATAACGCACTTGCTGCGTCCCGAATTTTTTGATTGTCATATATTACTAAGATATCATCGACGATCTTATCCAGTTAATGTTTCGGACTGTTTGTATTATGATGGTCGTAATTTTATCTTCTAACTTTTGTATGTATATTTCAGCCATAATTCTTGATAGTGGAGATTCCATTGGTAGTCTTCTTGGATGTAGTATTCTCCGTTGAATTCAAAGTAATTTTGTTTCAATATGATGTTTAATATTTCCTTGATTTGTTGACGTAGAAAAATAGAACACACAGGAACGATCAGAGTCAGTAGCGTGCTGATGATGAACCAGGAAGTTTCGAAACTGCAGTCCAGGTTAACAAATAAAAATCACAGAAAGTACAGCAAACAAATAATATATATATATATATATATATATATATATATATATATATATATATATATATATATATATATATATATATATATATATATATATATATATATATATATATTTCAAAACCTGTGACGATTTCAAACCTGTGACGATTTCAACTTATATTTTATCAACTAAAGCAATACTGTAAGTAACTGACAATATATTTGGCTAGTACCAGTTAACGGCAGGCTAGGTAGACGTCGAAACCTTATTGATAGAAAGCTCCACTTACGATGATAATCTTCATTCCAGCGGAGGAAACAACAGGGTCTTTAAACAAATAATAATTCGGCATTATACATCTTAATTTTGTGTCTTGCGACACAAACACAATTAGATGGTTTGAAACTAGGGAGTGTTAATAAATTATAATGGTTATTTGCTCTACCCTCAGCAGAAAGTGTTTGTGGAACTGTGCCACTATCCAGAAGGCTTTGTTTACAGCGCACACAGCGATGATTGCACTTCCTTTGCAAGGGCTATTACTGCTGCTATTATTAAAGCTCCACGCTTTCTGGCTTTTGTTCATTTTGTTGCTTTGAATTTTTATTACAACATCTGAAATGAAAAATATACGCTCCATTCACACAATATTTTTGTATGATCAACAGAAACTCTCTCATTTGCGACAGAATATGTGGATATGAATACAGAACTATCGCGGTCTGCACATTTTGTTTACAAAGTCCGCAAATAGGGCATTTAAATGAAACATGTAGCGCTAACGGCCAAATGTTATATTAAAAAAATAATAATAATAGGGGTCCGTTGAATAGTTCGCTGATAAAAGAACACATAAGCTGATTTTTGTAGTAACAAGAATTGTGTTTTAGACATTCTAAACATTCTCAACTCGCTTACTTTTCCTAAAAACTTTTCGATTTTTAAATATGTTAATAGCTAAGCAAACTACTCAATAAAAGAAAAGAAATGATGGCCTAAGACCTCTTGCAACGATATCTTTATAACACAAATAGAAACATAGTGTACTAATCATACATCTAACTGTAATAAATTATTGAGCAATATGTTTGTTTTTAAGAGTAGGGGTCGACAAGACAAGAATTCTTGTCATGATAATAACTTCTTGTCTTGTCTTAAGAAAAAATCAAGAAATCTTAAAAAACCTTGTCTTGACGTTTTCTTGGCATCTTATATCTTGTCTTGATTCAAGAAATTTTAAGATCTTGAAATTTTTTGATTGACCGGTGACACAGTACATGGTGATTCCCCGCCGGCGAACTTTATATTGCGTTGCATGCTAACACGGCAATCTGGTGGATCAAGATTTTTTCAATTGAGCGCGAACTAGGTCCCCTAGGACCCACATCCAGGGTTAGTTTCAGTTTTATCTGTTTACATATTTACAGGGTGACGTATTATATTTACGTTAATCATAGGGTGTCTTAACCTACATCTTAAACAATTATTTCTATAATCACAGTCGTTGGTGATACAAATTTGATTATTTTTTAAATCGAAGATGCCTTATATTATTGCATTTTTGCATTTTCTATCGAAATATAATGCATGTTTGTAAGAAAAGAAAATGACGAGGAGGTGGAAGTGGGAGAGCCACAGAACTGTCACTCTATACGGTAGGAACATTTCAATGGCCAGGGAGGTAAAATATCTTAGGGATATATTGGACTCTAAGCTAACCTGGAATGCTCACGTTGAAAAAATACTGCGTAAGGCAGTTATGACCCTAGCCGTCACTAGGCGGCTAGATGGAAAAACGTGGGGACTAAGACCTAGTATGGCCCACTGGCTGTACACAAGGATGGTCAGACCATCATTAACATACACGAGATAACGGTAGCCACCTCATACAATGTATATAAGAAATACAGATCCCGATTCAACACCCAAGGTCGCTGTCGAATGGGTTAATTAATAGCAGCGTAATTAGAAGAATAGACTATTCATAGATGGGTAAACAACTAGACCTAACTCAGCAACCAGCCACCTGCCAAGATCACCTTCAAAACAGAAACCTAGAGTGGAAACCGCCTCTCGGTCCACGCCCCACCAGAGACTATATATGGAAGTTACCAGACCACGGACGGACATTCCTACATTGTTATTGCTTGAGTCTCTTTTAAGTTGTCATAATTTATCTTTATAATTTTTCTTATTATTCATAAGTATTTTGTGTAACTATAATCAATAAAGTCTTTCAAAAATTCAAGTGTGTTAACTCGCGGCACTGGTCTGGTCGTCTAAGGTGACACAATCAAGTGCCGAACAAAAACTAGGCGAGATTCAAAGGATGGCTTGCCTAGGCATCACAGGGGCCATGTCTTCGAGACGCAGAAAGTGCGTTATGATAGCGAATTTTCAGCAACCGCTTCAAATTTGAATAGCTGAAATTTGAGCGGCACCTTATAAAAATTATGTCGACAATCATAGGTGGCCCATAAGTCGTTGGCCATACAAATTTTCTTTTTCTTCTAAATCGAACACCTTTTATATTATCTGGATCTTTGCATTTTCTATCTAATTTTAATGCATGTTTGTCTTGTTATGTCAATTGTTTTGGAACCTTTCACATTTCTGGCACATATCAAAAATAATGATACGGCGTTTTTGTCAACAAAAAGCGGAGTTTAATGTAAATGGCGCATTCAGAGAGGTTTTCGTTTACACTATTTCGTGAAAAAATCGAGATTCCATGCACCGGGCGCCCTCAAATAGTGAATTTAAAAAAATCAAACTCTCGTAACTCATGTGCACAATAATAAATGGTTAATAAGTTATTTAAAATTTATCTTTCGGATTTTCGTGAAGAAATAATTTGTTAATTTTAATGCAATAACCCTTTTTTGGGAGTTTTGTCGAAAAGCTTATTTCATGAAGTATGGTACATTGTTTCCAGTATATAGGTTATACCGGCAAACAATTTGATGCCTGCTTTTATTAAAACAAGACATATTTTGTTTTAATTTTTTCAATGAAAATTCACTACAATAACGCATTTGCTGCTTCCAGACTTTTGTCTTTTCTGCTGCTCTTTGTCTATGTGGACATTTTTTAAGTTACAAAATAAACTGCATAAACCGTACTATTATTATTATTATTATTATTATTATTATTATTATTATTATTATTATTATTATTATTATTATTATTATTATTATTATTATTATTATTATTATTATTATTATTATTATTATTATTATTATTATTATTATTATTATTATTATTATTATTATTATTATTATTATTATTATTAAGAGCTCGAATATGGGATTTAGAAGCTCAGTTAGCGCTAAACAGTCGGAATTTCGTTAACGAAAATTCTCTGAAAACTTCTGCTTGCATTAAATAGAATTGCAATTTATTTTAAAACATTTTATTCTTATATTTACTGGTTACATGATATTCAGTTTATTGCATCTGGAGCATTCGAAACGCATGGTGTAACTTGTAGGGAATTATTAGATACTTGTCTAACCAGATTTGCCAGAGAATCACATTTAATGTCATTCAAACTTATACGGATGGCACCACTGTTTGTCCTTTCTATGATCCTTGCCACATTCAGATTTGTTAGATAATTGCCACTGATGTCCAGTTCTTGTAAGCCATATAAGCGTTGGAAGGCGTTATTGTCGATAACTGTTATTTTGTTATGATTAAGTTTCAGCACTCTAAGCGCGGGCAGAGACGAGAAATCTCCAGAACCAATAACTGCCAGTTTGTTGTAGGCTAGGTTTAACGCCTTAAGAGAAACTAGGTTTTGCAAAATAGGGATATTTTCTAAAGCATTTGAATGCAAATCTAGTTCTTCGAGCTCAGTATTGTTAATAAAAGCATTATTGGTTATGGTTTTTATCTTGTTTGAACTTAGATCTAATATTTTAAGTTTTCTGCATGAGTCAAATATGCCATTTGGTATGGCTTCTAGTTCATTGTTTGTAATGTTGAGGTGTTTTAGGTTTGTTAAACCCTGAAACAGCCAGCTTGCAGAGTTTGGATGTTGCTGAAATTTAGGTAAAGATTTTCAAGGCTGGGAAGATCACGAAAAGTGCCTGCAGCTACAACTGAGTTGGGGGGTCCATGCTTAAGAGATAATGTCACTGTCTGTGCATTAATTATTTGTAAATTTTCTTTTCTTATCGACACGTTCAGATATTCTGTTAATCCAGCTTTCTCCTGACATTCCTGGACCGATTTCTCTATTAGGAATACAAGACAGTATATTAATATAGTTGTCTTCATTATCTGCAATAAAAATGGTTATTGAAATTTAAAGTATTTAATGAAAATTCGCTACCAAAACACACTTGCTGCGTCCCGAATTTATTTTCTCACAAACATGTATTATATTTCGATGAAAACGTTGTTCGATTTGAAAAAAGAAAAATTGTATCACTAACGACTTATGGATCACGCTGTGATTGTACAATTAATTTTATAAGATGCAGCTTAAGACAAGCGATAAATAATATGTACAATTTTTTCTCGTATTTTATATATTAACGGATATATTGAACCTTTTTCTACGATAATTCCCTAAAAATTACATATAATTAAACCATAAACTCTAAGTGCCAAAGCATCAGACGAAGAATAGATTTGAAATAAATTTTCTGGAAATATTTTAGTAAAATTCACTAAAGTCTGGACGCAGCAAGTGCCATATGATATCAAATTTTCATAGAACTATTTTAATTGTTCAATATGTTTTTTAGAGAAAGACATGTATTTTAGTAGATCGTGTAACCTTTATAATAGAAACAATGTACCGTATTTCATTAAACTAACTTTTTGTTTGAAAAAGTACAAAAATTTTCCGAGGATACATTTCAAATTTTCCCAAAAACCTAGTCTGACTTTTCTTCCTGGCCAAAGAACTTATTTACGTACCTTACACAAAAACTACACCAGCCAAGATACAATTACTCACAGATTAATTAATTTAAGTAATTTGCAGAGCGTCCTGTATATGACATCTTGATTTTTTTGACGGATAGTATAATTGAAAACCTCGCTAAATGCGTCCTTTTCTTGGGACTCCGATTTTCATTGGTAAAAACGCCGTATCACAATTTTTGATACGTTCCAAAATGTAAAAAGTTGAAAAACAATGGAAATAACTCGAAAACGATGGGAGATATAAATGTTTTCGCCTTACTAGTATGCATTAAAATTGGATGGAAAATTCAATAATGCTACAATGAAAGGGGTGTTCCATTTAAAAAAAACAAACGAAAACTTGCATCACCAACGACTTATGGGCTACCCTGTGATTAACAACATAATTATATAAGATGTAGATCAAAACACCCTATAAATAACTTTCATAATATTTTTTCGTATCTTGTATATTAATTGATATATTGAGCTTTATACTAAAAATGCACTAGCCTGTATATCTGTAAACATGTAAAAACTGAAATTGACTTCAGGGGCCTACTTCGCACTCCTTTGAAGACATATTTTTAAAATTTTAAAGTCGAGGTCTTCTCAATAACGAGTTTTTCTACGAAAATTCGCGAAAAATATAGGCTATTAAACCACAAACTCTATAATTGAAACTACTGCCAGATTATCAGAGAAGGGGTCTATTTGTAATGGATTTTCTGCAAATATGTGAGTAAAATAAAGGACACTGATGGTTGAAGCTGTAACTTAGGGCTTTGTAAAACACATGTATTATGTCATTTCCTTTACATAACCCGTAGTTGTTTCAGGTTCTCCGTCTAAGGTTGCAAATTTTGAGGTTTCAAATCTGGAAAAACTCAAAAATTTTCAAAGTATGTTTTCTGTTATTTATTGACCTTTTTGCGTCAAGAAAACTTAATCGCTATCTGTAATATACAATATATCTTCTTCTCCACAAAAAAAATATTTTGGTTTTCTGCATTTCTATGGTCATCAGTGGCACCAATTTTTTTTTAATGTCTATATATTTTTTCATTTCAACTTAGCGATCTGAATTTTGGCATGTAGGGTAAGTTTAATAGTGTAAATCTGGGTATCAAATTTGGTTGTCATAGCGTTATTTTCGGGGATACAAAAATTTTCCGAAAGAAAACCCCAAACTTTCCAGGAAATCCTAGTCTATTTTTTTTGGCTAACAAATTTATCCAATCCACTTAGAAAAGTAAGGTACCTCCCAAATTTTATCCATATCGGTCTATTATTTTTTGAGTTATCGGTACGATATATATATATATATATATATATATATATATATATATATATATATATATATATATATATATATATATATATATATATATATATATATATATATATATATATATATATACATATGTATATTCTATCCTGGATATTGTCGCATTCTGCAGCAAGTAATAATACCAGCGCTGAACTCAACACGAAGCTGCAACAAGATGGACCTCTGGATATGGGTTCTAGTTATCATAGTTCGCGCTCATTTGAAAAATTTTTTGCAAAGTATCACAATAGATAATATTAGTGATTTTTTAAAAATAAAAATTCACTAAAAGAAATTTCAATAATTAAGCAAATAGCATTTGGTAATGACTACTCTGTTAAAATAATAGATAGAATGATCGAGAGAAAATAATACAACATAGCGATTAATTTAATTTATCCAAATAGTAAAGACACAAAAGACAACAGGTATGTTTCAATAAGTTATTTTGGAATCATTTCAGAAAACGTTTCAAAAATTTTAAATACCTGTACAAATACAAATGTAGCTCTTAAATCTTACAACACGACGCCTGATTTGCTATTTAACGCGAAAGAAAAATCTTGTTTCTTGACAAAAACTGGAGTTTATAAATTAGCTTGTACACATTGTAACCCAATCTACATAGGTCAAACTTCTAGAAATTTTAACACCCGATACAAAGAATATATTTTTGCATTTAGAAATAACCACGCTGACAAATCTACATTTGCAAAACATATTATTGATACCGAACATAGACCTACAGTAAATAACCGCATACAACGACAACATTTTTGTAATGACAAATGTAAACTAGACCTTTTTGAAGCTTTAGAAGTCAAAAAGCACACACACGACAATAGCTGCCTTGTTTTAAATGAGCAAACTGATTTAATGAATTCCCCTTTCTTGGATACTCTTCTTCCTAATTAAATAAGTCAAAGAAAATAAATTTAACTATTTTTTCAAATAAGTTGTAATAAGATCATGAGTTGATGTATGTCGATACTTTCGTTGTATAGAGTTTGCTTTATTACTGTTATTGTTTAGTTATTTTATTGTTGTAACTGTTATTATAGTTATTATAGGCTAGTTCTATTTTTATGTTAAATATTGACATACACCACGTCATCTGTGTTTCATTTTATTTTCAATTTGATGAATTTTTTGATCAAAACATCATAACATATCAAGAGATCTATATTTGTAGTTGTCATGATTTCGTACTAATTCAATTTTATCTGTCTGAGGATGCTATCAAGCAGCGAAATTAGAACACAGAAATGTTGAAAAACATGCGAGAACATCTAGGCATCTTGTTCTAGTTAACTTACGTGCTGGCTACGCCCTTCACATACAAAAACGAAACCCAACAGTGAAGCCAGAGATGTAGTGTCCAAGTCTGTATGTAGTATGAATCAGTTTCACCAAATACTTTATAATGACAATACAGGACACTCCGGCTGATTACGTGTTTTAAGAATATCAGCGCCCCTAGCGGATAGTACTGACGTTACGTCGTTCGAGAACGTGTAATACTAGCAATTGCTAGTGTTTAACTGTGTATAATTAAGTTTGAGCTGTGTTTTTTCAATAAATGTTAGTGGTTGGGTGTGCGCAATCTATAATTGTTCGAATTTTAACGTGCTAAATCTATCAAAGACATTTCATAGGTTTCCAAAGGATGGCGACACGTGAAGATGATTTTTTGTGTTTTCTTTTACCAACGAATTTTTTTTACAAATTCGCCTAATAATTAATATTAAACAATAACTATAACATGGATGGACGATAATTTTGTATTATAGATGCAAGAAATGGGTACTGTTATCAAAAATAACTGATTTGGATATAGTATTGAAGACACAAGGTGCATTTTACATTTCAATGTCACTTCCAAAAGAATTAATTTGTTGAAGCAGAAGACAAATTCAGAATCACTTTTATGCCAATATGTACAGTTCGCAGAAGATTATTTATTGTGTAATATTTACCATCATGTACCTATTTATAGATAAACTTCGTAAACGGGTGCTTGAAAGGCTTCAATCATAACTTGTCTTCCAGTGCATCAAAAAAAAAAAAGAAAAGAAATATGAAGGCAAAAAAGTTTTGCATTAATAATAAATGATATAAGAACACTGTTTTTCTATCTTCTCCTGTGTCCTTTTTTATTTAAGTATGGCATAAATTGTCACATTTTTTCACATTTAAAGTTATTTTACTTGGTAAAGGCTTTTAAATATCTTCCCAAGAAAAGTTTTTAAAGAGGCAAGTATAAATAGCAGATTCAGCTCTATAATAGACTTATTCACGGAAGTAATAGTTAGTCTCACCTTTCATCTGCACAATTTCTTAATTATGTACTAAGTATATCAGTTACATATTTTAAAATATTAGATTAATAAGTCACTTTTCATGTGTAGAAATAGCAAATTGAGTACTGTGCTACCATTTATACCTAGAACAATTATTTATAGGTAAGTACAGATTGTAACTTAATATCCTCAGAAACAGCTCTCAGTATATTCCTATACATACCCTTGAAATAGTAGTTTAGCGACGGTTTCAAGGTAGTACTTTAAATTATGATGAAATAAGATTATGGGTAAGAGGAATGCGCAGAATTTTCATGCTGAATTCATTTAGGTTTCAAGCTGATTGTTGATACAAATTCTATTTATGACTATATAATCAGAAAATTTTTACTGTTTTGTCGTGTACAAGTTTTTATATTCATCTATAATAAACCGAATGGCTAAATTAAGAATATGCAGGTAAATATACAATTTAAATTACCCGCTCAGTTGTCAGTACTTCACGCGAGGTGGCGCTAGTGTGCTTGTCACAAATACCACCAATGCTAAAGCATAGAAGTGTCACGTATTGTCATTATATAGTATTTGGTTTCACCAAGTAAGGGCATCAATTGATTAATTTAAGCATAGTTAAGTTCTAAATATATGTAATAATTCATTTTCAATTTAGTTAGTCTTTTCTGTCCAGGATCAACAGTTTATATTACCCACATTAATATTTTACATTTTACAATATTTAAATTGCATTTTATTAATAACTGCACTATTGTAACTTCAGTTATATAAATTTAACTTTTAGTTAATTTTCGTAGAAAAAATTCAGTAATGGAAAGACCCCCGGTTTTTGAATTTAGAAAATTTTTTTGCAAATGAGCGCGAACTAGGATCCCTAGAACCCATATCCGGGGTCAGATTCAATTTTTATATGTATGTATATATATATATATATATATATATATATATATATATATATATATATATATATATATATATATATATATATATATATATATATATATATATATATATATATATATATATATATATATATATATATATATATATATATATATATATATATATATATATATGTGTGTGTGTGTGTGTGTGTGTGTCACACCGAGAACTCAAAGAATAATCGGCCGATTTTGATAAAATTTGGCATGTATCTTCCTTTTGTAAATGGCTTGGATAAGTTTGTTAGTAAGGAAAATCGGACGAGGTTTTCCGGGAAAATTTTGAGTTTCCATTTGAAAAAAAATTCTATCTCGAAAAATAATGGGTCGATTTTGATAAAATTTGGCATGTACCTTCCCCTTGTAAAGGGCTTAGACAAGTTCGTTAATCTAGAAAATCAGACGAGGTTTTTAGGAAAAATGTTTAGTTTTCATTCGAAAAATTTTTTATCCCAAAAAATAAAAAATCTATGATAACCAAATTTGGTAGATAGGTTTACGATATAAAAATTAAACTACATACAACATTTAGATTTCTATGTTACAAGAAAAAAAAGTTATAATAAAATATTTTGTGCCAGATCATTTCCATGAAAATTCACTACCATAACGCACTTGCTGCGTCCAGGCTTTTAGTGAATTTTCGTAGAAAAAATTCACTAATGGAGAGATCCCGACTTTTGAATTTTGAAAAAATTTTTGCAAATGAGCGCGATCTAGGACCCCTAGAACCCATATGCGGGGTCAGTTTCAATTTTTATATGTTTATATATATATATATATATATATATATATATATATATATATATATATATATATATATATATATATATATATATATATATATATATATATATATATATATATATATATATGTATGTATCACACCGATAACTCAAAAAATAATGGGCCGATTTTGATAAATTTTGGCATGTACCTTCCTTTTGTAAATGGATTGAATAAGTTCGTTAGTCAGGAAAATCGGATGAGGTTTTCCGGGAAAATTTTGAGTTTTCATTCGAAAAAAATTCTTATCTCAAAAAGTAATTAGCCGATTTTAATACAATTTGGCATGTACCTTCCTTTTGTAAATGGCTTTGACAATCTCGTTATTCAGGAAAATCGGATGAGGTTTTCCGGGAAAATTTTGAGTTTTTATTAGAAAAAATTTTTTTCTCAAAAAGTAATGAGCCGATTTTAATAAAATTTGGCATGTGCCTTCCCTTTGTAAATGGCTTTGACAAGTTTGTTAGTCAGGAAGATCGGACGAGGTTTTCCGGGAAAATTTTGACTTTTCATTTGAAAAAATTTCTTATCTCAAAGAATAATGGACAGATTTTAATATAATTTGGCATGTACCTTCCTTTTGTAAATGGCTTTGACAGGTTCGTTAATCAGAAAAATCGGACGAGGTTTTCTGAAAAAATTTTGAGTTTTCATTTGAAAAAAAATTGTATCTTAAAAAATAAAAAAAACTATGATAACCAAATTTGGTAGATAGGTTTACGATATAAAAATTAAACTATATACCAACATTTAGATTTCTATGTTACAAGAAAAAAAAGTTATAATAAAATATTTTGTGCCAGATCATTTCCATGAAAATTCACTACCATAACGCACTTGCTGCGTCCAGGCTTTTTTAAAGTTGCTCTGAACTACAACTCTTAGTCGCGTCTTATTAAGAACAAGTCATGCGCAGATATAATTATTATTAAGCGGACCTTGAATATAGGATACAGGAAGCTTAGTTAGCGCTAAACAGCCGCAATCTGGCTACTAAAATTAACTAAAAACTTTTGGTTGCAGTAAACAGCATTGTAATTCATTGTAAAGCCTTTTATTTACAAATTTACTGTTTACATGATATTCCATTTATTGCATTTGCAGCTTTTGAAACCCCCCCTGTAACTGCAACGTTATTATCCTGAAACTGTCTAATTATATTTCTTAGAGAATCGCATTTAAAGTCATTTAAACTCAAACTGATGGTGCGCAGTCCTCTTGACGTTTGTATAATACTTGCCACATTTAGATTTGTCAGATAATTCCCTCTAATGTCAAGCTCTTCTAAATTAGCTAAGCCCTGAAAAGCGTTATTGTTGATAGCAGTTATTTTGTTATCACTAAGTTTTAGCAATTGAAGCTTGGTCAGAGACGAGAAATGTCCAGAACCAATAGCTACTAATTTGTTGTAGCCTAGATTTAGCTTCTTAAGAGACACTAGGTTTCGAAAATTAGGGATATCTTCTAGGGCGTTCGATGACAAATCTAGTTCTTCGAGCTCAGCATTTTCATCCAAAGCATTATTGGCTATAGTTTTTATCTTGTTTAAATTTAGATTTAATGTTTTTAGTTTTCTGCAGGTGTCAAATATGCCATTTGGTATGGCTTCTAGTTCATTGTTTGTGAGGCTGAGCTGTTTTAGGTTTGTTAAACCCTGAAAACAGCCCGGTTGCAGAGTCTGGATGTTGCTAAAACTCAAATAAAGATTTTCAAGGCTGGGAAGATCACGGAAAGTGCCTGCAGCTACGACAGAGTTGGACGGTCCATGTTTAAAAGATAATGTCACTGTTTCTGCATTAATTCTTTGTAAATTTGCTTTTCTTATTGGCACGTTCAGACATTCTGTTAATCCAGCCTTTTCCTCACATTCCTGGATCGACTTCTCTATTAGAACTATAAGACAGTAGATTAATGTAGTAGCCTTCATTACCTAAAAAATTTTAGTAAGTAATTAATCAATTAATTTAAAATAAGATTTAAATTACACAATTTAGAGTGAAGACAAGGCTACAATGTTACTCAATGCACAAGTTTATCCTAAAAAAACTCTGGACGCAGCAAGTGCGTTATGGTACTGAATTTTTATTAAATGCTTCAAATTTGAATAACTCAGTTTTATATAAATTTAGAAAGTTTAATTTTGGTATGTAAGAAGGTCTTTCTTAGAGCAAGACATCTACCAAACTTCATCTAAATTACTCTGTAATTTTTAGAGAAAAATTTTTTTTCAAAATAAAACTTAAAACTTGAATAATTCAATTTTGTATAAACTTAGAAAGTTGAATTTTGGTGCTTAATAAGGTCTCTTCCAAGGCAACATACATAGTAAATAATTTTTTTTGAAAGGAAACTCAAGATTTTCCCGGAAAACCCCGTCCGATTTTCCTGGATAACAAACTTATCCAAGCCCTTAATAAAAGAAAGGCACTTGCCGAGTTTCTTTGAAATCGGTTAATTGTTTTTTGAGTTATCAGACGGAAAATTCGCTAATGAGGACACTCAGAGTATGAAGTTTAAAAATCTCCTCAAATGAGCGCATATAGCCTAGCCCCCCTAGACACATATCTGGTGCCAGTTTCAATATATATATATATATATATATATATATATATATATATATATATATATATATATATATATATATATATATATATATATATATATAATCTTTATTTATCTGCATGAGGTCATTGTCCTTCATTTTACTAAAATATTTCCAAAAATTACATTTCAAATAAGTCCTTTCTCTCATGCTCTGGCGGTAGTTTAAGTTAAGCTTGCGGTTTAACGGTGCATAATTTTTAGCAAATTTTCGTAGAAAAAATTCTTTAATGAGGAGACCGCGACTTTTGAATTTTAATAAGATTTCTTCAAATGAGCGCAAACTAGGCCCCCTAGAATGCATATCTGGGTTTACTTTCAGTTTTTATCTGTTTACGTATATACAGGGTGACGCATTTCTACGGTAAAACTCAATATAATTGTTATTATACAAGATACAAGAAAAAAGTGTATATGTTAATTATATGGTGTCAAAAGATGCATCTTATAAAATTATTGTGACAATCATAGTGTGGCCCATAAGTCGTTGGTGATACCTACCATTTTGTTTTCGAACACCCTTATGTCAAGGCATTTTTCCATTTTTTAACGAAATATGATCCATGTTTGTAAGAAAAAAAAATCGAGACGCAGTAAGTGCGTTTTGGTAGCAAACTTTCATTAAATGCTTCAAATTTCAATAACTCAATTTGCTAGTAACCTGAGGTTTGTTGGCTAGGAAACCAGTTTTCTCGGAAATATCAAGTTAATTTCCGGAAAATTTTAGTACATTTTCGAACAATAAGTTAATCTGATAAAATATGGCACATTGTTTCTACTATATAGGTTATACCGGTAACTAGATTGATGACTGCTTACATTATTAGAAAGACATATTTGATATAAAACATTTTTTTTAAGAAAATTCACTTCTATAACGTACTTGCTGCGTCCATACTTTTTTTTTAAATGGATACAGGAAATATCTGAAGATAATGACTTTAGAGTCGCCTATGAAATTGGTGATCTGAAAAGCCTTTTGGGTGGATTAAAGGATACCATTTATCAAATATGTGGTAACATTGCGTGAGAATCTATATGGGGAAAAGGCGGAGAGCAATAACAACAAAATTAACCAAAGAGCCCATGGCTCAATTCAGATTCAGTACAGCAGAAAAATCCAGCCTTACCTAATATACGAGTATAAACAACTTGGGATATATAAGAGGCAAAGACTGTGTCCTGCATTAACTACTGACGTAAGTAATTTTATCAGTTTCTACAAATAGTATTTTTAGACAGAAATACATATTATAACAAAGTTTATTCAACTTTTAGTGAATTTTCGTAGAAAAAATTCACTAATGGGGAGATCACGACTTTTAAATTTTGAAAAATTTTTTGCAAATGAGCGCGAACTAGGACCCCTAGAACCCATATCCGGGGTCAGTTTCAATTTTTATATGTTTATATATATATATATATATATATATATATATATATATATATATATATATATATATATATATATATATATATATATACATATATATCACACCGATAACTCAAAAATTAAGGGGCCGATTTTGATAAAATTTGGCATATACCTTCCCTTCGTAAATGGATTGGACAAGTTCGTTACTCAGGAAAATCGGATGAGGTTTTCGGGAAAAAGTTTGAGTTTTCATTCTGAGAAAAATTATATTTCCGGAATTTACACCAAATTTGGTGCACGGTTTTATATCATCATAAGTAAGCCACCCACCAAAATTTAGCTCTGTGGGTTAAAGGACAAAAAAGTTACAGGCATTTAAAGAAAAATAAATTTGGGTTTTTCTCAAAACGTCAAAGTCGCGATTTCAAACTTCAAAATTGGTAATATTTAGGCAATGAACCTGAAATTAATATCAGCTATGGGAAGAAAATGTCTCAAGAAGAATGCTTTACAAAGCCTGAACTCTTAGTTTCAATCGTCATTGTCCTTCATTTTACTAAAATATTCCCAGAATATTAATTTAAAATACACTCTTTCTCTGATGCTTTGGCAGTAGTGTTGGCTAAAGAGTTTATCGTTTAATGGTATATCATTTTTGTCAAATTTTCGTAAAAAAAATCAATAAAGTTCAATACATCCGTTATTATGCAAGTTACGAAAAAAATTGTATACATTAATTATAGGGTGTCTTAAGCTACATCTTAAAAAATATATATTTTTAATCGAACACGCCCTATATTATTGCATTTTTGCATTTTTCATCGAAATATAATACATCTTTGTAAGAAAAGAAATTCGGGACGCAGCAAGTGCGTTATGGTAACGAATTTTTTAATCGAACACGCCATATGTTATTGCATTTTTGCATTTTCCACCGAAATATAAAACATCTTTGTAAGAAAAGAAATTCGGGACGCAGCAAGTGCGTTAGGGTAGCGAATTTTTATTAAATCCTTCAAATTTGAATAGCTCAATTTGCTATTAACCTATAAGGTTGACCAGGAAACCAGTTTTTTCGGGAACAATTTAAGTTTAGTTTTGGAAATTTTTGTACATTTTCAAACAATAAAGTTATTTTGATAAAACATGGCATATTGTTTCTACTAATTAGATTGATGCCTGCTTTCTTAAAAAACATGTCAGCTATTAAAATCATTTTTATGAAATTTCACTACCATAACGCACTTGCTGCGTCCAGAAGTTTTTAAACACGGCCTACTTCGAAAACTCGATTATAATTGATCTTTCTGCTAAAATATATCGTGTGTTGATGATAACCATTTTACGTAAGGTTTTCTGGTGCAAAAATATTTCTCAATTAATTACTGACACACTTACACTTTATAACACTTAATTAACTTTTGTTACTACTTTTCTTGAAATAAATTCTACTGCCAGTAAATTTATTTATTAAATCGTCAATTCAAACTAATATAGTACAGTTTGTCTAGATAAATAGATTAAACGCTATTTGGCTCACAGGGGTTATCACCAAAGTCTGTGTCTCTATCAATCAGTAAACAAAACAATATATAATTATTATTATGGAAATTTTATTTCGCTGTTAAAAAATACACCCCCGGACAAAAAACCTTGGACACATAAAATCGTGGACAGAAAAAACTTGGACACTTCAAATTGTGCCTCAATTTAACCTGAAAATACTTTTTAAGTTATGCACCGATTTTGATTTTTTTTAGTGAATTTTCTTTAAAAAAATTCACTAATGAGATCCCGACTTTTGAATTTTGAAAAAATGTCTTCAATTGAGCGCTAATTAGGCCCGCAAGAACACATATCCGGGGTCAGTTTCAATTTTTATATGTATATATATATATATATATATATATATATATATATATATATATATATATATATATATATATATATATATATATATATATATATATATGTATATATGTATGTATCACACAGATAACTCAAAAAATAATGGGCCGATTTTGATTAAATTTGGTGAATGCCTTCCTTTTGCAAATGACTTGGATAGGTTCGTTAGCCAGGAACATCGGCTTAGGTTTTCCCGGAAAATTTTGTGTTTTCTTTAGAAAAAAAAAAAATCTCCAGAATTAACAAAGTAATTTGGTACGCAGGTTTACGTCCTTATAGATAAGTTACCTACCAAAATTTAACTCTGTTGGTGAAAAGACAAAAAAGTTATAGGCATTTAAAGAAAAATAAATTGGGGTTTTCCACAAAACGTCAAAGTTCCGATTTAAAACGTCAAAATTGGCAACATATGACAAAGAACTTACGGGCTATGGAAATAAAATATCTCAAGAAGAATGTTTTACAAACCCTGAAATCTTAGTTTCAACCGTCATTGTCCTTCATTTCAACAAAATGTTTCCAGAAAATTCATTTCAAATAGACCCTTTCTCTGATGCTTGGCAGTAGCCTTAGCTATAGAGTTTATCGTTTAATGGTATATAATTTTTGTAGAATTTTCGTAAAATTCAATAAAGCTCAATATTTCTGTTCTTATACAAGATATGAAAAAAATTTATTAATTATAGGTGTCTTAAGCTAGATCTTAAAAAAATAATACTACAATCACAGGCTGGTCCGTAAGTCGTTGGTGATACGAACTTTCTTTTTTTTTAATCAAACACGCCCAATGTTATTGCATTTTTGCATTTTCCATCGAAATATAATGCATGTTTGTAAGAAAAGAAATTCTAGACGCAGTAAGTGCGTTATGGTAGCGAATTTTGATCAAATGCTTCATATTTGAACAGCTCAATTTGCTATTAACCTATAAGGTTGACCAAGAAACGAGTTTTTTCGAGAACACTTTAAGTTTACTTTCGGAAATTTTTGTACATTTTCAAAGAATAAAGTTATTTTGATGAAACATGGCACATTGTTTTTACTAGATAGGTTATACTGGTAACCAAATTGGATGACTGCTTTCTTAAAAAACACACATATTTGCTATTAAAAAATATTTTTATGAAAATCCACTACCATAACGCACTTGCTGCGTCGAGAGTTTTTTAATAACAAAATATTGCAGCAATGGTCTTTTTTTTAACACTTGATAAGATTGCAAAAAGACGGAAAGGAATTTGGATTTACACAGGGTGAAAACCATCGTTGCATTTTACCCCAAATATCTTATCGCCTGGTAAAAAATTCTGACATGAGATATTGTATCTTTGGACGGGTTATTGAAGTCCTATATTTCCTTAAAATTTCGTTTTAACAAATAAAAAAATATTCTACATTGAGGAGATTTCGACTTTGGAATTTTGAAACAATTTCTTCAAGTGAGCGCAAACTAGGCCCCCTAAAACCAATATTTGGGGTCAGTTTCAATTTATATATATATATATATATATATATATATATATATATATATATATATATATATATATATGTATGTATGTATGTATGTATGTATGTATGTATGTATTACACCGATAACTCAAAAAATAATGGGCCTATGTTGAGCAAATTACGTGAGTACATTATTTTTGCAAGTGACTTGGATAAGTTCGTTAGCCAGGAAAATCGGCCCAGGTATTCCCGGAAAATTTTATGTTTTCTTTCAGAAAAAAAAAAAAAATCTCCGGAAATGACAAAGTAAGGACAACCAAATTTGGTACGCGTGTTTGTATTACAAATAATGACCCACGTATCAAGTTCCAAGAAAAAAAAATTGGGGTTTTTTCAAAACGTCAAAGTTGCGATATGTAACGTCAAATTTGGCAAGATTTAGGCAAAGAACCTGAAACAAATATGGATTATGAAAAGAAAATTACGCAAGAAGAGTGTTCTGCAAACCCTTAAGTTTCAGCTTCAACGTTCATTGTCCTTCATTTTACTAAAATGTTTCCAGAAGATTCATTTCAAATGTACACTTTCTTTGATACTTTGGCTGTAGCTTGAGTTAAGTTTATGGTTTAACGGTCTATAATTTTTAGCTAATTTTCGTAGAAAAATTCGTTTATGAGGAGACTGCGACTTTTGAATTTAAAAAAGATTTCTTCAAATGAGCGCAAACTAGGCCCCCTAGAATCCACATCCGGGTCTACTATCACTTTTTGTCTGTTTACATATATACAAGGTGACGCATTTCTACGGTAAAGCTCAATATAATTGTTATTATACAAGATACGAGAAAAGAGTGTATATCTTAATTATAGGCTAAATTAGACGTGCATCTTATAAAAATATTTTGACAATAACAGAATGTCCCATAAGTCGTTGGTGATCCTGAAAATTTGTTTTTTTGAACACCCTATTTGAACAGGCCTATTTCTCTCCTTTCAGTCATCTCTAAAGTGATGAAAAGGATATAAACACAGAATTACTAAAATTTCTTGAAAAACACAGTCTAATTCACGACAGACAGTATGGATTCCGTCAGCGCAGATCAACTGCCGTCCTCCTTTCCTTTGTCCCCATTCTTGGAACAAGTCTATGGAGCTACACGGTGAATCCCAGATTGTCGCTCTAGACATATCCAAAGCCTTTGACCCGGCCTGGCACGTAGCGCTGCTTAATAGACTTCCGGCCTTTGGCCTACCACCAAAACTCTGTACATAGACAGCAAACTTCCTCTCCAACCGGAGCATTTCTGTTGTTGTGGATGGCCATTCCTCTAAACTATATCCAATTAATGCAGGAGTTCCTCAAGGTTCAGCTTTACCCCCTACTTTCTTTCCTCTCCACATCAATAACCTCCTCTATAGCACATCCAACCCAGTTCACAGCTACGCGGACGATAACCCCCTCCACTCAAATATACAATATTCTAAGCCTGTCTCTTTGGCCCAACTAGATGAGGATCGCAGACAAATGGAGGGTCCTGTCTCCGTGGATCTCAAAAAAATATTAGATTGGGGAAGTAGAAATCTTGTACAATTCAACCCCACCAAATCACAGTCTTGCCTTCTATCTCATAAGAGATACACCAGCCCTATCACAATAAACAACCAAGTTATTCAAAGTAATGAGTCCTTTTCACTTGTTGGCATTTCTGTGGATCGAAATCTCAATTGGCACCAACATGTCACATCAATTGCAGAAGCGGCTGCTAAGAAATTAGGTTTTCTCTTCCGGGCTCGCAAATACTTTTCACCAGCTAATCTCTATACCTTATATACTTCACAAATAAGGCCAAACCTCGAATACTGCTCCCACATCTGGGGTCCTGCTGCCGCTTCTACACTCGCTATCTTGGACTCCTATCAGAAGAGAGCTATACGTGTCATTGGTGACCCTACCCTCACCCAAAAGCTGCCATCCCTTACGCACCGACGTGCCGTTGGTGACCTCTCTCTCTCTCTTTTATAGATATCTGCACGGGAAGTGTTCAGAGAAGCTTTCTTCCATAGTTCCTCCACCTGCTGCGCCCAACAGATCTATCAGGGGATTAGAGCGAATGCACCCTTTTACTGTCCAGGTCAGCAGACATAGAATATCTTGTTATGCCCGCTCTTTTGTCCCGAGGACTTCCAAGTTGTGGAATTCCTTGCCGGCGCATGTTTTTCGTTCTCCTCCGAACCTCCAAACCTTCAAGTCCAGAATTAACAAGTTGTCTCTTTCCTCCTTGTCGACACCCACGGTACGATAGTATTAAGGATGTAAGCCCTCGTGGTGTGTTGTTGAAATTATATTTAAAAAGAAACCCTTATATTATTGCATTTTTGCATTTTTTCGGAATATAATGCATGTTTGTAAGAAAAAAAATCGAGGCCCAACAAGTGCGTGTTGTTAGGGAATTTTCATTAAATCCTTCAAATGTCGATAACTTAATTTGATATTAACCTAAGGCTAGGACACCAGTTTTCTCGGAAATATTTTAGGTTTATTTTCGGAAAATTGTTGTACATTTTCAGACAATAAGTAATTTTCTTAAAATATTGTAAATTGCTTCTTTTATATACGCTATACCGGTAACCAGATTGACGCCTGCTTGCATTAAAGAGACATATTTGCTATTAAAAACATTTCTATGAAAATTCACTTCCATAACGTACTTGCTGCGTCCAGACTTTTTTACATCATATCGACATTTTTATTGTCATCATTATTATCAGATGGCTAATGGACCCCCCCCCCCCCCATACACTCGCACGTAATAAGGTTACAGCAGGTTCCACCCCGCCACTTAAGCCGAGTTTTGATTTGACTCGCTGTGCGTATTTTGTATGAAAGAATCGAACATTTTAAAATATTGCCAAATGAATTGACAAAAAATTAGTGGAAGGAAAACGAGCAACATCTTAAACGTTCGTACGTGAGACCTTTAAGGATTTCCGAATATCGAAGGGAATATGATGTGAATGCTGATTAGTTTAGGAAAAGAAGTTATCTTATTTTGGAAACAGATTATTATAATATGCAAAGGAAGCAAATCAATGCCGAACACGTACGATGGTGTTCTATTTTGGCTCTCCCTCTTTACCGCATCTCTCCGTTTGCTGCTATTCTGCAAATTACCTATTCATGCGCAAAATTAATGCAGTTGAATTGATAACTGCATATATCGATAATAAGCTCATTAATCCGTATGTTCTATTTGTCAACGTGGTCGTTGAAATTAAGAATCTGGTATCGATTACAGAATTATTATTGAGAGGAGCCAAATAAAGTGGGCATTATAAATATTACGTTATAAGTAGAGTTGTTAAGACAGGAACGGAACGGTTCTTGAGAATACGTCCCAGAACTTTCTAAAAGAACTGAATAACGGTTGTTTCAGCCCTAACCGACTGACAAGGCGCACCGCAAATTTGGATAATGACCTTTTGGCACTTCAAAACCAAAAGAACTGTATTTCGAAATTACGACAAGTTTAATTATAATTTTAAAACAAAGGAGAAATACACGATGTTTAATGTTGAAACACTCGTAATATATTCTAACATAATATTGCATCTTACATGTGTATATAAACTCGAATATGCTTAGCTAACATTATAAAATAAAACAACTTAAACTAAATAATTATGTTGACTATAATTAATCAGCGGTTTTATTATTTCCGCGGTGAACGACTGCTTCCATCCTATTACTATACTAACACGAGATATCAGTACAGCATTATACAGGGTGCTGTAACTCCTCTCTTGCCAGATGAGATTTAGGGTACCTAAATCTTGAAATTGATGTCCTCCAGTGGAACTTCGTGGGTCTTCTTAAGTTCATTGATGATTTTGGACTCGGCTGCGGAACTGGTTATTCTGCCTTTAAATTTCCAAAAACAGAAACATGCCACTGTTAATAAAAGAACACAAACAGTTAAAGTAAAAACACTTATCGAAGTATGAATTACAGGAACACTTATTGTTTGTAGTAACTACTTCTGATGCTGTAGTTGGGATTTCATATAAATTTATAGATTCTAGATGTAAAGGCACAATGTTAAGTTTTGAGTTCATAGACAGTTCACTAAATTGAAGTTCGGGTAACGGTACATAGAAAAGTTTTTTAATTTCAGATTGATGAGACCTTACGGTTTGTCCTTTGATTTTTACCCCACAGCCTTCTTCTATTTTTATCAGATAACTACCATCTATGGCCATATTTTACGGTCGTCGGTGCATCTGTAGTTGACTATAGTTTCTACTGGAGAGATGATGATCCATTTACTTTCGCTGATCTTCTGAATCTTCACATCTTTTATTAAAATTTGGTGATGCTCATAATTGTTATACTGGGTGGAGAACTTTACTAATTGTATTTCACAAGGGCTGTTTGGACTGATGTCATTCATTGTTTGAGCTTGATACAGGAATTCAGTTGGTCGGACTTCTCGACATGGTCCATCATAGAGATTGTAATTTTCATCATTCAAGGAAAGGTATTTTGAATGGGGAATTAATGATAGGAATTTGTGAACTATTACGAATGGGAAAGGGATATAAATGATAGTAATCGTAATATGCTGCCTGAACCAAAGGTACATTTAAAATGAATGTTAACTGAGTGGTTTTGCAATAGCTTTTAATAGTAATTATTTCTTCATAAAGGGCCATATTATCTATATTTACTTTATACGGCAAATTTACTTTATGTCTTTGAATTTTATTAAGCTCTATCAATAAATCATCTGTTTCTTAAATAGAGGGATGCATTGTTTTCAATTTGGCAAATGTTATTGCATTAACTAAAGTTTCTAAAATATTTTTTAATTCCCGTTATTTCGGTAATTAACTGAACAAAGAGTATTTGAGCTATGATGACTTTGTCCATGTAATCCTGTCCTAAGTCTTCAGCTTCAAAATTTTTCGTTAGAAATTCAATACGGTCTACTATCTTTTTTTGATTGTTAGTCAAAATGTAAACTGTTTGATTAAATTTTGTAATAGCGGTTTCAGTTAGTGACATTTGATTTTTTAAAATTATTTCTAATATTTTGGTTACTAGTTAGCTCCAAAATTGTTGAGTCATAACGTTTAGCATCATTATCATCCAAATTTTGTGTGATAGACTTCATTACTGTTCCGAGTCCGTTTATCAAACCTCTCTTTTTTCGATTTAAACTTGATGGTATAATTTGTTTGAAAATTTTGTTAGTTTCACTTATTTCATGGAATAACACATTTTGATAATTTCGTAATTCTTCATAATAGGATTCATTATAAGGGGAGTTTTGTATAGAGATGTTCAGGTGATAGGATGTGTTTTGTAAAAAGTTAAAGTCTTGTAAAAGTGGTTGTAGTTCAATCGTTCTAATCAATGTCCAATTATCGATTGCGTTTTGCGTAGTCCCTATTTTTAGGGGTAGCAGTCCAGGGTTGTCATTCAGTCTGTTAAACTCTACCTGTCCAAAGACATGGGTGAAGAAGAGGATTGACCTGAAACACTAGGTGGTTTTAGATTTCGTAGATGCCGTTTAGCTATTTGTTTATTTTTTCTAATTAATGCAACATTTTTATCTGTAACTTTTATCAATTTAGATGGACCTTCGAATTTTGGATTATTTTTATTTCGCTTATCTACTTTATTATAGACATGTGTTTCCTTATTAAATAAAGCGGTATCATCTTTGGAATTTCTGCCTGACACAACTCTTAAATTTTTTTTCTAAATTCTCTTTAATTTTTTCGTCGATTAAATTTAGTTTATTTTTATGTAGTAATAGGTACTCTTGCAAGATTTTTTGTTGATCGTTTATATCATACACATCTTTACTAGAAGTTTGACCTAAGACAATATCAAACGGGGTAAAATTTGTGGCTGAATGAATGCTATGATTGTATGCCATAATCGCATAACACATCGTTTTTGTTATCGGGTCTTTTGGATAAATTTGACGTAATATGCGTATGTGTTCTAATAAAGTTGAATGCAAGCGTTCTATGAGACCGTTAGAATTTGGATTTCTGGGGGTGGTGAAATGAACTTTTATCTTGTGCAAATTAAACAATTGTTTCACAGTTTCTGAGCATAGCTCTGAACCATTGTCACTTACTATTTGCTCGGGTGTTCCGTAGTAAGAAAAATATTGAATTAAAGCATTACAGGTTTCGATCGGATTTTTACTACTAATAGCTACTGCTTGTCCTAATTTGGAAAATGACTCAATTAGACTTAAATAAATTTGATTTTCAATTATAAATGTATCTATATGTAAAATTTGGAAAGGTTTGCTAGGAGTTTCTGTAAGCATTAAAGGTATATTATGTGCGTCTGCGGTAAATCTGCGTGTTCAGTGGTTCAGTGTTCGTGTTGACTGACGCTAACTCTCTAGTCTCTGCGGTTCTTTTGCAATGATGTTTTAGTAGTGGAAATGATGGTGTGTCAGAGTTTGAGCAGAGAGCAGGAGAGAGAGAGACTGTGGAGCGGGGGCAGGCGTTTATTCGGTAGGACCGACGGTAAGTCATAGTATTTCCCTCGGAGCCCATGCAACGGTCTTTCAGGCCAAAATGACGCCATCGTGCACTGTGTGCGGAAGAACAAGAGGAGCGGCTACACCAACAAGTGGATCCTCATAGCCACAGACAGTCAGACAAACCTTAGCATCCTAGGGAGCCCACGGGTAAATTCAAGGCTGGTAAGTGAATGCCGAGACTAGACGAGCAATCTGACTGTGCAGAATGAGGTCACCTTCATCTGGGTGCCGGGTCACCCGGGGGTCAAAGGCAATGAAGAAGCTGACAGTCTCGCGAAGAGAGGATCAACAGAACAATTTATGGGACCAGAACCAGTGCTGGACGTATCGAAAGGCACGCCCGGGGGAACCATCAAGTCCCAGGTCAGGGAACAGCATAGGACATATTGGGCAGATAGTCCAGGGCTCAAACACGGGAAGTCATTAATTTGGCAAGCCAGTCCAAAGAGAGCTGTTGAGCTGCTTAATCTTAGCAGAGGACAGCTCAGAAACACAACAGGTCTCTTGACGGGACACATGGCTGTCAAGAAACACCTGCATAAAATGGGGCGGTTCGAGAGGGATCTGGAATGCAGACTCTGGGGCGAGGGGGAGGAATCAGCCCAGCATATCTTGTGCAAGTGTAAAGCTCTGGACCGCAAAAGACAACTGATCTACGGATAGCCTAGACCGGAGACAGAGTAAGACAAAACTTCACCCTACCAATTGCTGTGCTACACCAAAATCTATATTCCTATGTTACAAGAAAAAAAGTTATATAAAAAATATTTGGTGCCAGATAATTTCTATGAAAATTCACTACTATAACGCATTTGTTGCGTACAGGCTTTTTTTTGGAATGTACTAGGTTTAAAAAATCGTTAACTATTCAAACAAGTTTTGAATGAAGTCACCATTGCTTCATTTACTGCTAACCTCTTCAGAGTTAATTTAATGGAAAACCCGTGAAAGTAGCAATGTTTCAATTAAATCAGTTAGCAGAATGACAACAGAGAAGACGCATCCCAGAGCGGAACTAATAAACAGGGAATTGTTTATAATGAAGCAGTATGAAAGCAGCCAAGTACAGATACAGCTGTTGGCAGCAATAACACGTAGTGGCTCCATCACCAGCTAATAAAAGACTTTCAACATTGACCAGCTCAAACAGGATATCAGGCCAGTTAAAACTTGAGTGCTTATCGCACCAACGGGCTGGATTTCCTTTCATTACGTCCGCTCTCTCACTTTAAGAATCTGTTTACAGAAACGTAGTGTAAGTGGCAACATGTTGTTTTAATTACTATGGTAATTCGGAACTTAATATCTAGAAATAAAATTTTATAATTTGCGTACTTTGTGTAATAACGGTGCCATAAAATCACCTGTCAAGTTGTAAATTTCGGCGTTAATTAGCTCCCCTTACCAACTTTCACAAACAATCTCGTTAAGTGTATTGTGACAGTGAATAAATTTCACTTGGGTCTGTTTAACTCTTTGGCCCCGGCGTTTTCCCACTTCAAGGCTCTAAAAGAATCGCTTCAGTTTCTTGAAGAATTTCTCAACAAAAAATATTTGTAAATTGATCGTCATTGAAACATAATTAAAACTTTTTTGTTTCTTTACTTTGGATAATCAAGCCGGATGTTAATTTGCGTTCTTTCCTGTCTATCATCTTATCTGTTATTTTAACAGACCACCCATCTTCAACCGTTATTTGTCATTATGATACAGTCAAATATGGGGTCGATCTTGGAAATAACTGCTGAAAAGCTAATTATTATTTTGGTTGGTTCAATTAACGCCAAATAGAAGTATCCGCTCGAGTCAGGAAGTTCAAAAAACCGCGAAATTATCTGAGGGTTTTCAGTTTTTTGCCTGTAACTCCGAAACTGTGCACTTTAGCGAACAATTTGTCATAACAAAAATTAAATAACGTAAATTCTGCGTACAAAAATGATGCTACTTATGCAACTTGGTCGAGTAGTATGGCTGACATTGACTGTTGAAAAACGGGATTTTTACCAATTTTTATGAAAAACGCATTATACTGACTATCAATTCTCCGACGCACTCAAACGATCATCCTAAATGAATAAGCGTGTGGAATCAAAGTTGTAGAGCGTCTAATTGTGCATTTAATGAGTGGCTTCAATTTTGATTTTGGTCAAGCACGTACCGATAAATTACCAATTTTCCGAAGTCTGTTATATGCTGTTTAGTGTCGAAGAAAAGTACCCTCGAATTCCAACTCTGCATCTTCCTGAAATAACTATGTGAAAACTGGAACCTGTGATGAGCACTAATAAGTACACTTGGAGAACACCCAAATCACCACAACACATATTTCAGAGACCTTACGATCGTTTCGTTGACCAAGTCAACATCTTCGGAGGAAGAAAAATTCTAACATAAAAAACTAGATCCCGTATATTTATATCGCGTCAAAGAAAACGAACTAGTCCGAAGGAAAGTTGTCGTCCAAGAACGATTGTTTGTTTATTGCGCAGTGAAACAGGTCGGAGACCTGCTGTAATCTTTTGGTCTATCTGCCGTGATAATTCCAAATGCGTACTTGTTAAGAAATATTAATGATAAAATAATTATTTTAACTGCGTATAATTTTTACCCGTGTGATTTATATTATGTTTGTTTTCGAACAGTCGCTTTTAATATCTACAGCTGTTCTGACAATATCTACTTCGTTACATCTTTCCACTAAAATCAACGTTCGTTAATTTGTTGCAACTGTACATATGTTTGGCTTTTTGTTTTTCTCTTTAAATCTTGAAACTCGCGCAGTTTTCGATCACCGCGCATTTGACGCAGGTAAATAGAGTCTTGTTTACACAATGTCCGTGTCCTGTATTAAAAGAAACCGCCTTACCATTGAAGAGAAGAAGAAGAAGAAGAGGGGAACGAAAAAAAGTGATGTTTGTAGGCAGTGATGTATTGAATTGTCTACATTATCAACAATTTTAAAGTGCGAAAATGCTGTTGTCCAGGCTAGTGGTTCCAATACTATTGACAACAAGAGAAAAAGTCTGAAAACAACCGACATGGAGAACTTGCACACATCATTGTATGATTGGTTCAAATATCACAGGCACGCAAACATTGCTATAAGTGGTCTATTTCTCCAGGAGAAAGCTGTTTCTCTTAGTAGAGAAATGGGATATGCAGGGAATTTCCAGTGTTCTACAAGTTGGATTTCTCGTTTTAAACAAATACACTCAATTAATTCAAAAAAAGTTTCCGAGGAAGCGAAATTTGTAAATAAGGTAATCACATCTGATTCTCTTCAGAATAACTTCCGAGAAATATCCGAGGAGTATCAGGCAGGTGATGTCTTCAATGCAGACTAGACAGGACATTTTTACAAAATGTTGCCAGACAAAACTCTAAAATTCAAAACCGAAAAATGTGTTGGTGGGATGTTATTCAAAGAGCAACTGACTAATAGTTTGTGTAGATCATTATGGTTCTAAGTTTCGAAGACTATTGGTTACTGGCAAAGCACTATTACTAACAGGTTTTAAAAACGCAACGAGTTTGTCGGTGAAGTATGTTGCTAATAAAAAGCATGGGTGGCTGACGACATTTTTAAAACTAGAAGAAGTAGAAGAATGTGATAAAGAACTGGAAAAAAAATTGAAAAATTTTGCTTGTAGTGGATAATTGTGTGGCACATCCATAATTGACGAGTTTCAAGAACATCAAACTAGTGTTTCTGCCACCTAATACCACATCTGTATTGCAGCCTTTAGATCAGAGAATTGTATTTAATTTAAGTTAAGTTAATTTTATATAACTCTCTAAAATGTAATTACAGGAAACACCTCGTCACAAAAATAATTGGCATCATGGACAAGGATCAGTGTCAACTTTCGGTAAATGTCCTGGAAGCTATTCGTCTCCTTGATCGTGCATGGAAAAATGTCTCACAAGAAACGATGCAAAACTGTTTCAGTCATGCTGGTTTTTATTTTGATGATAGAAATGAAAACGTTGGTTTAAGCGTTTCGGAAGATGTTATTTCTGGCGAAGATAACGCTACTCAAGAAGTGATAGAAGATTCAGATTCAGACAAAGAATTTAAAAGCCCCGAATGCACCAATATTTCACTGCAAGATGCCATAGATACCGCCAAGAGGAATAGAATATTTTTAGAGGGGGACTCAAACTCAGAGAATGAGCTAAGTTTATCAACTTCCATAGAAATAGTTTTGGAAATAATGGAAAAAGAAAAACCGACAGTATAAATGAAAATCACAGACTACTTTTTATGATATGTATAAACTTAGATTAAGTAAGAATGTACAGTATATACAGTGACGTGTTTTTTTATGCGAATATTATTCAAACTAGGCCGTTACCGTTGAGTTTCAATATCGATGGAAAGGGTTACAGGGGAATAGTTTGGTTTGTATACTTACATATATGTATGCACACATACCTACTTTTTTGTAGTTACTTCTTAGTTTTAGTATAACGAGATCCAGTTTTTACGAGATATTATTGCCGGTCTCTTGACTCTTCGTTAAATCCGGACTCTACTATATATATATATATATATATATATATATATATATATATATATATATATATATATATATATATATATATATATATACTCGTTTATAAGTTATATAAGGCTATATAGGGTGTGTAAAAATGGGGTAAAGTTGAACAGCAAACAACTTGAAGAAGTAGTAATGTTCACGGAGCTTGGGAATATCATAACAGATGATGATAAATCTAGCAAAAATTTGACAAAGGGGATTGCGATGGCAAAAATGCATTCAATTGATAAAGTATTCTTATCACTAATAAACATATTAACTATTGGACATGATAAAGAAGTTCCAGTCGTACGTCGTGTGGCAGTGGAAACCTGGATTTTGACTTAACGTACCATGAATAAAATAGAACTTTTCGAAACGTGGACATCGAGAAAACTGCAAAAGACACCACACATCGATAGAAAATGTATAAAAGTATGCTAGAATAGGCAAGAGAAGAAATATTCTCGCTGAAAGAGTCTGAAGAAAAGGAGGAGGGGGAGGTGGAGTAAAAGGGGGAGGGGGAGAGAAGAAGAAATGACAAGGTGAGGAGTGGGGGATGGAGGAGAGGGATGGGTAGGAGGGTGTCGGCCAAAATTTATTGATCATATTATAATGTGTAATAACTTTCTTATAACATTATTTAAAGGAGATATAGATAAGAGAAAAAGATAAGGGTGTAAACTTTTGGAAAATCTAGTAGAGTTAATGAGGGGTGAATGAGCTGCTGAAGACAGAAAAATATGGTTGCGACAACAGAGCGACATCGCCACCTTATTGTGATTATAACGAATTCTTATAAATAAAAACCACAAGTAAGGTTTTGGGTTATACAAAATCTTACTATCTTGGAACCACATCAAAGTTACAAATGTGAAATATTTCCGATACAGAAAATTGAAGTCGGCATCAAAGATGAAATCACTTCAAATGCAATATTCTTCTGGTCTCTTTGAGTTTTACAGGAAAGTACAGAAAGAAAATATTTCTTAGGAGGATTCTATTATATAAACAGGTTTACTCAGTAAGGGTATAGAGGGAGTTTTAACATCGATACCGTTAGTTGGCAATCGGATTTGGGAAAGCAGGCGAGGCGAAAGATCTCTTGTTAAAGCATCTACACTAACACTGACGTCAGCTGCTATAGATATCTCTTCTCCCACAGTTCATCATACCCTCGAAAGACATTTGTTACCATCAAATCGACTATTTCTTACCTTCATATGAAATTACGGATATTTTTCAAGTTTTTCCTACACAAAAATATACAAGCAGCACAAAGATATCGGTACGGAAGAGATCATTTGTTAAAAATCTGAAGTGATTTTGTGAGGCTGCGGAAGTAAATATGGCAGGGGAGAGATATAGTAGCACGGTGTACTCGTAAACGATGTAAGTTTCAGTTTCAGTATCGAACGGAAATTTTCAGGTTTTCCATTAAATAAAATATGGAAATTTTTTATCCTAATACGTGTTACAAAAATGTTCCGGACGCAGCAAGTGCATTCTGGTAGTGAATTTTCATAAGAATTGTACACTATTAGTAAGGTATAGAATTAGACCGATTTTGATAAAAGTTGGTGAGTGCCTTCCTTTCGCAAGTGGCTTGGATAAGTTAGTTAGCCAGGAAAATCTGCCGAGGTTTTCCCGGGAAATTTTTTGTTTTCTTTCGAAAAAAATTATATCTCCGGAATTAACAAAGTGCAACCAAATTTGGTACGGGGATTTTAATCATTATAGGTAAGTTACCTACCAAAATTTAGCTAGGACAAAAAAGTTACAGGCATTTAAACAAAGATAAATTTGGGTTTTCCTCAAAACGTCAAAAGTAGCGATTTTAAACGTCAAAATTGGTAATATTTACGCAATGAACCTGAAACTAATATGAGCTATGGAAGGAAAATGTCTCAAGAATAATGTTCTACAAAGCCTGAAGTCTTAGTTACAATCGTCATTGTCCTTCATTTTACTAAAATGAACCTCGGTGGTTCAGTGGTAAGAACGTGTGCCTCTGAACCGAAGAGTACTGGGTTCGATCTCAGGGTACTCCTTTCACTTTTTCAGTACAAACTGTAAAATTAACATCAACCGAGGTTCTGGCATTGTATTTGAGCAAGTTGAATGTCTGCACGTTTCGCCCTTCGGAAAGGGCGTAAAGCCGTAGGTCCCGCGTCCATGCGATGTTGGGCACGTTAAAGATCCCTACCCTCCTTACAGAAAGGCAGGGGTTCGGCAAAATTTTCAGGATAGTGAGGTGAAACTGCTTCCTGGCGTCGGTAATTGGCCATAGTCGCGGAAATAGGCCGACGTAAAAGAAACAAAAACACACACACACACACACACACATTTTACTAAAATATTCCCAGAAAATTCATTTAAAATAGACTCTTTCTCTGATGCTTTGGCAGTAGTGTTGGCTATAGAGTTTATCGGTTAATGTATATCATTTTTGTCGAATTTTCGTAAAAAATCTTTAAAGCTCAATATATCCGTCATTATGCAAGATATGAAAAAAAATTATTTATATTAATTATAGGGTGTCTTAAGCTACATCTTAAAAAAATATTTCCACAATTACAGGCTGGCCCATAAGTCGTTGGTGATTTAAATTTTCTTTTTTAGTGCATTTTCTTTAAAAAATTCACTAATGGGGAGATCTGTGTTTATATATACATACAAATATATATATATATATATATATATATATATATATATATATATATATATATATATATATATATATATATATATATATATATATACAGGGTCGCTGATAAGTCTGGAAACGGTCGATTATCCGGGAAAATATACAAGGTGTCGAAAAAAGTTTTATACAAAAGTTTTTGGGTTCTTCAATGTCTACTAGGCCGTGATAATTTCATTTATACAGGGTTGGTCATACAGGCGTGGCACACCAATATTAATTTTTTTTTAATGGAACACCCTATATATTATTCGATATTTCAATCCTTCTCTTAATTTTGAGCAAATTTTATCAAAAGCATGATGTACATAAACTCAATCGTTTCCGGGTAAAAAAATAAATAAAAATAAACGCTATTGTTTTTAAAATCTATTGGATGAAGAACAAAAATAAATGAAAAGTAGAATATCTCTTGAAAACAATCTGTGAGTGTGAAAAGAACCGGTTGCGATGTTTTTAACATTGTTTGAAATCCTATTTTATAAGATGTTCAAAGTGTTCTCCATTGACCTCCTGACAATAATGAATTCGCTTAACAAAACATTGCACTGCATTTACAAGAGCGTTTTGAGGAATGTTATTAATTTCATGCACAATCCTTGCTTGCAACTCTTCAATATTCTGCGGTCTATTTTGGTAAATTAAATTTTTTACATGACCCCACAAAAAAAAGTCAAGCGGCGTCATGTCGGGAGACCTAGCTGGCCATTCAATAGTTCCCCTGCGCCCTATCCATCTGCCAGGAAAGGTTTGATTCAGATATTCCCGTACCTCAATTCCAAAATGAGGGGGTGCCCCATCCTGCTGAAACCATATTTCTTCCACTGGTAGATTTGGGTCGTTATTGTTCGGAAATAATCGACTAACGTCTGGAACAATTGATTCTTGCAAAAGTGTCAAATATCGAGCAGAGTTCAAATTACCGTGTATAAAATAAGGTCCTATGATATGTCCACCAATAATAGCACACCAAACATTTACTTTTTGCGGTCTTTGGGTGTGAATTTGTTCCATCCAATGTGGGTTTTCGTCTGACCAGTACCTACAGTTGTGTCGGTTGACTTGTCCATTCAAACAAAATGTAGATTCGTCGGAAAACAAAATGTGGTTGGCAAAGTTAAAATTTTGGCGTAACTTCTCCATAATAAGTTCACAGAACTCGATTCTGCGATCAAAATCGTCTTCACTCAGTTCTTGCATTAAATGAATTTTATATGGACGGAACTTTTCCCGCTTCGTAATCTTTTGAATTGAATATCGACTCATATTGTGATTTAAAGCCAATTGCTGTGCCGAAGTTTTCGGATTTTCCACCACATCCAATATTACATTCAAAGAATTTTCTTCATTTGTAACGGTTACTGGCCTTCCAGTTCTAGGTTTATCCTTGATACCGCCAGTTTCGTGAAAACGATGCAAAGTTTTCGAAACTGTGGATTTGGAGATCGATTCCCGCTCAGGATGCAACTCATTGAACATAATCACCACTTGAGCAAAACTTCGTGTTCTATCACCGTACCCTATCATCATTAAAATTTCGATACGTTCGGTTTCACTTAAACTTGCCATTTTGCACAAAAACTGTTGACACTAAATTACTAATGTTTCAAAACTGTTGACACTGAATGAATGTTTGACATTCGTTGTCCTGGAAACATTTTAAAACAAAAGAATAATACTGCGTTTCTTATGGGCATCTTATCTTATCTTGGGATTCCAAACAATGTTAAAAACATCGCAACCGGTTCTTTTCACACTCACAGATTGTTTTCAAGAGATATTCTACTTTTCATTTATTTTTGTTCTTCATCCAATAGATTTTAAAAACAGTAGCGTTTATTTTTATTTATTTTTTTACCCGGAAACGATTGAGTTTATGTACATCATGCTTCTGATAAATGTTGCTCAAAATTAAGAGAAGGATTGAAATATCGAATAATATATAGGGTGTTCCATTAAAAAAAAATTAATATTGGTGTGCCACGCCTGTATGACCAACCCTGTATAAATAAAATTATCACCGCCTAGTAGACATTGAAGAACCCAAAAACTTTTGTATTAAACTTTTTTCGACACCTTGTATATTTTCCCGGATAATCGACCGTTTCCAGACTTATCAGCGACCCTGTATATATATATATATATATATATATATATATATATATATATATATATATATATATATATATATATATATATATATATATATATATATATATATATATATATATATATATATATATATATATATATATATATATATATATATATATATATATATATATATATGTCGTACCGATAACTCAAAAAATAATAGACCGATCTTAATAAAATTTAATGAGTGCCTTCCTTTTGCAAGTGGCTTGGACAAGTTCGTTATCCAGGAAAATCGGACCAGGTTTTCCCGGAAAATTTTATGTTTTCTTTAAAAAAAACATATTTCCGGAAACAACAAAGTGAAGGCAACCAAATTTGGTACACGTATTTGTATTATAAAGAGTGAACCACGTACCAACATTTAGGTCTCTAAGTTTAAGGACAAAAAAGTTACGGGCAGCTAAAGCAACAAATTTTAGAGTTTTCCTCAAAACGTCAAACTCGCAATTTAAAACGTCAAAATTAGCAATGTTTAGGCAAAGAACGTGAAACAAATACGGTTCGTGAAAAGAAAATGTTGCAAGAAGAGTGTTCTGCGAACTCTTAAGTTTCAGATTCAACCGTCATTGCCCTTCATTTTACTAAAATGTTTACAGAAAATTCATTTCAAATAAACTCTTTCTCTGATGCTTTGGCTATCGGGTTAGTTAAGTTGATGCTTTCGCTGTAGGTTTTGTGAAGTTTATGGTTTAACGGTCTATAATTTTTAGCTAATTTCCGTAGAACAAATCCGTTACTGCATTTTTTTTTATCGAAATATGATGCATGTTTGTAAGAAAAAATCTGGACGCCGTAAGTGCGTTTTGGTAGCAAATTTTCATTAAATCCTTCAAATTTCAATAACTCAATTTGCTATTAACGTAAGTTTTGTTGGTTAGGAAACCAACATTTAACTTTATTTTTGGAAAATTTCTGTATGAGTGCAGCAAGGGCGTTTTACTTGCGAATTTTCATTAAATGTTTCAAATTTCAATAACTCAATTTGCTATTAACCTAAGGTTCATTTGTTAGGAAACCAGTTTTTCTCAGAAACATTTAAAGTTTATTTTCGGAAAATATTTGTACATTTTCAAATAATTATTTTGATAAAATATGGTACATTGTTCCTACTATATAAGTTATACCGGTTACCAAATTGATGTCTGCTCGCATTAGAGCGATATATTTGTAATTAACAACATTTTAATGAAAATTCACTTCCATAACGCACTTGTTGCGCCCAGAGTTTTTTTAAAATTTAAATTGACCTGGGAGACCGCTTTTAAAGGTCCCAGTTAGCGATTATTTAAAGAAATTTCTATTTTCTATGGAGCTAGAACATTATAATTTGGTAGGGATATAAGTACTGCAAGTCTCTTTAAAAAAATTGTGTTACAAATATCATTAAAGTCATAAAAGTTTTCTAGAAAAAAATTATCTATCCAAATAGACCCTTTCTCTGATGCTTTGGCAGTAGCCTTAGCTATAGAGTTTATCGTTTAATGGTATATAAATTTTGTCGAATTTTCGTAAAAAATCAGTAAAGCTCAATATATCCGTTATTCTACAAGACACTAAAAAAATTATACACATTAATGATAATCTGTCTTAAGCTACATCTTAAAATATTTCTACAATCACAGGTGGCCCATAAGTCGTTGGTGATACAAATTTTCTTTTTTTTTTAATCGAACACCCCTTATGTTATTACATTTTTGCATTTTCTAAGGAAATATAATGCATGTTTGTAAGAAAATAAATTCGGGACGCAGAAAGTGTGTTATGGTAGCGAATATTCATTAAATGCTTCAAATTTGAATAGCTCAATTTACTATTAATCTATAAGGCTGTAAGGCTAGATGCATTCTCACCACAATTAGAACCGTAGACCGGTTTCGCTCTAATTAGAGCTCGCCAGTACGGCATACTAATTGCAGCGAAAATACACCTATAAGGTAATATGGCTATGGTAGCCAGCCTTCCAACACTAAGGGATATGTAAGAACCGAAGCACGTGACGCCACCTCGTTGCGGAACCAAGTAATATGTTGTCACGGTAGCTCCCAGTAACACAAAATGTTAAAAGATAGAGCCTAAAGAAATGGGCCATGGCTGACAATTTTCTAAATTGTTAGTTGGTTGTATACAGTCTCTATTTTTAGTGCTATAAGGTTGATCAAGTGACTAGTTTTTTCGGGAAAACTTTAAGTTTACTTGCGGATTTTTTTAACATTTTAAACAATAAAGTTATTTTGATGAAACATGTCACATTGTTTCACATTATATAGGTAACACTGGTAGCCAAATTTAATGTCTGATTTCTGAAAACAAAACACATATTTGCTATTAAAAACATTTTTATAAAAATTCACTACCATAACGCACTTGCTGAGTCCAGAGTTTTTACTTTCTGGTAGATTATGATTTTCATCTCTTTAAATCAAACAGTTTCGGTTGATTGTAAATTAAAAGGTCGTTTCGTTATCTCGATAGTGGTGGTAACCTTAAAAATCCCAACAAATTAACTGGCTATAACACAGCAAAACATACAATGAATTTTCAAGGCGGGATTCTCCCAGCAACCTAAAACTCGTTAACTTATAATGGGATACGTGTTAGTAAAAGAACTTGTTATGCGGTAAGACAAAGACAATATGACGGCAATCCTATCTGAGACCAAGATGAGATTCTAGAAATTGTGCATTGCGGTTCGCCGTGCTACATGCAAAACGAATAAAAACATCACATTCTGTTGGGTAAATCAACTACATTTCTAGATAATAGAGGAAGCTTACACGGCAGGATTCTATTGTTATTGTAAAAACAGACAAATCACAGCATCGGATTTTTCGAAATAGCCTTTGAACAGTTCAATAGCTCGAGTATATTAGTGAATTTTTATTAAAAAAATAGTGCTTCAAATTGAATCATAACTTCCACATAGCTGTAATAATTTATTCTCTTTAGAAAGACATTCTCATGGAATGAGTTTATAGCCCATGACTTGACCACAAAGAAAATAATTGTATTCCTGTACCCAGAAACTTTTGAAACGTTACGTTACTCGAGTTTTATTGGAGAAATGTCAGTTTTCACCAAATCACCCCTTATTTATCCACTACCCCACCCGCTGACGCGATCTTAACCAAAAACAATTCAAACCGTTACTTTGTCGGGTGCTAACGGAATACCAAATTCGAAGATGATATCTCGATTCGTTCAAAAAATAGTGCGCCTATTAACAGACAGACATACATGCAGACATACCGACAGACAAAAAAATCTACTAAGTTTTGGTGGAGTTGAATTGTACAAGATTTCTACTTTCCCAGTCTAATATTTTTTTGGGATCCACAGATACAGAACCCTCCATTAGTCTACGGTCCTCATCTAATTGGGCTAAACAGACAGGCTTAGAATATTGTATATTTGATTGAAGGGTGCTGTCATCCGCGTAACTGTGAACTGGGTTGGATGTGCTATACAGGAGGTCATTGATGTGGAGGAGGAACAAAGTAGGGGCTAAAGCTTAACCTTAAGGGTCTCCTGCATTAATTAGATACAGTTTAGAGGAATGATCATCTACGACAACAGAAATGCTCCGGTTGGAGAGGAGATTTGCTGTCCAGGTAAAGAGTTTTGGTGGTAGGCCATAGGCCGGAAATTTATTAACCAGCACTGAGTGCCAGACCTCATCGAATGCTTTGGATATGTCTAGAACGACAACCTGGGATTCACCGTGTAGTTCCATAGACTTGTTCCAAGAATGGGTGACAAAGGAAAGAAGGTCAGCCGGTGATCTGCGCTGATGGAATCCATGCTGTCTGTCGTGGATTAGACTCTGTTTTTCAAGATATTTTAGTGATTCGGTGTTTATCTATTTTCCATCACTTTAGAGATGACTAAAGGAAGATAAATAGGCCTGTAGTTGCTAGGAAGCGCTTTGGATCCTTTCTTGCGGACGGGTTATACTCGAGTGGTTTTCCAGTTACTAGGGAATATGCCTCTATTGTAAGATGCCTGAAACAGTCAAGTCAGGACAGGAGCAAGTTCTGGTGCGTATTTTTGAGGACAATTGCTGGGATCTCGTCAAGGCCAGAGGCTTTCCTGGTATTAAGAGAAGAGAGCATCTTTCGTACCTTTTTAGTTTTGAAAATGATATCCGTTATTTTATGCACGACACTGGGGACTGTTGGTGATTTAACATTTGGAGGTGGGTTGAGAGTAGAATTTCCGGCGAAAAACGAGGCAAAAAGTTCAGCCTTGCCCAGCGCGGTAGAAATAATTTTATCACCTGAAACAAGAGGTAGGAACGTGCTCTTGCAGAAATTATTCCCAATAGATTTAGCAACAGTCCAGAAGGGTTTGTTGCCGTTGGAGCATAAAATGGATTTGTTTTTGATGTGGTTATTAAACGAGTTGGGGACTGTTGGTGGTTGAACATTTGGAGGTGGGTTGAGAGTAGAATTGCTGGCGAACAACGAGGCAAAAAGTTCAGCCTTGCCCAGGGCGGTAGAAACAATTTCTTCCCCTGAAACAAAGGGTGAGAACGTGCTCTTGCAGAAATTATTCCCAATAGATTTAGCAAGAGTCCAGAAGGGTTTGTTGCTGTTGGAGCTTGAAAGGACTTTGTTTTTGATGTGTTTATTAAGCGAGTTTTTTGCGGACATAGCGGTTTCATGCGTCGTTAAATGCTTGACGGTTTTCTTGACTGGGATTGTGTAGAAGCATTTTGTGAGTTTTGACCTTTTCAAGTCTGGCTTTGTCACAGGGTTTAGAGAACCAGGGCTTTTGATTGGCTGAAGAGGTTTTCTGTGTACGTGGTATAAATAATTCCATGCCAGCTTGGATAACTTGGGTTACGTTTTGTGAGATATCAGAGCGGTCAGGATGAGAGAAGCAGACAGACGCCCATGGAAATGAGGAAATGTAATCCCACATTTCGTCCCAGTTCGCGGAGTTGTAGTGCCAAACGATACGTGGGTGTGATGACTGTGTGATCTCAGGTTGCATTACGCAGGAAGCAAGGTTTTGTAGTAAGAGCAAGAGGGGCTTATGAATTCTAGATGTTCTCGGATGTTATTTAGCGTCTCCGCAACTAGCTTCGCTGCTTAACAGCATTCTCAGATGGATGAAAATTCAATTTTTTCAACGAAAATTATTTTCGCACCGTCACAGCTTGTGGAAGTATCTCATCGGCGACAAAATTTAAAAAAAAATGCGCTTAAACGTAGTTAATAGTATCAAAACATATAGAAAACATGATCTCGGAACAAACTTTTTTTGTCTGTCGGTCTGTTGGTCTGTCAGTCTGTCAGTCTGTCAGTCTGTCAGTCTGTCGGTATGTCGGTCTATCAGCCTGTATAGCTGTCTGATTTTAGCCACGATAACTTTGGATCGAATTGAGATATCGTTTTCAAATTGGGTATACAGCTAGCACCCGACAAACGAACGGTTCTCGTTATTTTTGGGCAAAATCGCTTTAGGGGTAGGGAATGAATAGTGGGTGATTTAGTGAAAATTGACATTTTTTCGTTAAAGCTCAAATAATGTGACGTTTTAGGGTTTATTTATTAGAAAACTCTTAATTTCATCAAATATCTGGTATTCTGTGCTGACATTAAACTAGGGGTTGAATGTGTGGGGGAGGAATATTGTTGACAAAAGTTTCAATTTTTTTTTGCTAAATCGGCGTAAAACGGCACAAAACAAATAGAAAACTTGATTCTCGAACGATTTTTTTTTGTCTGTCGGTCTGTCGACAAGGACATCTGTCTGTTAATGGGCGCAATAATTTTCGAACGACTTAAGATATCATCTTTAAATTTGGTATATAGTTAGCACCCGACAGAGGAACGTTTCAAATTGTTTTTGGGTAATACCGCTTCAGAGGGTAGGGGTTAAATAAGAGGTGATTTGGCGAAAATTGAAATTTTTTCAATAAAACTCGAGTAATGTAACGTTTCTAAAGTTTATGGGTACAGGAATACAAATATTTTCTTTGTGGTTAAATCATGGGCCCTAAATTCATTCCATGATAATGTCTCTCTGAGGAGAATAAATTATCACAGCTGTGTACAAGTTATGATTCAATTTGCCGCACTATTTTTAACCGGTTTCGCCCTATTGCGTCATAGTAATGTACAGGGTGTGAGAGGTGAAGAGCAAAACGTTGATATAATGTGCATGCGTACGACAAAACGACAGAGGCGCAATGAGGCATTAGTGAATCGTCGAGTTTAAAAAACATGCTTGTGTGAGTCAGGGTGTTGGTATAATGCTGAATGAGAGAACTACAGCATCGCTAATATATAGTGTTACAAAGCACTTCAATAGATGTAGGTGCGGTGGTGCCACATCTCCAAAACCTCCCCAACATCTGGGAATTATTGCATAATCTGCCAACACCGCATCCCAACCTCCCGTGGGGGTGCCTGTGGAGACCACACCCACAGGCGAAGTCTCAACCCTCTAGGACCAAAAATAACAAAGTTACCAACTTGTACCCCGTCGGAACGGATAACTGAGATCTGCGCATTCCGAACATCCTGTATATACACCCTGTATACGCAGAGAGCCCTTACACCCTGTATACGCAGAGAGCCCTTACACCCTGTATACGCAGAGAGCCCTTATAGTACGGGAAACACCTCTTGTGTAACATAGGAGTGATGACCACATTTGGATCACGGTGTATATGCATCCCCCTGTATACACACGGAGCCGTTCTGTATTCACAGAACCTTCCAGCAGAAGAAAGTCCTGGAACATTCCGGAATGGAACACTCCATCAACGAGGAGGAAAGTACGACGGGTATATGAAGGTGGAAGTAAGCCAGTTCAGTTGAGTATAATGTTGAAGTGACTCGAAGAAGCAGTAACCAGTGTGAAGTGTTAGTGAGTAGCGACTGTAGTTCCAGTTTAGTGACTTGTGTGCAGATTAGTGATTATAAGGCCAGATAAACTAAGTGTTTTGTGAGAGAGACATTCTAGAACTTTTATTGTATCCATATTTAGAGAGTAAAGAAAGTTGTTTTGTTAAAATTTAAAGTCTCATTTATCCAGAACCCGGAGAAAACGCAACAATATTAACAATGTTTAATCAGGAATAATATGGGTACCGATAAAATTTGAGAAATAAATATGTACGAATAAGTTAATAACGTGATTATAACTATTTTCAATATAATTATTTCCATACATGAGTACAATTTGGAGAACCTAATTCATCACAATACAGTTTTTAGACCTGATGATCGTTTCTCTAACAAAGTTAGCGTGATCAGAGAGATGAATAAACTGTTTATTAACGTTAGAGAAACCATCGTCAGGTATAAAAACTGTATTGTCATAAATGGGGTTCTCAAAATTCTACTCATCAGTGCTTATCCCAGGTTCCTATCTTCACTCATTTTATTTTGATATAATTAAGTTATCAATTATTTGTTAGGAAAGAAAGTGCCAGGGCTGACAATTAACAACATTATTGGTTGGTTGTACATAATCTCTATTTATAACATTTTGTGTTTTTAAGAACTGCCGTGACAACATACTACCTGGTTCCGCTCCGAGATGGCGACTCTGTCGTACATCTCACAATGTTTGATTAGGTAGTTATTAGCAAAAAGATAGTAAGTAACTGCATCTCCGAGATGACAAAAAACCACCTTGTACATTGTTGTAGCCGATAGACAAAGAAAAGAGAAATATAGTATGTGGAAAAGATAGAGAGAAGCATTAACGTCTTGGATACATGCATTTTCTCCATTCAGTGAATCAAGCAGGAAAAGAAATTTACAACGCTTATCGATTTTCACAAAGTGCATTGCGAAACTTCTGTACCCTTTCTCACGGCCAACTTAGAGCACACGTTTGGACTAAACTCTGAGTTGTTTATTTGATCCCAACACAGACAGCGTGAAATAAATGACGGTCTTATATTTAGGGATGCCATAACAAATGCCTATTTAAAATATCATATATTTTAAAATCAAATGTCCAAGGGTAAGGTGAATACCAAACAGGCAAAAATATTGGCACATGAGCTAAAATTTTTATATATTTATATATATATATATATATATATATATATATATATATATCTATATATATATATATATATATATATATATATATATATATATATATATATATATCAGAGCGATAACTCAGAAAATACTAAACTGATTTCAATCAAACATGGCAAAAATCTTGCTTGGGCAAAAACCAAGGTCGAGTTCGAAAGCTTTTTGAAAACCCTATATTTATGTATCAGAGTAACTGGAATGAGACTTTACATCTGGCTAGAAATAATACAAATAAACCTATGTTCTGAATTTGAAGTAATTTAGTACACAATATTTAGTTTTTTCCAAATTAAAAATAAAATCCCAAAGACATTGGTTGAAGCGGCTTAGTGGTTCAAGTCCAATGCCTAAAAGACAGAGTAGTTAACTGCCACGCGTAGAATAATTCACACAAAAGGTATAAACCATACATCAACGGTATTCAAACAAAATATATACCAGGCAGAAAACATACTGCCCGAACCAGCACACGTAAAATTTTGGCCGCAATTATGGAAAATAACAGACGACATTAAATAAAAAATTTGCCAAGTGATTGTTATTTTACTGGGGATACAATCAATTCTTAACATACACTATATTAACGGACCCAAATACAGTTTTAGCGCAGCATAGATATATTCTGCTGTCGCATAATATAGCAGACATTTAAACAAAATGGAGCCAAGTCTCTGTAACAATGATTCTAAAATAGTTTCTTTTATCTTTAAACTTAAACATAAGACGTCATGTAAGACCGGAACAGTCGCGGGATGTGTTACAGTGGTAATTCTACTAATTCTGTGATTAATTACCTTTCGATTCCCTACAAATTTATTACCCTAGAGCTTCTCTCTACGTGTACCTTTTAGTGAATTTTCGTAGAAAAAATGAACTAATGAGGAGATCCCGACTTTTGAATTTTGAAAAAGAATTTTCCAATGAGCGCGAACTAGGACTCCTAGAACCCATATCCGGGGTCAGTTTCAATTTTTATATGTTTCCGGAAAAATTTTTAGTTTTCATTCGAAAAAATATTCTATCTCCGGATTTAACAAAGTAGGGGCAACCAAATTTGGTACGCTGATTCATATCGTCATAGGTAACCTACCTACCAAAACTTAGCTCTGTAGATTAAAGGACAAAAAGTTACATTTAAAGAAAATTAAATTTGGGTTTTCCTCAAAACGTCAAAGTCGCGATTTAAAATGTCAAAATTGGTAATATTTAGGGAATGATCCTGAAATTAATATGAGCTATCGAAAGAAAATGTCTCAAGAAGAATGCTTTACAAAGCCTGAACTCTTAGTTTCAATCATCATTGTCCTACATTGTACTGAAATATTCCCAGAAAATTCATTTAAAATAGACCCCTTCTCTGATGCTTTGGCAGTAGCCTTAGCTATAGAGTTTATCGTTTAATGGTATATCATTTTTGTCAAATTTTCGTAAAAAATCTTTAAAGTTCAATATATCCGTTATTATGCAAAGTTATGAAAAAAAGGTATACATTAATTATTGGGTATCTTGAGCTATATCTTAAAAAATATTTCCACAATTACTGGATGGCCCATAAGTTGCTGGTGATTTAAATTTTCTTTTGTTTTTTTAATCGAACACGCCCTATGTTATTGCATTTTTGCATTTTCCATCAAAATAGAATACATATTTGTAAGAAAAGAAATTCGGGACGCAGCAAGTGCGTTATGGTAGCGAATTTTCATTAAATCCTTCAAATTTGAATAGCTCAATTTGCTATTAACCTATAAGGTTGACCAGGGAACCAGTTTTTTGGAAACAATTTAAATCTACTTTCGGAAATGTTTGTACATTTTCAAACAATAAAGTTATTTTGATGAAACATGGCACATTGTTTATACTATATAGATTGATGCCTGCTTTCTTAAAAAAACATGTTTGCTATTAAAAACATTTTTATGAAAATTCACTACCATAACGCACTTGCTGCGTCCAGAAGTTTTTTTTAGATATTTATTTATTTAATTTTATATTATCTATACTTTCTGGGTCGAATTAAACTTTCTTATTTTACTTATTTACAATTTATAAACAATTTCAAACTATTGTACATGAGTTAGTTACAATATTTTGTACTTAATTTTTAATCTAAAATTTGAACGAACAATGACGCTCTTGTTACACCATTTTTTTTATGCCAAGGCTTTCTAAATATGCTTTCCTTCAATTATTTCCACCTAGCTTCCATGAAGTATTTCCATAGCTGTTTTATAATATCAAAAGATTTCGTTATGGGAAAACTGGAACCTGTGGTGAGCACTGATAAGTACACTTCGAGAACCCAAATCATCGCAACACATCTTTTTTAAAGACCTCACAATCGTTTCACTAACGACGTAATCATCATCAGATGATGAAAAAATTACAAACTAAATTAACAGCTAGAAATGTATTTATATGATAGACGAACTAAACCGGAGGTAAAATTGTAGTCGGTGACGCATCGCTTGTCTATTTTGTCTATATTGAACGTTCAATATAATACTATTAATAAATATCCCAATCTGAATAAAGATATACTTTCTAATCAAAAGCAGTCATGATCTATCTGCATCTGTGTTGTTTCTGGATGGGCTAACGAAATTTAGCTTGAAACTAGTCAAACGAAATTCGTCCCTGACGTAGGATGCTTTCAGTATTGAATTATTGAAACAAATGTAATATCGTGGAATACGTTGAACTAAGCAAGCAAGCAAGCAAACAAATCAACCAGCCTCGAGGATTAGAGAAATCATCAAACATACGAATACACAGGGATGCCAAGCTATGAGATAGGTTCTATAATATTAGCGCATGTAGTAGATATATCCAATCGTGTATCACAAAAGCATGTGGTATATGTGGTGCAGTTCAGTACGCGCAACAGTTTAGCCTGGTAATTGTATTATCTAGGAAGAGCTTAGGGTTTAGCATGTTCAACAAGGATAGAACTTAGGACTAGCATTAATTCGTTGCATGTGCTATTAACATACACATTTAGGCAATATTGCATCAAGTATCCAAATACAAGCAACTTATATGTTGGGTCATTGTTTCAAAATTAATCAAATTAATGTAGTGACTGTGGTAGTGCATTATTTAGCTTAATGTGATTTTGCTTGTTCTGATAATCACAAAACTCCATAGCTTTAATAGAGGTTGTGTAATCTGGTGGTTCAATTAAAACAAGTTGACAATTAATTGTAAAAGCAATGTACACTAATACCAATGCATACCGGAGTCCCTATATATTGACACGGAAATCGTGTCATAGAGGCTCTTTTGCTGCTGGGATTTTGTGCCAAAAAGTTAGTCAGAATTTTTTATTTTTTGGCAAGTCTTATGGAGCCAAGATTTTGATTTGGAATTAACATATTCCGATGAATGAGTAATGTACGTTTTGATGTCTAATAAAATATTTTAGGTAGTGGAGTTGGCGCAGTCTGCAGGATTAATATTTCAGCCCCGGGAAATAGAGTTTGAAAAATTTTCAGTTTGTCCCATTTAGCGGATTTACGATCTGTATCTGATGAAAATTATATACTGTATTTCTATCTTACCTCTATTAATTGTTACTTTTTGATAGTTGTGTTATTAAGAGTAGTCAGATTATAAATAAAAAAGTCTGGACGCAGAAAGTGCGTTATGGTAGTGAATTTTCATAAAAATATTTTTAATTGCAGATATGTCTTTCTTTGATGAAAGCAGGCATCAAATTTGACTAAAGATTTATTACACTAAATTCTGCTAAAAGCATACATAAAATTCAGATTATATACCTAATCTGTAATTAAAATTGAAAATAAAATAATTTTGTTGCACGAAAATCCATTAAATTTTCGCCGAATTTCATTTAAAAAATGTTCCATCAATTGAATAATTTTTAATACAAAAATTCTCAAATGTTTTTTCAAAGAAAATTCATTAAATTCATTTATAAGAAAAATCGCTATTAAAAGAACATTTTGTAAAAGAAAATTCGCTAATAAAAATAAATTAAAAAAACTGGTCCGATTTTCCTGGCCAACCAACCATTTCAAGTTAGTTACCCACCTACCAAAATATAATTTTTCACAAAAACTTTTTCGACGACACAAGAAATATTTCATGAAAATTTGCAAACAATTTTTCAAGAAAATCCGTATTTTTTTTATAATAACTTGTTAAACATTTATCATTAATTACCAAAATTTTACAAAAACATCTTACAAAAAATGATTTCTACGAAGCACAAAAAAATGTCTGCCAAAACTGGTTAAATATTTTTTTACACAAAATTTTTCAACAAGAATACACAAAATTGAAATTATATGATACGTAAAGCGCATGCTGTCGAATTTTTTAAACAGTTTCAGAATTTCGTAGATACAGGGGGAAAATTAGAAAATTGCATAAAATTAATTATTTAAATATACCGCAGTTTTGATTATTGGAAAAGTGTTTAAAAAAAAGAAAGATTTGCTGTCATATTTTCTCCGAATTGACCTTATCAAAGTTTTTGTGCAATGCTTTTCTTTAAAATTACTAACGTCAATCATTTTTCTTTTAATACGGACCTATATTTTTATATTATTATTATATCAGGTTTACACTTCTAATAGATCTATTGTTGATTTTTGACGATCCAACGTAAAAAGTGATCACCAGTTATTAAAGCCATTTTATTTATTAATTCGTTATATTTCATTTTGTTTCATTTTAGTAAATTTTCTTAAGAAAAAATGCCTTATGAGGAGATACAGACTTTTGTATTTTGAAAAAAGTTCGAATGATTGCGATCTAGAACCCCTAGAACCCATATCCGTGGCCAGTTTTAATTTTTATGGCTATATATATATATATATATGGATGGATGTGTCATACCGATAACTCAAAAACTAACCGTCGGATTTTAATAAAATATAGCCTGTGCCTTTCCCTTGCAAGTGGCTTGGATAAGTTCGTTAGTCAGGAAAATCGAGCCAGGTTTTTAGGGAAAATATTGGGTTTTCTTTAGGAAGAATTTTTATCTCAAAAAATAGAAAAGATATGATAACCAAATTTGGTACGCTAGTTTAGGATATTAAAAGGAAACAACATAACAAAATATGTATTTTTATGTTAAAAGAAAAAGTTATAAAAATATTTGTTGCCAGACAGTTTCTATGAAAATTTACTACCGCAGCGCACTTGCTGCGTTCAGACTTTTTTGTTGGTCACAAATAGTGGGGTAAGTTTGGATTTTGTCAATACATTTCTAGGATTTATACCAAGTCTAGTATTTATTTAACATATGCGATAAGGCTCATTTAAATGCTGTTAACGTAGGAACGTATTCAACGCTTGTCTAATATGTACTATACTAAACATTTAGAGAATCAGAGTTATTATGGAAAAGAACATAGTGGGTAATTTTTAAGCGTTGACAAGATCATAAAATTGATTGACCTGGTCACTGTTTCAGCAAGCTACAATCAAATATTTTGTAACCACAGGCGTAAGCGATCATGACCTGGTCAGTGCTAAAATTATCAGTAAAGGAATATCAGGTCCCTACCAGAAATAAGTACTGGATGCTGATTTTAAATGTCGAAACGTTAAAAATCAGATACAAATATCACATGAATGTATTAACAATGTAAAACTAACACAAATAATAAAATAAAGAATACAGGTCTATGTTTTTCCATTTGTTCGTTAAGTGATGTGTAGTTCAAGATACATTTCTGTTCAACGACTTATAAGGTAGAAAAATTCAAACAAATTTTACCGACAAACAATCTTGGATTTTCTTGGTTATTAGTGAATTTTCTTAGAAAAAATTCACTAATGGAAAGATCCCGACTTTTAAATTTTGAAAAAATGTCTTCCGATGAGCGCGATCTAGGACACCTAGAACCGATATCCGGGGTCAGTTTCAATTTATATATATATATATATATATATATATATATATATATATATATATATATATATATATATATATATATATATATATATATATATATATATATATAAATTATCAGTAAAGGAATATCAGGTCCCTACCAGAAATAAGTACTGGATGCTGATTTTAAATGTCGAAACGTTAAAAATCAGATACAAATATCACATGAATGTATTAACAATGTAAAACTAACACAAATAATAAAATAAAGAATACAGGTCTATGTTTTTCCATTTGTTCGTTAAGTGATGTGTAGTTCAAGATACATTTCTGTTCAACGACTTATAAGGTAGAAAAATTCAAACAAATTTTACCGACAAACAATCTTGGATTTTCTTGGTTATTAGTGAAAAAAAAATTCACTAATGGAAAGATCCCGACTTTTAAATTTTGAAAAAATGTCTTCCGATGAGCGCGATCTAGGACACCTAGAACCGATATCCGGGGTCAGTTTCAATTTATATATATATATATATATATATATATATATATATATATATATATATATATATATATATATATATATATATATATATATATATATATATATATATATATATATATATCACACCGATAACTCAAAGAATAATAAACCTATTTTGATAAAATTTTGCGCGTACCTTCCTTTTGTAAGTGGCTTGGATAAGTTCGTTAGCCAGGAAAATCGAACCAGGTTTTCCGGTAAAATTTTGGATTTTATTTTGGAAAACAAATTATCTCAAAATATATAAGAGCTATGATAACAAAATTTGGTACGTAAGTTTACGATATTAAAAGGAAACGATAAACCAAAATTTATATTTCTATGTTGAAAGTAAAAAAAGTTATAAAAAATATTTGGTGGCAGATCATTTCTATAAATTATTACCATAACGCACAAGCTGCGTCCAGAATTTTTTCATTATTTGCTGATTGTGTAAAATAAGGGCGAATAAAGAACAACTGTAGAAAATTTGTAAATATTAATATTGTAATTTTGTGTAAAAATTTACTTCCTTTTAGTGAATTTTTATTTAAAAAAATCACTAATAGAGACCTTGCAAATTTTTTTTCAAATGAGTGCGAACTAGGACCCCTAGAACCCATATCCGGGGTCAGTTACAATTTTTATATGTTTATATATATATATATATATATATATATATATATATATATATATATATATATATATATATATATATATATATATCTGTCCATACGATAACTCAAAAAATAATCAACCGATTTAGATGAAACTCGGCAAGCACCTTTCTTTTATTAATGGCTTGGATAAGTTCGTTGGCCAGGAAAATCAGAATGGGTTTTCCGGGAAAATTTTGAGTTTTCTTTCGAAAACAAATTGTTCCTCCGAAAATTACAAATATGTTTTCATGAAATTCACTAGATATATTGCCTTAGGAGAGACCTTACTACGTACCAAAATTCAAGCTTCTAGGTTTATAGAAAATTGAGTTATTAAAATTTAGAATTTTCTTTCGCGAAAAAATTTTTCTTTAAATATTACAAAGTTATTTTAATAAAATTCGGTGGATATCTTGCATTAGGAAAGACATTACTACGTACCAAAATTAAAGTTTCTAAGTTTATATAGAATTGAGTTATTCAAGTTTGAAGCATTTAATAAACAATCACTACCATAACGCACTTGCGGCATCCCGAACTTTATTTAATATTTATTTTAATAATCAAAACTGTACAATATATTAAAATACTTTTTTTATTTTGTGAACTTTCCTTCATAAAACTGTAAAAAAATTAGCAGCCCTAACAACATATCTTCAATTTAATATAAAAATGGCAAATTGTCTCTAAACCGATATCGTATCTCTCACAAGATAGTACCAGTGGCACTTATTTCTAACACACCATGTGTAGAAGAAAATTTAACAACTTTAGGTAAACATTTTGTAGATAAAAACTAATTTGACTTCACTTCACCAGTGATGTTATTCTTTTTATTTTTTACTTTGTCGGCCATTTTGGAACTAGCATCTTCGTTATCTACTACTTTACTAACCTAACGTGTTGTTTTAACTGCAGTATTAAAGTAACGCCACTAAATGTAGTGATAACTATATTTGAAAGCTCCTTGAGGGCATTCTGAATACAATAATTTATTATTCAAATTTCCCTTTGTAGTTTTTGACAAGACATTTATTTAGTTTGTCGTGGGCAAGATTTCCCTTTTATAAAAAGAAAAAGTGTATCCATTAAAATCATCGAAGCAGAAGATGTGGCAAGAAATTTCCTACTTTGATGTTCCTGTCTGTAAACAATTGTATAAAGTACGATATTCTTTGGAGAAAGGTTGAATGGGGGCCTAAGTAGCTTATCACGTGTAAAAACACATAAGCATGTATCTTTCTTATGGTAATATTTTATCCGTTAGTATAAAGAAGAGAGCCTTCGGCAAAGAACCCGCGATCAATCCATCAATGGGGCTCAGCATCCTACTGACAAGACCTAGCCAAGGATTTCTACTGGATAGTCGAAAAATCGACGTCAGATCAACGAGCAATGTCTCTCCAGCGTTTGTCTACTCTGTTTCCTAGTTTAGTAAAGAAGCTGTTGTGGTAGCATTTCGATGATGAAGGTCTGACGTTTATGATATTCGGTGCGAGCTTCGAATTTTCGTTATTTATAGCGATTTACATTTCAATCGTTCGCAGGAAATATCTTTTAGATGAATCTGTTCGTTCGTGTTACAATACCAGTAAATTTTATACTGAATTCTCCTGATAAGAATTTAGCCAGCCTATACATATTCATCGAGAATCGAACAGAAAAATCAACTGCGGTGCGATTAAATTCAAACGGCTACAGTCATTTACATCAAGGATAACAAACGTGTCCCCTATCAGTTGTCCAACGTTATAATCTGATTCTGTTTACAGATTGAAAACATTAAATTAATTAGTGAGACCGAAATCAGAATATAAACTAGATCGATGTTACATTTAGCGTTGCTGAATATTGAATACGTATTTAGCATCTTTGAGCAATGTTGTTCAGTACACAAAGTCCATATACATATAAATAATTTTAACTGAACTTTCGTAGAAATGATTCCCATTGAAGAGATCGCGAGCACTAGGAACTACTAGAACCCATCGTCAAGGTCAGTTTCAATAATATATATATATATATATATATATATATATATATATATATATATATATATATATATATATATATATATATATATATATATATATATACAGGGTGGCGCATTGAAATCGAAACAGACCGATTTGCGTCCAGAGAAATTTTTTTAAGAAACGCTGAAACAAGTCAATTTTAATATTGAGGGGGACATGTTTTGACATAAAACTCAACTTTGTCACATCAACCCCTTAAGGGTGGTAATAACAACCATTATATTTTAAATAAGGAACATGGGTCGAGTGTTACATCATTTGAAAGTTCTTTCTTTTCTAAATTCAGCACACAAATTTTTTTGGAAGTTTTATCAACTCGTTTAAAAATTATTTACAGTTGTATTTGCAAGAACGTATTTCATTGATTGTGATAAGAAATGCACTAATTAGTCAATTTTTCGTTAAAAAAAACTAAAAAACAAAACCAAACGTTCAAGAATGTTTATTCAGTTAAGTAAGTGTTCAAATTGTTGACCACCAGCTTCCATACAAAAGTACAAATTTTGTTCAAAACGAGCTCTGACCTTCTGGAGCATTTGTGGAGTTATTAGACAGCATTCTTCAACAATGCGTCGTCGTAATTATTCCAGAGACTCCGGTTCTGTTGCGTAAATTCTACTTTTTAAATGGCCCCATAGAAAGAAGTCTAAAGGAGTTAATTCCGGTGATCTAGAGGGCCATTCAATAGCACCTCTACCTCCAATCCATTGTCCTGGAAACTCTCTGTTCAAAAACTCCCTAAAACGTTGTGAAAAATGCGGAGGAGCTCCATCTAGTTGAAATACTAATGGATTTTCTTGATAGCGATCATCATTTTCAACAATGACGATTAGTAGAGGGTAAACGATATCTTCTAGTAACTCCAAATACGTTTCGCCACTCAAATTGCCATCAAGAAAAATTGGTCCGATTAATGGCCTCCAAAAATGCCAGTTCAGACATTCAATTTCTGTGGAGTTTGAGTGTGGACTTCGTGAAAATTTCTTGGATTATTATCTGCCCAATAACGACAATTATGACGATTGACTGTAGAGTTTAATAAAAACGTACGCTCGTCTGAAAAACAGATATTGAACAGAAAGTTCCCGTTATCAGCTATTCGTGCAGTCATAACTTCACAAAACTCCAGCCGCCGATCAAAATCATCTTCATTAAGTTGTTGTACAAGATGAATTTTCTACGGGTGTAATTTATGATGCTTCAATATTTGCTGAATAGTTCTTCTTTTGATGTTTGTAACAGTGGCCAATTTTCTCGTGCTCAAAGTTGGGTTTGCAGCAATTTGTCCTAAAACTTCAATCTCAGTAGTCTCATTTCTAACTGGAAATTCACGTTCGAGATCCCGTTTTTTGTTGGCTACTAAACCACTTTGTCGAAACTTTGCAACTAACTCCAAAATGTATTTTCTGTTAACATGTCTGTTCGGATATCGTTCATTAAACAAATTTGCGGTACGGTTGGCACAGTCATCGTTTTTGAAAAGAAAGAGTAATTATTTCAGCTCTTTCTTCCACAGAATACACCATTGTGAAATTAATTTTCGGTAGTACTATCAAGTATCAAACCGATCGATAAACTGAAATAATAAACCGCATTTCTCTCATTCCGATAAGAAATGTTCTGATAGTCAATTCTTTGTTTACAAACCAACAAAACATTAACTATCAGCACATTTCTTATCGGAAAGAGTAAAATTCGTTTTTGCATCTTCACCTGTAAATAATTTTCAAGCGAGTTGATAAAACTTCCAAAAAAATTAAATTGCTGAATTAAAAAAAGAAAGAGCTTTTAAATGATGTAACACTCAACCCATGTTCCCTATTTAAAATATAAGGGTTGTTATCACCACCCCTAAGGGGTTAATGCGCCAAAGTTGAGTTTTATAGTTCTTAAGGAAAATTAAAAAACAGGTAGATTTTCATTTTCAAAAACGAACTTTTTTATATAAAACTGTTACCCATATCCATATACCCTTACAAGGGGTAGCTACCTTTTCAAAATTTTTAATTGGATGGTGGGTAGTGTGATATATATTTTTAAACCTAATCCAATTCATTCAGCAACACCAAGTTTTTTGTAGGAATGGAATAAAGTGAGTAATAACTTTTTTATTATGAGTAACACCTAACACAAGTAAAGCCCATAAAGAATTACATAGTTCAGTCTTATCTAATCAAATGTTTTAAATGCCCGCCTTCTTGTGCCAGATAATATCCCAAACGGTCAACCAATTCTTGTTGGTCTCTATTAGTAAATTTTCTTTAAAAAAATCACTAATGAGGAGATCCCAACTGCATTTTAAAATAGTTTCTTCAAATGAGTACGAACTAGGCACGCTAGAACCCATACCCAGGGTCAGTTTCACATCACTATAATATATATATATATATATATATATATATATATATATATATATATATATATATAATATATATATATATATATATATATATATATATATATATATATATATATATATATATATATATATATAATAGTGATGTGATGATGGGAACATTCTGGAAGAAGAAGCAAAAAATACACGGAGTAACAACAGGCAACCAGTGCATATTTGCAACATCATCCGGAAGACCCTCATGTCGAGAGCGACAACCAAAATTGCTTGGAACACGTACATTATATATATATATATATATATATATATATATATATATATATATATATATATATATATATATATATATATATATATATATATCCATTAACTTAAAAAATAATAGGCTGATTTTGATCAAATTTAGTCTGGAAAATCGGCGTAGGTTTTCCCGGAAAATTCTGTGCTTCCTTTCGAAAAAAAATTATATCTCCGGAAATAACAAAGGAGAGGCAACCAAATTTGGTACGCTGATTTATGTCATAAAGAGTATCCTATGCGCCAAAAAAATTCAGATTTCTATGTCAAAAGACAAAAAAGTTAGCGGTAAATTAATTTTTAATTAACTAAATCTGATTAAAGAAAACTAAAACGTCAAAATTGATAATTATGATGGTAGGAGTACGAATGTGAGTGAAAAATACGACAAAAAATAGCTAACGAGCTCCTACGTATGTGTCTAAGTCGTTATTTTCTTTTATTTCGTTAAAATACGAGCAAAAAATCCATTGTCAATCAAAATTGTTTTGTGTAAATCGTAGACGCTAGACGACTAAGAGGTATTACGCGATACAACTGCTAGTAGACACATGTCGAGCGTAGCCAAGTTGGCTAAAGCGTGTATATCGGATAATGGACTCCTATATGACGAGTTCTAATCCTAGTGAGTCACTTTACTTTTTATAAATTTTTTTAAAATCTCATTTCACTTTATCGTTATCTAATCAGATTGCTGTTATTCCGATGAAATTTTTGGCGATCCAAATCTAATACAGTTGTAGACTTTTTTCGTAGCTCCACAAGTTTTAGTGAATTTTCTTTAAAAAAATTCACCAATGAGAAGATCCCGACTTTTAAATTTAGAAAAAATTTCTTGAAATTAGTGCGAACTAGGCCCCCTAGAACCCATATCCACGGTCAGTTTCAATTATATATATATATATATATATATATATATATATATATATATATATATATATATATATATATATATAAAGGGTGAACCATTTACCAAAATTTAGCTGGGTTTAAAGACAAAAAGGCTAAAGACATTTTTAGAGGAAAAACATTTGGGGATTTCCTCAAAACGTAAAAAGTCGCGATTTAAAACGTCAAAATTGGAAACTTTTAGGCAAAAAACCTAAAAAAAAATATGGATTATGTAAAGAGTGCTCTGCAAACTCTTAAGTTTAACCACCATTGCCCTTCATTTTAATAAAATATTTCCAGAAAAGTCATTTCAAATCGACACTTTCTCTGATGTTTTGCCAGTAGTTTTGGTTAAGTCAATGCTTTAACGGTCTATAATTTTTAGGTAATTTTCGTAGAAAAAATTTGTTTATGAGGAAACCGCGGCTTTTCCAAGAACTTTCTTCAAATGAGCGCAAATTAGGGCCCCTAGAATTCATACCCGGGTTTACTTTTTGTTTACATATATACAGGGTGACGCATTTCTACGGCAAAGCTCAATATAATTGTTGTTATGCAAGATACGAGAAAAACTGTATATGTTACTTATAGGGTGTCTTGAGCTGCATCTTATAAACTTATTTTGACAATCACAAGCTGGCCCATAAGTCGTTGGTGATACCTACAATTTTTTTTAACATTCCTGATTGCATTTTTGCATTTTTCATCAAAATATGATGCATGTTTGTAAAAAAGAAACCGAGACGCAGCAAGTGCGTTTTGGTAACCACTTTCCATTAAATGCATCAAAATTCAATAACTCAATTTGCTATTAACCTAAGGTTCGTCGGCTAGGAAACGAGTTTTCTCGGAAACATTTTAGTTTTGTTTTCGGAAGATCTTTGTACATTTTCAAACAAGTTGCTTTCATAAAATATGGTACATTGTTTCTACTATATAGGTTATACAGGTGACCAAATTGATGCCTGCCTGCATTAAAGAAACAAATTTGCTATTAAAACATTTTTGTGAAAATTCACTTTAATAACGCACTTGCTACGTCCAGACGTTTCTTAATATGATACAAGCCAAATCCTTAAGGTGATATTTCTGTCAGTTTCACAGGATATTAGCATATAGAAACTCTCTGCGCAGAATTGCACTTATACTTGTTATCTTGTTCGTAACACATTTCATAGGATTTGGTGGAGAATTTTTATACACAGATTTCACAACTTTAGCAATATAATAAATTTTGTTTGGTACAGGAATGTTTTAAATCAAAAATCACAATTTCGACATTTGCAACGCAAATATTGTTTATATGTTAGGCAGCATTTATATGGAACGCGACCTTTAATATAAATTAAATTTACAAAGCTTATTAACATAATCTATACCGGTTATTATAACCCAACAATGTATGAATATAAATAGGAACTGGCTTTAACCTACTGAAAATTTATAATGGGGTATTTGCAAATTAACACGACTAAACAAATTAACAATGGTGCGGTAAAGCTCGGTCATCAATATTTTCCTATTAATAAATTTCAATTATCTAAAATGGAATCATTTTATTTATTATATTATACAAGATTCACTGGACAAATATTATTTTGAAATTTATATACAGTAGAGCACAATTATTCTTCTGCAGGTAGTTGGTCATTAACGAGAGGTTCAACGACACCAAAAATCTGTATTCTTTTATTATCTATCGGACGTGCTTCTGCGGGTATCTATTTTACAAAGAAATCTATCAGGAGACTACCCATAGGCGGCGGAGCGAGATTCATATATTTTAGTGAATTTTCTTTAAAAAAAACATTAATGAGGAGATCTCGACTTTTGAATTAAAGAAAAAGTTTTCAAATAAGCGCTAATTAGGCCCTCTAGAACACATATCCGGGGTCAGTTTGAATGTATATATATATATATATATATATATATATATATATATATATATATATATATATATATATATATATATATATATATATATATATATATATATATATATATATATATATGTATCACACCGATAAGTCAAAAAATAATGGGCCGATTTTCATCATATTTGGTGAGTACCTTCCCTTTGCAAGTGGCCTGGATAGGTAGATTCGTTAGCCAGGAAAATCGGTCCAGGTTTTCCCGAAAAATGTTGTGTTTTCTTTCTAAAAAAAATGTTATCTCCGGAAGTAACAAAGTAATGGCAACAAAATTTGATTCGCTTGTTTGTATTATAAAGAGTAAACCACGTATAAAAATTTAGGTCTCTAAGTTTAAAGACAAAAAGTGGCGGCAGTTAATTTTTTTTTGAGTTTTCGTCAAAACGTTAAACTCGCAATTTGAAACGTCAAAATTGGCAATGTTTAGGCAAAGAACGTGAAACCGATACGGATTGTGAAAATAAAATATTGCTAGAAGAGTGTTCTGCGAACCCTTAAGTTTTAGATTCAACCGTCATTGCCCTTCATTTTACTAAAATGTTTGCAGAAAATTCATTTCAAATAGACCCTTTCTCTGATGCTTTGGCTGGCGGTTTAGTTAAGTTGATGCTTTCGCTGTGGGTTTAGTGAAGTTTATGGTTTAACGGTCTATAGTTTTAGCTAATTTTCGCAGAACAAATTTGTTAATGCACTTTTGCATTTTTTATCGAAATATGATGCATGTTTGTAAGAAAAAAATCTGGACGCAGTAAGTGCGTATTTTCTTTATATCCTTCAAATTTGAATAACTCAATTTGATACTAATGTAAGTTTTCTTGGTTAGGAAACCAAGATTTAAGTTTTTTGTAAATTTCCAAACAATAAATAATTTTGTTAAAATGTAGTACATTGTTTCTACTACATAGGCTATATCGGTAATCAGATTGATGCCAGCTCTCATTTGCTATTAGAAACATTTTTATGAAAATTCACTGCCATAACGCACTTGCTGCGTCCAGACTTTTTTATTATTACTATATTTTGAAATATACATACTTTCAAAGGTGTTTGGCTGTCCTGATTGCCAAAATTTTTTTATCAATTTTAGATTCTCCTCATCAACGTGATGATTATTATCCCAAAAATGTCGGGCGACGCAAGATCTGTCTATAGAACCGTATTTTAATTTTGCTAAATGCGCTTTGAATCTAATTCCAATTGATCTTTTTGTTGTCCGACGTATTTAAGATAACAATCTATACAACCTATTTCATAAATTCCCGACATTTTGGAAGTACTATCCTTGTCTTTTGGGTTACCCAGCAAGTTTTGTAAAGTATTTTTTTGGCGAAAATTTTAGATTGTGATCTTAAATACGTCGGACAAACAAAAAGATCTATTGGAATCAGGTTCAAAGATCAGTTAGCATAATTAATATACGAAACGATAGATAAATAATCCGACGCCCGACATCCTTGGGATAATAATCGCCATGTTAATAAGGAGAATCTAAAATTAATAAAAAATGTTACAACGAGGACAGCTAAACGACTTCAAAAGTATATAATATATATATATATATATATATATATATATATATATATATATATATATATATATATATATATATATATATATATATATATATATAATTTATTTATTTATTTACATGCATTAAAATTACACAGTGCATCTTACATAGAAGTTATAAACTTGTGGCTGTAATTGATGCGATTTGGTTAAAATATTAAACTGAAACATATCAAAATCCTATTGACACTGACATTTCTTGCTATAAAATTTCGGTATTTCAAATTTACAATTTATTCAACCAATCTTCAATTAGCAACTCCAATATTTCCTCTACATTCTTTGAACTTCCCAACCATTTTACACTCCAAAATAGCTTTCTTTCAACTTTGGTTTAGTAATATTTTCAAACATTTTAGGACCTAAAATTGCAAGTTGTCACACACACACACACACACACACACACACACACACACACACACACACAATATATATATATATATATATATATATATATATATATATATATATATATATATTCAAGCAACATCTAAGGTCAAATTGACGTCAAATCGCCCTAATAATAGGTCGGCGACCAAATCACCACAGGCCATTTTTAAGCAAAATCTAAGTGTTTTTTACCAATGTCGGGAATAAACTAAAAGTAATAGGAAAATCGAAAATAGGTTCAGCAAGGCATTTCGACCCACAGGTTTTTGTTATCTTTAGGGCATTTTAATTCTAGATTCAGCCAATGAACGTAATTTATTGGTAAATACGTGCACTGCCACCACTTAATCGAATCCGACATCTGGGCGCAAGTGCCGTGACGTTCTTAACAACGAACTGCGCATGTGACATTATTCTGTAGGATTTGTGGTTATGTATGTATTAACAAAAAGTAGATATTACCAAGTAGGTGTGTCCGTCTTTGTTAAAAAAATCATCAACGATAAACGTAATTCGCACTGTATAAAGGAAAAAATCACTGCGGTTATGTTTTTTCTGTTTACATAGTTATGATACTTTGATATAATCCCAGCGCCTCTGTAAAAAGTAAAATTAGTTAAAACGAAAAACTATTCAAAATTCTTGAAATTCTGATTTTGATGATTGGTGATGTAAACAGGACAAAACTATTCTACCCTCATTGTATACAAGCATTATTTTATGTTTTTTTTTTCGAGTAAAAATTTAATTACACTAGATTCAACAAAAAATGATTTTTAGTTTTTCAACAAAATCAAGATGGAGACCGCAAGCATAGCTTAATATGGCTGCCGTTGTAACATTATTAACCTGATAGTTAATTTTGCTTTATTTTTTTACCTACAAGAGAGACATAGGAATGATTATATAGCGTTTTTGATCGTTGATTCCATAATATGTTATAGACATTAATAGAGCAAAAATAAGTAAATAAATGTAAACATATGACACCTGACCGTGCCAATACTTCATTCCATTGTCATGAAAATGAATGTATTATATTGAAAGGGTAAACGTGCTGATTTCAAATCAGCAGCTTTTCTTCCATATAGTAGTAGCCGATGAAGTTGTCATACGTTTTTAGGATTTACACAGAGACTGTGACTGAAGAATAAAACTTTTACTAATTAAGTTCATCAACTAAAACACATTCAACATTGACAAATTGAACTTTGAGGACATTCTTTATTTGAAGTCTGATTTTATGGGTATGTTCAACTTTGATGTCGGCATTTGACTTGGAAGATCAGTTCTGCAGTAATTATGACTACATGGCCAATCAGAAAGCCATTTTAGGTTATCTTAGTGCCAAAAATATTGCCTGTGTTGTATTGCAGTTAGATTGGTAATATATATATATATATATATATATATATATATATATATATATATATATATATATATATATATATATATATATATATATATATATATGTATGTAATCTTGACTTCATAAGAAGACCTCCAATTTACGATACGACAGAGACGTATTGCAAGTTAATATTGGGTAACAGATTGCCTTAAAATAGGTCGTTTAGGTATCTGCGGACTTAGTAGTCTGTTTTCAGTGCAATTTGGGACACACTTCGACCTAGAAATTACTAATTGTGGAACTGAAACTCAAAATTATATTTAGCCCTTTGAGGACACAATTAATTTCTTTTTGAAAAAATCTGTTTTGCTTATAAAAACATATTTATTATACTTATTTAATGTAAAGTAAATGACACACTTATTTGTTTGAAACGTCTTTTGTCCTGAAGGATATGGTGTCCGTTAGTAACCACTGGGCACCTGCTCACTTAATGTGGTACGCGGTGAAACAATTCCTGTCCTTGTTAAGACAGAGTCACACATTACAAATGGAACATTTCCATATGGTTCTGTGGACATCTTTTAAAGTTAGCACATCTTAGTGAACTACAACGTTCTGGCAAATGTGTACATGTATCATATCGTACTTCTAATGGCACATTTTTTTGAATTTATTTGAAGATGTGCTGGACGATTTACAGCCACGTTTCTTATGTTCAGGTGAGGCACCAATCAAACGAACAGCAACCGACAAACGAAAATCCATAAGACTCCTAGTTTTTGCTGGTGTTCTCTGCTGGTACAAAATCAAGGCGTTTACTATACATGGGCCCAGTAAATACCAAAAAATTCTGTGCCACCATTTGTGCGATTTTCGGTTCATTTCATATAATGATTTGTACATGTCAAATTTATCGACATATCCCATATGTCGATTGTATTCTTTCACGAGCAGAGGGTAGTTTATTTCCTCTACTAAACCATTCTTTCTTTTTCTTGAGGCTGTTTCTACTATGGAAGGATTTTGGTAATTACTAATCAACAGAACACTGCGTTTATCCATCCACTTCAAAGCGGCTACACCGTCCCTGGAAACATGCCAGTCTGACTCTTCTCGTTTCAGAATTTTGTCTGTTTTGAAATCAGGTAGATTTGTTCTACCACGACGAACTGTCCCAGAAGAGTAAATTCTATCTTGAAGCAGATCTTGCTGAAGCTGCACAGAGTTGAAAAATGGTCGAAATAAACTCTATGGTATTTACCAAGTAAGCCTCCTGTCAGGTCTTTTACAACACGAATTCCTAAGTTTTTTTCAACAACATCACTAACTTTACCCATATATATTTGAAATTGGCACATATAACCGGTAGAATCGGCTCGTACCCAAACTTTATATCCACGTTTGGTCGGTTACATCGGCATGTACTGCCTGATGTTACTTCGTCCTTTGAATTTGATCATCGATTAATCGATTGATTGGTATTAACTTGGATGTAATGCTGCAGCGAAAGTCTCTAATAATTTTGTCAGTAGTGGCCTTACTTTGTACAAATTATCAAACCCCATTTCATGTTTCTTGGGTTGCAAAGCATTTACATTCAGATGTAAGTTGGTAAGTAGCCATAAAAATCTGTTCTTTGAAATTGCAGAACTTATATAGAAGTCTCTCATTTCTTCTCTGGATGACCAGTAATCTCGATAGCTAGGCATCTTCTTCAAAGTCATGATTATATTTACGCCGAGGAATCTCCTGATTTCGTCGTCATTAGTAGGTACATATGGTTTTTGGCAAATTTGCTGGACAGCGTACAAGTTAGTTTAAAGCACAATATGATTTATAAGCTCTTCTGGGAACAGATGAAGAAACATATCTTTTGGGCTCTCCACACTTTCTGGCACGTTAGGACCAGTTTTCTTCGAAAATGTTTGTACTATAGTAGTGAACTGAGGATTGTTTGTCTAGAAAATTGAACCTCTACATAGTTTAGTACTTAGTGCGGACAATGGGATGTCATCATCAGGGTCATAGTCACTATCTTGTACATGTTCGTCTGATTTGTACCAGATTTACATTGATTCTATATCAAACAGTTCTTGGCTTGGGTCTGGCGGCTCTGCTTGATTTGAAAGTTCAGCTTCTTCGTCATCTACATCAGATGTGACGTCTAAAATTGCCCAAATTTCTCTTTGAGACGTTGCCTCCAAGTCTTCAAACGTCCACTTATCTTTACAACCTACAAAATAATAGTACGTTAGCCCGGTGTTAATCAGCAGTGACCACACATATTACATGTCAATCGAAGAAATTATAATCAGACACTGAAGCAATTACACTAATAATGTGTTTGTATGATAATATTTCATAACTTACCAGACATTTTTCAGAATATTTTCCAATAAAAATCACAAAAACTGGTATAACACAAACTTAACCTGCACACATGAAAAACGCGCGGGAGCTAATGACTAATTCCAGACGAATTGAGATAGAACGATTGAACAAACGCCACTAACAGTTACTAGTGGGACGTAGGCAACCCATTACACATCATGGCAGTCATTGGAAACCAGTTAGCATTGCTACAACCGATTTCACAGAAGGTGGTTTCTGTCACTAACCAGTTGTCCTCAAAGGGTTAAGTATATTCATAGGTAAAATTGAACCAAACTTTTCCCATTTTAGTTACTTGCAAGTTACTGACTTTGGAGCAATTGTATAGAATTATGAGGCGAAGCGCCATCTTGTTAAAAATACACCAGGTCTTGCATATCCACCAACAAATCTTTAATGTGGTTTTAGAGAAACTTAAAAATTGCGCTTGCAGGAAAATTGATCCAATTATTCTCTTTCCAATCACCCCAGCCATCTTTTAACCGCAAACTATATATATTTTTTAATTTCGTCCCTTCATCAAATCTCAATCCTGTGCCTAGTATCGAGTGTTCTGTTTATTGAATAATTTATTGTTGGTAAAACTGTGGATAAGCTGTGCTATTCTAAAGTAATAAGAGCGAAACCTGTATGTGTTTATAATGATAGTCAAGATGAATTTTCTTCTCCCACCAGCTTTCTTGAGAGCTTGCAGTTCATTTGTGCAGCTTATGGCAATCGGTGTTAAATTCGTCTCATAATTCTACTAAATATATCTTGTTGTCTTTACTCAGGAAACTCTTTCCTATTTCAAATGTGGGTTTTTAAGATACATATTTTTTGTTCTGCAGAGAAAATATTTTGAAAACTGACTAACAAATTACATTACTAACGAATATTTTTTTAGGATTTTTACCAAACCATTCTCTCATACAATATCTATGTTTTGCCATTCTTAACAACTGCCACCACTTAGTATTTTATATTAATCTTAAGTTTATAACGCTAACTGTGCTTAAAATTCAGTGTTCTTTGGTGAAACTGTTCGATTGTAGATATAGACATAGATAGATTTCTCTGACTTTACAAATTCATTTACGAAATCAGAGAAAAAGCTAGTAGGTCTGTATCTAATGCTCAAAATTATATCAGTACCTAATGGTAAATCATGTCCTAAAATTTGTTAAGCTTCCTCATATTGTAGGTTGTTTGGGGGCTAATGATTTAACGTCAATGGATATTAATACTAATTATTAATAATTTTTAATTATTAGGTATTTTATTTATAAATCTCGTAAACTAGAAGGTGATTAAACAGATGAAGCTTGACCGCTGAAATAGGTCCCAGTGCCGAACGTTTGCTTCCCTAACTTGTCTTGGAGAGCAAATAAATACTATTTTACTGCATACGTACATTTAGAATCTGCCACCATTTGTTTCTCTACCTCTAAATTTATCTTCTGTTGCGCAAAAAAGTACATGAAATGTTACAATTATTTCAAGAACTTTACACCTAAAGAATTTACAGTACATAATGTAAAATATTGTATATGACGCATTTTCTGCATCCGCACTTTTAGCGAGTTTTTCTCAGAACGAAATATATATATATATATATATATATATATATATATATATATATATATATATATATATATATATATATATATATATATATATATACGTATTACATCGATAAGTCAAAAAATAATGGGCCGATTTTGATCAAATTGGAGGAGTGCCTTCCCTTTGTAAGTGGATAGGATAATTTCGTTAGCCAGGAAAATCGGACCAAGTTTCTCGGAAAAATTGTGGGGTTTCTTTCGACAAATTTCTGTTTATCTGAAAATAACAAAGCTATGGCAACGAAACTTGGTGCTCAAGTGTACACTGTCAAAATTACCACACACGCCAAAAATTAAGATCTCTACATGAAAAAAATTATAAGCATTTGAATAAAAAAGTTTTGCGTGCCACTGATGACCATAGAAAATCACAAAATCAAAATATTTTGTTTGGGTGACAAAATCTATCGTATCTTACAGACAAATAATTAATTTTTCTTGATGCAAAAAGGTCAAGAAATAGCAAAAAAATTACTCTGAAAAGTTTATAATTAAACTTCTTGAAACGTTAAAGTGGCGATTTGAAACATCAAAGTTTGCAACTTTTACACAAAGAACATGAAAAAATACGAGTTGTGTACAAGAAATGTTGTAATAAGTCTGTTTTACAAAGCATGAAGTTACAGCTTCAACCATCATTGTCCTTTATTTTACTAAACTATTTGTAAAAAATTCATCTCAAATGGACCCTTTCTCTAATGATTTGGCAGTAGTTTCAGTTATAGAGTTTGTGGTCCATCTTTGGAGTTCTTGGTGCGTTTATTAAATGAATTGACTGTTACTGTTTTATTATTTATTACAACTTTATCAACATGTATTGCAAATTAAAAAAAAACTTCGTACTGTTGGTGCATATCCGAGGAATGTGATTTCACCAGGACGGAGCCACTTCCCACACTAACAAGTAGTCTATGACAATTCTGCTAAGAGTTCCTGGAATTTAAAAATTTAAGGATTTCACGTAGCCGGCACGGTCACCGGATCCGTCAGCTTGTGATTTTTTATGGGGCTCTTTAAAGACAAATATATTCGCTAATTGACCTCGAACTTTTGAATAACTGAAGCATAATATTCGAAAAGAGATTAAATTAATTCCAATTGAAATGTTGCCACGAGTGATGCAAAAGTTTCGTGCTTAACTACAGGAGCGTCAGCAGCGAGGTGGAGGTCATTTGATTCATATAATATTCAGAAAATATAATTGCCATGTTTACTCAAGAAGTTTTTTTTTTGATTAAAGTTTAGCCATTAATGAATACGGCTACAGAAAAATTATATACTTACTGTATTTAACGCGAGACTTTATATGTGTGTTTTTGTGGTTTCGTAGGTCATTATAAGTATGTCAAAATTTAATCGAGCTATGATGTTTGAAAGCTTATCGTTTTTTTTTTATGGAATTTTTTTGGTTAATTATCTTGTAATATTATGTCTGGAATCAAAGTCTGGTTTATTGGTGAAAGCTTTGAACAAGCAATTTTGAGTGTAAGCTGTCAAATATAATTCCTTAGGGCCCTGAAAGTCGAGAATTCCATTGACGGGGGTTTGCTGGTGGTCAACTCATACCCTGGAGTTATGTAATTTCTATGGTTGTCAAGGAACCTGTGTTAAGACAGATAAATTGTGAAGTTAATTAAGTAGAGAAAATATTCATACAACTCATAGTAGTTCGTAATGTTTACGGGCTGGCTTACCTAACGTCTATATAGATCATAAACGCCAACAATATTAACATTTGTCTGATTTTTTATTATGTAAACTTTAAACAAGCCTGCACGTGCAATTTTGGAAAAGAAAAGATGTTCGTACTAAATTGTTTATTTCCTTATATTAGAATTTAGAATGTTAGATATTATGAGGTTAGTTCTTGACACTTTGTAACAATTTTATTTATTTTTGAGATGCAATGGAGGATGGTTGATAGAGGAGTTTTTAATATAGAAATAGAAAACCATAGAACATTTATTGACAGCAAATAATAATTAAAGAAAATATAATTTTATTTACTAAGCCGGAATTTAATTTAATAAACCCCACTTATTAGACTACTTACCATATCCAAAGAACTAGCACCATTACGTAACATAATTTTGACGATCCTGTCGAGATTTTTCGTAACAATTATTAGAATAATTAAGTCTGTTAAGCAAATATTTATTTGATATAATGTTTTTTTATTTTTAAAGCAAAAAACTCACGCCTAAACGAGTCTTACCTACCTGTATTTCAGAACAGTATAGCGTCGTTTGTGAGGTTTTTATTCGCAAAGAACGTTATAAAGCTGCCAGACGGCGTTAGATAGAATGTCATACGGCCGTGGTTTATGATTGGCCCTGCGGCTGCAGCAATGTTGCTACTTGTATAATACATTGCTAAATGCTCTCTCTATTTATATATGGCCCCAAAGGGCGTTGTTTCCCAGGGATATGTGTTGTGTTGTATGTAAAATTTATTCTAAATTGCACCTCCATTTCTATAATGTATTATTGTCCTCAATTATAGGCATTAGCTGAATAGGTGAGTGCTCACGATCCTTCGCTTTAAGTACCACTACAAAATTAATCATTGTTGAAAATTACCATTTAAAATACCGTACCTTACATTTTTGTCACTGCTAACACAGGGTTCTTCTTAGTGGCTTTCTTTGCTTTTCCTTAGAGCAGGTCCATATATTTAAAATCTGCTCCAAATACAATTGAGTTATAAGGAGTGAAGTAACTACAATCCGGAAAACCCAATTCATCACAATACAGTTCTTAGACCTGACGATCGTTTCGTTAACAATGTTAGCGTCATCGAACGGATGCAACTACAGTTTATTAGTTTATTCATCATTGTGATGACGCAGTTTTGTTAGCAAAACGATGTTCAGGTCTGAAAACTACATTGCGATGAATTGAGTTTTCTAAATTGTAGTTACGTAGGATTCTATTTACATTTATTACCAGTAGGTTATAAATGTCTTTATCTCTGCCTCTGTAAACATGCTTTAAGTACAAATTGCACAAATAAAAGTCGTGGAAATTGTGTCACTTGTAACTACCAGTTTCTATATAAATCTTGGCACGACAAAAATTTAGTAAATCATATTTTCAGAATTGCACAGGACCGTGCCTGCTGTGCTCATGAAAATATTTTTGTTAAAATTTCTAACGATACATGTACTTTTGCAAGCATCTAACTGTCCCAATCGGATGACATTTTAGTGAATTTTCTGAAAAAGATTCACTAATGAGGAGGTCTGTGTTTATATCGCACTAATAACCCAAAAATAATGGACCGCTTGCGATAAAATTCGACAGAAGCCTTCCTTTTGCAAGTGGCTTGGATAAGTTCGTTAGCCAGGAAACTAGGAGCAGTTTTTCCTGGAAAATTTTGGGTTTACTTTCTGGAGATAACAAAGCTATGCCAACCGAATTTGGTACTTAGGTTTACACTATTAAACTTACCCCATATGCCCAAACTCAAATCTCTAAGTTGAAAGGAAAAAATGTAGGCATTTAAAAAAAATTGGTTGCCATTGATTACCAGAGAAATGCACAAACCAAAAATATCTAGTGCGGACAAGACCTATTCTATATTGCAGACAAAGATTAGGTTTTCTTGACGCAAAAAGGTCAAGAACTGCAGGCCTTTTTCTCTCCTTTCAGTCGTCTCTAAAGTGATGGAAAAGTATATAAACACCGAATTACTAAAATTTCTTGAAAAACACAGTCTAATCCACGACAGGCAGTATGGATTCCGTCAGCGCAGATCAACTGCCTACCTCCTTTCCTGTGTCACCCATTCTTTGAACAAGTCTATGGAACAACACGGTGAATCCCAGATTGTTGCTCTAGACATATCCAAAGCAGTCGACCAGGTCTGGCACCCAGCGCTGCTTAATAAACTTCCGGCCTATGACCTACCACCAAAACTCTGTACATGTACAGCAAATTTCCTCTTCAACCGGAGCATTTCTGTTGTCGTGGATGGCCATTCCTCTAAACTGTATCTAATTAATGCAGGAATTCCTCAAGGTTCAGCTTTAGCCCCTACTTTGTTTCTTCTCCACATCAATGACCTCCTCTCTAGCACATCCAACCCAGTTCACAGCTACGCGGACGACAGTACCCTCCATTCAAACATACAATATTCTAAGCCTGTCTCTTTAGCCCAATTAGCTAAGGATCGCAAACTCTTGGAGGGTTCTTTCTCCGTGGATCTCCAAAAAATATTATACTGGGGAAGTAGAAATCTTGTATAATTCAACTCCACCAAATCTCAGTCTTGCTTTCTTTCTCATAAGAGATACACCAGCCCTAGACCCATCACAATGAACAACCAAGTCATTCAAAGTAATGAGTCCTTTTCACTTCTGTGGATCGAAATCTCAATTGGCATCAACATGTCACATCAATTGCAGAAGCGGCTGCTAAGAAATTAGGTTTCCTCTTCCGGGTTCGCAAATACTTTTCACCAGCTAATCTCTATACCTTATATACTTCACAAATAAGACCAAACCTCGAATACTGCTCCCACATCTGGGGTGCTGCTGTCGCTTCTACACTCGTTATCCTGGACTCCATTTAGAAGAGAGCTATACGTCTCATCGGTGACCCTACCCTCACCCAAAGGCTGTGTTGACTCGGGAATGTTACAAAATACAAAAAAAGCTCAGAAATTAATTATCACTCCTGCAAATGACGAGAAAATGGTGGCAGAAACCGTTGGTGATCTAGCACTTCCAGTGAATATTTCAGGTGAACTCTCCAAAGTAAATGTCAACAATGTTTATTACGTACCTGAACTTAAAGTTAATCTGCTATCTGTGAGCCAAATTGCCAGTAGTGGATATTATATTGTGTTCAATAACAGTGGAGCAAAGATATTTAATCGACAAGGACAGACAATCGCCTCTGCTAGTTTGGTGAATAACTTGTTTAAACTGGACAGTCCCAGTTCTATGTGTGCGTTGTCTGTGCAATGTAATATGACTCTGTGGCATAAACGTGTGGTGCATTTGGATTATGATAGCTTAAGAAAATTAGCTAGTATTGACAACAATGTCAAAATTTCTGGTAGAAAACCAAATTATGCCTGTGTAATCTGCAAGCTAGGAAAAATGCACCGTTTACCAATTCCAAAGAGTCAGACCTTGTCGGGCCGATGGAGGTACATAGTTTGGTAGGATCAAGATATGTTCTGACATTCCTAGATGATTTCAGTCACAAGTCTTTTGTCTATCTTCTGAAATCAAAGGACCAAATCTCGGACTATTTCAAAATTTTCAAATAGCACGTTGAAAATCAGTGTAACACGAAAATCAAAATCCTCCGCAGTGATAATGGAGGGGAGTACTGCAACAAAAACATGAGTGAGTTTTTTAAGTATTTAGGTATTGTGCATCAAACGTCATGTCCTTACTCTCCGCAACAAAATGGAAAGGCGGAGCGTCTCACCCGTTCGCTTCTAGATCGTGCTAGATGTCTGTTGATAGATTCAGGGCTGCCAAAGATCTTTTGGACCGAAGCTGTAAATTGTGCAGCCTATCTTTTGAACCGGTCACCGTGTAAGTCAGTTGCTACCACCCCAGAACAGGTATGGTCAACTAAGAAACCAGCTCTTCAACACCTTCGAACTTTTGGTTGTAAGGCACATGCACACATGCCTGTACCGAAGCGAACAAAACTCAGTGTCAGATCCACTCCTGTATTTTCGTGGGATATTGCTACAAAATAAAAGGGTATAGGTTGTATGACCTTCAGAAAGAGATCACCTTTGTGTCGAGGAATGTGCCATTCTTCGAAGATCAATGGAGCAGCTTATTGCTAGAAAATCCATCTAAAGACATCGACAAGAACTTCTTTGTATTTTCAGAAGAGCTAAATCTCGTACACAGTGATGTTAAAGACAGCACCATTTTAAATTCAGACAATTTGACAGAACCTGAGTCACTAACTGCAGACGACCCTTAGAAAAATGACTCTAAAAGTGATGAACAAATCAGTGGTTCAAACAATTCACTTGAAGATACTCCTAAAGCATCAGAAAATAGTTATTATCAAAATGAGGACCCAAATTTTTTTACAAAGACCAAAGTTCCAACGCCGTCACGCCGCTAACAGCTAGGTCAAAGAGAGAAAGGAGGCCTCCAACTGTTCTAAATGATTTCTACGAAAAATGAGCTGTCAGATCCGGTAACTTATGATGACACATGATGAAGGGGCTGTGGATTGATGCTATGGGCTGAGAGATCAAGTCTCAGGTGGACAACAAGACTTGGAAATTTGTCGAACTCCCGGCCTTAAAACAATCTTAAGTGCAAATGGGTTTTTAGGACCAAAAGAGACGCGAGTGCTTAAATAACCAAACAAAGAAGGAGACTTGTGGTCAAGTGGTTCGCCCAAAGGTGGGGAATGGACTATGAGGAGACCTTTTCGCCTGTTGTAAGGTATAGCTCAATAAGATACATTCTAGCCCTGGCTGCGGAGCACAACTTGGGCATAGATGCTGTGTCATCATTCCTCCAGGGAGAATTGCTGGAAGAAGTTTACATGTGCCAACTACCAGGATATGATGACAAATCAGCAAAGGTCTGTAGAAGGTCTACAGAAAAACTTTTATATGTTTGAGCAAGCCAGTAGAGTATGGAACCCAAAACAGTATTTTGTGCTACAGAACTTTGGACTGAAGCTGTCAAAGTTTATCTCATGTGTATACTTCAAGATCAAAAGAACAAACATGCTGATTCTGACAGTCTGGGTGTACAACCTGTCAAATTTCTTAAATGATAGAAAACTGAAGAGACAGGTCAAGACAAAACTCACTAGGTTAAGATGACAGGTCTTGGTGAGGTCGAATCAGTCCTCGGTTTCAAATTGACTAGTGGCCGTCAATCTAAGAAAATTTGGATCAGCCAGCCTCATTACATAGACAAAATGCTCAAGCGGCTCCGCATCGATGCAGCAAAACCAGCTGCTACTGCAATGAGCTGCAGTGAAATTTTTTCTAGAACCCAGGAGCAGCCAACAAACGAGGAAAAAGACAAGATGAGAAAAATCCCTTATCAAGAAACTCTGGGTAGCATCTTGTTAGCAGCTTATGTCTCGAAACCTGATATAGCCTTCGCTATTAGTAGCCTGGGCAGGTTTAACAATAATCCAGGTATGTCGCACTGGGCAGGTGTGTCTTGAGATACCTTCCTGGAAGCTCCTCATATAAGCTACGATTCGATGGCTCCAAAACTGAACCCATCCAGGGATATTGCGATGCCGATTGGGCCAGTGACCCAGATGAAAGAAGACCTGTCACTGGTTATATCTTGGTCAAGTGAAATGTACTATATCCTGGAGCACAAAGCGAGAACCCACTGTGGACCTTTCCACCACTAAGACTAAATATATATTAATGCCAACAGCCGCACAAGGGGCTTTGTGGTTGCGAGATCTCTCTGAAGAAATTGAGGAATCTTTGAGGAGCTATACTCAGATCTTTTGTAACGACCAAGCGGCAAGGAATCTGGCGCCAAATTGAGCCTACCAATCGAGGACCAAACACCTAGATGTGAGGTACCACTTCCTGGGGGAAAGAGTTCAAGAGAAGCTTTTGATCTTCACGTACATACCGACCAATACGATGGTTGCTGATTCCTTGAGCAAGGCGCTTGATGTCGAAAAGTTTACTGCATGCATCAGGTGCCAGTGACTCTGCAAATAAGGAGGGTATTATTTTGTGGAGCCGTTGACTACACTTAGCTGCGCTATCCGGAATAATATTATTGAATATAATGATCACTATGGATATAGTTGTAGTAGAGTATAAGTAAGTGGTCGTATGTTAGAATAATAAATAAACAATTATAAAGATTATAATATAATCTCTGTACTTGAATGATTCGATAATACAGTTAGTAAAAGAATAGTGTTCTCGCTCGTAATCCGTATATACTCAATTTAACAAAATTAAGTTACAAATGAGTATTTGGTTACCATTTGCCAAAGACTACATCAGAGGGCGCAGTCTGATCCAGAGGAAAATCTAGGGACACGTTACGCAAAGTTTGAGAAGCACTGGAATAAATAACGATTAGTTTGACGAATCCTACACCGTATATTTCTTATTGGTAGGTGGTTCATTGTAATATAGAGCTGTTGCAACTCAAAGCGTTAAAACTTGCTGCATACTACAATGTAATGTAATTGCAGACCTGGCGGTAATTGTATTTTAATTGAAGCGTTAAGCTGTTGTTATGGTAACTGATTATAGAACGCTACCATGATAGTAAACACCAAAATTAATAAGTGCGGTAAGATCTAAGATGCCACTCGTGTTTGCCAAAGTCGTTATATAATTTAATAAAATGGTATTCGGTTTTGACTTTTTGTATGACATTTGACTTGTATGAGCAACAGGATTTTCGATGCAAACGATGGACGAATGCGGAAAACCTGCCCGCAAAAGCGAATTATGTGATCTTATAAAGCTGGTTTTTAAATTATACGTTCATTTATTTTAGGATATCTTGATATCAGGCTTGTAGGAGTTTCCTTTAGGCTGGTGCAAAAAAAATATTTTAAACTGCAAAAAAATAATTTTGTTGTTAATATTGAATGAATGTTTTACTTACAAAACAAAATCTTGGAATCGCTACCATTTTGCGAATTTTCTTTAAAAAATTCACTAATGAAGAGATCCCTACTTTTGAATTTTGAAAAAAATGTCTTCGAATGAGCGCGAACTAGGCCCTCTAGAACCCTTATCCAGGGTCAGTTTCAATTTTTATATGTTTATATATATATATATATATATATATATATATATATATATATATATATATTTTATATATATATATATATATATATATATTATATATATATATATATATATATATATATATATATATATATATATATATATATATATATATATATATATATATATACATTACACCGATAACTCAAGAAATAATGGGCCGATTTTGATCAAATTTGAGAATTATGGTAGGAGTACACATGTGAGCAAAAAATACGACAAGAAATGACTAACAAGCTCCTAGATATGTGTCTAAGGTTGTTTCGTTAAAATATGAGCAAAAAATCAATTTTAATTCAAAATGGTTTTGTGTAAATAGTAACGTTAGACGCTTAACATGTATTACGAGATAAACTGCTAGCTGCTTGTACATGTATGTCCGGCGTAGTTCAGTTGGGTAAGCTGTATACATCGGATAGTCGACTTCGATATGACGAGTTCTAATTCAAGTTAGTGACTTGATTTTTTATTGAAAAAAATTAAATCTCATTTCATTTTATCGTTAACTAATCAGATTGTTGTTTTTCCGATGAATTTTTTTAGCGACTTTTTGTATAACGAATAATCTGATAAAGAGGAGATGAAAGTTTTAAGACTGAATTCAATTCGAATAGCATATCTGCTTGTTTGTTCTTGCCCTAACTTAGTGAAACCGTTCCATATTCAATACAGTCGTAGCCTTTGCCCGTGGCGTCACAAGTGCCTGTTTTTGTGAATTATTTTTAAAAAATTCGCTAATGAGGAGGTCCCGACTTTTAAATTTAAAAAAAAATTCTAAATTAGCGCGAACTAGGCTATATATATATATATATATATATATATATATATATATATATATATATATATATATATATATATATATATATATATATATATATATATATATAGCCTAATTTACAGAATTTTTTTTTAAATTTAAAAGTCGGGACCTCCTCATATATATATATATATATATATATATATATATATATATATATATATATATATATATATATATATATATATATATAAAAAGGGTGAACCATTTACCAAAATTTAGGTCCGTAAGTTTAAAGACAAAAAAGTTAGTGGCATTTAAAGAAAAAAAGAGGTTTTCCTCAAAACGTAAAAAGTCACGATTTGAAACGTCAAACTTGGTAACTTTTAGGCAGAGAACTTGAAAGAAATTTGGATTATAAAAAGAGTGTTCTGAAAACCCTCAAATTTCAGCTTCAACCATCATTGCCCTTTATTTTAATAAAATATTTCCAGAAAACTCATTTCAAATAGACCCTTTCTCTGATGCTTTGGTAGTAGTTTTAGTTAAGTTTATGGTTTAACGGTCTATTTTTAGCTAATTTTCGTAGAAAAACTTCGTCAATGAGGAGACCGCGGCTTTTGATTTCTAAAAAGATTTCTTCAAATGAGCGCAAACTAGGCTCCCTAGAATCCATATCCGGTTTACTTTATGTTTTTACTGAATTTTCGTAGAAAAAATTTACATATAAACAGGCTGATGCATTTCTACGGAAAAGCTCAATATAACTGTTAATATGCAAGATATGAGAAAAAATTGTATACGTTACTTATAGGGTGTCTTGAGCTGCATCTTATAAAATTATTTTTACAATCACAGGGTGGCCCATAAGTCGTTGGTGATACCTACAATTTTTTTTTGAACATACCTTATTGCATTTTTTCATTTTTCATCGAAATATGATGCATGTTTGTAAACAAATCAACACGGAGTAAGTGCGTTTTGGTAGCGAATTTTCATTAAATGCTTCAAAATTCAATAACGCAATTTGCTATTAACCTAAGGTTCGTCGGCTAGGAAACGAGTTTTTTCGTTAAGTTTATTCTCGGAAAATTGTTATACATTTTCAAGCAAGCGATTTTGATAAAAGTATGGTACATTTTTCCTACTATATAGGTTATACCGGTGACCAAGTTGATGCCTGCTTTCAATAAAGAGACATATTTGCTATTAAAAACATTTCAATGAAAATTCACTTCCATAACGCACTTGATGCGTCCAGACTTTTAAATATAGACAAATTGACGTAATCTGTCATATTTTAGCTTCAGGCCCCTGTGATATTGCGTCGTGTGAAAGTTTTAGGGACAACTCTATAAACTTAATACTCTAATAACTTTTTACCTTGAACTAGCCCAAGTGTATATTACCTTATAATAACATAATTCAAGGCTTACAAAGTGATATTCCACTCAAGTTCAGCTGGAACAATATATAATTTTTATGTCTCTCCAGAAGTTGGATATTAGAAGTTTCTATAATGGTGCAAGTTGTAGAGACAACTCATTCTCCCCCGAATTCTAAATTACTGCCTTGCATGTTTTCAGACTGTGAAATACACCTGAGTTTATACCTACAATTTAATTGACGCAGAAGAAACGGAAACCTTAGATCTACTAAGCGGAGAAACAAAATTGATTTCTCTCTCACGGCAAAGTATTTTACTGGGATTTCTACGAGATCCTTTGTTTTACATTTATAGTTTATAAGTACACTTGGAGAACCCAAATCACCACAATACATTTTTCTTAGGACCTTACGATCGTCTCACTAACCACTTTAGCATCATCAGAGGATGAAAACATTCTAAACTAAACTAACAACTACAAATGTATTTATATGATACCTAGATAGACAAACTAAACCGAAGGTAAAATTGTAGCCGGAGACTCATCGTTTGTCTATTGTGTCTATATTAAACGGACGAGGTTGACGAACTACTTTCATCTCTTACTAAGTGAAGATTGGAACCTGTGATGAGCACTGATAAGTACACTTGGAGAACCCAAATCACCACAACACATTTCAAAAGACCTGACGATCGTTTCATTAACCAAGTTAGCGTCATCAGAGGATGAAACATTCTACTACAATGTTTCATCCTCTGATGACGCTAACTTGGTTAGTGAAACGATCGTCAGGTCTTTTAAAATGTGTTGTGGAGATTTGGGTTCACCAAGTGTACTTTTCATCTTTTAGTTGAGAAGTTTATGAGCCTTTATCTCATTTAAACCATATTGACCTTAAAATGAAAGATACCGCGTTCTCTAAGGAAGACCACGTTCTTTCTTGATCTATAAATTGACTAAGTGAATACCTGTGCCTATGACGAGCACATCTGGCGACAAACCAATAACAGTCGCACATTTTTTAAAGCAAAAAATACCGTTCCGCACACAATGTTAACTTTAACAGAGGATGAATATCCTAACCAAAATTCTATATAGAAACAAGTATTTATATTGATTTCTTACATACAAAAGGAAACAAAAGGGGATTTTTAAGTCGAGAACACAACGTACAGCTTAGTATCTGTATAGACCGGACGAGGTTATTGATCATATTTTATTATACTGACCGACAGATTAGGAGTGTTTAGTTGGTCAAATGCAAAGTGAGAATAAAAGGCTTCAAATCAAAGGTGCCGCACGGTTCAATGACGTATTGTTCTTAATCGGTCTTTATATATACATATATATATATATATATATATATATATATATATATATATATATATATATATATATATATATATATATATATATATATAGGGTGGTCCACTTCGCGGAAAAAGCCTAGTTTTCCATATTAAACTCAGTTTTATCAAAAAAGTTTCTACTGAAAGTTGCTTCTATCGATCAGCTGCGTAATTCAAAAATATTTTAATTTACACAGGGTGTTCATTTTCTCCGTGGCAGACCAAACTTACCGTTTTTTAAACAGAACACGCTGTATATTATATCATTTTCAAAAATACGGTATCGCAGCAAGCAAATTGATATGCCACATGATGGGTCTAGGCCCAACCGTCTCAGAGTTATTCATTTGTTTATTAAAAATATTGGTCTAGTTTGGTGCGTAAATACTTCGATTCTGCACAATGTTTTGGCTGCATAGTTACTGGAATTAATTTTATACACTCCTCACTATAACAAAATGCGACATGGTAATTCCTAATGTGAACTTGACTATACAGGTTGTTAAATTTAGCAAAACCTAAATTCTCTCGAAAATTTCAATCGGAACACCCTGCATATTGGAACGTTATTAGATGCGCATTTTCATGGCCTTTTCAGCAATACCAGGTTTGATGACATTATTTTCAACGGTTTCAAAGATATTGAGGCTCAATTACGGAATTAGCCATTTTTATATAAATTCAAGTAAATACTTCACGCTAATATGCAACACCCTGTATTTTATATCATTTTCAAATAGTTTACGTGATATCCTTAATTCATACTGCATAAAAAAAACTAAAGTGTATGTGATGTAAAGGAGCAAAATATTTAATGCATATATTAACAAGGTTTAAATCAACAAGAACAACACTAAATCGAAGTTCACAAAATAAACAACAAAATTTTAACGCAGCAAATGTTCAAGTTGGGAGCCGTCATTATCGATACAAATTTGTAATCTATGTCTTAAATTGTTTTGCACCTTCAACAATGTTGCTTCGCTTACAGAATTGATAGCCTCTAAAATCCTTGCGCGCATGTCCTCCTTGGTTGTTGGTGGAGTCGCATACACTTTACCCTTAATGTCACCCCACAAAAAGAAATCTATTTTGGAAAGATCAGGGCATCTTGCTGGCTAAGGGGTTGGTCCAATACGACCTATACATCGTTCTTCAAAATTATGGTTTAAAAATGCTCTAACAGCTCCTGTTGAATGTGGAGGCGCTCCATCGTGTTGATACCACCTTTCACCCCGGAGTTGCAGAGGAATTTCTTCTAACAGCTCTGGTAGACCATTTTTCAAGAAATTTAGATAACGCTCACCAGTGAGAGTCCCATCAAAAAAATACGGTCCGCTTAAATACGGACCCAAAATTCCAGCCCACACATTTATGGACCACCAATGCTGACGATCCACTGGCCACGAAAAATATGGATTTATGTCAGCATAATAATGCAAATTGTGCACGTTAATTCCTCCACAGTTTAAAAAATTTGCTTCATTTGTAAATAGCACTTTTGCAAGAAATCCTGGTTCCTGGTTGTCCTTCTGTAGAGCCCAAATAGAAAAATTCAATCTTTGCTACTTATCGCTTGCAGACAGCTCTTGAACTTTTCTAACTTGATATGGGTGATATTTGTTTTATTTGAAACATCTTTGGACAGGAGTTTTACTAATATTTAAGTTTGAAGCTTCTTGTCGCTGGCTGATATGTGGATTATCAACGACTGAGGCTATGATGTTTACAGACATACCTTCATTTAGAAAAGTTTTGTTTCTTACGGGAGCCCGATACTTTACACTGCCGTATGCATCAAAAGGAGCTTTCACCAATCTAAATGCTTTCAACTAAGGTTGTTGTCGATTAGGATATTTCTGCCTATATATTCTCTTTGCTAAGGCAACATTTTTATTAGTTTCAGCAATCACATACAGCATTGCAATAAGTTCTTCAGTAAAAAACATGCTGATATCAAGAATAAAGCGGGTAACTAAGAAATCTACCTGTCAATAATTTAGAGAATTTTTCAAATGTCAAGTGGCGTTGTCCAAGCCGCACTTAGATTTTGATATAAGTTTCATAAATATTGGAAAATGATACATTTTGTAATTAATGCGTTATATATTTGAAATCGTTGCAAATAACGTCATCAAATGTGGTATTGCTGAAAAGGTCATGAAAGTGCGCATCTGATAACGTTCTAATATACAGGGCGTTCTATTTGAAATTTTCTAGAAAATTTAAGTTTTGTGAAATTTAACACTATGTATAGTTTGGTCTTCCACAGAGAAAATGAACACCATGTGTAAGTTTTAATATTTTTGAATTATGCAGCTGATTGACAGAAACAACCTTCAGTTTAAACTTTTTTGATAAAACTGAGTTTAATATGGAAAACTGGACTTTTTTCGCGAAGTGGACCACCCTGTATACGCATTCATACGCGTCAAGCATAGTTTGATGTCTAACATTTTTGACAAGTTTCAAATTTTTCTTGTCAATGTGGTGACTATTATCCCACATATGTTGCGCCATACATGATTTGTCTACGATATGGCATGGTAGTGTGTTTAGTGAATTTATAGATCACGAAAGAACGTGAGCTTCCTTAAATAACGCGGCACCTTTCATTTTAAGCCCATTATCCTTTAAATGAGATAAAATCTCACAAATTTGTCAAGCAGGAAATTAAAGTAGTTCGTCAACCACGTCCGTTGAGTATCGACACAATAGACAAACGAAGAGTCTCCGACTACAATTTTACCTTCGGTGTAGTTTGTCTATCTAGGTATCATATAAATACATTTGTAGCTGTTAATCTAGGTTAGAATTTTTTCAACCACTGATGATGCTAACGTGGTTAGTGAAACGATCGTAAGGTCTTTAAAGAAGATGTGTTGTGGTGATTGGGCCTCTCCAAGTGTACTTATCAGTGCTCATCACAGGTTCAAGTTTTCACATAGTGATTTATAGTTTACTTGCATTTATTTAGTGTTGTCTCTACGTGAAAACGTGTAAATATACAGGATGTTCATTACATGCCGTATACGGTGTATATTGCTGTAGGGGAGACCGGGGTAAGTTGCAACATTTTAAATTTGTATTTTTTTTCAAAGACTATATGGAATAAACAAATCCAAATGTTGATGTACATATGTGTACTAATCTTTAGGGAAAATAGATATGAAGTTAAAGAATTAAAAAAAAAAGTCTGGACGCAGCAAATGCATTATGGAAGTGAATTTTCTTAAAATGTTTTTAATACAAAATATGTCTCTTTAATGCAAGCAAGAATCAATTTGGTCACTAGTATAACCTATATAGTAGGAACAATGTACCATATTTAACAAATATACCTTGTTTGAAAATGTACAAAAATTTTCCGAATTTACACTTAAAACATTACCGAGAAAACTTATTTCCTAACTGACGAGCCTTAGGTTAATAGCAAATTACGTTATTGAATTTTGAAGCGTTTAATAAAAACTCGCTACTAAAACGCACTTACTGCGTCTCGATTTTTTTTACAAACATGCATCATATTTCGATGAAAAATGAAAAAATGCAATAAGGAATGTTCAAAAAAAATGTAGGTATCACCAACGACTTATAGGCCATCCTGTGGTTGTCAAAATAATTTTATAAGATGCAGCTCAAAATACCCTGTAGGTAACGTATACAATTTTTTCTTGTATCTTGCATAAATAACATTTATATTGAGCTTTACCGTAGAAATGCGTCACCCTGTATATATGTAAACAGAATGTACACCCGGTTATGGATTCTAGGGAGCCTAGTTTGCGCTCATTTGAAGATATCTTTTTAGAATTCAAAAGCCGCGGTCTCCTCATTAACGAATTTTTTCTATGAAAATTAGCTAAAAATTATAGACCGTTAAACCATAAATTTAACTAAAACTAGAGAGAATGTGTCTATTTGATATAAATTTTCTGGAAATATTTTATTAAAATAAAGAGCAATGATGGTTTAAGCAGAAACTTAAGGGTTTGCAGAACACTCTTTACATAATCCGTATTGCTTTCAGGTTCTTTGTCTAAATGTTGCTATTTTTGACGTTTCAAATCGCGACTTTTTACATTTTGAGCAAAACCCCATTTATATATATATATATATATATATATATATATATATATATATATATATATATATATATATATATATATATATATATATATATATATATAACTCACTTAAAAATTCATCCGAATTACAACAATCTGATTAGATAACGGTAATGTGAAATGAGACTAAAAAAATTGAAAAAAGTAAAGTCACTAACTAGGATTCGAACTCGTCATGCAGGAATCCATTGAATTTTATTATGCGATGGTGGGCGACTTAGGCCACTGAGCTATGTTCTACGTGTGTCTACTAGCAGCTATATCCCGTATTACATTGGTTCAATGTTTTAAAATTTACACAAAACCATTTCGATTTACAATATATTTTTTGCTCATATTTCAACGAAATTATCTAGGAGCTTGTTCCTCATTTATTGTATACTTTTCACTCCCATTCGTACTCAATCGATTTTGACATTTTAACTTTCTTTAATCAGATTGAATTGATTAAAAATTAATTTACCTCTAACTTTTTTGACTTTTAAGATACAGATCTGAATTTTCACTTTATGACAGAAACCAGCTTACTAAGGTTAGTTGCCCTTACTTTGTTATTTCCGGAGATATAAATTTTTTTTAAAAGAAAACACAGAATCTTCTGGGAAAACCTGTGCCAATTTTCCTGACTAAAGAACTTTTCCACTTGCAAAAAGAAGTTATGTGCCAGATTTGATCAAAATCGGATCATTATTGTATGAGTTATCGGTGTGATATATATATATATATATATATATATATATATATATATATATATATATATATATATATATATATATATATATATATATAAATTGAAACTGACCCTGGATAGGGGTTCTAGGGGGCCTAGTTTGCGGTCATTTAGATAAATTTGTTCAAAATTAAAACGTCGGGATCACTTCATTTATTGAATTTTCTTTAAAAAAATCACTAAAAGCAAGAATCGACAAACTACAAGAAGTTAATGAAAAAGGTAATCGTTTTGCAATATACCCCAGTCTTGGGGCATGCTGGGGTAAATTGCAGTACTTATTCAGAAACACTATTACCAGTATTACAATTTACACATATTTACAATGGGTATCTTTTGGCATAGGTTCAATCTGCCCACATATTGCAAAGTCGACACTGCAGGCATTCTTAATTATTTTAAAGGTGAATTACTTGGAAGTGCCCTCGAGAGAATTGTCTAGCGAAAAATTTAGTCGTACCATATAATAATAATAATGTTTATTGGAATTGCTAGCTGAGAAAAAAAAAAAACAGATAAAAAACATACATAATCACCAGGCAAGACAAGTAGCACGCATGAAAAATCCCAGTGAAAAACACAGCAGCGACAAACAAATGGACAGGTATTATTTTATTTCCTCCTCCAATTCAGCTTGATTATATTATCGACTATCTGATTTAAATCACGCAGCCATTGTTTGGATTTTTTAAAAACTTGTCAGTAGAGTAGCAGCATCTTTTTTCCTGTGGCATCATGCTAAACACTTTTTGACCTAGGTAAGTGTTACTTCTCTGTCCAATGTTTTTGTTGCATTTCTCTTTTGTACATAAATTCCTATATCTCGTGCCGTACCCATTTTTTCCCTTAGGGGCCGTCCGTGTCTTTGCCGCCCCGATAGTACCACAACCTTTGGCTTATTGTGTATGCCCTTGGTCTTTTCTACTTCAACCATTCCAGCCTTGAAGTAGTCTGCACAGCAATTGGTAGGGCGAAGTTTCATATTGCTGTCTCCAATCTAGGTTGTCCGTAGATCAGTTGTCTTTTGCGGTCCAGAGCTTCACGCTCCCCTTCGCCACAGAATCTGCATGCCAGGTCCCCCTCAGACCGCCCCATATTATGCAGATGTTTACTGATAGCCATGTGTCCCGTCAAGAGTCCTGTTATGTTCCTGAGGTGTCCTCTGCTAAGATTTAGCAGCACCACAGCTCTCTTTGGACTGGGATCACCAATGAGTATCTTCCCATGTATGAGCCCTGGACAATCTGCCCAACATGCTGGTCCCTGACCTGGGATTTGATGGCTTCCCTGGCCGTGCCTTTTGATATGCCCAGGACAGGGTTCTGGTTCGATAAATGGTTCTGCTAATCCTCTCTTCGCGAGACTGTCAGCTTCTTCATTGTCTTCGACTCCCGAGAGACCCGACGCCCAGATGAGGGTAACCTCATTCTGCCCAGTCAGGTCGCTGGTATCGTCTTGGCATTCACTAACTTCTTCTTTCGGACTCGGAAATACTTTTGACTAGCTAATCTCTATACCTTATATACATCACAAATAAGGCCAAACCACATCTGGGGTGCAGCTGCCGCTTCTACACTCGGTATCTTGTACTCCATTCAAAAGAGAGCTGTACGTCTCATCGGTGACCCTACCTTCACCCAAAGGGTGCTATCCCTTGCCCGCCGACGTGCCGTTGGTGACCTCTCTCTCTTTTATAGATATCTGCATGGGCACTGCTCAGAGGAATTTTCTTCCATAGTTCCTCCTCCTGCTGCCCCCAACAGATCTACCAGGGGAACAGAGCGAATTTACCCTTTTACTGTCCAGGTCACCACACATAGAAGATCTTGTTATGTTATGCCCGCTCTTTTGTCTCGAGGACTTCCAAGTTGTGGAATTCCTTGCCGGCACATGTTTTTCCTTCTCCTCCGAACCTCCAAACCTTCAAGTCCAGAATTAACAAGTTGCCTCTTTCCTCCTTGTCAACACCCACGGTACGATAGTATTTAGTCTGTAAGCCTTCGTGGTGTGTTGTTGAAAAAAAAATTTAAAAAAACTACCCTGGAATTTACCCGTGTGCTGCTTAGGGCGTTAAGGCTGCCTGACTGTCTGTGGCTATGAGGATCCACTTGTTGGTGTAGCTCCTCCTCTTGTTCTCTCGCACGCAGTGCACGATTGCGTACATTTCGGCCTAAAAGGCCGTTGCATGAGCTCCGAGGGAAATACTGTGAATTACCCTCGGTCCTTCCGAATACCCATTGTCAAATATTACAAAATTCTCCGGATGTTTGCGCATTTCTATTGTAATTGCATTTACATATAAATTTCTGCCTCAAAGAGAATCAGTTTCTTCAAAGAGAATTTCACTATGGTAAGTCATTGTCTACGAAAAATGATATTTAGCACCCATCTCTGTGTGACATCTAATTCTACATCTACGTTATCTCCGGCCCTTTCACATCTTATAATTCCATATGTTAACTGTGATTATACCAGAGAAAAGTATAACCACTTCATCTCCCTTATACCGAGTTATTGCCTTAAGAACTTGAATCTGTATAATACAGATATTGCCTTCCCATCACATACTCTACTTATTTATTCCATCTCAAATGTTTAACTATTGCTATTCCCAAGAACTTTATATGTTATCCCTGCCTTATTGCAAAGTCGCTTGGATTCAAACAATAAAAAGCATAAAATTATCTTTCCAATAAAGCCAATGGCAATTACCAAGATTTTTAATTGTTTGATCTCATTTTAGGGTTCTATTATAGTTATTAAAAAACACACAATACATTCTCTGAATCTTGTCTTAAAACTTCAAAAAAGTTAACCTATGCAGACTGCGTTACTAGCTAATTTATAAATTACAGCTTTTCACAAGATGCATGATTTTTATTTGGCATTAAATAGCAAATTACGCATCGTTTTGTAAGATTTAAACGCCATCTTTGTATTTATACAGACGTTTAAAATTTTCGAAATGTTTTATAAAATGAAAATTATTAAATCATATTTTAGAGACGAAATCTACATCTGTATTTAGTATGAAGCACTTTCACTAACTGAGGGCAACATCAACTGGTGAATAGAATTTTATGAAACACACAATGTTTCTGATCACTTGCTACATTGCAGTGCTGTCACCCGAACAAAAATACTTTATCACTGTGATAAATGAATTCTCGACAAAACTATTTAAAAAATTTTCGCGGCTCTAGAAAATGCTTTTTCTGTTGCTGAGCAGGTAGAATTAATGCGGCGGTTTGCAAATCTCCAAACTTGTCAGGCTGCCAGCCTAGCCTAGTTCAATATTTTAGTCGCGTGGCGGCGTTATTGTCGCACCTCTAAATAGAAACTCGGTGGTTTGGCGGCTGATGTTAAACTCCCCATGTTTAATTCCCCCAGAGAGCGTACTTTCTGATAGAGCAGCTGTCAAACATGCTCCGGTTTCCCTTCGCAGACTAACAACCTGGACTCTCCAAGATTTTGTTAAACTCACACGGCAACTTTGAATTTTATTTCATTGGGGTGGATTGATATTATTGAATGCATAAAATATTTGATTACCAGCAGAAAAGCGCTTTGACAAGGGAAAATATACAACATTTCACACAGAGCGAATTTCTCTCTATTTGTTTTAGTCAAGAGGTCTTTTTGAGGTTTAATGAGAGAAATATTCATAAAGACAATTCCAAAGCAGGCGCAGTGCTAAGCTGTTTGCCGTTTGTTATTTTAGTTCTCCCTTCTACAGGGTGTCTAACGAAAACCTCAATTTTAAGTATCTGGAGAAATAAAAATTTCAAGCTTAGAGAGGTGGTACAGTAACTAATTGAAACAGTGCCATATGAATTAAAATATGCTTCTACAATTTCCGGTTATATCTGAAGTTCCTAAAAGCTTGCTTATTTAAAAAAGAACAGCCTGCCTTTTAGCGAATTTTCATTAAGAAAAATTTGCTAATAGAACGGTCACGATGAAAAGTTTTTGAAAAAATTTCTACAGGTGAGAGCGAATTTGGGTCTATAGAACCCAAAAACAATGTCCGTTAAAATTTTTGTAAGTTTATATATATATATATATATATATATATATATATATATATATATATATATATATATATATATATATATATATATATATATATATATATATATATCGTTACGCCTTTAGCTCATACAAACACAATATAACAACAGACGTTAGAAAGTAGGTTAAGGAAAAGAAAAATCTCTGGGTGGCGTCACAAAAGATGCCGGCTGCTCAGCCTTGGGTGGGGTTCTTAACCTTATTAACCCAGAGATCGCAGCGCCACACTGTCGAAAGATGTGAATGAAAATATGACTGGCGACAGTCAAGTAAAATAGAGTGAGAAGACCTTATCTAACTAACCTTGACAGTGAAAGGTTAGCAAGACTTCTAACAAAATTCGCACACATAAAATTTGAAACTTCACATTTATATATTATACAAAAGAGAAACAAAGATTACAATAAGTATGTTTTAAAAGACAGAAAGTAAAACAGGTATATAACAAGCAGAATTAGCAAGAATCAATGCGTGGAATATAAATATAGGTATTCAAAAACAGCGTGTAACTTTTACAAAATATTGTATAGCAATCCGTAAACCTTTTACGGAATGTGACAGATAAAAAAATGATTAATACATTTTCAACAAACTTATACAGTACGGTTATTAGTGAATTTTCTTTAAAAAAAATTCACTAATGAGGAGATCTCGACTTTTGAATTTTGAAAAAATTTCTTCAAATGAGCGCTAATTAGGCCCTCAGAACACATATCCGGGGTCAGTTTCAATTTTTATGTTTATATATATATATATATATATATATATATATATATATATATATATATATATATATATATATATATATATATATATATATATATGTATCACACCGATAACTCAAAAAATAATGGGCCGATTTTAATTAAATTTGGTAAATAAATTTCTTTTACAAACTCTGCCCAGGTTTTCCCGGAAAATTTTGTGTTTTCTTTCAAAAAAAAAAAAATATTCGGAACTAACAAAGTAAGGACAACCAAATTTGGTACACGGGTTTACATCCTTAAAGGTAAGTTACCTACCAAAATTTAGCTATGTAGGTCAAAAGACAAAAGTTATAGGCATTTAAAGAAAAATAAATTGTATATATAATAAATCCTCAAAACGTCAAAGTTGCGATTTAAAACGTCAAATTCGCCAACATTTAGGCAAATAACTTGAATCTAATACGGGCTATGGAAATCAAATGTCTGGTGGTGGTGGTGGAGGTATTTATGACCTTGGAACAGAATTCCATCAGCCATAGACTAAACCAAATGTCTCAAGAAGGATGTTTTACAAACCGTGAAGTCTTAATTTCAGCCGTCATTGTCCTTCATTTTACTAAAATGTTTCCAGAAAATTCATTTCAAACAGACCCTTTCTTTGATGCTTGGCAGTAGCCTTAGCTATAGAGTTTGTCGTTTAATGATATATAATTTTTGTCGAATTATCGTAAAAAATAAATAAAGCTCAATATATCCGTTATTATACAAGATATAAAAAAAAATTGTATATATCAATTATAGGGTGTCTTGAGATACATCTTAAACAAATATTTCTACAGTCACAGGGTGGGCCATAAGTCGTTGGTGATACAAATTTTCTTTTTTTTTTTTAATCAAACACGCCTTATGTTATTGCATTTTTGCATTTTCCATCGAAATATAATGCATGTTTCTAAAAAAAAATTTTTTGGATGCAGCAAGTGCGTTATGGTAGCGAATTTTGATCAACTGCTTCATATTTGAATAGCCCAATTTGCTATTAATCTATTTTTTAGTTTACTTTTGGAATTTTTTGTATATTTTCACACAATAAAGTTATTTTCATGAAACATGGCGCATTGTTTTTACTATATAGGTTATACTGGTAGCCAAAATTGATGCCTGCTTTCTTAAAAAGAAAACACACATATTTGCAATAATTTTTTTAAAATGAAAATCACTACAATAACGCACTTGCTGCGTCCAGAGTTTTTTAATTCAAATGAAATTGGTGAACACGATTGTACTACAAATGGTAAATGGTTTATCTCAGATGAATACAACTAATAAAAATTACTCGAGATTTACGAGGCCTGTAAATTTGTACACTTCACCGCAACCGCCGCTTCAGTTGTAACATGTGACGAAAATGCTCCCAACGTTGGGAATCTCGCAACTTGCGCAAGCATAGGATCAACGTAAAGCTGATGTATATAGACTTGTATGCACCAAATATGCGGTGTTACGTCAATAGCGAGAAACTATTGCGATGTGACGTTGGGATTGCGCCGAGTGCACTTACAAACTCTAAGGATGTTTACATTAAAACTAAAGAATAGTAACCCAATGCAACCATGCACGCACACTTTAACCAACGAGTTAAAAACAACAACAACAAAAATGTTAAACAAAAGATCCAGGTTGTTACTCTGTAAAAGACAAAAATTGTTCAATACTGCTCCACTGAATCCATATAATATTTTCTCAAGGGAAAATGTGATTTTTATAAATGTAACTGTTAACTAGCTTTGACTTAACCTTTGATGTAGACTTTGCTTATAAGACTGTTTAGAAGTGTGTAACCGCTTGTGACATGCGATACTTGCCAACCTACCAGAAACTCTGTTAGGTTATATGAGCAGAAATGCGTAGGGCCCTTATCGATAAACATAGTCTGAAACAATAGGCATGGATGCAAAATGATGAAAATGTTTTGTATCCTCCTACTATGTCGAAAATTATAACTACTGGACAATTGATAGTCCCTTTATTAATCTTATTTTTAAAGGGGTAGACATTGATCCAATCCAATCCACAGCAGGTGGTAGTGGAATTTTCCTTTATGTAATAGTAAAGGATTTTTTCACGCCCGAGGAGGTACCACCCCATACATCAAGGGGCCGGTGAAGTCCCAACAGACGTTTCCGGTTCTGGTGTATGGGTCGGTTTCCCTTATAAACAAAAATGATGATGGCTCCTCCTTGTATAAAATATTCCGGAGGCAAAATACCCCTCCATTCGGATCTCCGGGAGAGGGGTGTACAGGGGGCGCCAACATCAAGATTTAACATATCCTTTTCGAATATATGTGGCCTCAATTCTAACCTGAACTCCGTCCACCATTTCCTCCAGGCTAACAGGCCCCAACTCCTCTTCCTCACCGAAACCCAAATTAGTGCCAAAACAGCCACTAATCACCTTAATTTCCCGGGGTATGAGCTCCTTACTGCCTTTAGATTGCATGGAGGCGTGTGCGCATACGTCCGTAGCAATCTACCCTGCACCAGACTTCCCAATTTAGAAGCTGGAAGAAAAGACATACTATGGATAAAACTCTCTCTCAGGACTGCAACTAAATTCATCTGTTGCATTTACCGGTCACCTTCTGACAACAACTTTGTCCAGCTCTTTGACTACCTTTCTGAAAAAACCGACTATCTGACTTCTGAATATCCTTCCTCCGAGGTCACTATTCTTGGCGACTTCAATGTCCATAATAAGGAATGGCTAGGATCTTCAAAAACCGATCCACAAGGGAGAGCAGCGGAGGCCTTTGCAGTCAGCAATTCTTTAGCCAATATGGTACAGCAACCTACTTACTTTCCTCGTATCCCAACACACAGCTCAAATCCCTTGGATCTCCTTCTTACTACAAATCCTGAATGCTATAAGATATCAGTCACCGCCCCCCTTGGTCGCTCAGACCACGGCATGGTCACTGCTTCCTGTGCAATGCAACCCGAGGTCACACAGCCATCACACCCACGTATCGTTTGGCACTACAACTCCGCAAACTGGGACGAAATGCGGGATTACTTTTCCTCATTTCCATGGGCGTCTGTCTGCTTCTCTCATCCTGACCCCTCTGATATCTCACAAAACGTCACCGAAATTATCCAAGCCGGCATGGAATTATTTATTCCACGTACACAGAAAACCTCTTCAGCCACTCAAAAGCCCTGGTTCTCTAAATCCTGTGACAAGGCCAGACTTGAAAAGGTCAAAGCTCACAAAACGCTTCTACACAATCCCAGTCAAGAAAATCGTCAAGCATTCAACGACGCAAGAAACCGCTATGTCCGCATTCTTTCTGAGGCAAAAAACTCGTTTAATAACCACATCAAAAACAAAGTCCTCTCAAGCTCCAACGGCGGCAAACCCTTCTGGACTCTTGCTAAGTCTATTGGGAATAATTTCTGCAAGAGCACGTTCCCACCTCTTGTGTCAGGTGATGAAATTGTTTTTACCGCCCTGGGCAAGGCTGAACTTTTTGCTTCGTTGTTCGCCGAAAATTCTACTCTCAACCCACCTCCAAATGTTCAACCACCAACAGTCCCCAATGTCGCGCATAAAATGACTGATATCATTTTCCAAACTAAAAAGGTACGAAAGATGCTCTCTTCTCTTAATACCAGGAAAGCCTCTGGCCTTGACGAGATCCCAGCAATTGTTCTCAAAAAATGCGCACCAGAACTTGCTCCTGTCCTGACTCGTCTGTTTCAGATATCTTACAATAAAGGCATATTCCCTAGTAACTGGAAAACTGCTCGAGTACAACCCATCCCCAAGAAAGGATCCAAAGCGCTTCCTAGCAACTACAGGCCTATTTCTCTCCTTTCAGTCATCTCTAAAGTGATAGAAAAGTATATAAACACCGAACTACTAAAATTCCTTGAAAAACACAGTCTAATCCACGACAGGCAGTATGGATTCCGTCAGCGCAGATCGACTGCCGACCTCCTTTCCTTTGTCACCCATTCTTGGAACAAGTCTATGGAACAACACGGTGAATCCCAGATTGTTGCTCTAGACATATCCAAAGCATTCGACCAGGTCTGGCACGCAGCGCTGCTTAATAAACTTCCGGCCTATGGCCTACCACCAAAACTTTGTACCTGGACAGCAAATTTCCTCTCCAACAGGAGCATATCTGTTGTTGTGGATGGCCATTCCTCTAAACTGTATCCAATTAATGCAGGAGTTCCTCAAGGTTCAGCTTTAGCCCCTACTTTGTTTCTTCTCCACATCAATGACCTCCTCTCTAGCACATCCAACCCAGTTCACAGTTACGCGGACGACAGCACCCTCCACTCAAACATACAATATTCTAAGCCTGTCTCTTTAGCCCAATTAGATGATGATCGCAGACTCATGGAGGGTTCTGTCTCCGTAGACCTCCAAAAAATATTAGACTGGGGAAGTAGAAATCTTGTACAATTCAACCCCACCAAAACTAAGTCTTGCTTTCTTTCTCACAAGAGATACAGCAGCCCCAGACCCATCACAATGAACAACCAAGTTATTCAAAGTAATGAGTCCTTTTCTCTTGTTGGCATTACTGTGGATCGAAATCTTAATTGGCACCAACATGTTACATCAATTGCAGAAGCGGCTGCTAAGAAATTGGGTTTCCTCTTCCGGGCTCGCAAATTCTTTTCACCAACTAATCTCTATACCTTATACACTTCACAAATAAGGCCAAACCTCGAATACTGCTCCCACATCTGGGGTGCAGCTGCCGCTTCTACACTCGCTATCCTGGACTCCATTCAAAAGAGAGCTATACGTCTCATCGGTGACCCTACCCTCACCCAAAGGCTTCCATCCATTGCCCACCGACGTGCCGTTGGTGACCTCTCTCTCTTTTTAGATATCTGCACGGGCACTGCTCAGAGGAGCTTTCCTCCATAATTCCCCCACCTGCTGCCCCCAGCAGATCTACCAGGGGAGCAGAGCGAATGCACCCTTTTAACGTCCAGGTCACCAGACATAGAACATCTTGTTATGCCCGCTCTTTTGTCCCGAGGACTTCCAAGTTGTGGAATTCCTTGCCGGCACATGTTTTTCCTTCTCCTCCGAACCTCCAAACCTTCAAGTCCAGAATTAACAAGCTGCCTCTTTCCTCCTTGTTAACACCCACGGTACGATAGTATTTAGGCTGTAAGCCCTCGTGGTGTGTTGTTGACATAAAAAAAAAAGTATAGCCTTGTCTGCTTTAATTTAGAAATATGTCTATCCCAGACGATGTGACGTTCAAAAGTTATACATTTTGAACTAGTTACTGTGCCGACTTTTAATATCTAGAATGTTTTATTTGCCCAGGTACCTCTAACTAAATGTTTTCGTTATACACCATGTATATTAGGTAAGCAAGAAACCGTTTTAATAAAAGTAGATTTGATTTTGAACAATACAGAGTTGTAAAATATATTGCAGAACGCATTACATTTGAAGTGAAAAGTAATTCAGAGTTCTCGGCATGTAAAATGAGATCAACAGCGTCGGCAAATATGTTCAGGAAATATAATCATTTATCATAATACAAAGCAAAGCGGTGCTTTTATATTTTTATTCCTTTTTGTTTCGAGCGGCAGCTTTTGAAAATATATTTTGTCATTTATACAAATGTAGAGTTAAAATGTGGATATGAAATTAGGTTTTTAAATATTACGCAAACATTCTTTTGTTGTCTAAAAATATACATTCAACCGGTTAAAATGCAAAGTTTGAAACTGATGCCAGATAAGTAATAGATTGTACATTCTTATAGATAGCTATAACTGGCTCATAAAAGAAAAAGCTTTGACGTAGCATTTGTCGCATGGTAGGAGAGTCTAGAAAAACTGCATTATTAGAAGGAAAAGAAATACTTTTTTAAAAATTATTAGCAGTGATCTGGGCGTTCCACAGGGATCAGTCTTGGGTCCAGTGCTGTTTTTGTTATATATTATTGACTTATCTTGCTTGGAGGTGCCAGCGTCGATCCCCGTGTATGAGAATTGTTCAACGTTGTAACTATTATTATTATAGTATTTAGTTTTATTTGGATAAAGCTATGGTTACGTAAATACAAGTATGTTTGACTCGCCAGCATGTTTACAATGAGTGAAGATTGTAACCCGCGATGGCTGATAAGTACAATTTGGAGAATCCAATTCATCACAGTGCAATTGCTAGACCCAACAATCGTTTCTCTAACAAAGTCAGCGTCATCAAAGGGATAAATAGAAAAATGTACTTATATCCACCAAATTATTTCTATATCATCTATTTTATTTCTGAAGCTTTTATTATAATAGGTTTTAAAGGTTTGAACATGAATTTAGTAAAATATTTTTCTCTATAATTGGAAATTTAAAATATGTAATGACCCCAGGCTACCTAGATTTTTCGAATCTCCAGCAGAAAAAAAATCCAATTTCTCTATCACTACTTCCTTTTTTTAAACACCATTTTCCATTCATACAATATGCATACTTATACCTGTTATTATTCTTCAATTCTCTAATTTTGGTGAAAAGATCTTGATGGAATTTGGTGTATATCATTTGCCGTCGCTTTCTACTCGTATGTGCATCCGAACAGCAGGACGGATGGCTTTCCTTCTCGTCAATGTGTCGGAGATCTCTTCAAGCAACGTTTTTGCGTTGCACTGTCGTCTAGTCGACAGGTTGGAAAAAGTGGGATTAGGTGGAAAAAGGTCGGAAGTTAATGAAACTTTAAGATGCTGTTCAGAGGTAGTTATTAACATTTGCTCAACTTTTGGACCTCGAGGACCCTACGCAAAAAAAAAGAGAGGGAGGGGACTGCAAAATTTTCGAGCTTTCTCCGGTTTTTCCTTAATAACTTTTTTTCTTATATACTACGACAAAAACACCGTTAACTTTTTTGTAGAGCGTTAAATTTACTACTATTTTGACTACAAACATATTTGTATATCACTGGTTACCGATATATGACGCTTCGAAGAAAAATTAATTTATCAAAATTCGCTAAAAAATGCCGGAGAATGCAGAATTCCACCTTATTTCTTCTGTTATACCCGAATTATTGTAAAATCTTGTTGTCATTACCCCCGCTCCCCCCTTCCCCAACCAACCCCAATTCACAAAAGCAAATTTTCTTCTCTAATGAAATCCAACCATACTCACTCCATGTTGGTATTGATATCAGTTACTCTTCCGATCGATATCCCCCCTCACTCACCCCCTACTACATAATTTACAACCTAAATTTTTACGTTTGTACTCATATTTATATATTTTTTTTCTGATTACAGGCATAAAGGGTGATTGCTGACCATACATCGTGAATCGTCAGAAAGGAATCGGTGCAGTTATTCGTTATCGTTTCCACAGAACCTGGTGAATCCGTATTTCCGCAAATTCGAGTACCTTTTGGAGATGGCGTCTACATCTAGTCAATCAGACTTGTGTTTTATTTGTAAAGGAGGAGTTGAAGCAGGTGAACAAACTGTTGTGAAAGCCACAGGAGTTGCCAGACTTTTGGTGTCCAGAGTGAAAAGGAAACTTTCGGCAGATGAACAGTTCCTGCGTGGGTTGAGTGAAGTGAGAGTGCACAATGCTTGCCAAACAAGGTACAACAATAAGAAATTGATTGCTGTCTTTGCACGTCCAGGATATGACACATCCAAAGCTCCTTCTCCTGTACCTACTCGGCGGTCACAAGTTGCGAAATTCGACTTAACCAATGCGTGTTTTTTTGTGAGGCAGCTATTACTGATGACTTCAGAGCTAAACAGGGAAAGTTGCCCTTGGAAAGACGCAATGCTGTGGTCAAAGTGACTCTACTCGAAATTGCTAATAAAATTATCGAAAAGGCGAGGATGGCTGGAGACGAGTGGGGGAAGAAAATAGAAGAACGCATCAGCCAGTTGCCCAATTTGAATATATATATATATATATATATATATATATATATATATATATATATATATATATATATATATATACAGTGTGGAACAGCCAAATGGAATAAATTCGATAACGGATAAATGAGGGCGTGTTGGGAAAAACGCTTGGACACGTCGATTTGTATTTTTAACTGCGCATCTTTTTCAAGAAAAAAAAATTATATAGGGTGCGTCATGTGACAGTGACCAATACCAACTTTCTTATTTTAAATACAAGCCCCTGTATATTATTAATTTTTTGGATTCTTCAGAAAATTCTAGACATAATTCATGTACAATGTTCTATACCTATCTTCAACTGTTTCGGAAATATTAAGTATTTTCAGATTTATTACAAAAATTAACATTAAAAATAGAAAATTATTTTATTTCACAAATTCTCTACATTGCATTCAATACTTATTTCCCATTCAGCTCTTGATAATGAGAAAGTAAACAAAAACCATTCCTGCGTTTCTTTTTACTGATATGAAATGAAACAAAAACAAAAACAGTTTTCTTTCTGTTCGTATAAAACTCGTAGCCTTAGCAACTTGTTGTCTGCCTGCATGACAGTAGTGATTAGTGTCAGTGCTATTGTCGTTTGAATTTCGTTAACTGTACGTAATAATATCAGAAAAATGGTTCATTTAACAGAAATGCACAAAATAACCATTCTACAAATGATTGGTTATGGAGATAACACACGGACACAGATGGAAGTGTCTCGCTTATTTCACGAAAAATTTCCAAATTTGCCGCCTGTATCCCAAGGAACAATTAGCAAAATAGAAAAGCAGTTTCGCGAGCTTGGTCATGTGAGACAGATAAAAAAAGTAGCTGCCAATGCAGTAAGTGATGATACGAAATTGGATATTACGCTTGAGTTTCAAGAAAACCCACATACTTCTGGTCGACAAGCAGCCCAACTATTCAACGTTAGCCACACAGCAATTTTTCGAACATTAAAGGAAAGTAAAATGCATCCCTATAAAATGATACCAACTCAGGAGCTCATGGAGGACGATTTCGATAGGAGAACGTATTTTTGTGAACAAATGATGGCAATGTTAGATAACAATGTGATCCAATTAGAAGATGTTTTGTTTTCTGATGAGAGCACATTTACACTTCACGGTCATGTTAATCGTCAAAATTGCCGCTATTGGTCTAATGAGAATCCTCATTGGATGAGAGAGGAACATACGCAATATCCTGAAAAAGTTAATGTTTGGGCAGGAATTGTTGGAAATCATATCGTAGGTCCCTTTTTCATTGATGGCAACTTGAATGGGGATAAATATTTAGAACTGCTCCAAAATAATGTCGTGCCAACTTTGACAAACTTATATCCAGATCCAGCAAACCCACAAGTTCCTGCCAATAAAATATGGTTTCAGCAAGATGGAGCACCGCCCCATTACCAAATCAATGTCCGGCAGTACCTGAACCAAATTTTTCCAAATCGGTCGATAGGGAGGCGCGGATCGATAGAATGGCCAGCACGATCTCCTGATCTGTCGCTATTAGACTACTTTTTGTGGGGATATGTCAAAAGTATTGTATACAAAACTAAGCCCCTCAACTTAGATGACTTAAAAAGACGAATCACGCTTGCGATTAGATCAGTCACGCCTGAGATGTTGAGTAATGTTAGAAGACATTTCTATACCAGATTAGCATGTTGCCAAGATGTTCGTGGCGAGCATTTTGAACATTTACTACATTGACATTAATTTTTTTTTGTTTTTTTAAATTATTAAGAAATAATCAGTATTTCTTATTAGAATTTGTGAAATAAAATAATTTTCTATTTTTAATGTTAATTTTTGTAATAAATCTGAAAATACTTAATATTTCCGAAACAGTTGAAGATAGGTATAGGACATTGTACATGAATTATGTCTAGAATTTTCTGAAGAATCCAAAAAATTAATAATATATAGGGGCTTGTATTTAAAATAAGAAAGTTGGTATTGGCCACTGTCACATGACGCACCCTATATAATTTTTTTTTCTTGAAAAAGATGCGCAGTTAAAAATACAAATCGACGTGTCCAAGCGTTTTTCCCAACACGTCCTCATTTATCCGTTATCGAATTTATTCCATTTGGCTGTTCCACACTGTATATATATATATATATATATATATATATATATATATATATATATATATATATATATATATATATATATATATATAACTTAAAAAATAATGGATCGATTTTGATAAAATTAGGTAGGTGCCTTCCTTTTGTAAGTGGCTTCAAAAGTTCATAACTTAGGAAAAACGGACCAGTTCTAACGGAAAATTTTGGCTTTTCTTTTGGAATTTTTTTATCTTCGTAAATAACAGAGCTATGACAACTAAATTTAGCGTATCCGTTTCTACTAGCAAACTTACCCTACATGCTGAAATTCAGATTTCTAAGTTGAATGAAAAAAAGTTATAGACATTTAAAAAATTTTGAATGCCACTGGTGATCAGAGGAAAGCGCAAGAACAAAACATTTTGTATGATTAACAAAACCAGTTGAATATTACATACAAAGGTTAAGTTTTATTGACGCAGAAAGGTCAAGAAAAAGCGGAAAAAATATTTTGAAATTTTATAATTTTTTTTCTTAAAACGTTAAAAACGCAATTTGAAACGTCAAAATTTGCAATTTTCAAACAACGAATCTGAAACAAATACGGATTATGTAGAATAAATGTTGTAATAAGTGTGTTTTACAAAAGCCTTAAGTTTCATCTTCAACCATCATTGTCCTTCACTTTGCTAAAATATTTTCGGAAAAGCCGTTTCAAATAGACCCCCTTTCTGATGCTTTGGTAGTAGTGTCATCTATACAGTTTATCGTGTGATAGTCTAGATTTTAGGAAATTTTCGTAGAAAAAATGTGGTATTGAGAAGATCACGACTTGAATGAATTTTAAAAAGATTTCTTCCAATGTGCCCAAACTAGAACCCCTAAAACCCATATACAGGGTCCTCTTTAGTTTTTGTCTGCTTACGCATATACAGGGTGAGGCATTTCTACGGTAAAGCTCAATATATCCGTTATTATACAAGATGTGAGAAAAAATTATATAGATAAATTATTAGGTATCTTGAGCTGCATCTTGTAAACCTATTTTGACAACCACAGGGTGGCACATAAATTCTTGGTGATACGCACTTTCTTCTTTAAATATAACATCCCTTATGTTGCATTTTTGTATTTTCCATCGAATTATAACGCATGTTTGTAGGGAGAAAAAAATTATATCGTTCGTCGTTCTTGACTTATTTCAATTGTTTGCAACTTTTCACGTTTTTGGCACATATAACAAATTGTGATCCTGTGTTTTTACGATTAGATAGCGGAGCCCCATAGAAATGACGCATTCAGAGAGGTTTTTGTATGTATTACTTGTAAAAAAGTCTAGCTGCCGTATACAGGCACTCTCAAATAGTGGCTGAATGTGAAAAGTTTTCGCACAAATGTTTTTAGTGTTTCCGTAGAAACCATTTTTTGTAAGATTTTTGTGTTATGTTAATAATTAATAATAAATGTTTCGTAGGTTGTTTAAAAAAAGTGGTCGAATTTTAGTGAAAAATATATTTTAGTGTAACATTACTGAAGGCAATTTCTGTAAAAAAAAATGGTGAATTTTTGTAAAAGAAATTTTTGCAAATTTTCATAAAAAATTATATTTTTAATTTGGTGCAAAGCTGTTCGTGGATAATTATATCTTGTCATGTGTGCAAATAGCTTGATGAGGCCAGAAAAATCGGACCAGTTTTTCTGGAACTTTTAAAGTTTTTTTTCGGAAAAGTTTTGTACTGGTTTAAAGAAAAAAAGCTATTTTAATGAAATATGGTACATTGTTAGTACTATTGAGGTTATATTGCTAACTAAAAAAGTCCTTGTAAAAGCACGACATGTTTGCCATTAAAAACATTTTAACGAAAATTCGCTACCATAACGCACTTACTGCGCCCAGACTTTTTTTAAACGTATTTCAGATGCTAATAACATAACCAGAATCTTTATAACCTGCTTAGGAGATAAGGGCGTATCTGAGATCTTTAGAAACCTCTAAAAAGGATTAAAATAAAAAGTTTCATTATTCTAATTGGTAACATTTCAATTTAGGTTTTTGTTTAATACATGATGGAAACTCCCACGTTCTGGATGAACTAAATTATCCAGAGACGCATTATTCAAATTAGCTTGATAGCTTTATTCATTAAAGCATACGGTCATAGTTAATTAAGAAATGAAAAACATTACGCTACAAACCAGCAGGCTGGGAAAAATATTACAAATTGGTTTATAAAAACGCGTTCTTTAATGGATGCCCAAAGTTTCTAATTAACATATGCACTAGACTTTCAGCTTTCACAAGATAAAATGATCTTCCACGGGTTTTAGATACTCATTCGCATTACCTGCTACCTAAAGCACATTCAACTAAAAGAGCTACTAATAAAGAGCCTAGGTGGTTCAGTGGTAAGAACGTGTACCTCTGAACTGAAGGATACGGGGTTCGATCCCAAGGCAGTCCTTTCCCTTTTTCAGTACAAACTGTACAATTAACATCAAGCGCGTTTCTGGCATTGTATTTGAGCAAGTTGAATGTATGCACGTTCCGCCCTTCGGAGGGGGCGTGAAGCCGTCGGTCCCGTGTCCATGCGATGTTAAGCACGTTAAAGATCCCTACCCTCCTTACAGAAAGGTAGGGGTTCGGCAAAATTTCCAGGATAGTGAGGTAAAACTGCTCCCTGGCGTCGGTGATTGGCCATAGACGCGGAAATAGGTCGACGTTAAAGAAATATAACACACACAGCTACTAAAAAGTCCGGACGCAGGAAGTGCGTTATGGAAGTGAATTATGATATAAATGTTTTTAATAGCAAATATGTCTCTTTATTGCAAGCAGGCATATTTAAAAAAAATACCTGAAAAAGTACAAAAAGAAACTTAAAAAGTTTCCGAGAAAACTCGTTTTCTAGCTGACGAACCTTAGGTTAATAGCAAATTGCGCTATTGCATTTTAAAGCGTTTAATGAAAATTCGCTACCAAAACGCACTTACTGCGTCTCGATTTTTTTCACAAACATGCATCATATTTTGATGAAAAATCTAAAAATGTAATAAGGAATGTTCAAGAATAATTTTATAAGGTGCAGCTCAAGACACCCTATAGTTAACGTATACAATTTTTTCTCGTACCTTGCATAATAACAATTATATTTAGATTTACCGTAGAAATGCGTCACCCTGTATATATGTAAACAGAAAGTAAACCCGGATATGGATTCTAGGGGGCCTAGTTTGCTCTCATTTCAAGAAATCTTTTTAGAATTCAAAAGCCGTGGTCTCCTCATTAACGAATTTTTTCTACGAAAATTAGCTAAAAATTATAGACCGTTAAACCATAAACCCAACTAAAACTACTTCCCAAACATCAGAGAAAGTGTCTATTTGAAATGAATTTACTGGAAATATTTTATTAAAATGAAGGGCAATGATGGTTGAAGCTGAAAGTTAATGGTTTGCAGAACACTCTTTACATAAGCCGTATTTATTTAAGGTTCTTTGCCTACAATTTTGACGTTTCAAATCGCGACTTTTTACTTTTTGAGAAAAACCCCAATTTTTTTTCTTTAAACTGACACACCTAGATTTTGGTAAATTGTTCACTCTAAAAGGCTGCATTCGCTCTGTTCCCCTGGTAGATCTGTTGTGGGCAGCAGGTGGAGGGACTATGGAAGAAAGCTCCTCTGAGCAGTGCGCGTCCAGATATCTATAAAAACTCTGGACGCAGCAAGTGCGTTATGGTAGTGAATTTTCATAAAAATGTTTTTATTGCAAATATGTGTGTTTTCTTTTTAAGAAAGCAGGCATCAATTTTGGTTACCAGTATAACCTATATAGTAAAAGCAATGTGCCATGTTTCATAAAAATAACTTTATTGTGTGAAAATGTACCAAGATTTCTAAAAGTAGACTTAAAGTGTTCCCGAAAAACTCGTTTCTTGGTCAACCTTATAGGTTAATAGCAAATTGGGCTATTCAAATATGAAGCATTTGATCAAAGTTCGCTACCATAACGCACTTGCTGCATCCAGAATTTCTTTTCTTACAAACATGCATTATATTTCGATGGAAAATGCAATAACATAAGGCGTGTTTGATTAAAAAAAAAGAAAATTTGTATCACCAATGACTTATGGGCCACCTGTGATTGTAGAAATATTTTTTTAAGATGTAGCTCAAGACACCCTATAATTAATATATACAAATTTTTTTCAAATCTTGTATAATAACGGATATATTGAGCTTTATTGATTTTTTACGAAAATTCGACAAAAATTATATACCATTAAACGATAAACTCTATAGCTAAGACTACTGCCAAGCATCAGGGAAAGCGTCTATTTCAAATGTATTTTCTGGAAACATTTTAGTAAAATGAAGGACAATGACGGTTGAAACTAAGACTTCAGTGTTTGTAAAACATCCTTCTTGAGACATTTGATTTCCATAGCCCGTATTAGTTTTAAGTTATTTGCCAAAATGTTGCCGATTTTGACGTTTTAAGTCGCAACTTTGACGTTTTGAGGAAAACCCCAATTTATTTTTCTTTAAATGCCTATAACTTTTTTGTCTTTTGACATACAGAGCTAAATTTTGGTAGGTAACTTAACATATAAGGACATAAACCCGTGTACCAAATTTGGTTGCCCTTACTTTGTTAATTCGGGAGATATAAATTTTTTTCGAAAGAAAACACAAAATTTTCCGGGAAAACCTGGGCAGATTTTCCTGACTAACGAACTTATCCAAGCCATTTGCAAAAGGAATTTATTCACCAAATTTAATCAAAATAGGCCCATTATTTTTTTAGTTATCGGTGTGATACATATATATATATATAAATATATATATATATATATATATATATATATATATATATAAATATATATATATATATATATATATATATATATATAAACATATAAAAATTCAAACTGACCCCGGATATGTGTTCTGGGGGGCCTAATTAGCGCTCATTTGAAGAAATTTTTTCAAAATTCAAAAGTCGAGATCTCCTCATTAGTGAATTTTTTAAAGAAAATTCACTAAAAGAGAGAAATCTCAAAAACGGCACGTCTGTGTGCAAAGGATGGCAGCTTTTGCATGAGGGTAGGGTCACCGATGAGACGTATAGCTCTGTTCTGACTGGAGCCCAGGATAGCGAGTGTAGAAGCGGTAGCAGCACCCGATATGCGGGAGCAGTATTCGAGGTCTAGCCTCATTTGTGAAGTATATAAGGTATAGAGATTAGCTGGTGAAAAGTATTTGCAAGTCCGGAAGAGGAAACCTAATTTCTTAGCAGCCGCTTCTGAAATTGAACTGACATGTTGTTGCCAACTGAGATTTCGATCCACAGAAATGCCAACAAGTGAAAAGGACTCATTACTTTGAATAACTTGGTTGTTCATTGTGACGGGTCTAGGGCTGGTGTATCTCTTATGAGAGAGAAAGCAAGACTGAGATTTGGTAGAGTTGAATTATACAAGATTTTTACTTCCCCAGTCTAATATTTTTTGGAGGTCCACAGAGACAGAACCCTTCATGAGTCTCCGATCCTCATCTAATTGGGCTAAAGAGACAGGCTTAGAATATTGGATACTTGAGTGCAGGGTGCTGTCTTCCGCGTAACTATGAACTGAGTTGGATGTGCTAGAGAGGAGGTCATTGATGTGGAGAAGAAACCAAGTAGGGGCTAAAGCTGAACCTTGAGGGACTCCTGCATTAATTGTATACAGTTTAGAGGAATGGACATCCACGACAACCGAAATGCTCCGGTTGGGGAGGAAATTTGTTGTCCAGGTACAGAGTTTTGGTGGTAGGCCATAGGTCGGAAGTCTATTAGGCAGCACTGCCTGCCAGACCTTGTCGAATGCTTTGGATATGTCTAGAGCGACAGATTGCAGATCGAATGGGAATTAACCACGAAAGGTAGCGGGCCGAGACTTATGATTTCAACCCTAAGACATTGGATGGACCGAGCACGTGGCAGTGTAGAGTACGACTTAGCTCAACCACTTTCAGTAAACGGCTGCTTTCGTGCAGAGCTTTTGGGATTTAACTGTGCTTCACACAAAGGATACAAGTTGCTGCAAATATTGAGAGAGATGACGCAAAATACATGCTATCCAAATGCAAGAGATGGGAAGTTGTTGGTCAAATATTTACAGATATAACAAAGTTATCATTTACTGCAGAAAACTACTGATGCTGCAAGAGCCATAGAACAACGTGTATGGCACAATTAGGTAAATACTAACAAAGAAAGGGAAACAGTCAAAGTAGATAGACAGTAACGAATTCAAATAGAATCATTTCTAAACCCCTAATCTTACACAAATCACAATTTAAAAAAATCTTAATAGTCGCGATCTCATAATTTTCTAATAACGTTTGTTACAAGTTTGTTAAGTTATATAAAGATGTAAAATATAGTATATCTAGAGCCTTGGTGTTTCAGAGTTAAGAACGTGTGTCTCTGAACCGAAGGGTACTGGGTTCGATCCCAGGGTACTCCTTTCACTTTTTCAGTACAAACTGTAAAATTAACAACAACCGAGGTTCTGGCATTGTATCTGAGCAAGTTGAATGTCTGCACGTTTCGCCCTTCGGATGGGTCGTAACGCCGCTGGTCCCGTGTTCATGCGATGCCGGGTACGTTAAAGATCCCTACCCTCCTTACAGAAAGAAAGGGGTTCCGCAAAATTTCCAGGATAGTGACGTGAAACTGCTCCCTGGCGTCGGTGATTGGCCATAGTCGCGGAACTAGGCTGACGTTAAAGAAACAAAACACACACACAGATAGTGTATTTTGCAAAAATGTCTTTCAAAAACAAAATCTACATGACTAATTTGCTGAACTCTTTGCTTAGTTGAAGAACTGCAACGGCTCCGTCACTAAGCTAAGAAAAATATGGCTCGACAAAACTTCATCTAATTCTAAGAAAACATTTTTTCTAAAATAGTGAAAGAAAATAATAGTTGGGTTACTTAAATTATTCTTCTAAAACAGTTTAAACCCGTTAACTGCGTTTTTTAATGTAATTTACTGTCGAGGAACAGTTAATAAACGACGGTAAAGAAGTGAACAATTTTTCAGTCGATTGAATTTACATTTCCACCATGGAAAGCAACAAAAAATCACCATCGATAAATAATTCCTTGCCGGTGAAAGTAACATGTCAATGGTAAAAAATATTCATCTAAAGCTGTGCATTCACGGAGTTATTAGTTAAGGGTAGAAGGCAATTTTTCAATAGGTCGAATAAACACGTTTCCCGGGGAAGCGTTCATCTATCAGCGGTTCCTGTTGTAATAAGCAGCTAGAGAGGGCAGCACCGTTGAGCTGAGCTCAGCTTTGCCGCAACAAATAATGGGATAGGTGTTCACCAAGCGAGTTATTTGCTCAAGAGAATTAGTGTGCACTCTTCCTCGCAAGAAGAATGGCCCTGCTGGATAAACTATAACTGCTATATAACTTTGGAGGCATTTTTATAGCGCTTTTAAACTTTGTGCCCTGTTCACATCTAAATTTAAATAGCTTGTAAGTGAGTTTTTAGTACACTTTTCCTTTAACTTGATCAATGCACGTTTTAACAACTGCCATTGTTTTTACATATACGTTCGTCGATAAGAAAAGTTTGCAGGTCACCAACAACAACTAAACAAACCAAGAAAAATAATGTTTTACTATATGAGATACAGTTGTTCAAAGTTATTTGAAAGTTATTATGTGCAAAGCGTGTTATGGTGACCAATTTATATAGAGAAAATAAAGTTAGAATCAAGAAAACATTAGATATTTTAAAGTTGTTACAAAACGTAATTATTAGAGAATGATAAAAAGAAACAAGGAGCCTGTGAAATATGTGAAAAATTTGAAAAAATACAAACACAAATACGCGGAAAAGCGAAAAAGTGCATACAAACAGTGAAAAACTAAAAATGAAGTAAAGAAAAAAAATGCATGTACACGCGTGGGTAAGGTCAGCTAGAACAATTCAACATAAATGAAGAGAAAGTTATAAGGGAAAAAATAAAAATTATCAGCTAGCAAATTAGGACATGCTCAACAGTATTAGACCATCTAAAGAACTGTGTAACATGTCGCATGTATTTAACATGGATGTGATATGTCACACGCGTCAACGCCTTCCATTTCTCTACAATGAAGCTTCTGAATCAGTCCCTTCAGTGACGTCAGAGTCTGAGTCCCTCTAGTGACGTCAGACTCGGCGGTCAGTTACTCTACCGCATCACAACTCAATGGAATACGCCTGCAGACGCGACAGTTCGATGACATGTCAAGATAAAAAAGTCTTTATAAGCAATTGAAATACGTAACACGCTCTCTCCTCCTTCAATAAGTCTACCTGAAAATGTTATCATATAGTTAAATTTTAAATAGGGAGAACAGGATGCCTACATGGGTAAAAATACCCGCTTATTTTCTAGTTGCTTGTACATTTCTTTAGTTGAGATTAATATGAGATTGCTTGCTAGTGTATACCGTACTAAATCTACTTTCGATAACCGCTCTCTGTTTTATAAACTATATACTGTTAAACGGTGGCTTGTGGTAGCGTTAATTCAGTAATTACTTGCTATTGTGCTGTCATAATTGCACTTTAAAAGAGATCATTTAAGGTTTTGTTTCATTTACGTTATTTTATTTTTGAATATTAACACAGATAAGTTTTATATTCAAACGCAGCCTTCTATCAGCCGCCTTATGTAGACCATAAAGCCCTGAACCAACACCAATCCACCTGAAATTTTATAGCACCCCGCTAAACTGCACCCTGCTAAATGGCTGCTGCAAAATGGCTGCTGCTAAATGGCTGCTGCTAAATGGAGCCGCCAAACTGCACCCTGCTAACATGGCTGCTGCTAAATGGAGCTGCTAAATTGCACCCTGCTAAATGGAACTGCTAAATCGCCTACAGCCGTCATATTGAGAGGAGGTTCGGTGACCCCTAAGATCAACCCTGTGTGCCGAACAACAATGCCGTTTCCCCAGGAAGTCGCATCTGTACAATGAGGCACCTCTAGCATCCTAGGCTGGATGGAGACGATCATCACTCCGGAGGCAGCCGTCTGAGTCTCGAGCTAAGTACATCATTTATCTGCAATTTTTTTTATTAAAGTAGTAAATGCTCCACAACTCATTGCGACAGTGTTATATGCCAATTTGAAGTAGTTAATTTATGTTTTTCCTTTAGTTAAATCTGCTTAATAAAATCGAGGTGCATTATATAAACTTCAATCATCTTTTAAAAAACTGATTTCACAAACTAAAGGTGATTCATTAGTTTTTTTAAATAAATACCAAGGGAAAAAAATAATTGTGCTATACTTGCGCCCAAGGTTCAGGCATTTCTTACAGGTGTTTTTAAATTTTGTTATAACTGTAAACGGAAAAAAAGTAAATGCAGCCCAAAGCTCAACGCAACTGTCTATTTCACTGATGGGGCCAAAAGAGCAGACGGAGCAAGACGCGGTATATACGGAGGCACCAGACCGGGATTCCGGATAGCTGTCATTCTGGGTTAGTACCCAACTGTATTGTAGGCAGAAACACTAGCCATAATGATGTGTGCGCAAATGCTACTGGAGAGGCGTTACAGAGGCAAGAAAATCTTGATAGCTTCTGATAACGACGCAGCCCTAATGGCGCTGTGGACACAAGAATCGCGCTCAAATCTAGTACTTGACCGCATCCGAAACTGCATCCAGCTGGCGGCAAGCAAGATCGTCAAGATGATCTGGTTACATGCGCACGCCAATTTAAGGGCAACTAGGTAGCAGACCAGCTCGCAAAAGAAAGGCGAGCAAGGCCTCTAAACGGGCCAGAACCATATTACGGAGGTGCATATGAAACCACAAGACATGAGACGATGCTGCAACTGTGGCATCTGGAACATTGGAACAAATCTTCTGGGCAAAGGCAGGCAAAAGCTCTCCTCAGGAAACCATCCAGTAAAGGAGCAAAATTTCTGCTCAAGCTGAGGCAAAGAGGAGAAAACTCCACTATATAATGTGCCACTGCGAGGCATTTACAGAAGCACAACGCAGGTCACTAGGGAACGCAAAGGTAAACTTAAAAACTCTAGACTCCTTACTACAGGAAAAAAAAAGCCTGGACGCAGCAAGTGCGTTATGGTAGTGAATTTTCATAGAAATGATCTGGCACAAAATATTTTATTATAACTTTTTTCTTCTTGGTGTATAGTTTACTTTTTATATCGTAAACCTACCTACCAAATTTGATTATCATAGCTTTTTTATTTTTTTAAATAAAATTTTTTTTAGAATGAAAACTCAAATTTTTCCCGGAAAACCTCGTCTGATTTTTCTGATTAGCGAACTTATCCAAGCCATTTAGAGACGGAAGGTACATGCCAAATTTTATGAAAATCTACCCATTATTTTTTAAGAAAACAATTTTTTTCGAATGAAAACTCAAAATTTTCCCAGAAAACCTCGTTTGATTTTTCTGACTAACGAACTTGTCCAAGCCATTTACAAAAGGAAGGTACGTGCCAAATTTTATCCAAATCGGCCTATTATTTTTTGAGTTATCGGTGTGATACACACACACACACACACACACACACACACACACACATATATATATATATATATATATATATATATATATATATATATATATATATATATATATATATATATATATATATATATATATATATATATAAACATATAAAAATTGAAGCTGATCCCAGAGATGGGTTCTAGAGGTCCTAGTTCGCGCTCATTTGCAAAAAAATTTTCAAAATTCAAAAGTCGGATCTCTCCATTGGTGAATTTTTCTACGAAAATTCACTAATACAGAACTTTCTCAAAGAAACGGGCATCCCACAGGAGTAGGAAAAATTCTGGGGACACAATAGGGCAAAGAGGCCATGGTTCAGAGACTCAAAATGTACCAGCCCTATATAATAATAATACTAATAATAATAGTAATAATAAATGCGTAGAATAGCTTAAGGTTTAAGGAGATATATACAAACGATCTAGGACAGTCCGCATAATTAAGGATTTTGAGAAAACCCGCAAGAAGGTTTAAAAAATCTACTGTGTTTGGAGACCTAGAAAAAGCATTTGATAATGTAGAGTGAAAATTGTTGTTTTATATAAACCAATTAAATGAGGATCGCAGACTCATGGAGGGTTCTGTCTCTGTGGATCTCCAAAAAAATATTAGACTGGGGAAGGTGAAATCTTGTACAATTCAACCCCACCAAATCACAGTCTTGCTTTCTATCTCATAAGAGATACACCAGCCCTAGACACATCACAATGAACAACCAAGTTATTCAAAGTAATGAGCCCTTTTCATTTGTTGGCATTTCTGTGCATCGAAATCTCAACTGGCACCAACATGTCACATCAATTGCAGAAGCGGCTGCTAAGAAATTAGGTTTCCTCTTTCGGGCTCGTAAATACTTTTCACCAGCTAATCTCTATACCTTATATACTTCATAAATGCGGCCAAATCTCGAATACTGCTCCCATATCTGGGGTGTCGTTGCCGCTGCCGCTTCTACACTCGCTATCCTGGACTCCATTTAGAAGAGAGCTATACGTCTCATCGGTGACCCTATCATCGCCTAAAGGCAGACATTCTTGCCCACCGACGTGCCGTTGGTGACCTCTCTCTCTCTCTCTTTTATAGATATCTGCACGGGCACTGCTCAGAGGAGCTTTCTTTCATCGTTAATCCACCTGCTGCCCCCAACAGATCTACCAGGGGAACAGAGCGAATACACCCTTTTACTGTTCAGGTCACCAGACATAGAACATCTTGTTATGCTCGTTCTTTTGTCCAGAGGACTTCCAAGTTGTGGAACTCCATGCCGGCAGATGTTTTTCCTTCTCCTCCAAATCTCTAAACCTTCAAGTTCAGAATTAACTAGTTGCCTCTTTTGGATTTCTTGACTAACAAAACACAGCTTTTCAAACTACTATTTATTATAACCAACTATTTTCCAGCGCCATAAGCACATCAACTAAAATATTTCTCTCTATTACTAAATGTCCATAGAACTATATTCCGCTATCCGCCTTCTATGATCGCTTCTTATACACCAACACTTACTACTGACTAGCTTAATACTCTTTGATCACTTACTCTGCACCACATTAATTCAATACTGAACTAACTAACTCTGTGTAACGCTCGTCTATTTATACTGTCCATAGAGATTCTAGACCCTCTACACTATTCTACACCTGTCAATTCTGGTCCCTTCTAGAAATATCATTCCAGAGTGTTCGCTGTTACCAACACACTACAACTGACCATAGAAGTAACAAAGTCCATAAACTTAATTCTTATAGACAAATATGACAATTTATAAGAGTAACATTAGAGAAAGGCTAGTAAGGTAATACGGTCTTGAGGATAAAAAAAACGAAACTCCATAAAATATTTTTATTCCCCTAGGTCTTTTAGTGAATTTTTATTTAAAAAAATTCACTAATAGAGAGGTATCGATGGTGAGACTTTGCAAAAATTTTTTCAAATGAGCGCGAATTAGGACCCCTAGAACCCATATCCGGGGTCAGTTCGAATTTATATATATATATATATATATATATATATATATATATATATATATATATATATATATATATATATATATATATATATGTCTGATAAAAATAATTAACCGATTTCGATGAAACTCGGCAAGTGCCTTTCTTTTATTAATGGCTTGGATGAGTTCGTTAGTCAGAAAAATCGGACGGGGTTTTCAGGAAAAATTTTGAGTTTCTTTTCAAAAAAAAATGTTTTTCTCCGAAAATTACAAGGCTGTTCTAATAAAATTCAACTTATATATTGCCTTAGGAGAGACCCTACTTCGTACCAAAATTCAACTTTCTAAGTTTATAGAAAATTGAGTTATTCAAATTTTGAATTTTCTTTAAAAAAAAAATTGTTTCTCCGAAAATTACAAAACTATTTTAATGAAACTTAGTGGATATCTTGCCTTAGGAAATGCCTTACTACACACCAAATTTAAACTTTCTAAGTTTATAGAAAATTGAGTTATTGAAATTTGAAGCATTTAATAAAAATTCACTACCATAACGCACTTGCTGCGTCCCGTTAGTTTTTTGTGTATTATTAGGGCGATGCTAAAACTATTAAAAATTCCTTTGATGTTATGCTGCCTCACGAATTATGGTACGGAAGCGAAGAAAAAGAAGCTGACCGTAACAATTTCCAGCATTTCCAACAAGCGTTTCATCATAAATTTTCTTTGACAACATATTTAAAAGTGGAGGCCAGAGTGCGCATCTCTGATTTATTTAAATTTATTTTGTTAATAGCTTTGATTTGAAGCAATTAAAACATTTATGCTAAGTTAGGTTCCGGTGTATCAAACAGTGTCTGAAATGGGAACTTTATTTAAAAACATTCATAACATGTTTTCGTCAGTGCTACATGTCTGTACAAAATCAATTTCTGTAACTAATAACAGTAGATTATTAAATTTCACGGGGTGCAATTTGTAATATATACAATGCTAATACTAATTACAGAATTAGACGTGAAATTTAATACGAATAAATTAGAGAAAAGCAGTCGAGATAGCACGAAACAGCTGTGGGTGGTTTGGCATAATTACAGGCCGAGCTGAGGGACTGAATGACTAAAGAAGAAACCCTGCGTGCTTAAGGTAATCTGTTCCTGCATTCATAAGAACAAAACTTAATTCCGACATCACTTCAACGTACACAAAAATTCCTATATTTCATACTTCAGTCACAAGTCTTTGTGTCAATTGTATACGAACGATCATATTCGAATGAAGAAGTTCTGGACGCACGAAGTGCGTTATGGTAGTGAATTTTTATCAAATGCTTTAAATTTGAGTAACTCAATTTTCTATACACTTAGTAAGTTTATTTTTGGTATGTAGTAAGGCCTTTTCCAAGGCAACACATCCACTAAATTTCATCAAAATAAGTTTGTAATTTTCGGAGAATTTTTTTTTCGAAAGACATTTCAAAATTTGAATAACTCAATTCTCTATGAACTTAGAAAATTGAATTTTGGTACGTAGTAATTTCTCTCTCAAGGCAATATTCTAATTAAATTTCATTAAAATAACTTTGTAATTTGTGGGGAAATTTTTTTTTTCCAAAGAAAACTATTTTTTTTCCGGAAAACCCTGTTCGATTTTTCTGGATAACGAACTCATCCAAGCCATTAATAAAAGAAAGGCACTTGCCGAGTTTCATCAAAATCGGTTAATTATTTTTTGAGTTATCGGTTGGATAACTATAATATATATATATATATATATATATATATATATATATATATATATATATATATATATATATATATATATATATATATATATATTAGTTATTATTAATTCAAATTATACATTATGTCGTACAAGAAAGCTATGCTTGTGCTTGCACTGGGACACGATTTTGAACAGGCTCTTCTGAAACGTCAAATTATTTTACTATGTCACTTTCAAATTTTCAACTTAAGTTTTTTCAGCTGCGGTTCCCATTCCCACCAACATTGCTGCCACAACCGGGGATATTTAGAATCCATTTAATACAAAAACCATTCCTTCTTTCAAATCAAAACTTCCCAAAAAATCATTATTCTGTAGTACAAAAATTTCTTACTTATATATATATATATATATATATATATATATATATATATATATATATATATATATATATATATATATATATAATTCAGATAAGAGTCAGTCAGATAAGTAAGAAATTTTTGTACTACAGAATAATGATTTTTTGGGAAGTTTTGATTTGAAAGAAGGAATGGTTTTTGTATTAAATGGATTCTATATATATATTATATATATGTATATATATATATATATATATATATATATATATATATATATATATATAATAGATTATAACGATTTTATTTTTATCCTTAGGTAGTAAGTACATTTACTATATTATACATTTATAATATTAAGTTAAAAATAAGTTTTTTGTAGGACAGGTGTAGTTTATTTAAGGAGACGACGACAGGTCGGAGAGGAGATTGGTAATTGAACTGTGGGAAGTGAAGCTTCACTAGTTGACGTACGACGTCACTGTAAACATGGAAGTTAAGAAATAAACGTGAAAGGCAAGTGCCTTATGATAAAATCATATTCAGTTTGAAATAAAATAAATAAAAATGCGTATCTAATACACGGTTTGTTAAGACCGTTTTAAATGAAATAGAAATTAATTAGTAATCAGAGGCAAGCTACTGAAGCCAAACAGTAGATCAAATGGAAAGCAATAAGTACACCTCAAAAGGAAGAAGCAATGAGACAACATTCAGTAAGTCGTTTTATGAACTTTACCGTAAGAAATGTGCTGACTCTTTTTCTATAGTGTGAATAGTTTTTAAGAATATTTTTGTCCCATTGATGATTTTAATGTATCTTTAGCTCACTAAGGGGGATATTAGGTAAATGCCGAATCACTAGATCATAGTTAGGTAATTCATTGTTTTAAATAAATTTGATTGGTACTGATTTATCGACAATCTGCGATGATAAATTTGATATATTTTTTTTAAATGAAGATTTGTGAATTTAATCAATCAGAAATAATTCATACTAGATTGTACTTACATAATCTGTTTAATTTTGACCTCAAATCAAACAAATATTAGTTATATGATAAAGTAAGGCTATTTTTCATCGTTAATTAAAAATAAAATCAAAAGAACCCAATCATATATAATTTTTTTTTGAAACTTTCAAACACTCGGGAGTAATATAATTTATAAAAACGTTATATTATGCAAAAATTCTAGCCCAAGCACAGAACCCTACCCATGAGATGAGAGAAAAATTTAAAATCACAGCAGTAAGTAAACAATTTTTAGCATAATTTCAGGATCATCAATATTAGCGTTTTTTTTAAATAAAGACGCAATTGAATTCTTATGCTCTACAATTAAAAGTGCTATAAGGAAACACTAAATACCATCAATATATATATATATATATATATATATATATATATATATATATATATATATATATATATATATATATATATATATATATATATAAACATATAAAAATTGAAACTGACCCCGGATATGGGTTCTAGGGGTCCTAGTTCGCGATCATTTGAAAAAAATGTTGCATCGATAGTGAATTTTTTTAAATAAAAATTCACTAATAAAAACGATATTGCAAAATCTGATATACTATTGTTGAAGCTTGCCTATTTATTAATATTTATTAAAAATAACAATACCAATTAACTTGATTACCGTATCCATTATTTATACTGATTTTATCGTTGACGTATTAAAGTGAAAACATATTTTTTCGGTTAAAGGTTTGAATATATTAACATAAATTGAGGTTGTTAATTATCAATATAAATAACACAATGTGCCTTATACAGGTAAAGAAACCCAGTCTTTAGTTGAGGGGTTTATCCTCAAATGTGCAATGATTTATGGTTCTTCAACAATAATGTTATATAATGTATAAAATAGCAGTGAAACACGCTAACGCCATTTGAATTACAAGAAGATGTACATGTGTGTCACCTAAAAGCTAATCACCACAACATACAGATAGAAAAAACAGCAACAAACATTACAAATCTTTCTAAATTTGCAGGCTAGCAAAAATACAAAGATATAAAAGACAAAATTAGTCATAAAATTGCAGGTAGCAAATCAAAATCACATATGTACCCTAGAGCGGACTGTATTTAGTAAAAAATTTGAATTTCACAGCAGAGCTGATTGAAAAATTTTATAACAGTTTTTTTTCTCATAATTTATTCACTGAACGCATAAGGTAAAGGTATCGATGGTAAGATTTTTTGCAAATTTCTTCAAATGAGCCCGAATTATGGCCCCTAGAACCCAAATCCAAGGTCAGTTAAAAAGTCTTTATACATACATACATACATACATACAGACTTTTGACACTCAAATACTTATAGAAGAAAATGCAAAAAACTATTTCAAAACGCAATATCTTTTAAATTACTAGAAGCATGAAACTATTACAGGCATTTAGATATCGTACAGTTAGTCCTCTACCAAATTTGAACTTAATCAGTTCAGTAAGTTTTGAGATATAACCTAATAAAAAATAAATAATTTACGATACAACCTGAAACGACCTCTAAATGGGTGCCTGTAATGTTATACAATGTCAGACAGATATATCAGGGTTACGCTGTTATTGCAAAGAAATGCTCCAAATCAAACTTCAAACGAACAGACTACAAAAATATGTCACAATAAACAATAAGCAGGGTTGCCATTTGCACAAAACTCTTAACATAATCAACTCAAGATATCAGAAAAATATATAGTAAAAAAAAATGCACAGGACCCCAAACTTTGGAGATTTTTCTTCTCACTAGGTAGCATATTTTACAATATGGGAAAGCGGGGTAGAGTGAATCACTTTTTTTTAAGACGACATAAAACAGCTAAAAGACCATTCGCTACAAACTTTCACAGCTTGATTGATAGCATTAGATGTTGACTACGAAAATTCATCTAAGTTTTGGCAAAATTACCAATAGTTTGTAGATACCAAAGTTTTATAAAGTGGGAATTAATCCATTGTACCCCGCAATTGGGTACCACTGGATATACTTTTGGGGTACTGTAGATAGTAGCGGGGCACATTGAAAAACACATGAAATTACCATACTATTTTACCTGGGTAACAATGGACTGATTAAATGTGTTAAATAAAATATTTGTTTATTATATAATTAATAGTTTTAATTATTTTTATAATACAACCGTCTTTTTACCTTTGATAAACCTTTACCAGTATTTGGTAATTTTGTCTTAAAATAGCAAAATTACATACTTTAAATGTACCGAAAAATCAATGGCCCGCTGGTACCCAACACATTATATTTAAAAGCCATCACATTTCTGTAAACGTCAAGTCAAAGTCCTTATTTGTGTGTGTGTTGTCTTCGTTTATGGCTGCGGTCGTCACACCATTCGCACATTTTTTCCGGCTTCTTGGTTTGGATCCCATCTGTACGCTACTTTTCTTCTGAGGCCTTTTTTCGAGAGCTTATTAGATTGTTGTATATGTAGCGTAATAATATCGTAACAATTCTAAAAAGTTTCCAGTAAAAAATATTCAATAAACACGAGAAAAATATAGATTTCATACTTTCGGATGGCGGGATGGCGGCAACGCATTCAACCACTATTGGCGTGGAGGGCGTAAGTGTCAGATGGTGCGATTCGACTATGTTCTATTTGTGCGCAGTTGACATACTAAGAGATATGCCACGGTCGATTGCACCCTACCTTTCCTTTGTTAAACCTTTTATATCCCCATTTTTTCTCCTAGCTGTATAATGTATTTTGAGACAGAATCCCCGAAATAGGATTCTTAATAATAAAAATATGATATTATATATGTTGCGGACCAATGATGTCCACTTGAATATCTTGCTGGTTCGTTTAAATTAGTGGACTGTATTTCTTGTTGTTTGATATAATATATTGAATTAAGGTACTTAATGAGAAGCTTCATCCAGACAGCAAAAATTTATTGATGAGGTGCCCTACGCGTTTCGGCTATACAATAGCCATCATCAGGGGCAAATCTAAAAATTGTAATAAAAGGTCTGTCAGAAAACATTGTCTTCTGGTAGGCAATTGTGCTGGTTTAGGCACAATGATCTCAAGTTAAACTCCACATACATCATCAAGACTAAAATCTACAGTCACATAGCAGAACATGTCTAAAATAGGTTAAAATAAGCAATGTTACATACCAAACATAAAGTAAAAACTACAAGTCAATCAAAAGGTTAACTAATTAACACTAAAGTCAAAAACATGCAGTCAAAATGGGCTAAAGGCCATAATTATCAAAAACAGAGCATAAGTTAAACGAGTTAAAAAGCCAGTTAATTTAGTGCAAAAACTAAAAAGCCAAAATTGAATCTATAAAGCGAAAGGCAGCGGAGTGAACTGACAGAGCAAAACACAACAGGAGGCCACACAGTCAAGCAGAAACCCCATGAGAACTCATAAGGAGATTGAAAGTTCAATAAAAGGTGATACGAGAAAAACAAAATGGCTTCAATACTTACTTTCTAATTCTTCAAAAATTAGACTCAAACTATACACAGGTTGCCAAGGCTGGAGCCTTCATCTATTGCATCAGCGGTCCAACAACAACATACCCAAATGTGCCGGAAACTTGACTCATGGTGACATTAGAACAATACAAACGACAACTTAAACACAAGACGAGAGTGAACGTCGGCCATTAATGAAAACTGCAATAAAGCAGATGGCGCTGATTAGACGGCGAAACGGTGAACCAAACGCAAGGACAGAACGGCGGAAATGTCAGAGACAAAACGCGGAGAGGAGGGGGAGCCACAGAACAGCCAACTTTATATATACATTGTGCTTCAGCCATATAGGAACCATAGACTACTGGTAATATTAGTTGACTAAATGATTGTACAATGAAGGAAAACTGGAAATGTCTGTATTGGACAGGTTCAAAACTTCGTTTCTGGAACACTTGACATGCTTGAAAATTTCCATCTCTTCTAAGATGAATTGTTCTACTCCAAAACTTGAGGGATGTAGGATCCTGGCATCATTATTCTTATTGAAGCAGTGGCCACTCTCTCTTAAATGACTACCAAAGACTGACGTGTCATTGTTCATCTGATTTCTGCTCCTGAGATGCTCTGACACTCTGGTGCTTAATGATCTTCCTGTTCTACCAATGTAAACAGCATTGCAATCGGGGGCACCACATGTTAAACGATAAACACCTGACTTCTTTAGGTCTGGGATATTGTCCTTGTTATGGATGAACATATTACTCACTGTGTTAATAGATTTGAACGAAAACTTCACATTGTCTCTCTTGAGGGCTTTAACTATAGTGTTTGAAACTGGGCCACAAAACGTGAAGGGGAAATATGAGACTCCCTCTGGCTGGGTGAGCGGCAAACTAGTGCTGAGTTCTACCAAGAGCTGACGGCTCTTTTTTCTGACCATCCTATCGACGATATTGATTGGATACTCGTTGTTAACTGCGAGCTGCTTGATAAGGTTCAATTCTTTGACGAAATTCGTCCCCGACAGTGGGACTCTGAACAATCTGTCGACTAGGAATCTGATTGAGGCCAACTTGTGAGAGATGTGGTGGCATGACTTGAACGGGATAAGGTGGTCCGTTTGAGTGGGCTTTCTGTATATGTCGAAAACAATGGAACTGTTGTTTCTGTTCAGCTTCAAATCAAGGAAACTTATGGAAGAGTTGACTTCTAATTCCATGGTGAAATTGATGTTGACGTGTAGATTGTTGAGCCAACCCAGGAACTGATGAAGCTGCTCTGTGGTACCCGACCACACCACGAGTATGTCATCGACATAACGTGACCAGAAAGAAATATGACTTGAAAAAGGGTTGTAGTCTCTGAAGACCAGGTCCCTCTCAAAGAAGCTCATGAAAATCTCTGCACAAAGAGGTGACAGCGGGTTGCCCATGGGGAGACCGTCCTTCTGGACAAAGATCTTGTCGTTGAACGAGAAGAAGTTCTGGGCCAGGCAAACCTTAACCAAGGCATGGAGGGCCCTTTGGGACTCGCTTCTTGACGTTCAGGAATGAAATAATATATTGAACTAATAATTTACAAATGATGCACTTAATACTATGATATACCTGTTCTACACCTAGACGTGTTGATCTTTTTGATTCTGATCGTTGAATGCTTTACTAGAAAAATGATTACTCTCCGACTCTCATACTAGAGGTCTCTTCTACCTGAGGTACCCCTTCTTCTCGTGGTTAGCTCAGCCGTCGGGTGGCGTATCGAGCGTTGACAATATAGATTCTCATTGTTATATTGCTACTGTTTTGTTATATGGTAATTTGGTTAACCTTATAACATGATTGTTTTACACTTCACATTGTTTAGACAGTATAATGTTAAACATTTACTAACGAATGAATAAAATTTATATGAACGAATTATTAAAATTTGCTACGGCTACTTAGTCGAAGGCATGAGATTTGATAGAAGTTAAACAAGAAATGAGTAGAGTTCTGCACTTACAATTGGTATGGTGTTAAATGTACAAATAAAAATCAAAATTGGTTTATTAAAAAATGTTAAATTTATATAATGCAAATGACGGAATTGGTAAAAAAAAAAACTAAAATTATATAAAATAGAATGACTAGGTGTTTCGTGATGTATTATAGCAGTCAAACAAAATTATTTGTATTTAAAGACTGACAACAGATAAGCGAGGTACTTAACTTTGGTCCTGTCGGTGGAATTCCATCGGTTGAACGGAATAGAGAGGGCCTGGGGTTGTTCAGGGTCATTTAAACCTCTCAGCGCATAAAGGGAGCGACTCAGGGCTGCCCAGACCCTTGTAAAAAATTGTAGGGACCCTTGCCTGGTGTTGAGGATACGTCTGGAGGTGTCTACGGAGCTCTTCAAATTTTCCTCCCAGATGGTGGTTGAAAGTGGAAAATGTCCCGTCGCCGAACGTTCCCTCCTTCATGGTGTAAAAGACTAACGTTAAGCTTAAGTTCAAACGAACAAAAGAACCACCCAAAGAACAGGATGGCTGTAACAGTTGAGGTGTGTAAGTGTCTGCCGAGTTCGTGGTCATTCACATGTGGCGGCCTGTAACATGTTTAGGTTAAATACAAAACATATATGCATGTTAATTAAAAAAAACGAATTGATTGTTAATAATGAATCATACGAGAACATTTCTACAAGCCACCATGAAAACAATATAGCAATTATGTATTAAGCAAAGCAATTGATAAAAGCGAGCGTTACACCTTCATATTACCTCATAACAGCGTGCTGCCTTCCTATTGATTATCTGGATGTTATCGACATAACATTATATTTTCCTTAGCGTTCTGTTAAGAAAAGGTTGTTTTAAGTCGTCGCATGATCTTATAAAGGTTTTCTTATCTGACAAATAAATCTGGCCGACCAACTATCACGTCTGAAGAGGTTGGGAGAATAGTAATTCTTACTGACTAACAAGATGGTGTGATCATTTACTACGAGCCTGGTGGTTCATGTCAATGGCTATGACGTCATTATATTGGCAACGTCCCTTTACTGAATAAGTATTGCAAGATGTATTTATAAAGCTTATAGTATGGGAAAGGTTGTGAAACGTGTAACATGTTACAACCTTAACATGTCTTGCTGTATTAGTTATGTAATGGACTAAGCGAAGATTGGAAAGATGAGATAAGTTGAAAAGACTGTAATCTTAAATATGTTGGGCCCATAAAGAAAATGTGGAACTTATTAAAAATTTTAATCAACCAGTCAAGCTAGATGCGTACGAGAGTATTCATATTTCTAAGGCAATAAAAAACAAAAGTTCCTTAAACCGAACGCCACCAATGATTTATAGTCCTTTGTTTGTGCTTTGTCTTTGACGCAGATAAATATTCAGAAAATTGGCATCTAAAGTTAAAGCGGGGGGTTCAGAAACCTCGTCTATCAATTAAAGTACAAAACATAGAAAGTTTGTCTGCTTTTTCGTCCCTTTCGGTATCGGTATTTACCTAAGACACAGTATAAAAGGTGATGTTTAGTAGTAAGTAGTTTAGAATTTTTCATCCTCTGATGATGCTAACTTTGTTAGTGAAACGATCGTCAGGTCTTTAAAAGATGCGCTCTCGTGATTTGGGTTGTGCAAGTGCATTTATGTAATGGAGTTTTATTACAATTGTAACTACATTGGATTCTACTGGTATCCAGTATTAAGAGGTAAAATGGTTAGGGTTGTCTTATTTTAAATTATTTAGCAGCACGACTGACTCGGCAATACATACTGTTCAATCTTCAGCTTGGTTGTCTTTTATTGTATATAAATCAGAAAACAGAAAAAAGCGGATGAGGCTGGTATAGTGTTTAGTTCGGCAGACAAACTGACAGGCGGGCGAGTTGTTTCACGGTCCGTCAGAGCATAGAGAAAGTCTGAAAAAGCTCGAGATAAAGCTCAATCTAACTTGGTAGGTCTCGGAGAAGCTCGGACTTGCATCAACACCGGGTTAATAGAGAAACCGCACCATTCATCCCAATCACTATTACACTAAGTGATCATTAATCCTTTTTAAGAGAAATATTACGGCTCATTCGCACTGACACTCCATTCATCCATTATGACCAATATTATTAATTACTTTCATCGCCGGCGCCGTCTAGCGTTCAAAGGGAATTACTCTTAGAACGTATTGTGTTTTCTATCTCGATAAGACATGTTGTTTCCGTCCGATTTGATCGCTCTCGTTTTCCTGACGGATCCTTGTCAATGGTGATATTGATTTATGTTTGTAGGAAATGCAGCTATTGAAAGCTAATTTCCCATTTTAAGAAAATCAAAGGATTTATAGCAACCGGAATAGATTTGCAATAGGAAAATAATGATGCGCTTGTTTCGGTTACTACGTCGTAGCTAATTTCCTAAGAAATGATTTCCTGAGAAATAATTTTCCAATAAATAATTTCCTGCGAAATAATCTTCTAAGAAACATATCAGACTGTTCCTATAACTACATTGTTATAAGAAGTGTAGAGCTTTTGCGAAAGGACCAAGGTAAAATGCACGCGGAGGTGTATTATTGGAGTGTTTTAGGTACCGGGATACATTGGAGACTGACCAGATGTAAGAACAATACTGCTTAATAAGAGGTTCTAACAAAAGGTATGTATTGAAGAATAAAATCAAATATACAGATATACAGTATGAGGGTAAATGATAAAATACTTAGATAAAAACAATGGGTTCTTTGTATGTAAAATAATAATAATCAATTTTAGCTAATTGTTGGTAAACAGTTTATATTTAAGGCTAGATATATTGTCACCACAATTAGAACCGCAGACCGGTTTCACTCTAATTAGAGCTCATCAGTACAATAAACTAATTACAGCTAGAACACACCTATAAAGTAATACGGCTATCGTAGCCAGCCTCCTAGACCATTGTGAGATGTAGGACAGGGTCGCCATCTCGGTCTGGAACCAGGTACCATGTTGTCACGACAGCTCCAATACTTATGAGCTCCAATTATAACGAAACCGGTCTGCGGTTCTAATTATGGTCAGAATACAACTAGCTTTACATACATTGTGCCTATATTAGGGAACGAATGGGCCATTGCTGACAATTTACAAAATTGTTAGTTGGTTGTACACAGTCTCTATTTTATAACATTTTGTGTTATTTGGATATGTCGTGACAACATACTACTTGGTTCCGCAACGAGCTGGCGACCCTGTCGTACATCTCTCAATGTTCTAGCTTATATTTGCTGGTTTGCTGCATCAGCGATTGTTGTGTTGTAAACAAAATGGAGCAGGATTATGAGGGGGGGACTTTTTGTTGTTCAAGTAGGGCAGTATCTAGGTTTGTCAAATAGCTTACTAAAAAGCAAATCATTATGTTGTATTTGATTACCATAGATGTTCACTTAACTGGGTTACGCTAGCTGATGGAGAAATTATGAGGTGAATTCTAAAACAAACAAGATATTTGATTGTACATCGAAATTAGGACATAAACGATACAGAATTAGTAAAGGCCACTTGCTCCAGTTAGCTTACGCGCTGGTAACGTCCTTCACCAACGAAAACTAACAGTGGAGCCAGAGAAGTAGTCTCCAAGTCTGTATGTAGTATGGACAAGTTTCACCAAGTAAGGGCAACAACAATCAATGACATGATTATTGTTCATGTTTGAACATCTTGACACTTCTCACAAACTTGTTTGGCAGATGCGCATTCTTCAGTCTCTTGGTTACATTGCAAATTAATTTCGAAGCTTATTATAAAACAGCTGAATATTTGATTACTTTAAATGGATGACTTCGATTAGAATAACTATATAAGACTTAACAATCAGAATTATAATTTAAAATACCTACTTTACTTTTACATTAATTTTACCCAACTTCAATTGTTAAAATATTATTTAGCTCTTACGCAATTAAATTTTAAAAAGTATTCCATGTTTACTTTCCCCATAATTATTATCTTCGTCTTCTTCTTATTCTTTTTCTAGTATTATATTTTCTTTGTCCTCTTGTCTCGATTATAATGATCCACAAAGTCATTCTAAAGGTGGGTGGCGTTGATGACTTTGACGTAGTTAAATTCACAAACACCAGTATGACGAAACCAGCAAAGACAGGAAAACCAGCAATTTTTGTTCATGCCCACAGAAGTAATTTTGATTTCTCTGGCATGATACAGTTCTTTGAACTGCTGATATACAGTTCCTTCCAAACCCTTGACATAATTATTGGGTACTAATTTTTTTCACTCTTTTTGTACATTTTGTTCGATTATGCAGTTATTTATAGCCTTGATTTACCAATAATTTGCTCAAGGAAATTTATATTTCAAAATTGTTCCTTTTTTCTTATAACTTTTACTATCCACATTGTAACAACGCCTCGGCGACAGAAATTTAAATTTTTTTTTGCTTAGACGTCGTGAAAAGTATCAAAATATATAGAAAACATGATTTAGGAAAATACATTTTTTTATCAGTCGGTCTGTCGGTCTGTATGTCTGCCTGATTGTAGCCACGATAACTTTAGAAGAACGAAATTGAGATATCGTCTTCAAATTTGGTATACAGTTAGCACTCGACAAGTGAACGGTTTTGATCGTTTTTTGGGTAAAATCGCTGTAGGGGGTAGGGGTTGAATGTGGGATGATTTGGTGAAAATTGTCATTTTTTGGTAAAACTCGAGTAACATAACATTTTAGCGTTTATTTATTAGAAAACTCTTAATTTCTTATTTATCGTGTAGTGAAATTAAATTAGAGGTTGAATGTGTGTGGGTGGAATATCTTTGACAAACATTTCGATTTTTTTTGCTAAGACCGCGTAAAAAGTCACAGAACATATAGAAAAGTTGTTTCTGAAACAAAAATGTTTTTGTCTTTAGGTCTTTCGGTCGGTCGGTCCATTGGTCTGTCGGCATGTAGGTCTGTTTGTTAATAGGCGCAAGAACTTTCGGACGAATTGAGATATAATCTTCAAATTTGGTATCCATTTAGCACCCGACAAAAGAGCGCTTCCACTTGTTAGTGAATTTTTATTAAAAAAATTCACTAATAGAGAGGTATCGATGGTGAGACTTTGCAAAAATTCTTTCAAATGAGCGCGAATTAGGACCCCTAGAACCCATATCCGGGGTCAGTTTGAATTTTTATATGCTTATATATATATATATATATATATATATATATATATATATATATATATATATATATATATATATATATATATATATATATATATATTTATATATATATATATATATATATATATATATATATATATATATATATGTATCCGTCTGATAACTCAAAAAATAATTAACCGATTTAGATGAAACTCGGCAAGTGCCTTTCTTTTATTAATGGCTTGGATGAGTTCGTTGGCCAGGAAAATCGGACGGGGTTTTCCGGGAAAATTTTGAGTTTTCTTTCAAAAAAAAATTTTTTTTCCGAAAATTTCGATAAAATTTGGTCTACATATTGCTTTGGGAAATACCTAACTATGTGCCAAAATTCAGCTTTCTAGGGTTACAGAAAATTGAGCTATTCAAATTTGAAACATGTTTAAATCATAAGTGTGTGGTTGCTGTTGGTTATTTATATTTCTATTGACCGCAGCTTCAAAATCTCGTATTATTCAATGACTTTGTAGTTCTCATTCTCACTTTTATTGACTAACATTTCAATTCTTGGTCTCAATGGTTTTATATTTTAACGTTTGACCAGCAGATGTCGCTCACTGTAAACATTGTTATTATTAATAAATGCATAAGTCAATTCGTAGCGTGTTAATCGGTAACGTGAAAATACTAGGCGGTCCAAGTCGCAGATAGAGGTTCCATCGCAGTTGCAGTAAGATCCTCCATGCCAGTTCGATGCAGATGAGATTTATATCTACCGTGGTTAAATCTCATTCTAATTATGGTAGTTGAAGTTTTTCTTGGTAAATTGAGATCTTTAATTTGATTTTCTAAAGACAATTGCGAGTAGAGCAAGCTATCTCTGTTATTTGATTTTAGTGAATTTTTATTTTTAAAAAAATCACTAATACAGAGGTATCGACGGTGAGACTTTGCAAAAAAATTTTCAAATGAGCGCGAACTAGGACCCCTAGAACCCATATCCGAGGTCAGTTTCAATTTTTATGTTTATATATATATATATATATATATATATATATATATATATATATATATATATATATATATATATATATATATATATATATCCGTCTGATAACTCGAAAAATAATTAACCGATTTCAATAAAACTCGGCAAGTGCCTTTCTTTTAATAAGGGCTTGGATGAGTTCGTTAGCCAGGAAAATCAGACGGGGTTTTCCGGGAAAATTTTGAGTTTTATTTCAAAAAAAAAATTTTTTCTCCGAAAATAACAAAGCTGTTTTAATGAAATTTACATGTATTGCCTTGGGATAGACCTTACTAAGTAACAAAATTTAACTTTCTCAATTTCTCAAAAATTGAGTTATTAAAATTTTATATTTTCTTTCAAAAAATTTTTTTTCTCCAAAATTTACAGTTATTTTAATGAAATTTGGTGGATATCTTGTCCTAAGAAAGACCTTACTACATACCAAAATTAAATTTTCTAAGTTTATAGAAAAATTTGTTATTCAAATTTGAAGCATTTAATAAAAATTCACTACCATAACGCACTTGCTGCGTCCAGAGTTTTTTTGTGTAAGATCGCTTCAGGGGATAGGGGATAAATAAGGGGTAATTTGATGAAAATTGACATTTTCTCAATAAAACTCAAGTAACATAACGTTTGAAAAGCTTACGGGTACATGACTACAAGTATTTTCTTGGCAGTCAAGTCATGGGCGCTAAGTTCATTCCATGAGAATGTCTTTCTTAAGAGAATAAATTATCACAGCTATGTGAAAGTTAAGATTCATTTTGAAGAACTATTTTTACTGTAACTGGTGCGAAAATTAACGACGCGCCAAATTTCTTCGCATTCTGCATGACAAAACTTAAGAATTTGGACGAGTTTTTCATTAATCAGGTCCTTTGCTGGGCCAAATTTTTGATGAAAAATAAAGTGCGCCACTTTTGTTGGCGCCTATTAGCTGAGTAGTTTCATTATATTGTTCGACTTTTTTTAGAAGTTGTATTATTTTACTTACACATCGTCAATACCTGTAGAAGTCTGGCAACAGCGACAAAAAATTCAAAATTTCTTGTTCGCTTAAACGTCGTAAAAAGTGTCAAAACATATAGGAGACATGATTTGTGAACATAGATTTTTTGTTGTGTCGGTCCGTCGGTCCGTCCGTCTGTCGGTCTGTCCGACTCTCGGTCTGTCGGTCTGCCGGTCTGTCGGTCTGTCGGTCTGTCGGTGCATCGGTCTGTCGGTCTATGGGTCCGCCGATCTGCCGATCTGTCGGTCTGTCGGTCTGTCGGTCTGTCGGTCTGTCGGTCTTTCGGTCTGTAGGTTTGTCGGTCTGTATGTCTGTCTGTTTGTAACCACGATAACTTTAGGATGAATTGACATATCGTCTTCAAATTTTGTATACATGATAAAATCGCTCTAGGCCATTAGGGGAAGAATGGGGATGGCCTGGTGAAAATTGAGATCTTTGCGTTAAAACTCGAGTAACACAACGTTTTAAGGCGTTAAAACTCGAGTAATACAACGTTTTAGGGTTGGTTATTAGAAAACTTACAATTTCATCAAACATCGGGTATTTGGTGCTGAAATTAAATTAGGGGCTGAATGTGTGGGGGTGAAACATCGGCGACAGAAATTTCGAATGTTGTTTGCTTAAACGGCGTAAAAAGTCTTAAAACATATAAAAAACTTGGTTCTGGAACGAACCTTTTAGTGAATTTTCTTAAAAAAAATTCACTAATGAGGAGATCCCGACTTTTGAATTTTGAAAAAATTTCTTCAAATGAGCGCTAATTAGGCCCCCCAGAACACATATCCGGGGTCGGTTTAAATTTTTATATGTTTATATATATATATATATTTATATATATATATATATATATCACACCGATAACTCAAAAAATAATGGGCCGATTTTGATTAAATTTGGTGAATAAATTCCTTTTGCAAATGGCTTGGATAAGTTCGTTAGCCAGGAAAATCGGTCCAGGTTTTCCCGGAAAATTTTGTGTTTTCTTTCGAAAAAAAATTATATCTCCGGAATTAACAAAGTAAGGGCAACCAAATTTCATATGCGGATTTATATCATTATAGGCAAGTTACCTACCAAAATTTAGCTCCGTAGGTTAAAGGATAAAAAAGTTACAGGCATTCAAAGAAAAATAAATTTGGATTTTCCTCAAAACGTCAAAATTGCGATTTTAAACGTCAAAATTGGTGAATACATTCCTTTCGCAAGTCGCTTGGATAATTTTGTTAGCCAGGAAAATCCGCCGAGGTTTTCCCGGAAAAATTTGTGTTTTCTTTCGCAAAATATTTATATCTCCAAAATTAACAAAGTAAGGGCAACCAAATTTGGTAAGCTGGTTTATATCGTTATAGGTGTGCCACCTACCAAAATTTAGCTCTGTATGTCAAAAGACAAAAAAGTTATGGGCATTTAAAGAAAAATAAATTGGGGGTTTCCTCAAAACGTCAAAGTGACAATTGAAAACGTCAAAATTCGCAACATCTAGGCAAATAACTTGAATCTAATACGATCTATGGAAAGAAAATGTCTCAAGAAGAATGTTTTACATACACCGAACTCTTAGTTTCAACAGTCATTGTCCTTCATTTTACAAAAATATTTCCAGAAGATTCATTTCTAATAGACCCTTTCTCTGATGCTTGGCAGTAGCCTTAGCTATAGAGTTTATTGTTTAATGGTATATAATTTTTGTCTAATTTTCGTAAAAAATCAATAAAGCTCAATATATTCGTTATTATACAAGATATGAAAAAATATTGTATACATTAATTATACAGTGTTTTGAGCTACATCTTAAAAAATTATTGCGACAATCACAGGGTGGCCCATAAGTCGTTGGTGATACAAATACTTTTTTTTGTCGAAAACGCCTTATTTTTTTGCATTTTCCATCGAAATATAATACATGTTTGTAAGTTAAGAAATTCTGGAGGCAGCAAGTGCGTTGTGGTTGCGAATTTTGATTAAATGCTTCATATTTGAAAAGCTCAATTTGCTATTAACCTATAAGGTTGACCAAGAAACGGATTTTTTCAGTAACACTTTTGGTTTACTTTTGGAAATTTCTGTACGTTTTCAAACAATCAAGTTATTTTGATGAAACATGGCACATTGTTTTTACTATATATGTTATACTGGTAATCAAATTTGATGCCTGCTTTTTCTATATAGGTTATACTGGTAACCAAAATTGATGTCTGCTTTCTTAAAAAGAAAACACACATATTTGCAATAAAAACATTTTTATGAAAATTCACTACCATAACGCACTTGCTGCGTCCCGAGATTTTAAATATTGCAAACAAACTACATTCAAATTGCTCACCTAAACATATAAATAAAACTTTTGTCTTGGTGGTCATCTTATTTTATCTGTCTGTCGGTCGGTCGGTCTGTCAATCTGTACGTCTGTCTGTTAGTAGCTGCAATAACTCTCAAACGAATTGAGATATTATATTTCAATTTCGTATCCAGCTAGCACCTGACAAAGGAACGCTTCCAATTGTTTTAGGTTAAGATCGCTTCAGAGGGTAAGGGATATATGAAAGGTGATTTGGTGAAAATTGATATTTTTTCGTTAAAATTTGAGTAATATAACGTTTCAGAAGTTTCTCGGTACATAAATACGAATATTTTCTTTGTGGTCAAATCATGGACCTCAAATTCATGTCATGAGAATGTCTTTCTGAGGAGAGTTGATTATCACAGCTGTGTGGAAGTTATGTGATATGGGTTCTAGAGGACCTAGTTCGCGCTCATTAGAAGACATTTAAAAAAAATCAAAAGTTGCGGTCTGATTAGTGGTTTTTTAAAAGAAAATTCACTAATAAACAGAATGTAGTTTGTTAATACATGTAACATGGAATAAATGTTAAAATATATGATATTTTCCATAATAAACGACTTGCGAAATCTCTTTTGTTTTGTCATATATTTGCCTTGCTATATTTTCAAAATAGTATACCTTTTTTGTCAAATGCCAAAAGAGACTTATCAAAATTGGCGCAGTCAGTATAGGCTGAAGCGTAGTTTTTGATAAAAATTGGAAAATTACATATGGATTTTTATCGTTAAAACATGCGACATAATAAAGCTCACAAAGATCGTTACTTTCTCTGCCTATATCATAGTTAAGGGCCTGGTCTTCTGATATGCTACAAACAAATGCAAAAAGGTTCATCTGCTGGTAATTTTTCCAAGTCACAAAAGTTATGTCCTCCCATTTTGTGTAAGAGCATTACAAAATTTTCTTTTACAAGCAATGACAGCGAAACACAAAGAAAATTGGAGACAAAGTATAGAAACTTAAATAGAATCTGATTTGTAGCGTAGTAAGCTCCACATTTTCTAAATAATCTATCGATTTCCATAAGATTTTTGAGACCTTCTAGTGTGCCAGGTTATAAGCATTGACATTTCTGTAACACACACCGTCGTTGGATAATATAGCCTCAACTCGCATGTTTATTGTTTATTGTTTATTGTTTAGTTTATTGTTATATAAATAGTACAAAGCATCTTACAATTAAGTTTAAACTTGTGGCTGAAAATGTTGCAATTTTGACTAAATTTTAATCTAAATGTCAATTGTTCTAAAGTTCTGTCATCTGATTTCTAATCTCCAAAATTACCTCACCTCATTATGTACCATTACAATTTACAGAAAAATTGATGGTATTTGAAATCAATTTCTTCATTTTAATCAAAAACTTATATATTTTAAAACTTGAGTTAAAGTAAATTCTACCTTTTTTTCAACAGAAACATTTTTTTTATGTCCATGCAAAAGCTCCTGGAATAGTACGCACAGAACGTTTACTGAGACGTATATACCGATAATTTTTCCTTGAGTTCATATTTCCAGATATTAATTTGATATTATTTTAAACAAATATTGCAACATTAGTAGCGACCAATTTATAAAGGGGGGTAATTAACATATATTAATCATTATGTCACAATTATAGAGTTAAATGCAGAAGACTCATCAAGCACACCAGACAAATCCCAAAATACGTTATATAGACTGGATGTAATTATAACAAAACCTAATAGGAACAATGCCGCTAACTAATCGATTCAACTCAAACCTGTCTTCCTAAGATGCCAGTGCGTAATTATGGTAAGGTAACGTCATTTACAAGGAAAGAGATAATGACAAGAGATAATATAGTATTAATACACCTAGGATATCTTAGGGGCTTTGACGATTGTTCCAGATGCGCTGCCATTCCTTCAGGTTGTTGCTGTTTTCACTGGGTATTGAATAATGTAAGCTGCTATGTGAAACAGTGCGGAAACATATCTTATGTTACCTGCTCTTGGGCGTCTGGAAACATGACGTAAAGACAGTAGCGCCTCGTGAAACCTAAGGCATTTCACGTGGCTTGCCATGAAGGAATGACTTTTATTCTAAAGTAAACAATACGGATGCTGGAAAATTGTAACTATAATGCACGTTGGCGTTTTGTGTATATAAATTATTGCAGATATTATATATATATATATATATATATATATATATATATATATATATATATATATATATATATATATATATATATATATATATATATATAAAGAAAAATGTCTGTAGAGTAGACGTGATTTTTGTTGTTCCTTATTTATAAACAGCAAGACGCAGTTTTAATAAAAACAGCGTCATAAAAATGACACTGTTATGCGGTAAATAAAATAGAATCGGTAGCTATTCCGAAGAATGTGTACATTTTTTTACGAAGGTCGAAACGCGTCGGGACAAGGAATAAAATATTTTGTTTGGAAAGAAAAAGCCTTTTATTCAACCAACCCAAAGATGTCAACCCCAAACATCTTGACGTTTAGGAACAATGTCTAAATGGTTATTCTTGAAATAAATCTTTATCGGCTCACTTTTCTTTACAGCAAACTCAACCATTTCATTCCACTTTATGTTTTTGTCTGTACTGCTCTCATCTGTAAGTACGGAGCGAAGTCGAAGATTTTGCCAAACATCTTAAAATCTAAAAAGTAAGTGTAGCCTAAGGGGACAACAGTATATAGATTCTTTCTTCTCGCCAGATAAAATACTGAAATGAGTTGCGTGGGAACCCTGATATCATCAGGTAATTTTTGGAGCATTTGGAAAGGCGCTGTGGGCCGAGTTTCCTTCGTTTGGCCATGGTGAGAATCTAATCAATATCTATTCTAAATTCGTGCTGTTGTTAATTACATACAGTAGAGTGGAGGCTATAATTGATTTTTTTATTTTGCCCTCTCCCACATCCGTTTGTGAATAGGTATACTGTCTTAGTTCCATCTTTGTAGTATCTACTTAAAAAAGTATACAAATCTGTCGCTATCTCACAGGAACCTCGTTTGCCATTTCGCTCACTCCAGGTAAAATTAAAACAATCTCTAGAGCCAATATCGAATATTGTAAAGTTAAAAACCCCTAGCCTTCTTTTTTAGAAGATTTTGTTATCGTTTGATATAGGTACATGAATAACCTGTTGCAAGTCAAACGAAGCACAAACCACGGACATTTTATGAAGCTGGGCTTCTTCTTTGCAAATATTTTTATGTCTAACCTTTTCTTTTTTTATATGCTTCGTTATGCTTTTGATATTGATCTTTTAAAATTGTCTTGATTTCATCAGATCTCTGTGAATATGACATGCAAAGATTTAATTGGTCCTTCTTAGGCATGTGAAAAGACAGCTGCATACTTTTAAAAATTTGACTGTATAAAGAAAAATACGCTTTCTCAATACCCCTTTTTGCACAATGTTTTAAATAAAGTATGTACATTTATGGCAGAGATAAATCGTTATATAGGTATTTCCTTGTTGAACTCTTGCGGCGATAGTGAGTCTCCACTTTTGGAAATCGTTTAATATGATTGATTACAGATACTCGTAATGCTTTGTCTTTTAAAGTATACAAATGCTGGCGACCTCCACACACATCTTTAGTACTTATACCGCTGCTTTATTTTTTTTAACTGCAGTACGCTTGGCTTTATCGGTAACCCCTAATGTAAAAACATACTTTTGCATACCATCTCTTTCCATGAAAAGGAAGAAAAAAATGCTTAGTCTTTTGACGTCTGGACTGATGTGTTGATATCCTTTTTCCTTTAATACATTCCGCATTAATAAAACGAACTACATATTCGAGTTTCAACTACAAATCCCCTAGATCATGAAATTTGTTAAAAATTTGCTGCCGAATATCATCGTTAAACAAAAACCATTTCTTACCGATTCTCTTGCAAGATTCAGCATTGCAACCGATACTCATTTTGCTTTCAGGGGCAATCAGTTTTTTGGTCGGAGACTTATCTTGGAGACCAGATTTGCGCAGAGTTTTTGCTACGTCTTTTGTGTTGATTTTTGTTTTGTTTTCTCTAATACATACTCTCTTAATTCCCCCTCAACGATATATTCTTCGGGTTGTTTGGATATTTTGTGTTTGTCAGGAATGTCGATGTTAAAAATAGTGGTTTGTGTTATATTACTATATATAACTACAGGCGCAGACGCAAAGCGTTAGTTAAGCCTCTTCGTGAACCTAATGATTTTCTAATGTCCTCTAAATATATTATTTACGAAAAGGCCTAATTATATAAGCCTCTTCGTCCAGTCAATATTTTAAGACATATAAGATAGGTCCAAGTATCATATTGCATTACTAACTTAACCTTGAGAAACTCGGATAAGCCCTTTCATGGTAACATAAAGCATGGTGAAACATTCACTTTGCAGGGTTTAACTAAATTTCGTTTTTTTGGCAGTTAAGCTCCTACGTCCTGAGGACGATAATATTAGAAAAAAATATAATATAACAATGGACCGATTTTGATAGAATCTGTCGCGTAACTTCCTTTTGTAAGTGGCTTGGATAAGTTCTTTACTGAGGAAAATCGAACTAGGTTTTCCTGGAAAATTGTGGCTTTTCTTTCGGAAAAAAAAAATATCTCAAAAAATATAAAAGCTATGGTAACGAAATTTAGTACGTAAGTTTACGTTATTAAAAGGAAACCATATACCATAACGTACTTTCTGCGTCTAGAATTTTTACTTAGGTATTACTTTGAACTTAATTTTACTTAGATAATATAGAACTTATGAACGTTGCCGAAACTCTCTTGGTTCTAATAACACATGTGAATCGAGATCCTACACAATTAGCTACTAATTTTCAGCGAAGAGTGTAGTATAAAATGTGCAGCAACTTGCAAATGCATTACCATATGTCTAAAAGTTTATCCGCCACTGTACGAATTGGCCTTCAGTCCTTAAGTTAGATACACTCGAGTTGCTTGCCTTTTATATTTCATAAAATAGCGAATTCTGAGAGGAATTTTTATAAGAAATTCAGCTCTCCTCAAACGCAGAAAATAACAACACAATCGTGTTGATGCTGTGACTTGGGGGTAGTCGTTTACATAATTTTACAAAACTACAACATATTCAAATAATGCTGACAGCATATATCATTGACGTTACATAAATACAGAAAAGGTATCACATAATACTGAATTACACGAAATCGTACTGTTGCTCAGACAATTCTACATATAAAGCAATGGAACCTATACATATTTTTATTACAATACCTTTACAACAGTCACAGTAAAAAGACGATGTTGCGTTGTCGACGAGACAAAACTTCAACAAATTTTTCTAATTAGGTTTACCTACCGTGTGACAAAGATATCTATTTGGATCCAGCAGGATTTGTGTGAGAGAAAAATTGATCAGGATGGAGCACCATCCAATAGTTCGTTCTCCATTCGTTGTGAAAAAAATAATAATACTAGTTGATATTTATGTTCTCCCGTTACAACAGTAACCAGATTTCCTCATTTAGCTGAACTGCCAGCTTGCTTTATCCTTTCGTAATCGAAATTTCTGGCCGCGTACTTGGTCTAATAGGCACAACAATGCAGAATTGGTCATTTCTAAGATATTATAAAATTCTGCGACACCTTCCCGGTTGAAGCATTTGCATCGGGTTTGAATATCACCACACAGATAACTCATAATCCTTTTTTTTGCTAGTCATCTTATTATTTGAATTGAATATGATAACAAACATTCAAACTCGGCTATCTGAAATGCCAGAGCTGTCAAAAATTTGTGCTTCATTTCAAGAGAGTTAGAAGTCAAATTACTTTTAAGTACCAAAGTAAAACTGGATTTCTACCCATTTGAATGCCCAAAATGTCCCTTAATGTCTTGGTCTGGGTTAGTTTTCTCAAGCTGTATGAATCATGGAACACGGAAAGTCGCTTGAGCTTCAAGTAGCTCGTTTTACCAGGCATGACGGCCTCTGAAGCCGCCTTAGCTTTCTTTATCGACCACTTGCACCTTTGTGATGATATGAGTTACGACGTCTTTGAACAAGTATTCAAAAATTACTAAATTAAGATTGGAACCTGTATGAGCACTGATATGTATACTTGGAGAACCCGCATCACAAAAACACATATTTTAAAGACCTCTAACATTGTTAGATGTACGACAGCGCCGTCATCTGGGTGTGGAACCAGGTATTATCTTGTCACGACAGCTCCAAATAACACAACATGTTATAAAATGGAGACTGTGTACAACCAAATAACAATTTTGTCAATTTTCAGCCCTATAGCCAATTTATTTCCTTATATAGGGACAATTTATGTAAGGCTAAATGTATTTTCACCATAATTAGAACCGGTTTCGCTATAATTAGAGCTAGTCAGTACGGTATACTAATCACAGCGAGAACACACCTATAAAGTAATACGGCTATGGTAGCCAGCCTCCTAGAACATTGTAAGATGTACGACAATGTCGCCATCTCGGTGCGGAGAGAATATATCTAGCCTTATATACGTTGTCCTCATATTAAAGAGGAAATGGTCCAAGGTTGACAATTTACAAAATTGTTAGATGGTTGTACACAGTCTCTATTTCATAACATATTGTGTTATTTGGAGCTGTCGTGAGAACATACTACCTGGTTTCGCAGCGAGATGGCGACGCTGTCGTACATCACAACGTTCTAGGAGGTTGGTTACCATAGCCGTATTACTTTATAGGTGTGTTCTCGCTCTAATTAGTATACCCTACCGATGAGATCTAATTAGAGCGAAACCGGTCTGCGGTTCTAATTTTTGTAAGATAACGTCTAGCCTTACCTCATCCTATGATGACTAACTTTGTTAGTAAAACGATCGCCAGGTATTTAAAATATGTGTTGTAGTGATTTGGGTTCTGCAATCTACAAGCAAAAATTCCTAATTCTTTTTTTATTTTTTTAAATTTAAACAAAACACAACGAGGGCTCACAGCCTAAATACTATGTACCGTGGGTGTCGACAAGTAGGAAAGAGGCAACTTGTTAATTCTGGACTTGAAGGTTTGGAGGTTCGGAGAACAAGAAACAACATATTCCGGCAAGGAGTCCCACAACTTGGAAGTACTCGGGACAAAAGAGCGGGCATAACAAGATGTTCTATGTCTGGTGACCTGGACAGTAAAAGGATGCATTCGCTCTGTTCCCCTGTTGGGGGTAGCAGCAGGTGGAGTACCTATAGAAGAAAGCTCCTCTGAACAGTGCCCGTGCGGATATCTATAAAAGGAAGAGAGGTCAACAACGGCACGTTGGTGGGCAAGGGATGGCAGCCTTTGGGTGAGGGTAGGGTCAACGATGAGACGTTCAGCTCTCTTGTGAATGGAGTCCAAGATAGCGAGTGTAGAAGCGGCAGCGGTACCCCACATGTGGGAGCAGTGTTCGAGGTTTTACCTTACTTGTGAAGTATATAAGGTATAGAGATTAGCTGGTGAATAGTATTTGCGAGCCTGGAAGAGGAAACCTAATTTCTTAGCAGCCACTTCTGCAATTGATGTGACATGTTGGTGCCAATTGAGATTTCGATCCACAGAAATGCCAACAAGTGAGAAGGACTCATTACTTTGAATAACTTGGTTGTTCATTGTGATGGGTCTAGGGCTGGTGTATCTCTTATGAGATAGAAAGCAAGACTGATATTTGGTGGAGTTGAATTACACAAGATTTCTACTTCCCCAGACAAATATTTTTTGGAGATCCACAGAGACAGAACCGTCTATGAGTCTGCGATCCTCAGCTACATGGGCTGAAGAGACAGGCTTAGAATATATTATATTTGAGTGGAGGGTGCTGTCATCCGCGTAACTGTGAACTATGTTGGATATTCTAGAGAGGAGGTCATTGATGTGGAGAAGAAACAAAACAACAATTCGTTAAGGTGTACCTATTTTAGTTAAAGAACTTGCAAATATTCTATATTAGAACCAACCATGCGTTAGGTGTATAAGCGAAATTACATTTTTGCATGCAAAATTTGGCACTTTACAGTTAGCAGATTATGTTTAGGATGAATAGCAATTAGGCTGACTGACAACTATATACGAGTATATAGCTCATCTTAAGGTACGTGTAAGCTTCTCAGATTCTCCATAAAAAGTAAATTCAATCACGCACATAAACTATGGCTGGTCATAACTATACTAAATTAGATTCGCAATATTATTTACAAGCAAAATTATGTTACTTCTCGCCTGTTCTTAGTCTAGTCGACAGGCTGAAAAAAGTGGGGTTAGGTGGCAAAAGGTCGGAAGTTAATGAAACTTTGGGATGTTGTTGAGAGGTGGTTAATTAACATTTTCTCAAATTTTGGACCTCGAGGACCCTGTGCAGAAAAATATGGTGTGTGTGTGTGTGTGGGGGGGGGGGGGGGGGGTTACTGCAGAATTTTGGCCTTTATTTGGTTTTTCCATAATTACTTTTTTCATTCATACTAAGGCAAAAACATCTGAAACTTTTTTGTGGAGCATTGAATTTCCGACTACATTGACTATTAAAACATGTATGTCAAATCGTTCGAAGGCTGGAGCCTAACCACGCAAGGCGTACTACCAATCCCCATAACCAGAAATGCTGCGCCGGATAACATCCTCCAGATTGTTTCATGCAAGTGCAGCAAAGCTCTAGTACCGGAGCTTACAGCTGCAAGAAAGCATGCCTTAGGTGCTCACCAATGTGCAAGCGCTGCACAGGCCACTCCTGCGAAAACAATCCTGCAACTGATCTGAGCGAGAAGGACTCACCAGACAAAGTCAACTAATACGACGACGCTGAGGACATTATTAACAGCCTGATCGCTCAGGAGGACGACGTGCTGTTAGAAGCAGCACCAACGACTAAGCAAATTGTGGGTGGGGGCTTCCGAAGTTGGCGGTTGTAACTATAAATCATAACTACAACAACATTTCACAATAATTCGGGTATAAAAGAAGAAATAAGTTGGAATTCTGCATTCTTCGGCACTTTTTAGCGAATTTTGATAAATAAATTTCTTTTCGAAGCGCCATATCTCGATAACGGTTTGACACACAAACATGTTTGAATAGTCAAAAAGTATGAATGTCTATAAAAAAAGTCTTAAATGTTTTTGCCGTAATATGTAAGGGAAAAAAGTTATTAAGGAAAAACCGGAGAAAGGACAAACATTTTGCAGTCTCCCTCCACCTATTTTTTCGCACAGTGTCCTCGAGGTTCAAAATTTGAGAAAATGTTTATCAACCATCCTTAACAAGCTTCCCAAAGGTTCATTAACTTCCGACCTTTTTCTATCTGAAACTACCTGTCGACTGAACTATCTCTCAAAAACTTTGAACGACACATCGATCTTGTTATATGCTGGTATGCCAAATTAAGGACGTATTCCATATTTGGTGCAGTTTACCCTATTATTAGACTAGATGCATTCTCGCAACAATTAGAACCGTAGATCGGTTTCGCTCTCATTAGAGCTCTTCAGTACGGCATACTAATTGCAGCAAAAATGCACCAAAAATGCACCAAAAATAACACGGCTATCGTATAGTCAGTCTTAAAACACTAAGTGAGTGGTGAACGTGTCGCCACCTAGTTCGGAACCAAGTACTATGTTGTCACGCCCGCTCAAAATAACACAGAGTGTTAAAAATAGAGACAGTATACAACTAACTAACAATTAAAAAAAATTGAAATGGGCCAGTGCTAACAATTTTTTAAATTGTTAGTTAGTTGTATACTGTCTCTATTTTTAACACTCTGTGTTATTTGGAGCGGGCGTGACAACATAGTACTTGGTTCCGAACTAGGTGGCGACACGTTCACCACTCACTTAGTGTTTTAAGACTGGCTATACGATAGCCGTGTTATTTTTGGTGCATTTTTGCTGCAATTAGTATGCCGTACTGAAGAGCCCTAATGAGAGCGAAACCGGTCTACGGTTTTAATTGTTGCGAGAATGCATCTAGTCTTATATACTTTGTCCCTATATTGGAGTAGAAATGGGCCAGGGCTAACAATTTTTTAAATTGTTAGTTAGTTGTATACTGTCTCTATTTTTAACACTCTGTGTTATTTGGAGCGGGCGTGGCAACATAGTACTTGGTGCCGAACTAGGTGGCGACACGTTCACCACTCACTTAGTGTTTTACCCTATTATTGTTTTTCTGATGTGATCTGTCTATGAAATATATTTGAAAACTTTAAAATTGAGCGTACAAGCTTGTGTTACATAACTCTTATTCATGTCGTGGAGCCCATATATTGGATATATCTCAAGCATTTAATATATTTTATTCACCGACTTCAAAAAAAAAGGAGGAGGTTCTCAATTCGACTGTAATGTTTTTTTATGGGTGTTACCCCAGAAATTTTTTTCTAGGTCAACCGATTCTGAAGGTTCTTTTTTATTTGAAAGCCGGTGCTTCTCATGTGGTTCCATATAAATTTGATCAAGATCTGACCAGTAGTTTTTGACTTATCCTTAATTTACCTTACGATAACACGTTTAACAAATGGTGGCAGCGCTGATATGCATTTCTCTAATGAGGAGATCTCGACTTTTGAATTTTGAAAAAATTTCTTCAAATAAGCGCGATCTAAGACCCCTAGAACCCATATCCGGGGTCAGTTTCAATTTTTATATGTTTATATATATATATATATATATATATATATATATATATATATATATATATATATATATATATATATATATATATATATATATATATATATATATATATATGTATGTATCACACCGATAACTCAAAAAATAATAAGCCGATTTTGATAAAAGTTGGCACGTACCTTTATTTTGTAAATGGCTTTTAAAAGTTTGTTAGTCAGGAAAATCGGACGAGGTTTTCCGGGAAAATTTTGAGTTTTTATTCGAAAAAAATTTTTATCTCAAAGAATAATAGGCCGATTTTGATAAAATTTGGCATGTACCTTCCTTTTGTAAATGACTTTGACAAGTTCGTTAATCAAAAAAATCGGACTAGGTTTTCCGGGAAAATTTTGAGAAAAAACAAATTATCTTAAAAAATAAAAAATCTATGATAACCAAATTTGGTAGGTAGGTTTATTTTAACTGACTTCAAAATACCTCAGAACTTTTTTCTAGGTGAATCGAATATGATCATTCTTTCTATATTTGAAAGCGGGTGCCTCCCGTGTGGTTCCATATAAGTTTTGTCAACATCTGATCACCAGTTTTTAAGTTATTCCTAATGAAGTTGGTTTTCTATTTTTTTAAATTTTTACATGTTAATAAAGTGTAGTTAGAAAAATCTACATCCTCAAGTATAGGCTAACAGATTTAGTCCCAGTTTGTGATTTCAAAAAAATCAGTATTCTAGGTCAGTTTCTTCTATTGAAACTAATTATAATACATAGTTTGATTGATGCTGCTGATTTTTCTTTTACAATTACCGTTCTCTGCATTTTCTTTAACTGTCACACTGGTTCTGTTAGTATTTGATCTTTGCTTCTCTTAGGACTAACACCAATGTTCAAATCTTGGTAGTGGAGCGTCACAAAACTAATTTGTTGCTTTTACCACTGTTCTTTTAAATTATTTACTGTAGCCTTGTTTACTTAATCGCGTGTTGTGGCTCGTATTTTTGTGCCTCAAGGCTCAATACTGGGCCCTATTATTTTTACCCTTTACGACAATGAGCTTAATAAAGTATCTCCTGATGCGCATTTTACTCTATATGCGGATGATACGTCTCTAATCGTTTCTGAAAAGACAGATGATGCTTTGAGTAATAAATGTCATCATGTTTTTAATAACTTAAAGAGTTGGTCCTCTCGGTGTCTGATATATTTTAATTCGTCGAAGACAGAGATAATGAGATTTCCTCCACGCCAAAAGGAAGTTGACATACTTAGTGTGGGTGTTGACAATAATTATCTAACGTGTGTCAATACCTACAAGTTCCTTGGAGTACACGTTGATGAACAGCTCAACTGGAAGTTGCACTGTACGACGTTGGTTTCAAGGCTTGCGTCTCTTAATTTTTTATGTATAAATATAAGAAATGCTTCGACTGAAAAGCAATTAATATCTTTATACTACAGTCATATTTATTATAGACTGAGGTACGGTATTTGTCTGTGGGGTAATTCCACCTTGCTGCATGATACCTTTATTGCTCAAAAAAAAATAATACGCTCTATTTTCAACATAGGAAAGACGACGATATGCCAGGTCTACTTTTCTAGTCATAAAATTTTAACTGAGATATGTTTATATATTTTAGAATTGTGTATATATGTTTTTTTTAAATGGTGATAAATTTAGACTAAACAGTGATGTTCATACCTTTAGTACTAGACAGGCTTGTAACTTTTATGTTCCGTATGCTAGAACTAAGATGATAAAAGACTCTCCAAAATGTATTGGATTAAAAATATTTAATCATCTTCCTAATCATTTAAAAAATATCCAAAATATTAGTGTTTAAAAGCCAAGTTTCTTCTTATCTCTCAGACTAGTGTTTTTATACGTTAAATAAATATTTTGATTTTGTGAAAAATTAATTGTTGTAAAAGGCTAACAAATCCAATGGTGCTTGTATGCTGTGAAAATGGATAATAAAGGTATTATTATTATTATTATTATTATTATTATTATTATTATTATTATTATTATTATTATTATTATTATTATTATTATTATTATTATTATTATTATTATTATTATTATTATTATTATTATTATTATTATTATTATTATTATTATTATTATTATTATTATTATTATAATCGTGTTACCTTTATGTATACGTTTATCTGGATGACTGCAAAAGCAAATCAACTATTTACTTATCATGGTGTTACTTGTGTTAATATCTGCTGAAAAAATTATAGCAAAATATAGGTACATAACGCATTAGTAGGAATCCTGTTTAATTTTTCAGAATAACTCGCCTAATTGAGCATATGCGGCAATCATATGTATTACTTTCACATCGTAACAACGTGTGGAAGTATCGCATCGGCGACAAAAATTTTTTTTTCGCTTAAGCGTCGTAAAAAGGGTGAAAACATATATTATACATCATTTGGGAACGATTTTTTTGTCTGTCGCTCGTCGGTCTCTTGGTCGGTCCGTATGTGTGTCTGTCTGTTTGTAACCACGATAACTTTACAACGAATTGAGACATCGCCTTTAAATTTGGTATACCGTTAGCACCCGACAAACTAACGGTTCTGATTGTTTTTGGGTAAAATCGCTTTACGGGGTAGGAGATAAATTTGGATGATTTGGTGAAAATTGCTTTTTTTTGGTCAAAACTCCAGTAATATAACGTTTTAGGATTTATTTATTAGAAAACTTTTAATTTAATCAAAGATCTGGCATTCTGTGCTGAAATTAAATGATGGGTTGAATGTGTGAGGGTGGAATATTGCTAACAAAGACTTCGGCATTTTTTTGCTAAAACTTCGAAAAAAGCCTTAAAACATATAGAAAATACGGTGCGGATTGTTTTTCTGTAGAATTGGGGGTGACTTGGTGAAAATTGGCATTTTTTCATCAAAACTACAGTAAAATAACGTTTTAGGGTTTATTTATTAGAAAACTTTTAATTTCATCAAACATCTGGTATTAGGTCCTGCAATTAAATTAGGGGTTGAATGTGTGGGGGTGTAATAATGTTGACAAAAATTTCGAATTTTTTTTGCTAGAATGGCGTAAAAAGTCTCAAAACACATAGAAAACTTAATTCTAGAACGAAATTTTGTTTGTCGGTCGGTCGATCTGTCGGTCTGTCTGTTAATAGGTGCAATAACTTTCGGACGAACTGAGATGTCATTTTCAAAGTTGGTATCCAGTTATCACATGACAAAGGAACACTTAGAATTGTTTTTGGGTAAGATCGCTTCAGGGGGTAAGGGATAAATAAGGGGTGGTTTAGTGAAAATTGACGTTTTTTCAATAAAACTCGAGTAATGTAACGTTTCAAAGGTTTATGGGTACAGGAATACCAATAGTTTCCTCGTGGCCAAATCATGGACTCTAAATTAATTCCAAGAGAATGTCTTTCTGCAGCGAATAAATTATCACAGCTATGTGGAAGTTATGATTTAATTTGCAGCACTATTTTTGTATAGGTTTATCAGGACAGTGGTAAATTTATCTCAGGTGAACTTGCACATTTACATACTTCTCACAATGCAGAGTTAATAAAATCCTTTGAAAGTTTTATGATCAATTCGCTAAGTGCAACATGTTTTGAACATTACGTCACAATCCATTCGGATAATGAGTTTTTTCAAAACATTTACACAAATCGTTTCGACATGTCTGGTGTGAAATATTATAATCGATTCTTTGTAGGTAGCTTAGTAAACACATTGTCTTTTAACTTGCACACTATTGCTATAATCTAAACCTTTAAAGGTACACAGTCTGCTAAATTACGAAAATATTGTACAGTTCCATGCTCATTAAGAATTTGGAATAGAATTCCAGATAAATTTAGGCGGTACTAAAATATCCTGAAAAACCTGAAAAGTTGCGTTTTCTGATGTCTTCCATATCTTTTTAGTGAATTTTCCTATAAAAAATTCACTAATGGGGAGATCCCGAGTTTTGAATTATATATATATATATATATATATATATATATATATATATATATATATATATATATATATATATATATATATATATATATATATATATATATCACACCGATAACTCAAAAAATCATACATCGATTTTGATAAAATTTTGCGCCTACCTTCCCTTTGTAAGTGGCTTGGATAAGTCCGTTCGCCAGGAAAATCCAACCAGGTTTTCCGGAAAAATTTTAGGATTTATTTCGAAAAAAAATTGTAACTCAAAAAATAGAAAAGCTGTGGTAACCAAAGTTGGTACGTAAATTTACGATATTAAAGGGAAACTATATACCAAAATCCATATTTCTATATTAAAAGAAAAAAAGTTATAAAACAATATTTGGTGCCAGATCATTTCTATAAACATTCACTACCATAACGCACTTGCTGTGTTCAGACATTTTTATTATTTAAGAGAATGCTAAGATATTTCTTAGCATCACAAAACTCATCACCAGTGATCTCCTGCCCGTTTCAAAAATTTTCTTGTCCTACTAGGTCATTAGGTTTTCATAGCCAACTTTTAATTTTTTTTATGGCAGCCACCTTGGATTTTTACAGCGTAGAATTGAAAAAAAAAATCTAAAGCAGCAAGTGCGTTATGTAAGTGAATTTTTACAAAAATGTATTTGACAGTAAATATGTCTCTCTAATGCAAGCAGACATCAATCTGGTTACCGGTATAACCTATTGGTAGAAATAATGTTTCATATTTCATCAAAATAACTTATTGTTTGAAAATGCACAAACATTTTCCGAAAATAAGATTTAACTGTTTCCAAGAAAACTGGTTTCTCAGCCAACAAACCTTAGGTTAATAGTAAATTGAGTTATTGAAATTTGAAGCATTTAATGAAGATTCGCTACCATAACTCAATTGCTTACTGCATCTCAATTTATTTTCTTACAAACATGCATCATATTTCAATAAAAAAATGCAAAAATGCAATAATATAAGTTCGTTTAAAAGTATATATGTTTGAAACAAAAATTTTAGGTATCACCAATGACTTATGGGCTAGTCTGTGATTGTCAAACTAATTTTATAAGATGCAGCTCAAGACAGCCAGAATTAACGTATACTTTTTCTCGTATCGCCAATTTTTCTGGCTAACGAACTTATCCAAGCCACTTGCATGGAAGGTACCCACCAAGTTTGATCAAAATCTGCCCATTATTTTTTAAGTTGTCGGTATTATATATATATATATATATATATATATATATATATATATATATATATATATATATATATATATATATATATATATATATATATATATTCAAAAGTTGGAATCTCCTCATTAGTGAATAACAAAAAATTCACTAATAGATATCAAAATTCAAACTTACATACATATCCGCTCACACACATACGCGAGCGCAAATATACTCATGTCTACGCACTCACGTCAACAGGATTTATACGTCCAGTACTTAACACTAAGTGCAGAACAGAAAATGCACATTATTTCTGCATGTGCCCACATACGCACATACATATACATGCACACATCTACGTTACAGGTTGCTACAGGAGAAACACTGGGGCACTTTTCACACCAATGGAGCCTGTCATGGTGACTGTTTAACATACTGGGGAGGCTGCGGTCAAAATTGGTTAACACAAGGAAAGAAACAAAGGAACTTACTTTTATCTCTCTGACTACACATTAATCTGTTAAGTTTATTTAGTATTCCTTAAGACTATATAGTATATTGCTACTAGTACAATATTTATTGGAATAGTTCAATTTTCAAAATATCATATTTTTACTAAGAGCTATATTAACCTAGCTAACTGAGAGTTTTTAACAAAACAGATGGAAGATACCATGACGCTTTTATTACAAACAGCTTCATACATAAGTGATGTCACATCAAGTGGAAAGGAAACATTGCATTCTATCAAATAACAAAATAAGATTTTTCTTTGTTCATGATGCATAATACAGGAAAAAATCAAATGATTTACATCAGATGGACTGGTATTGTTGCATGAGCAAAATGGATTGTCTTCAACATTTATTTTATACAAATGAGACTTAAAAGCACCATGGCCCATGATAATTCTGGTAAGTGTCATAGACAAGTACCTAGGAAGCAACAGTTCTTTGTAAATCGGCTGTTTTATTATATTAGAGGTGATACTACTGAAGTGCTTGTTACAGCTACTTTTCAACTTATTCCAATGATCCTGCCATCTTATATTACACACATATTTTATTTGTGGAAGTAGATATCTATTACTGTAAAAGTCGTATATATATATATATATATATATATATATATATATATATATATATATATATATATATATATATACCCTATTTGCTTGCTGTACTCATTGTGATTTTTTATTGGTTTACGTGAACTGCAGTTTCGAACCGTCCCGCCTCATCATCAGCACGCTACTGACTGTGATCGCTCCTGTGTGGTCTACGTCTGAGATTTTACGTGGCGCCTGTGCGTTAAACTTCTATTGGTCAGTTTACTATTCTCTGATTGGTTGTGCCTTCGGACTGTGTCGTGTGTATCGGTCTCCTGACTTGATCACTGTGGTTTGACAATTTGTCTATTTGTATGGCCTTTATTAAGTTTTGTTTAAATATTTGTACTTGAATTTGCTCTGGCATTAACTGTTTCTTATTGTTTGTTTATTGAATGTAGTAGTGTTCCCAGATTTCCATTTCTTTTTGTGGTCTTTAATATGTTTCATTAGTTGTAATTGGGTGATATCTGGTTTTTGTTGTTTTGTGTTGTGAATCTGTGTAGCTACGTTTCATACGTCATATTGTTTGAGTGTTTGTGTTATATTTTTGATGTGGTGGTTATAAGTGTATTTTGTGTTTGTTTCTGGTGTTTTGTTTTCGGTTTTGTTGTTTTCTTTGTTTTTAATTTGTTTTACTAGCTTTTCTATTGTTTCTTGTTGTATCCATTTCTTTGTGCTATTTGTATTATGATGTTGTACTCCTTTTCTCGTTCGTCATTATGGAGTGGTACATTTAGCATTCTGTTTATTAAGTATCGGTATGCGGCCATTTTGTGTGTGTGTGTGTGTGTGTGTGTGTGTGTGTGTGTGTGTGTGTGTGTGTGTGTGTGTGTGTGTGTGTGTGTGTGTGTGTGTGTGTGTGTGTGTGTGTGTGTGTGTGTGTGTGTGTGTGTGTGTGTGTGTGTGTGTGTGTGTGTGTGTGTGTTTGTGTCCGTATAATTATGGGGACAAACCACATGCATGGACGTGATTTGTCGGGTCTTCCCAACTTGTCGGGCCATACACGCGTCCCGACAATTTAGAGACCTGGTTTTTCGGATTCTCCACCTCCTAAATAGTATAAATAACTAATTTTCTGACGATGTCCTGATATACATACTATATGCATGTGTGTATTTTTGAGTTCGTGTTACTAAAATTGTCAGGCCCTATAAAAGTGACTGATAAAAGCGACCTCCGTGGTCAATTTTTGAAACAGACGTAATTGTGTGTAAGACCCGACAACTGTTTGGTAACATTTGTGTAAGTCCCGATAAACATAACATTTTTTTACCTCGTACAGGTAGTAAATGACCTTTTTTCAAGTGATTTGTCCCTGGTTTTATAAATAGCGTCTCTGTTATTTTTTATTGCTTCGTCTGCAAGGGTTATTGTCGGGGAATAACGGTATCATTTTTACTTGGGCACTAAAGCAGATAGCGGTGGGTTTTATGTAGTATGTTATATTTCAAAGAATATTTAGATATTCTTAAAGTTATTTATTAGGGAAATTTCATTGAAAATATTGGCTCTTTTTTCAAACGAAACAGAACCCATATTTGTGATGGAAACATTAGTTTATATATTTTTTACATACATGAATTTATGTATATATATATATATATATATATATATATATATATATATATATATATATATATATATATATATATATATATATATATATATATATATATATATATATATACTTATAGGGTTAGTATGGGATGGACTTGTATTTCCCGAAATATTCCCAATTAAGAAAAATATCTTAACAAAAGCTTTTCGACATATTTTTTACTACAAACTCGCGACATTCAATTTATCCTAGCATAAATAATTTCGTTGCTATGGCAACTAAATCTTTCTTTTTAAATGGGAAGATATGATTTTTTCGCATTTTCGGAAATAGCGTCTAGTTCTTGATACGCCACTATAAATGATGATCGCAAAAGTGATTTTATCAAAACAGAAGCGCGCCTAAAACCAACCCTGTACGCATAAGCAACAAGACAAATGCTGTAAAATCAACCCCCACAAAAGTTACGGGACCTGGCGTGAATAGGGCGTGCAAGGAAATATAGAAATGAAATCAGCAAAAACACCTTTGTTGGACTTTTATAAGCAACCTTTTTTACATTTTGCTCCAACATTTCTTCTTAATAATGTTCGCCCCCTTCCAACACGGCTTTTTGCTCAAAGTCACACAGCTTGTTTGCAAGTTGAAGGTACAAGAGTTTTGTTGTCGTTTGTGCGCAAGACACTCTAACAGGCAGGCCTAAACCATCTCACCTGACCTGACCTAACCTGACATGGCACGACCTGACCCAACCTGACCTGACCTGACCAAACCTGACTCTGACGTGATTCTGACGTGACGTGACCTTGGTAAAAGCGTATGGGAAAACTCCAAAAAACATGTATCTTACAAAAAAACAATGTTACTTTGGTATATGTATGTGACCTGCGATAAACCAATAATGTCAATAAGTTGACAACAACAAATTATCATAACTGAACCAATAATGTCAATAAGTTGACAACAAATTTCCATAACGTAAAAACGAATTTCCACAACATAAAAATTATATAATATTTCATATCAAGTGCTAAACGTTATCTATCAGCGATCGACATCACGTTGGTGAAACTGCAGATGAGAGTCAAACTTGTTTTAATTATTAACTTTAATTCGAAAAAAGACTGACAAAACAAAACCAACAAATGCAGCAAGTGCGTTATAGTAGCGAATTTTCATAAGAATTGTACATTATTATTATACGGCGTGTTATTAAAGTGAATACTTTAAACTTACACAGACCTTGAAGATCGATTTTGGAGGTCCTGGTACGCGCACATTTGCAGAATTCTTTCGAAGGTGTGACCATCGATATATCTCTATTATCAAAAAAATCTTGCGTTATAACTCCTTTTGAGAAAAATGCCGAAAACTCAATTTTCTATGAAGGTAAAGAGCTAAATTTTGTTATATATGTAGTTGACCGATGGTAGTGGACTTTTCCTTTACGTGATAGTAAAGGATTTTTTCACGCCCGAGGAGGTACCACCCCTTACTTCAAGGGGCCGGTGAAGTCCCAACCGATGTTTCCGGTTCTGGTGTATGAGTCGGTTTCCCTTATAAAGAAAATGATAATGGCTCCTCCTTGTACAAAAGATTCAGGAGATAAAATACCCCTCCATTCGGATCTCCGAGAGAGGGGTGTGCAGCGGGCGCCGGCATCAAGATTTAACATATCTTTCTCGAATATAGTGGCCTAAATTCTAATCTGAACTCCGTCCACCGTTTCCGCTAATAGGCACTAACTCCTCTTCCTCACCGAAACCCAAATCAGTGCCAAAACAGCAACTAATCACCTTAATTTCCCAGGGTCTGAGCTCCTTACTTCCTTTGGATTGCACGGAGGCGTGTGCGCAAACGTCCGTAGCAATCTACCCTGCACCAGACTTCCAAATTTAGAAGCTGAAGAGAAGACATACTTTGCATGAAACTCTCTCTCTCTCTCAAGGCTGCAACTAAATTCATCTGTTGCATTTACCGGTCACCTTCTGACAACAACTTTGTCTAGCTGTTCGACCACCTTTCTGAAAAACCGACCATCTGATTTTTGAAGATCCTTTCTCCGAAGTCACTATTCTTGGTGACTTCAATGTCCATAATAAAGAATGGCTAGGATCGTCAAAAACCTTTCCACAAGGTAGAGCAGCGGAGGCCTTTGCAGTCCGCAATTCTCTAGCCAATATGGTTCAGCAACCTACTTACTTTCCTCGCATCCCAACACACAGCTCAAATCCCTTGGATCTCCTTCTTACTACAAAACCTGAATGCTATAAAACATCAGTCACCGCGCTCCTTGGTCGCTCAGACCACGGCATGGTCACTGCTTCCTGCGCAATGCAACCCGAGGTCACACAGTCATCACACTCACGTATCGTTTGGCTCTCCGCGAACTGGGACGAAATGCGGGATTACATTTCCTCATTTCCATGGGCGTATGTCTGCTTCTCTCATCTTGACCCCTCTGATATCTCACAAAACGTCACTGAAATTATCCAAGCTGGCATGGAATTATTTATTCCACGTACACAGAACACCTCTTCAGCCACTCAAAAGCCCTGTTTATCTAAATCCTGTGATAAGGCTAGACTTGAAAAGGTCAAAGCTCACAAAACACTTCTACAGAATCCCAGTCAAGAAAACCATCAAGCATTTAACAACGCAAGAAAGCGCTATGTCCGCATTCTTTCTGAGGCAAAAATCTCGTTTAATAACCACATCAAAAACAAAGTCCTCCCAAGCTCCAACGGCAGCAAACCCTTCTGGACCCTTGCTAAATTTATTGGGAATAATTTCTGCAAGAGCACGTTCCCACCTCTTCTTTCAGGGGATGAAATTGTTTCTATCGCCCTGGACAAGGCTGAACTTTTTGCCTCGTTGTTCGCTAGCAATTTTACTCTCAACCCTCCTTCAAATGTTCTACCACCAACAGTTCCTAATATCACTCATAAAATGACGGATACCATTTTGTAAACTAAAAGGGTACGAAAGATAATCTCTTCTCTTAATACCAGGAAAGCCTATGGCCTGGACGAGATCCCAGCAATTGTTCTCAAAAAATGCACACCAGAACTTGCTCCTGTCCTGACTTGTCTGTTTCAGATATTTTACAATAGAGGCATGTTCCCTAGTAACTGGAAAACTGCTCGAGTATAACGCGTCCCCAAGAAAGGATCAAAAGCGCTTCCTTGCAACGACATGCCTATTTCTCTCCTTTCAGTCGTCTCTAAAGTGATGGAAAAGTATAAAAACACCGATTTACTAATTTTTTTTTTGAAAAACACAGTCTAATCCACGACAAGCAGTATGGATTCCGTCAACGAATATCAACTGCCGACCTCCTCTCCTTTGTTTGGGACAAGTCTATAGAACTACACGGTGAATCCCAGATTGTCGCTCTAGACATATCCAAAGCATTCCACCAGGTCTGGCTCGCAGCGCTGCCTAATAAACTTGCGGCCTATGGCCTATCTGGACAGCAAACTCTGTACCTGGACAGCAAATTTCCTCTCCAACCGGAGCATTTCTGTTGTCGTGGATAGCCATTCCTCTAAACTGTATCCAATTCCTCAAGGTTCAGCTTTAGCCCCTACTTTGTTTCTTCTCCACATCAATGACCTCCTTTAAGTTTCAACAAAAGCTCAGCGGGACTGGTGAACGCATACGTTTACACACCGATTGGCGCCTAGTGAACTCGGGAAATGTATTCTCTATACGTTTAGGTGATTTACTATCGTGATTTTGGAACACTAACAACTAACACGTATTTCTATTTTATATACACCCTATATATATATATATATATATATATATATATATATATATATATACATATATATATATATATATATATATATATATATATATATATATATATATATATATATATATATATATATATCCGCTATCAGATAGAAAACTGGAAATGACATGAGAATGGGTTTTTCGTTTCTTTATACGAGTTTAAATAAATGAGAGCTAACTGGACAACTGCTCGAGTACAACCCATCCACAAGAAAGGATCCAAAGCGCTTCATAGCAACTACACTCCTTTCCTTTGTCACCCATTCTTGGAACAAGTCCATGGAACAACACGGTGAATCCCAGATTGTTGCTCTAGACATATCCAAAGCATTCGACCAGGTCTGGCACGCAGCGCTGCTTAATAAACTTGCGGCCTATGGCCTACCACCAAAACTTTGTAGCTGTACAACAAATTTCCTCTCCAACAGAAGCATTTCTGTTGTTGTGGATGGCCATTCCTCTAAACTGTATCCAATTGATGCAGGAGTTCCTCAAGGTTCAGCTTTAGCCCCTACTTTGTTTCTTCTCCACATCAAGGACCTCCTCTCTAGCACATCCAACCCAGTTCACAGTTACGCGGACGACAGCACCCTTCACTCAAATATACAATATTCTAAGCCTGTCTCTTTAGCCCAATTGGATGAGGATCGAAGACTCATGGAGGGTTCTATCTCCAAAAAATATTAGACTGGGGAAGTAGAAATCTTGTACAATTCAACCCGCCAAATCTCAGTTTTGCTTTCTTTCTCATAAGAGATACACCAGCCCTAGACCCATCACATGAACAACCAAGTTATTCAAAATAATGAGTCCTTTTCTCTTGTTGGCATTTCTGTGGATCGAAATCTTAATTGGCATTAACATGTCATATCAATTGCAGAAGCGGCTGCTAAGAAATTAGGTTTCATCTTCCGAGCTCGCAAATACTTTACACCAGCTAATCTCTATACTTTATATACTTCACAAATAAGGCCAAACCTCGAATACTGCTCCCACATCTGGGGTGCAGCTGCCGCTTCTACACTCGCTATCCTGGACTCCATTCAAAAGAGAGCTATACGTCTCATCGTGACCCTACCCTCACCCAAAGGCTGCCATCCCTTGCCTACCGACGTGCCGTTGGTGACCTCCCTCTCTTTTATAGATATCTGCACGGGCACTGCTCAGAGGAGTTTTCCTCCATAGTTCCCCCACCTGCTGCCCCCAACAGATCTAGCAGGGGAACACGGCGAATGCACCCTTTTACTGTCCAGGTCACCAGACATAGAACATCTTGTTATGCCCGCTTTTTTGTCCCGAGGACTTCCTTGCCGGCACATGTTTTTCCTTCTCCTCCGAACCTCCAAACCTTCAAGTCCAGAATTAACAAGTTGCCTCTTTCCTCCTTGTCAACACCCACGGTACGATAGTATTTAGGCTGTAAGCAGTCGTGGTGTGTTATTGAAATTATATTTTAAACAAACATACGCAGTAAGTGGGAAATTGTCCAAGAAATCAGAGGCAGTGATTCGCAAAATCTCTAGATATTGCACAGCTGTCAGATTATTATCGTAAATGCAGTAGATATTTTATCATCCATGAGAAGAGCAAACAAGTTGAAGCTGAATTTTCTCTGAAAACAGCGTTCTCTTTTGACATGAAGATTGTCTTGAGCCCAGTAGTGAATATTATGTCTGTTAAATATAAGGAATATTTGGGACATCTTTGTTTTGTCGGTCCAAATTATGCTTTTTAGAAATAAAGGATCGTTGCGGTGGCTTTCAAGGAGAGTTTGACGAAATTCAATTCGGTGGGCTGGGTCGTTCGGTTCCAGAGCTTGTACACTTATAAATTTATAATTATGCATCTTATGCTTACAATATTCTCTGTATGGAGGAACGTGCTATGTTCATGTCATGTTCAGCTGAACGTATTGACGCCTTTGGATGAGCTTCGAAATAGGATAACAAAGAAATTTGTGTGTCTTCGTCTTCTGTAACTGGAACTAATATTGATGTTTATTTAATCGTGCAACTTCCCGTTCTCAAGAAATTGGTTTCATAACGTCTGAATTTCAACGCAGTCATTGGCGAGCACTCGGGATACCTATCATTAAACAGCCAACATGTTCTGCTGACCACTCTGTTGCACTCTCCATGAAAATAAAATAAATTCAGCAATTGTTCGTTTGAATAGCTGGCATTATCCATTATAACGTAGAATTCCTATTAATTCAGACAACAAAGACAAAATAACTCACGTTGTGACTGACAAAAATATAAAACTGACAATAAACGTGAAAATGTCAAGCATCACATAGCACTTTTAGAATTCATACAGATTTTAGACATACTCCTATATTTGTCTTATTTTTTTGGTAAACCGCAAATATCTCGACAATTGTCAACTTTAGGTGTAGGGAATGCTAATACAGTTTGAAAGATAATTATCTGCTCTATTCAATGAGAAGATAATATATAGGGTCTTCTATTTGAAATAAATGAGTTATTCTAGTTTAAAACACACCAAATTCTAATACATCCTACAAAACACCCTGTATATGAAAAAAAATTCCTCATAATCATGGCAAAGCTTAATAGCCTTGGAACGCGCCTGACAAATTAAATAATTTTCAGCATCTTAACACGACACGAAATCACCTTCATTAAGTCAGCCTCCCCTTGAACAGAATTCTCAAATAAATTGACATAAATCGAAAACAGTTGAAGATAGGGAAAGGATACCCTTATAACTTTTAACCTAAAATTAAATGAATATTCTAAAAATGCAATAATATATAGGGTGTTCTATTTGAAATAACGA